>CM062520.1:34307520-34936758 GCA_031439585.1 Pterocarpus macrocarpus
TTTGATTAGTTAAATTGCTCTTTAGCAGATTCTGGTTAATTACCTCTTTAAGACATTTTTCCTTCTTAAAAGAATTGATCTTATGAATTATGTAATTAGGGTTTAGAATAAATCTATCTCAATTGGTTAAGGTAGAATAATTGTCTTATGCTTAATTAATAAGATTGAATTAGCTTAATTATATTTCTAAGTTGTGAACTAATGGGGTTCGAATAATTAGGTTTTAATTAAACCATTTAGTGCATTATTATTCAATTATTGACTTGACTCCATTCACTAAGCTCTTGCTCATCGAGATTAGCCGATTAATTCTCAGTTAATCGTTAACCTCTCTAATTAGCCAGGATCACTGAACTAATTAGTTTAGACAAAATTTGGGGATGTTACATGTGCCATGTGGAGAGGGATGGCAATATAAAGGATGGCAGGGTCGAATAGCAGATGCATGAGTGGCATAGCAAAGTCTCTCTGAAAGAAGAAATAAAGGCGAAACTGACATCTACCGGATATATACATAGAGTCTAAGAATGGATCGAGGTGAATATAGAGCTTAGGGAACTCAATGAATAGGACTCCTGTGGCCGCATTCTCCATGATCTGAGAATGACACGGAAAATACTGTAGGGTGAGAAATAAAAATTCCCCAATAGAAATCCTAATTCTATATACTTCTGTCGTCGTTGTCAATCCCAGTTGTTTCGATTTTTCCTTAAGTGGAAATAGTACACTAAGACAATAATATTCAATCTTATTTTGTAATATGAAGTGTATCCCGAAACAAGTTTCATTTTAAATTAGAGCAATGAAAACACATTTATACCCAACATGTCAACATAACTAAAATAGTAGTCATAGTTAAACAATATATAATATGAGAAACACCGATAATTGTAAAAGCAGTTAGAAATCAACAAACACAGTGTATATATATATTGAAAATGCACTTTGTCTCTAAGAGTTTCAACTCTTGTAACTTATAATTTCCATTTTTGGTCCCTTGGGAGTCATTGGCCATATACTTCTGGGTAATAGTCTGCATTTCAGGATCGAGCTCATTCCTATATAGGATTGTCGGATTTACTTTCCCCGACTTTTCCACTGATCTATTCCCCTTAAACTTATTTAGGGGCTGGCCCAAGTAATATGGAATCCTTCATAATATTTGTGAATTGCATGCACAATTAACTTTATCCTTTCAAATATCATGTGTTCAGGCAATTATAACTTACACAATCATATGAATTCTTTACCGAAATTTTGGCAACATAACGGATTGAGTCCGCTTCCACATGAATAGGGCCAGACTACCAGTAAAATCATTCAAACATGCAAGTCAATATGGAACAACAATTATCTATTCACAATATCATTCATCAAAGTCAATACAAATATCAATAGAGTTTTCTGCTTACTTCATCTAGTTCAACTCATTTAAACTTGAATTTTGGATATGTCATAGCTCTATGTGTCTATTTTCCAACCCTTTTGGTCCCATCTCATTTTGATTTGTATAACCTAAGCTATTAGTATCTTATCTCACACTGTCCTGTACTTAGCCAGAAATGCACCCTTATAAGTGAGAATTCACTAAAAATAGAAATCTTAGTGAAATCATACAAAATTTATATAAAATTAAAGCTAATAGAACAAGATTTCAAATGAAAGAAGTTTCATATCATTTGCATAAGTATATCTTGAGATATAAGCCCTGTAACTTGACCCTATTGGACTACCCTGTTCTAGCCTGATTTGAACTTAAGGCAAATTCATTGATGTGCTGGGAACAAATGGCAATGAATCTGACTCTAAAATTTTAACTAGATATTTCCTTACATGTTAGCTTTCAAAAAGTGTTAGTTGCACTCAATTTAGTGTTGTGTAGGATGAGTTACACTCTTCTCAACTCATACTGCCTAGATGAGAATCCAGATTTCTAGGTCAAACTTAAAAAATTCATAACTAATTCTTTACTAATCCAATAGCCTTATATTTTATATTTTTGGAAACCCTAAATGTCTAGTTTCGTATAAAAATAGATTCATCAAATTTAAATGGCTATAAGCAGAGCCGTACACTCTGCCGTACTGACCGTCGAGGAAAAACCTAACAACTTTTTGGGTTCTTTTTGAATTCATGTTTTCCTTAAATTAAACCATCAGGTCTTCCATTCAAACGCATATATACACCTAAAACCAAGCTAATTCATCCTTTCCTTACCTCACAACATCAGATTCATGGATGAACCAGGAACCCTAGGCAGCTCCAAATCAAAGAAAAGAAGAAGGAAGTTAAGATTCCTACCTTGTCTACTAGAATTCTTGGTGGTTTGATGTCTTAAATTGATGAGACTCTTGATGAGACTTGAAGAGAGGTTGAAGATGGAGTAGAGATGACTGTGAATGGAAAAGAAATGAAGGGGGGTCAGCTCCTTATGTTGGCTGAAATTCACAAGGGCAAAAAAGGGATTAAACACAAACTTGTGAAGCAAGAATT
The DNA here is from genome assembly GCA_031439585.1 of Pterocarpus macrocarpus. Lineage (NCBI taxonomy): Eukaryota > Viridiplantae > Streptophyta > Magnoliopsida > Fabales > Fabaceae > Pterocarpus > Pterocarpus macrocarpus. The sequence continues at coordinate 34,310,014 of CM062520.1, forward strand.
CATGTGATTAGTGGATGTGTGTTGGAGCTTCAACTTGATTTGTGGTTGCCCTTTATGGGCTGATGGAGCACTGTATATAGGGGTGTTTTGGCTAAATCTTAGCCATCCATCCTAGGGCACTCATAGCATAACTTCTATTGGTCCGTTTCATACAGTTTAAAATACCGAAGTCTTGCCGATTTCTTTTAAATCGGTAAACTGGTTTTAGAAAAAATCTTATGAAGTTTCCTATGGTTCTAATCTAATTTCATTATGCCTAATCATTTTAAATCATACTTAATTAGATTTTAAGTGAATACTAAATCAAATCCTAATTAATCACAATTATTCGATAAAAACCGAATAACTCGGTTAATAATGATAAGATTTCTTTCGGACGTTACATTACTACCCTCAAAAAAGAAATTTTGTCCTCAAAATTTAGTACCTGAGAACAATTCAGGATACTTTCTTCTCATATCAGTCTCTACTTCTCATGTGTAGTTCGTTGCATCTTTGCTCCCCCATGCTACCTTCACTAACTATACGACTTTGTTCCGAAGGTGTTTGGTGCTCTTGTCCACTATCCTTGCTAGGGGTACATGAAAGGTTAATTCATCCCTTAACTGGATTGATTCAAGTTCCAAGAAATGAGCGGGGTTAGGCTGGTATCTCCTGAGCTGAGAAACATGAAAGACGTCATGAAGATTTGACAGATGTGGAAGTAAGGCTACTCGATATGCAACTGGCCTGATTCGTTTCAAAATTTGAAAATGACTTATAAAGCGAGGGCTTAGCTTTCTAACTTTAATGGCTTTGCCTACTCCAGTTGTGGGCGTGATCTTTAGGAACACATGGTCTCCTTCCTGAAACTCCAAGGGCTTTCTCCTAACGTCCGCATAGCTCTTCTGATGGCTTTGAGCTGCAAGTATATTGCTATGGATCCTTTTGATTTGCATTGTAGTTTGTCTGACTAGTTCCGGTCCTAACAAACTTTGTTCTCTTGATTCATACCAATACAAGGGAGATTGACACTTTCGTCTGTATACAGCCTCATACGCAGCCATGTCAATGCTAGCATGGTAACTGTTATGGTACGCAAACTCGGCTAATGGTAAGTATCGATCCCAGCTTCCACGCTGTTCTAGAATGTACACTTGCAACATATCTTCCAAGGTCTGAATCGTTCATTCTGTTTGACCATCCATTTGCGGATGATATGCAGTACTTAGACATAACCTAGTACCGAATGCCTTTTGGAGCGCTCCCCAAAATCATGAGGTGAACCTTGGATCTCAATCTAAAATGATTGTTGAAGGAATGCTATGTAGCCATACCACTTCTTGAATGTACAATTGAGCCAACTTCTCTAGAGGATAATTCGCTTGAATGGGCAAAAAGCGATCAGACTTAGTTAGTCTATCCACTATGACCCATATAGCATCATATCCTGAGGGTGTTCTTGGTAAGCCCATCACGAAATCCATAGAAATGCTCTCCTATTTCCATTCCGGAATCTCCAAGGGTTATAGTGTCCTTGCTAGTTTCTGATACTCTATTTTTACCTTCTGGCAGGTTAGACATTTATTCACAAAATTTACCACATCTGTCTTAAGGCCTGGCCACCAAAACATCTTCTTGAGATCTTGATACATCTTGTTAATGCTAGGATGTATAGTAAACCTGCTCTTATGGGCTTCTTCCACGATCTTCTTCCTGAGGTTGTCCTCCTCAGGTATGTATATTCTCCCCTGATATTGCAATATTGCTTTTGCATCCCGAGTAAATCCTGTTAGCTTTCCAGATTGCACTAGTTGCACTGTATGCTGGAAGTCATCATTCCTTTGTTGTGCTTGCTGGATTTAGTCTTTGAAATCACTGGTTATCTTAAGTTGGCTTAGCTGAATGGCATTGGGGAACATAGAGATTCCCAAGTTGAGGTCTCGGAAACTCTCTATGAGTTTCATCTTCTTGATCATCACCCATGCCACAGTTAAAGACTTCATACTCAAGGCATCTGCCACTACGTTTGCTTTGCCAGGGTGGTACTTTAGGTCAAACTCGTAATCTTTAAGAAACTCCATCCATCTTCGTTGCCTCATGTTCAATTCCTTCTGATCAAAAAGGTATTTCAAGCTTTTGTGATCAGAAAATACTTCAAACTTCACTCCGTAGATATAACATCCACCGGATTTTTTTTTATCGTTTTATCGTTTTTCGCCTAGTTGTTCGGTTTTTATCAAATAATTGAGGTTAATTAAAATTCAACTAATATTTATTTAGAATTAATTGATTAACAATTAATTGAGTTTAGATATGAGGGAATTAGGTTAGAAGTATAGAAGACTTTATAGAAATTTTCTTAAACCAATTTACCGATTTAAAGGAAATCGGTAAAGGTTCGGTGTGTTAAACTGTCGGAACTGAACCAATAGGATTTTACACTCAATAACCCTACCTCAAGTGGTTGAAAACTTAGCCACTTAACCTATAATAGTGGCGCAAGGAAGGCCACAAGAATGAAAGGAGTTAGCTGAAATTCAACCTTATGTGCTCAACCAATCAAATTGCAAGTTTCCAACTACCCTCCTAATACATGAATCAAATTTTTCTCTCTTCATTTGAGCTAACTTGCACCTCCTTCCAGTAGCCTTCTTCTCTTCTTTTCTTCATCTTCTTCATCTCCTTTTTCCACTTTCAGCCTCCATCAAGCCTCTTGCATTCATATCCTTCACTAGAACTCAAGACTAGCTAGTTGTTGCTTCAAGATAAAGGTAGAGATTCAACTTTGTTCTTGTTATTTTGGTTATGGGTGGCTGATTGTGGCTTTATTTTGTCAATTCTTGATGTGATGATTGAATGAATATGATGATCTTTGGCTAGTTTGTTGGCTATTTTTGATGTTAAAATCGAAGTACGGAAGGGTGAAAGTAGGAAGATGTGAGGAGCTGGAGAACCAAAATCCCTCGGCAGTCCGTATAGCGGAGTATACGGCTTCGCCTACCGCTATTTAAATTTGATGAAACTATTTTTATATGAAACTAGACATTCAGGGCTTTCCATACATATATCATATAAGGTCATTGGAATATTATTGAGAGATATATGAATTTTTGAATTTTGACCTATGTGTTTGAGTTTGATTCTGGGCAGACTAGGTCGTTTAGTGAGGAACTCGATCTATACAACTTGGAATTGAATGAAACTAACTTTTTTAGAAAGCTTACACATAAGAGAACATTCCATAAAAATTTTAGAGTTAAATGAGGTCCCGTTTTCTCCCAGTAGCTCGAGAAAGTTGCCTTATGTCCAAATCGGGCTAAAACAAGACAGTGTAGGAAGGTCAAGTTTCGGGGCTTATATCTCAAATTATACTCATCCAAATAATATGCAACTTATTTCAATTGAAAGCTTGCTCTGTTAGCTTTATAGTGATATAAAATTTGTATGATTTCACCCAGATTTCTATTTTTGGTGAATTTTCTCTTGTAAGAGTGTAATTCTGGCTATAGACATGTATGAATACTAGATCAAGTTTAGTTGATACCGGAACTCGGAACTCGGAAAGTAGTAAACAGAGAGCTAGACTGGGTATACTTAATGCTGAACTCAGGACTTAACAAATAGGAAACTAGTTGGGCATAGTTATTGTCGTAACTCGGAAATTAGTGAAGACTGGGTATGGTTGATGTCGGAACGCGGGACTTAGGAAATATTCATGAGTCTTGGAAGACCAATTATGGATTAAAGTCGGAAATCGGAATCACAAGCACATAAAACACTTTGAAATCGAAGGTTAGGGACAAGAATATAAGACCTAAAATACTTAGACCCGGAAGTCGAGGTCCTTCAACATAAACTCGGAAGTTGGTACCCGAAACCTGAAACCTTACACCCGAATCTCGGAAGTCGAGAACTAGGATGCTTTAAACTCTTATACACGTAATTCTAAAACTCAATCCAGGATCAAACTCGGAAATCAATTCTAAATGTAACCCCGGAAGTCGGGAATCAAGGCATTGACTGTATATACATAACTCCGGAAGTTGGAACCGATATGATCTCGGAACTCAAGAGTTAGTCATGAGCTCAAACTCGGGAACATCAATAAAAGTTAAAAGCTTGCAAGATAGATTTAGACTTAAGATTTTAAAACTAGCACCTATTGATATTGTTATATTCTTGGTATGATTATAATCTTGAGTTTGCTGTTTAATTAAAGTTTCCTGGCTGCCTGGCACTTTTCATAGAGAAGCGGACATGATCCGTTATGCTACCGAATTTTCGGTAGAATATTAAGGAGACTATGAACATTTATATGTTATGAATATTTATGATATGAACATGAAATTTTATATGCAACAATATATGAAAGTAAATGATGAAGCATATATGTGAGTGCATCCAACATGTCTATGCATGATTATGTATGGGAATGAAAGGACATGAACATATTAAATGTGGGTCCCTTCACTTGGAGGCAATTAATTAGGTCCCTCCCTGTGAAGGCAGTTAAAAGATATGATGAAGGTCCCATATTCCTAAGGAGTGTGACATGGTGATCACATCTCGATGGGGTATGACACGGTGATCGTACTCTGGAATATGGTATGATAAGCATATCCTAAGGAGTGTGACATGGTGATCACACCCCGATGATGTATGACATGGTGATCATACTCTGGAATATGGCCTGATGACCACATCCTAAGGAATATGACATGGCGATCACACTCCGATGGAGTATGGCATGGCGATCATAATCTGGAATGTGCATGACAAATAAAGGGAGTGCATTCGCATGAATTCAAGTATGAGTATTTGCATAATTTAGCCCATGTTTCATTGATGCTAAGACTGTTCCATCTACTATGCTGTGACTATTATTCTAAATATGAAGCATTGCCAACGCGACTCAAGTGCGTGAATAAAATGAACTCTGCTTCGGATAATATATTTTCGAACTATAAAACTGAACAGTCTATATAACGTGCTCACCTTTTTCATAATAAATCGAAGCAGCTGGAGATAATAACGATGACACGGTATGAAATTTCTTAGTGAATTCTACTGAGAATTTAAAATTCTCACTTCTGTTTCTGTGTTATCTCCAGATAGTTCAAGAAGATTCAAAGACGGCTAAAGTTGCTGTCAAATATAGTCTGCTCAAGTAACAATAACAACCCTAGGTGAGGTATTATGACTACTATAACACCCTCCTTAGTATGGTATTATGCTTAAGCATAATACCATACTAAGGAGGGTGTTACAGTAGAGGTAGTGTCTCCATATCTTCAAGGCAAACACTATCACTGCTAACTCGAGGTCATGCGTTGGATAATTTCTTTCATGAGTTTTCAATTGCCTGGAAGCATATGCGACAGCATTCCTGTTCTGCATTAACACATACCCTAATCCTTTCTTAGAAGCATTACAGTAGACTTCAAACGGTCCATGAGGATTCGGCAGAGTAAGTACTAGGGCTGTCGTCAACTTTTCTTTTAATTCTAGGAAACTCTGCTCGCACTCGGGTGTCCATTCTAATGGGGCATTCTTCTTGGTTAACTTCGTTAGGGGCAAAGTTATCTGAGAGAAGTTCTTGACAAATCTCCTGTAGTATCCTGCCAGTCCTAAGAAACTCTTGACTTTCGTGATTGTTGTTGGCCGTTCCCAGCTTAATATTGCTTCCACCTTGCTGGGATCCACAGAAATTCCCCCATGGGATACCAGATGGCCAAGAAATTTTACTTCTTTCATCCAAAATTCACATTTGGATAGCTTAGCATAAAGTTTCTTCTCTCTTAGAATTTGCAGAACCAATCACAAATGTTCTGCGTGTTCCTACTCCATCTTTGAGTAAACAAGTATGTTATCAATGAATACCACCACAAATTTTTCAAGATATAGTCGGAATATCCGATTCATGTAATCCATGAATATTGCCGGTGCATTCGTCAACCCAAAGGACATCACAGTGTATTCGTAATGTCCATAACGAGTCCGAAAATGCCGTCTTCGGAATATCTTCTTCTCAAACCCGAATCTGGTGATATCTAGACCGTAGATCAATCTTGGAAAATATAGTTGCCCCTTGCAATTGATCCATGAGATCATCAATCCTTGGCAACGGATACTTATTCTTGATCGTCGCCTTATTCAACTACCTATAATCCGCACATAATCGCATGTCTCCATCTTTCTTCTTTACTAACAGGACCAAGGCTCCCCATGGTGATGCACTTGGTCTAATAAATTTCTTTTCCAGGAGTTCTTCAATCTGCTTTTTAAGTTCGGTTAGCTCTATTGGTGACATTCGGTATAGCGCTATAGATATTGGTCCTACTCCTGGTACCAATTCAATGGCGAACTCAATTTCCCTCTCGAGAAGGAATTCAGGAATATCTTTAGGGAACACATCGGGATATTCCCTAACAACTGGAATATCATCTAACTTCTTATTAACCTCCGCTATACCGGTTGATAAGAGAATATACCTTTGACTTCTATCCTCATAGTGGTGTACTGCTAAGGAGCTTAAATAAAGACTTATAGAGGTTACTGATTCAAAAGATGAAACAGAAGGAAACACAATAGCTCTATCAGAACAATTTAACATGGCTCAGTTGGCAGAGAGCCAATCCATACCCAAAATGATGTCAAGGCTGGACAAAGGAAGGCAAATTAAATTGGCTGAAAAAGTCTGACTTCTTAACTGAAGGGAGACACTCATACAAATATGATGGGTCTTAACGAGTTCACTTGTAGGAGTAGAAACTAGCAAGTCTTAGGGTAATTCAGAAATAGGTAATCGCAAGGCTGACATGCAATCATGAGAAATGAAAGAATGTGAAACACCTAAATCGTATAAAATAGTCAAGGTCTTACCATTCACATCACATGTGTCCTGAATCAAATCTTCTGACTTGTCGACTTCCTGTGCATCCATAGTAAAAACTCTTCCCTGACGTTGCAGCCTAGGAGTCGACTGAGGATTTTTGGCCTAGCATTCATAGATCTTGTGGCCTGGCTTACCACATCCAAAACAGACATTCTGACCTGCTAAGCACGGGCGGTTGCCATGATTCTTCCCGCACTGACTGCAGGTCTGGTTTCCAAAAGGCTTCTGAGGCTGCTTGCCTTTGTTGCCCGTAGACTAAAATTTTCTCTGCTACTGAAAGTTAGGTTTGAACCTTGGGCCTTGTAGAGCCAATTCCTTCTTAAAGTTACTATCGGTTGACCTAGTAGCAACTAACTTCTTGTTACAATCCTCCACTAAGCGGCACTTGTTCACCAAAGTAGGAAAATCTCTGATCTCCATTGGCCCTATGGTGGTAAGAATGTCTTCTCGTAGTCCACTTTCAAACTTTACACATTTCCAACCTCATCAGGGTTCCGCTGATGGATTGTGGAAAATTTACACAACTCCTCAAATTTGGCAATATACTCCGATATGCTACTATTCCCTTGACGGAGGTGCATAAACTCCAACTCCTTAGCATTGCGAACAGAGGTAGGGAAATACTTCTGATAGAACGCGTCTCTGAATACGTTCCAAGTAATCTCTGTTTGGGATCCCTTCAATAACCGTCGTGCACCATTCCACCAAAACTCTGCATCTGCTTCCAGCATATAGGTGGCAAAGGTCACCTTTTAATGGTCTGTGCAGTCTAATATGGAGAAGACCTTCTCCATAGCTTTAACCCACTCATCTGTCTTATCTGGGTTAAAGGCTCCCCTGAAGTTGGGTAGGTTGGCCTTCCTGAACTCAATAAATTTAAGGTACTCCAGATCCACCCCAAGGCCATTATGATTCCCTCCAAGATCTACCTCTGGCTGCCTTCCTAGTTGGCCCATCATTTGAGTTGCCGCAGCTGCCTATGCTCGCATAGCATGCACCATTTCTTGCATTGTGTCCAGGAACTAGGTAGATTCCTCCTGGGCTGGGGAAGTTCGTGGCCTACCCCACCTTCCAAAAGTCATCAAGTTTTGAACACACAAAACAAGAGTCATTGAGTCAATCAAACTCAATACTAAGTTTAGTGTACTAGTAAATAATAGCATACGGTCAGACAATTTATCCACATGTATCCTTACATCTTATCCGGATAGACAAGACTCAATACATGATAATATCTAAGAAACATAGAGCCTAGGTGAAGCATAGTCAGTCCAATCCTCAGGCTTATACTAGGACGAACTAGGCTTTGATACCAAAAATGTAAAACCTTACTAGACAAAATACAATGCTTAAGTTATAATATATTACCTGATAAGTTATTACGTGAGATTACTTGATTACGTTACATTTTGATTCAATAATAGTTATCCATAGAGCATTAATTGTTCAATAAACCATTTAATTTGTCGGTCAATTCTTTATCAGAAATACTAAATCAATAAATAAAGAAAACTTGCAGAATAAACAGAACTATCTGACTGCATCATATATATATGCATAATAGATGTCGCTCTTCCAAGTTTTTCAAAAGTACATAATTGGTATAGGGTATAACAATGAGGCCGCTAAAACAAAGTAACACTAGCCTGTTGCTACAATAAGAACCCTATCTGGTCCCCACGGGACATTTCATGTACCAATCATCTATATATAACACCTACTAAGCTACCGCCTATGGCCCAAAAATGCCAAAAGAGGGCCATCCTATACATATTCTACTATTGCGCTGCACAGGCACTCTAGATGGATTCCGAGGAAAGGAATCCATTCACCATACCGGCGTCAGCGGGAGTGTAGTCCATGCTCGGGACAGAAGACGAGGAAAACGAGGAAGATGAGCTCATTGCCTCCGACGGATCCTCCTCAGACAGTGAGACAGAAGGAATCTGCTATGGTGGTGAAGCTAGCGGAGCCATGGGAGCTGCTGCTGCTACCAGTGCTACTGCTGCTGTTGCTGGTGGTGGAGGTGGGAACAGATGTGCCATGTGGAGAGGGATGGCAATATAAGGGACGGCAAGATCGAATAGCGAATGTATGAGTGGTACAGCAAAGTCTCTCTGAAAGAAGAAATAAAGGCGAAATTGACATCTAACGAATATATACACAAAGTCTAAGAATGGATCGAGGTGAATATGGAGCTCAAGGAACTCGATGAACAGGACTCCTGTGGCCGCATTCTCCATGATCTGAAAATGATGCGAAAAATACAGTAGGGTGAGAAATAAAAATTCCCTAGTAGAAATCCTAATTCTATACACTTCTGTCATCGCTGTCAATCCAGTTGTTTCGGTTTTTCCTTAAGTAGAAATAGTACACTAAGACAGTAATATTCAATCTCATTTTGTAATATGAAAAGTGTAACCCGAAACAAGTTTCATTTTAAATTAGAGCAATGAAAGGACATTGATACCCAACATGTCAACATAACTCAAATAGTAGTCATAGTTAAACAGTATATAATATGAGAAACACCGATAACTGTAAAAGCAGTTAGAAATCAACAAACACAGTACATATATATATATATATATATATATATATATATATATATATATATATATATATATATATATATATTGAAAATGCACTTTGTCTCTAAGAGCTTTCAACTCTTGTAACTTATACTTTCCATTCTTGGTCCCTTGGGAGTCATTGGCCATATACTCCTGGATAATAGTCTGCCTTTCAGGACCGAGTTCGTTCCTATATAGGATTGTCGGATCTACTTTCCCCGACTATCTTGCTGATCTATTCCCCTTAAACTTATTCAGGGGCTGGCCCAAGTAATATGGAATCCTTCATAATATTTGTGAATTGCATGCACAATTAACTTTATCCTTTCAAACATCATGTTTTCAGGCAATTATAACTTACACAATCATATGAATTCTTTACCGAAATTTCAGCAGCATAATGGATCGAGTTCGCTTCCTTATGAATAGTGCCAGACTACCAGTAAAATCATTCAAACATGCAAGTCAATATGGAATAGCAATTATATATTCACAATATCATTCATCAAAGTCAATACAAACATCAATAGAGTTTTCTGCTTACTTCATCCTATTCTGCCCAAATTTTATATAATCCACCTTTAGTAAATTCAACTCATTTAAATCTGGATTTTGGATATGTCATAGCTCTATGTGTCTAGTTTCCAACCCTTTTAGTCCTATCTCATTTTGATTTGTATAACTCAAGCTATTAGTATCTTACCTCACACTGTCCTGTACTTAGCTAGAAATGCACCCTTATAAGTGAGAATTCACTAAAAATAGAAATCTTGGTGAAATCATACGAAATTTATATAAAATTAAAGCTAACAGAATAAGATTTCAAATGAAATAAGTTGCATATTATTCGCATAAGTATATCTATATAAGCCTTGTAACTTGACCCTACTGGACTACCCTGTTCCAACCCGATTTGAATTTAAGGCAAATTCATTGATGTTCTGGGAACAAATGGCAATGAATCTGACTCTAAAATTTTTATGAGATATTTCCTTATATGTTAGCTTTCAAACAGTGTTAGTTGCACTCAATTTAGAGCTGTGTAGGATGAGTTACACCCTTCTTAACTCATACTGCCTAGATGAAAATCCAGATTTCTAGGTCAAACTTCAAAAATTCATAACTAATTCTATACTAATCCAATAGCCTTATATTTTATATTTATGGAAAGCCCTGAATGTCTAGTTTCACATAAAAATGGATTCATCAAATTTAAATGGTTGTAGGTGGAGCCGTATACTCCGCTGTACTGACCATCGAGGAAAAATCCTAATAGCTTATTGGGTTCTTCTTGAATTCATGTTTTCCTTAAATTAAACTATCAAGTCTTCAATTCAAACTCACATATACACCTAAAACCAACCTTAACCCATCCTCTCCTTACCTTACAACATCAGATTCTTGGATGAACCAGGAACCCTAGGCAGCCCCAAATCAAAGAAAAGAAGAAGGAAGTTAAGATTGCTACCTTGTCTACTTGAATTCTTAGTGGCTTGGTGTCTTAGATTGATGAGACTCTTGATGAGACTTGAAGAGAGGTTGAAGATGGAGTAGAGATGACTGTGAATGGAAGAGAAATGAAGGGGGGTCAGCTCCTTATTCACAAGGGCAAAGAAGGGATTAAACATAAACTTGTGAAGCAAGAATTCATGTGATTAGTGGATGTCTGTTAGAGCTTCAACTTGATTTGTGGCTGCCCTCTATGGCTTGATGTAGCACCACATATGGGGGTGTTTTGGCTAAATCTTAACCATCCATCCTAGGGCACTCATAGCATAACTTCTATTGGTCCGTTTCCGATAGTTTAAAATACCGAAGTCTTACCGATTTCTTTTAAATCGGTAAACCGGTTTTAGAAAAATCCTATGAAATTTCCTATGGTTCTAATCTAATTTCATTATGCCTAATCATTTTAAATCACACTTAATTAGATTTAAGTGAATACTAAATTGAATACTAATTAATCACAATTATTCGATAGAAACCGAATAACTCGGTTAATAACGATAAGATTTCTTTCGGACGTTACATTATCCAGTCAGATACCATCGAAGTGCTGCCGAGGATGCCATCAGCTCCGTCTGACGACGACACGGAAACGTTGGAGTTAGAAATACTAGATTTCTCAGTAGGATCCCGACTAAACCATTAATGTGTCATCGTCGTCGTCCCAGCTACGTCAGGTTTAAATACGAAAATAGTGAGCATGCATAAGTTCTATTTTTAAACGATTTGAAAACATAGGTTCTGGAAGCGGGTTTCTTTTAATCTTCCTCATATAAACATAATATAAAGAAACTCAAAGCTACCATATAAAAGCGTATATATGTGAGAGAATAGTATAAACATTCATGACCATACAACTGAGAGGATGAAGATGCATGCACATTTATATAACTTCTTAGACTGGACCAGAGTCTTTCCTTAACTTTACTTTCATATTTAGCACTTGCTTAACTTTCTTTACTTTTCCTTTGAAATAGACTGCTTTTGGACATGAGCTCATTCCGTGACCGTCGTCACGCGGTATTAAACCAAATCAGACTAAACTGATATTGGTTACTTCTGAGTTGGAGGGTCCTCCATATCACCCTTGCTTCCCCCATAGAGGTTCCTTGAGTCTTTGTGGATCACTGTCTCTCAATTCCCTTACCGAAATGATTGAAGGGTCATATCCTATGCTTTCTTTTCTTATCATTATACTTTATATGCATAATACTTCTTTAACTAGGCACATGCAATGATATGACTAAGCCCATAATTTTGACAGAAATTTGGCAGCATAACGGCTATACCAGAGCTTCCCCAAAATGCCAACATAAAACTTTCAATCAACAGTCCATTATATCCACATCATATCATCACACTAGTCATTTAATCATGAGACAGAGCTCAATCAAACTTGTCATTCATCATGCCGAATGGCGTCGTATATTCATACCCTAAAGGGGTTCATAGTTGTATTATTCTTTGTAAGATGTCTTATAAGTCATCATATGATTTCCCATGGTTACCCATGGGAGAATCATATAGTTAAAATAAATGTGTGTGAAATCTTTTAGTTACTTTGTTCTTATAGGAATTCACTTTTTACTTGGGTACATGTCTCATGGAACACTTATTCAAATTAACTAAGTTAGGTGATTGTTTCCTTTCCTTGAAATAGTACACTTAGTGATTCCTAGGTTTATGGTATGCTCAAAGGCCCTGATCATACTTCTATTCCTAAGGAGTTCGAGATCCCTCTAATCCTTGGGTCATGACAACGCATAACCATACTCGTGAACCCAACAACACCACATTCACTAATCCCCAAGGGTGATTTTTAACTTTTCCAAGTTGCAAAGTTTCAAACTTTTATTATTAACATGACAAGATCTTACATTAAATATTATGAAAGTTATCATTCTTTATAAAGAGGTTATAAAGTTTCATTCTTTAAGAAAGTAAGTGTGTCTAGAATTAAGTTTTTGCCTTAAAGATCCATTCTTTGTGAAATAATGATGCAAGATATTAACTTTAGAACTAAAAAGTCTTATTCTTTATGAAAGGTGACACTTTTAATTATTCTAAGACCATCAAGGTCTCAACTTTATGATTTAAAGTTGTCTTAAAGCCTAAAAGATTCCTACTTTATGCACTAATAATATAAAACATTAGTTTTAAAGTTAGAAAGTCTTGATCTTTATAAAAGTTAATATTTCTATGACTCGAAAGTGACATTCTTGCCTAAAGCTTAGAACTTTACTTAACATTTTCATCTCAAGGTTCAACCTTTACAAGATTAAAGTACAAATCTACAACGTTATGACTTAAAGTCACATTCTTTATTAAAGTTTGAAACTTTATAAAAGGTCTTGTCTTCAAGATTCAATCTTTAAAATATAAAGTGACAAGTTCTCATTTTTATGACTTAAAAAGCTTTATGTTCCAAAAAGTGTAGACTTTTACACATATTCTTGTCTTCAAGAGAACAAAATGAAGCCTTATGAAACCCATAAAAATAGTGCCACTTTTTAAGCATCAAGAAGCAAACTTTTTAAAATTTTAAGCTTGTAGGATGTTCATAGTCTTATCAAACCATGAAAAACATGTAAAGATAAAACTTTTCTATTCATAAGCTCATCATAAGAAAAGGAACAAACTTTAAACAAATTACCACTAAGAACATTATTCTTTTTCAAACAACTCATAAGAAACATCAAGATCTCATGCATCAAGAAAGAAAAATAGAAACTTAGAGGCATTCAAACTTTGAAATAACCAAGAACATCTCATAAAGAAGAATGTGAACCCTTTTTGCTAAAAAATGAAACTTTTGCTCATAAAGAGCATGAGAGTCTTTCTCAAGCTTTCACTTGAAGATCTTGGTCATGGAAGAACAAAGCTTCAAGCTTTCTTGAGTAAACAAGAGAGAAAAGTAGAGATCACTACCTAGAGTGAAAGGTGACATCCTAGCAAGAGAAGAAGAAGAAGATGAAGACTCCTCCTTGGTGGATGATGGTGGCAGTTTGGCTTGGTGAAGGTGAGAGCTCTTGAGATCTTATGAAAATGGAGGTTATAGTATTTAAATCTTGTCTCCAAAGACCAAAAGATGTGATCTTTGAAGGGCTTAGTGAGAAAGATTTGGTTATGGAGGTGGAGAATGACGAAGAAGATGAAGAAGAAGAAGAGGAAATATAGAGAGAGATTGGAGAGTTTGAGAACTTTAGAGAGAGAATGAGAAGTTGAAAATGAAGTGAATGTGTGTGTGCGTGTGTGCGTGCGTGCATAAAGTGGCCGTAAGGTATAAGGGGTGGAGGAGAGATATTTTTGTGTTATTTTGTATTAATTGGTGATTAAGGAGATAAAGTAGATGATGGGGAGCCAAAACATGGTCAAACTCTTACATAAAGTACTCTTGTCTAATGCTTTATACTTTTATGATATCATCTTTTACTTTATTATCTAGTTGACTAAATTTGAATTTAATGATGTGATTAAGTGCTCTTGCGACTTAGTTAACATGAGTAAGCATGAATTAGTTATTAACACACAAGAACATGATTAACAAAAATTAATCTTGCAATTAAGCTTAATTATCTTTAATTAAACTCAATTAAGTTAATTAAGGGTGATTAGTACTTAATTAAGCTATTAAGGCTCTGACTTACTTAATTAGAGATTATCTAATCTCGATTAAACATTCTCTTAACTTCTCTCCTCATAATTAGCTCATAATCATTCTGTTAATCCCTTAATTAAGCTTTAATCTCATAATTTCTCATTAAATATCTAATTACTCAGGATTATTGAAGTAATTTAGTATAACAGGAAATTGAGGATGTTACAAGTTTAATCTATAATTTTACCCATTATATATGCAATCCATATATCAATTCTAAACATAAATTAAATATCTACTTTACATTATATCCCACAGATAGCCTGAGCTTTAAACAACTGACTACTATAAATATCTATTACATAGATACATCTCTAAAATTATAATGGGGACACCCAAGTTACAAGCCATAAAACAAACACCCATAATTTCGCATGAAGCTAGTGCTTATTTTCTTTTGTTTTAGTTTTATACAATTAATTTTAATGCATTATCAATGTAAATGGGTTTTACACTGTAATCCAATTATATTTTTCTATTTGTAAAACTTTTAAAATAATGAATAGTTAAATCAAACACTTTTATTGATGTGATAATATTTAATTGGATGTATATGTAAATTTGTTTTATACAATGTATCAAAATTAAATTTTAGTTTTATTTATATTATATTATATTCAATTTTTTTAAGAATAAAAGTTTACATATTTGTACAATAATCAAAAGAGAAGAAAAGAAATAAAATAAAGGGAAAAGTAGATTTCCATTAAAAATATTTGGAGTTTAAAGAGCAACATACCTTTAATCTTGTAAATTATTGAATTGAATATGTTCCATTTGTTTTTTCTGTTGATTTATTTTAAAAGCATATAATATAATAGTTGTTTAATATTATTTTTATTATATTTTCACAATAATAAAGGGAGATGAAAAAAAATTAAAACTTTTTATGAATGAAAAACAATACAAAATTGAAGAGGAATATCATGTTTGACTTTAATGAATATATGATAGATGAAATTTTATACTTTAAATTATTTCTTTATTACATATTAATATCTATTTGATGAGACAATAATTGTTTTCGGCCCCTCCTTTATACTTTTCCGGGATATGCCCCTGATGGCAAAGTCATGACCAGGTAATGTCTCCCTTTCCAAGTATAAAGAGAAATGGCTTCCAAGCCGATCCAAAGATTGGAGCATTGTCCCACCAAAAGACACTGATTTGAGTCGAAAAATGACTCAACATTGGGGATGAGCATCTATGATCCAACGGCTGACAGAGATCCTTTAAATCACCATCGTTCACATTTAATGTGTGATGGCGCATTGTGGCCTCGAGCATGACACGTGTCTCAGCATGTTCAATGCTAACTGCCACGCATCAGACTGCCTTGAGCCCAAAATTTGGTTTCGCTGAACCTTCAATCCTCTAATTTTGCTTGGGCTTGCAGGCTGTAGTTTGAATATGATTTTCTGCACTCGAAAAATATCCAATCTTGGCCCATTTGCTCATAATTCATTCGGAAACATCACGTTGGGCTTTAATCTATTTTTTCCGAGCATCTGTAATATTGGATCTCACTAATTAACTAGTGGGCTCTTATTTGAATTCAGTGATACTTCTTTTATCTTTTATAGGGATACTTGAGAAATTAGGGATTTGCCCAAACCATCAGACTAACATTTAGTAGTTCACTTCTTTAAACCACTGACTAACGTAGAGTAGTTCACTTCTTTACACTTGAGTTTTACGTAATTTAGGCACTGACTTAGTAGGAGATCTATTTATCTCTTACTAATTACACCCGAGTTTAATTTCAGGCAAAGTCTAATTTGTGATATATAAACCCTCCCCTTCTCCGTAAATATGTATGTGTTGACAAAATAAAAAACTTAAGTTCCCTTTCTGCACCAAATATGAGTAATCTTGCCCAATTTAGGCATTTCAGAATTCCTTGTTATTGACTTGAGCGTGACAGTAGTTTATTAGGCCCTAATCAATGCTGTCAATCACTAGCAAAGGGCCTGTCCGACCTTAGTTTATTAGCTAAGACCAAATGAAAAAATTTGTAATACACTAGCAAACGTTACTTATGCGAGAATTAAGCCCTTCATTCTTGGAACGGTGGAGTATTTAATAAGCACATTATTGTTGACAAACAAATTATCCTTGAATTGGGGACCAAGTTTCTTTGTTTCAGCAATATTTTTGAACAAAATAAAAGAGAAAGGTGCAAGAACCACTTCAGAACCTTCCATTGTTAATCCGAAAGAAAGGGTTGTGGGAGCATTATGTATAATAAACTCAACAATGGGGATCTAGGTGTCACAAGAGAAGGCTCTTCAATTAGGGATGGAAGTAGGCTAAATTAGACTAGTCTTAAACTTAAACGAGATTAGCCAACATTATAAATATGCAACCCGAGCCTGTGCCTATTACTTGACATATATTTTTTTTCGAGTCTTAATCCAACTTTTTTAAAAGCTTCGCCTGGTCCCAAAAGCATGTTTAGAGACTTATTTAATTATAAAGTTTTCAAATAGACCAAAAAATCTACTCTTAAATAAGTTAAAATACTTCTAAATATACCAAAAAAACATATTTCTATATAGGTCAAAAAACTTCCTAAATAGGTTAAAATGCCTATTAAAAAAATATCATAAGACTTCGATTATTATTAAAATTTATAAAATAATAATAATATATAATATAAATAGACCAACCTGTTAGACTTAATACGTTTTTTTCATAGCTTATAGTCTGGCTTATTTGATTAAGAAGACTTTTTGAAAAGTTTGGACCTAATTTATTTACTAAAATGACTAGGCCAAATTAGGCTGAATATGGACTAAGCCAAAAGCCTTCGACAAGCTGCCTAATTTACTTTCACCTCTTTGTGGAATTTAATGGGTGGCATATGGATGAAATTTCCTTTTTAATAATAATAATAAATAAATAAATAATTCAATGAATTTCAAATGGGGCCCCCATATATTTGAGCCGTTGAATCCCTTTTTCACCACACCGACCAAAACCATGGTGCTATAGCCTAATACTCCCCTTTTTCTTCTAAATCACAACAATTCTCAAACGCGCAGTGGCTAGCTGTATTTCAATTCAACGCATCAAATACAGATAAGCTACAGAACTATGCATTAAATTTATGAGAAATACTTTTTGTAGTTACTTTACGTGGGATATCATCTCGATTCATACCTTATAATTATTGGATAGAGTATGGACCCTATTTGTATTAAGTCCACAGCCGATAGATGGAGTATAAATCGGTACAATATTACACATAATATAACTCTAAATTTATTTTCCAAAACATTGAAATAAGCATTAAATTTATTTTCCAGCAAAACCCCCAACGGATAGTCGCTTTCTTTGTGTTTTCTTTTCTTCAAATTATTATTGGGTAGAATGAAAGAGAGGAGCGGTTGTTGGGTCCATTTGAAAACAACGCCAACTCCGTATTCATGTTCCTTCTTCAGTACTTTTTCATAATCATGCCTTCCCTCCTATATAACCCTCAACATTTGTTCTTCCATTTTCTCTCATCGGGTTTCTTGTTTCTGCGAGGTTTGCTAAGCCTCGCAGAACAAAAGAAAACCCACACATTTTGGTTCACAAAAACTCTATGCTTTTGTTCTCTTCCTTAATTTCTTATCCTTTATCACAAGGAAGTTGAGCACTGCACAAACTCAGCTCCTACTTTATTGTTTGTTATATTGGTTTTTTGTTTATAAAGTTTGGCAAATGGAGGTGCACCCTCCTGTTATAGCCAAGAAGCTGTGGAATGTGTTGAGGATCACTTTCTTCATGATCAGGAAGGGTCTTGTATCAAAGAGGAAGTTGATTACGGACATGAATTTGATGATGAAGAAAGGGAAACTGCTCAGAAAATCTCTGAGCAATCTCATGTCATCTCATCATCATCATTCCAAGAGCTTGGCACGTGGTGGCTATGGCATACAGGAATATGAATTCTCTTGCAGTAACAGCCCAAATCCTGTTTTTTCCCACGTGCCAAAGCGAAAGCACCATTTCAACTTCCCCTGCATAAACTCCCCTGAGGTCATTGAAGAGGAACATGAAGAATTGGCAGTATTTGAAGGTGAAGAAGAACCTATGGCTGTGGTTTTGATGCCCGAGACCCCCGAGTACACGTTCAACCTTAGGTTCGATGCATCTGATTTTACCCCTGGAGATAAAAAGAGCCCACACCTTTCGCCGCTCTCTGCGAGGATATCCAATTACTCATCAGAAGATGAAAATGAAGAGGGTGGAAATGATCAAGTTGATGATCGGGCTGAGGATTTCATCCGACGGTTCTATGAACAGTTAAGAATGCAAAGCCGCATGCAGTTGCTGCAGTACCAAGAGATGTAAAGCTGTGCCCTTCAACTTGATGCTGATCAACAAGTTCTTTCTGGGCATTCCTTGGAATATCTACTCCAAGATCTATTATCTTTTTACCCTAGGGAAACTGGGCTGTCCTGTTTGTGATCCATACATTATATTTGATTTCAACTTGGTGTAAAGTTTTTGAGCATTGGATATATTTCTATTTTATAATTATATTTTCATAATATAAAATTCGCTTTGTATGTTTGGCTAGTAACATATATGTGGTATATTCACGTTGTGTGTTGTTATAAAGATACGCAATTAGTGTGTGTTGGCTCTTTTTTTTTTTTTTCCCCTTCCCTTGGATTCTAGGAAGCTCCTATTGGAGTTTGGGGAAATGAGTAAATGAGGATAAAACCCTCTTACCCCCGATATCAACAAACCCCTTGTGCTTATGCCTATTTATAGGCCTAGAACAAATTAGATACAAATAAGAAGATACCAAAAAATTTGTTACAAATCAAATCAAATCACTAATCAAAATATGTTACATATCCTACTAAATATGTTAACATCACCCCTCAAACTCAAGTGGGTGTTGGCGAGACCAACTTGAATTTGGAAAGTAGAGTACGGAAGCAACTAAGATGATGAGCTATGGTGAATAGGTTGGCAGGTTGGTCAAGTGTCCCAATGGACATGAGCTGAAGAGAACCTTGAAGAATGTGTTGGCGAATAAAGTGACAAGTAATCTCAATATGTTCAGTATACTCATGAAAGACATCATTATGAGCAATCTGAATAGCACTCTAGTTATCACAATAAAGATCAATAGGAGAGGATTGAGAGATACCCATATCATCAAGAAGCCAATGTATCCAAAGAAGTTTAGAGGTGGTGTCAGCAAGAGCTCGATACTCAGCTTCTGCAACATCCCGAGCCCTGAGGGTAGACCAGCTTGGGAAGAAGCTCGGGCTTGAAGTAAGGGGCAAAACTGTAAATAGGCAAACCGTAGAAAAAGAAATGATGAAATTGTAATTATAACATTATAATAGCAAGGTTGTAAATTAGACCTTACGGTTGTCGAGAGGGGCATTTATAGAAAAATCCCAATTTCCAAGATTTTGTGGGCCCCATAACACAAATAAATAACTAAAATACCTATAATAATTTTAAACTGAGATTTTCTACCCATATTTGTTGAATAAAAGTGTGGAATTACTCACACAATGTTATAGTATCTCGGGTAACTTAAAATACATGAATTGATAGCCAGATACCTTGAATTTATCTTCAAGGGTCCTACATTATTTTTGGGCATGACAAATCCAGCGAAATAATTCTATAGAGATTTGATTGACTTGTCTGAAGAGTAGCCAACATATATGGCCTAAGATGAGCCCCTCAAATTTAACCTTAGGAGAATTTAATTTTGTTTCAAACTCACCAATAGCATCTAAGTCACAAACTTATCTAACAAGCTAACCCAACTTAAGTTACAAGCCAACATTTCCTTTCTTTTTCCCCTTTGAAATATTAGCCATCTTCCCCCCTATCCTTTCCATCTCATCTTCTTCTTCCTGACCTCCATCGCTATGAGCTTCAAGCTCATAGTTGATGGCCTTGTTGGCCTTAAAATACCTTACTCCTTTTATGAAAATCAATCATTACCTTCTCCTTTACAAAACTCCTCTATCAATTTGATGATTAAGCATCAAATGGAGTCTCCCTATCTCCATATAGGTTGCTACCATGAAGGGAAAGGAAGGCTAGGAGTTGTTCTTCGCCTCCTTGCTTCCATAGTTTCAGGAATCTTGAGGTAGGTAGCTTAAATCTTTAACTTTAATGTCTTGTAGGGCTTTTATGGTTGATTTGGTTTCTTTGTGTCATCCTCTTTTTAATCTTGTATGATGGTAATATGACCATTTTTTAGTAATTTGAGATAGGAAAACTCGGTTTGGGTGGAAGGATAGATCAAGAAACCAAGAGAAAACACAAGACAGAGAAGCTGTGAGAGAAACCCTAGGGCTGTCCATATACCGAAGCTAGTATCTCAAATGACAAAACTCAAATTCGAGCAAAACTAATTTTAGATGAAACTAAACTTCAAGATGAATCCAACCATATAAATTATAAGACCATTGGACTTAAAATGAAATAATTATGATTTTAGAAGTTGGTTATTGGATTTCACTCTCTATCTTGATAAGAGTGTGAGGTGAGGAGCATAACTCATCCTATATAGCTTTAAATTAAGTGAAACTAATTTTTTTGGAAAGCTAATACATAGAGAATCAGGTCTATAAAATTTTAGAATCAGATTATGAGTAGATTTCTCCCAGTAATTCCTTGAAGTTGACCTATGCTTTGTTTAGGTGGAAATAGATTAGCCCTCTTGAGGAGCCATAACTTGAGCTCTACTTACCCAATTGGAATGAAATTTGTTGGGATTGAAATAGCATCCAAATGGGTAAGTACAAATTTCGGACTAAAATGATAAAAAATGGATTTTTAGTGATTTTCTAAGTTTAGATGTGCAAGTCTGTCTTGAAATAAGGCAGCCTTGAATAAAATCTTAATAACTTAAGTTATACATGTCCAAATTTAGTGAAACTAAAGAGGTTCAAAAGTAGATTAATAGAACCACAACCTATTAAATTTCCAAAATAAAATGATTTAAAATGGAATTTTGGTGAAATTTAGAAAAATATGGCAGATTTAAGGGAAGTCGAATAACTTGAAAGTGTCTTGATTTAAGGGTTCCATAAGCTATGAGAAATTTAATGGCATAAATATTTATGCAAATTTGATACCAAATAAGTGTTATGCTAGTGTCTTAATCATGATGATTATGATTGATACAATTGGCTAGTTAATTGAATACATTGTCTATTTTGGGACCCTTCATATTTCAGCTGTTATTCTGCTGAACTTTTGGCAAAAGTATATGAATACTATGAGTAATTATATGTTGTGTACATGGACATCATGCATGCAAGAATGTTGGAGAGTAAGATATGAGGCATGTGCATAAGTGCATATAGCATGTTCATGCATGACTATGTACAAGAATGAAAAAGGATAACAAGAACTTGCAAAGAGACGTATCGAGCGTCCAACTAGTACTAGGCCAGGGTGACATTGCCCAAGAAAATCACTTGGGCTAACCCTTGAACAAATTTAAGGCGAATATGCCGGTGTGAGAGTCAGGAAAAGTAAACCTGACAATCATGTATAGGAATGAGCTCAATTCTCAGAAGCAGACTATTATCTAGAGGTGAGAGAGGTCATTCACCTTCAGGGGACTAAGTACAGATATTCAAGTTGCAAGTTGAAGAAAGAGATAAGGAATTCACGTACACTTGCATAAGTCAAGTATATACATTAGCATGTGCATAATTAAGCATCCTATTATGTTGCAATGCTATTATAATTATGGTTGAAATATTATATTGTTACTAATATTATGCTTGTCTTGAAATATGCCAAGTGATTGTTAAAAGTAGCCCGCTTCGAGAAATATATTTTCAAATTTAAAATTGCTCAGTGCCTATGTGTATGTATCCATGTTTTAATAATAAATCGAAGCGGCTGAAATATTTGCGATGACATCCTGTATGATTAATGAATTGAGTATATCTACTGAGAACTTAAAGTTCTCACTACCTATTTGTATGTTTTCGTAAATATTCCATTATATAGACTAGACTTCAAGTTTGCAGCAGATATCTTGGGATATTTACAAAATGTAAGACTTGGACTTAAGCCCAGTTCGAGAGACTAAAGTGGACGACCGATAACCTTGAAGTGACTATCATAGGCCGAGACATGTTCTATATATATAATGTTAGTTAAGTGCTTTTAAATTATAATTTTTTTATTTTATATGTATCGAATATTTGGGAGTATAAATCCTTAACTAGTAAAGAAATATGAAGTTTTAAGGGTCATATATTATATTTTTCTTATGTTAAAGTCTATCACAACACGCGTAAAAATCGTTAAATATAACTCCATGACTTGAGCTTGGTGTATGTGTCTGACGGGTATTACATTTTGGTATCAAAGCAATTCATCCTGTAAAGGCCTGGGGGATGGATTGACTATGCTTTTGAGGCATACTTTGAGAATCTAGATAAATCATGCTTTAGGTCCTTATGTGATAAGGACATAGATGATTATGCATGATAGCCTTATTGTAAGCTCTGTAGACTATCTGTTGCACTTGGCCGAATGTTGAGCCTGATCACTTCAATATTACGTTTATGTGGATAGAAGTGTATGGCATCCGACAAGCTTATTGGGAATCTTCTCAATATAGTTGTTATAGGGAAACTCTCAGAGAGGCAACTATTGCCTGATAGGGCAAATAGTTGACATGCTAGGGATTTTCAAGGAGTCGGATATCCAATCAAAGATATTATGTTGGTTGATTTGTTATGGACATGGCGAACTTGACCATAAAAAATGAAAATATTGCCTTATTCAGCATCACTACGAAACCAGAAACTCATGTTGTTAAGGGTGAGATTTCAGCTTCAGATGAGCCGAGTGAGAACCTCCTTCACCTTGATGAGGATTATCTTAAGCTTCATTAGTGTTTACCTAGTTTAGGCTATTTTCTTTAAATTTCATCTAATATGTTTAATTGATAACTGATAGGATTTGGGTAAATATATGCTCATGAGGTTATATCATGTGGTATGAATAGCACTCTTTTTCTTCTTTGTAGGTAAGATTGCCTTGAAAGTAATCCACCGACAAGCTCAGTCGATGGTCATGTTATCATGGGTTGTGGTGATGCTACATTTTAAAGGTTAGATCCCTTACTTAAAAGGCTTGGAGTTTGGTTGGGTGAGGCAAAGATTAAGTGGAAGAAGTTAAGGGCAGAAACATCAGCTTTGTATGAGGAGGACCTCTCTAGGTTCTCGTTCAAAGGACGAAACAACCTTTCCCTCAAGGGTATTGAGAGCTTACGCTCTAGCGATTGCAAATCGGAGAAGCACCAAGTAAGGTCTCAGCATTAAAAGAAGATGGTTGGACAAATCTTGAAGAAATTCATCTATTCGCATATCATATTGGCCATGGCAAAGACTCGATTATATCCAGTAATGAAAAGAAGATGGAGTTGTAAGAGCAGATTTGCAAAATCCTTTAGGAGAAAGGTGATACATCTCCTACTAAACTAAAGTGATGACATTGTTGAGCAATGGTGGCATGCGAAGCAAGACAAAATATCTCCTATTCGTTAAGGATAAGGGAAGCATTAGAAAAGTCTAGTTATATTGGATTCCATCAACTTTAGCCACCACAGGAACCATACAATAAGGCCATCTTGGACATGTTATTAGCAAGAAGGTACAACTGTTTAGGGATGAGAAAAGGAATACAATAGTTACCTTCAGACACCACTATAAGTGCTTTGGGTGGAGTAACTCAACGAGAAATGTATCTAGATTTAAGGTGGGATGATGAAGATTTAGAACTTGCAATTGGGCATGTTGTGACCAAGAGAAGTGCAACTGATCTTAGCAGACTGAAATAGCAGTAAAGTGGGAGGTCCTAATAGACTGAGACGAAGACAAGCTTTTCTGCAATAATAATGGGATACCATAAGAAGGAAAGAGAAAGTTTTGCTTCTGGAGTAGCCCATTAGAAGAAGAAATGTTATTCAATATAGCTTCGGGGTACAGGTGAGAGTTTATAAGAATTAATGAGCCAGCTTGTCCCGACACCATTGATGATGTTATTGAAACTGAAGGATTCCTTAGGATAGCCTATGCACCCCAAGAAGGACTAGGTGACGCACCAATATAAGATCAAAGATTTTGGAACTACATCCACAATGGTCAAGATCACAATGCAGGATTAAAGGACTCTCAACCTTAGGCAGTTAAATATCCACTCTTGAGGCTAAATTAAGTGCGCCATATGGAGACCCATTGCTCCATTGAAGAACAACTAGATACATAGTAAATAAGACAAACAAAACTTCCTAAGGGAAACTAGTGATGAGTGGAGATGTTATCTAAGCGAGAGAAGGATGGGCGTTAATACAGCAGATGAGAAGTCTCCTTATTAATACATCGAAAGGAATAGGTGATGGCAAAAACTTTGTAGTCCTAACAAAGAAACAAGATTATCTCTTCCTTCCCTCACACCAAACTGATTATATCTTAGGAACAAGATATCATGATAAACATCCAGAGATTTAGTAGTGACAACAACATATGACTTGGCCACTGTGACTAGTACATATTGAAGTTGACCATCGATGCAAATGATAACTTTAGTGACTACAAAACTTCTTGAGTTGGTATCTAATGTCTAGAGAACAAGTAGCTGAAGGTTTATTAGTAACCACAGAGCAAGAATAGTCAAATACATGGTAGAGAAGGTAAATAATTTCCCTAATGAACTTAGTGATGGATCAGGGCATTATCGAGACAAGGGGAACGTTAATGCCAACATTATCTATAAGGACTCTCTGCATATACTATAATAACACCTAGTAAGAAAATGAAGTGATGGAACTCTGCAAGTTCAATAAGTGAGTCTGTTAATTCTCTTCTTCACACTGAGTTGCCATACCCTAAGAACCAGAAATCGAAAATGAAAACTTGAGGAATTAAGTGATAAAGTAAAGTAAATTCCTTAAGGGATTAGGCTTCAAAGTAAAGACTTGTGAGTAGGAAGGTAGAATAAGAAGAAGAATAAGAAAAACCATGTTTAAAAGAAAGGAAACTCACACTTGGGCCAACAAATGGTAAATTAAATAAAGGTTAGGGAAAGGTAGTTGAGGTGACTTCTAGGGGAACCTCAATAAAGCCATCACAAGTGTCGCATATCTAATATTAGTAATGGAGTTAGGTAGGAACACCGAAGATAGCCAAATTCTTGGAAGTTGGCCCCAAAAGCTTAGCAGGAAGAGTGGAGGAGAATTCCCCAACAAACCAAAGAACAGAGATATCTGCATTTTAAACCGAGTGCAACTTCACTAGAATGGCAGTAAGGTGACCAAATAATGTAATATACTTCCTATTAGTCCGCACAAGATTTTCTCTAAACATGGGTAAAAAAGAAGCATTGGACAGGTATGTTCCACCCATGATCTCTTGTATCTAATAACTTGGGTTGATCTACAACTTTAGGAAGATTTCACAAGAAAATTTTCCAGAATAATCCCATGTTTCCTAGTCATATGTCAACCATGGAGTATATTGCACACCCTAAGAACCATTCAAGAGTTAATAGATAGAAGCGGGTGCACTGAATGTCAACCATGGAGTAACATGAACACCCTAAGAACCATTCAAGAGTTAATAGATAGAAGCGAGTGCACTGAATTTACCATGCTAGGCAAAGCGGTCAGAGATTTGCTACTAAAGATAATTTTAGATAACTAATGAAATAGCCTTGTAAGAGACATGATACAAGATGACATACAAATTCCAACGACATCTGAGTGGTATTAAGAAGGACCACAAGCCTTAGGACTTAACTGTATAGTAGAGGTGGGAATAGTAAACAACTACATGCACTTGTGAAAGACCTTATAAGACACGGGACAAGAGGAAATTATAGAGACATTAATAAAGACAACAGGTCCCCTTATAAATTTCTTTGACCCTTAAGATCATAAATGAGGTCTATAGATGAGTATACTCTTTTAGAAGTAACGAATCTTGACATAATTTCAATAACAAGAAAGGATTAATAATCTGACCCCAAAGAATAAAGGGCTAATACTTTCGATAGATCCTGTTATATGCCTTGTGATTCTCCAAGATAATGATGAGAACATCAACTAAGGCACTTGGTAATTTAGAAGGGAGCTACCGGCAAGCAAGCTTAAAATGGGACATGAACTTGAAGAGGGAGTTTCCCCTATAGGTTAGAACATACAAAATTTTTGAGCAAGGTTATCCCAAATTATTCTCAACTATGGAATTTTGAGGGCAAAATTCTTCCTAAGGTGGATAATAGTGTAACATCCCAAGCTTTGAGGCTAAACCAGCCAGGGCCCGAGATAAGGGCAAAACTGCAAATAGGCTAGCCATAGAAAAAGAAAAGACAAAATCATAATTATAACATTATAATGGCAAGGTTGTAAATTAGACCTTATAGTTGTCGAGAGGGGCATCCGAAGAAAAATCCCGATTCCCAAGATTTTGTGGGCCCCATGACATTAATAGATAACGAAAATACCTATAATAACTTTCAACTAATATTTTCTACCCACATTTATTGAATAAAAGTATAGGATTACTCATACAATGTTATAGTATCTCGAATAATTTAGAATACCTGAATTGCTAGCCAGACACCTTGAATTTATCTTCAAAGGTCCTATATTATTTTTGGGCATGACAAATCCAAGGAAATAATTCTACAGAGATTTGATAGATTTGTTTGAAGAGTAGCCAACATATATGGCCTAAGATGAGCCACTCAAATTTAAGCTTATGAGAATTTAATTTTGTTTTAAACCCACCAATAGCATTTGAGTCACAAAATTATCTAATAAGCCAACCTAACTTAAGTTACAAGCCAATATTTCCTTTCTTTTTCCCTTTTGAAATTTTGGCCATCTTCCCCCCATCCTCTTCATCTCCATCTTCTTCTTCTTGATCTTCATGGCTATGAGCTTCAAGATCATAGTTGATGGCCTTCTTGACCTCAAAACACCTTGCTTTTTTTTATCAAAATCAATCCTTACCTTATCCTTTACAAAACCCCTCTATCAATTTGATGATCAAACATCAAATAGACTCTCTCCATCTCCATATAGGCTACTTCCATGAAGGGAAAGGAAGGCTAGGAGTCATTCTTGGCCTCCTTGCTTCCATAGTTTCAAGAATCTTGAGGTAGGTAGCTCAATTGCCTAACTTTGTTGTCTTGTAGTGCTTTATGGTTGATGTGATTTCTTTGTGTCATCCTCTATTTAATCTTGTATGATGGTAATATGACCCCTTTTTAGTGATTTGAGGTAGAACACTTGGTTTGGGTGGAAGGATAGATCAAGAAACTAAGAGAAAACATAAGATAAAGAAGCTATGAGAGAAACCCTAGGGGATGTCCGTATAGCGAAGCTAATACCTCAAACCACAGAACCCAAATTTGAGGGAAACTAATTTTAGATGAAACTAGATTTCAAGATGAATCTAACCATATAAAATTGTAGGACCATTAGACTTATAATGAAATAGTTATGATTCTAGAATTTGGCCATTGGATTTTGCTCTCTGTTCTGACCAAAGTGTGAGGAGAGGGGTATACTCACCCTATATAACTTCAAATAATTTTGTTTGAAATCTAATACATAGAGGATCATGTACATAAAATTTTAGATTTAGATCATGAGTAGATTTCTTCCAGTAACTCCTTGAAGTTGACATATGCTCTATTTAGGTGAAAACAAGGCAGACCACTTGAGGAGCTCATAACTGGAGCTTTACTTACTCAATTGGAATGAAACTTTTAGGATTGAAAAAGGGTCCAAATGGGTACATGTTGGTACAAATTTTGGATATGATGAAAAACAGATTTTTAGTGATTTTTTAAGTTTAGGTGTACAAGTCTATTCTAAAACAAGATAGCCTTGAGTAAAACCTTAATAACTTAAATTATACACATGCAAATGTAGTGAAACTAAAGAGATTCAAAAGTAGACTAATAGGGCCACAATGTATTAAATTTCCATATTAAAATGAGTTAAATTGAAATTTTGGTGAAATTAAGAAGAACAGGGCAAATTTAAGGGAAGTGGAATAACATGAAAGTGTCTTGATTTAAAGGTTCCATAAGCTATGAGAAATTTAATGACATAAATATTAATGAAAATTTCATACCAAAGAAGTGTTATGTTAGCATCTTAATTATGATGATTATGATTGATATAATTGGCTGGTTGACTAAATACACTGTCTGTTTTGGGACCTTCCATGTTTCAGCTATTATGCTATCGAATTTTCGGCAGAAGTATATGAATGCTATGAGTATTTATATGTTGTGTACATGGACATCATTCATGCAAGAATGTTGGAAACTAAGATATGAAGTATGTGCATAAGTGCATATAGTATGTTCATGCATGACTATGTACAAGAATGAAAAAGGATAACAAGAACTTGTAAAGAGGCGTATCGAGCCTCCAACTAGTAGTGTGCCAGGGTGACACTGTCTAAGAAAATCACTTGGGCCAGCCCCTCAGCAGATTTAACGAGAATATGCTGGTGTGAGAGTCAAGGAAAGTAAACTCGACAATCATGTATAGGAATGAGATCAATTTTGAGAAGCAGGCTATTAATCATAGGTGAAAAAGCCATTCACTTCTAAGGGACCAAGTACAGATATTCAAGTTCTAAGTTAAACAAAGAGATAAGGAAGTCAAGTGCACTTGCATAAGTCAAGTATGTGCATTAGCATGTGCATAATTAAGCATCCTATTATGCTGCAATGCTATTATAATTATGGTTGAAATGTTATATTATTATTGTTATTATACTTGTTATAAAATATGCCAAGTGATTGTTAAAATAACCCCCTTCAAAAAATATGTTTTCAAACAATTGAACCAGTGCCTATGTGTATGTATCCATATTTTTATAATAAACCGAAGCAGCCGGAATATTTACGATAATACTCTGTATGATTAGTGAATTGAGTATACCTACTAAGAACTTAAAGTTCTCACTACCTATTTGTATGTTTCCGTAAACATTCCAGTATATAAACTAGACTTTAAGTTTGCAGCAAATATCTTGGGATATTTACAAAATGCAAGACCTGAACTTGAGCCCAACTTGGGAGACTAAAGTGGAGGACTGATAACCTCGAAGTGACGATCGCAGATCGAGATATGTTCTATATATATATATAATGTTAGTTAAGTGCTTTTAAATTATAATTCCTTTTTTTTATATGTATTAAATATTTGGGAGTATAAATCTTTATTCAGTAAAGAAATATGATGTTTTAAAGGCCATATATTTAGAGCACCCATAACAACCTTTAGATATAATCCCATGACTTGAGCATAGCTTGTGTATCTGGAGGATGTTACAACTTCAATATTAGAACGAGCAGTTAAGGTTTATTTCTTGCTGCGCCACAAGGTAAGAGAGTCACCAAGAAAGATACAATATCTAATGGTAGAGCGACAATCAATGGGATCTCCAACCCAATCAACATCAAAATAAGCTCAGAGAATCAAGGGGGAATTGGTAGAGAAGTGAAGCCCATGAAACAACATTCCTTTGATATATCGAAGAATGCGAAGAATAGCAACATAATGAGTAGAGTGTGGAGTAGACATAAATTAACTTACCAAGTGAACAACATAGGAAATGTTAAAGCTAGTAATAGTCAAATATATCAAGCTCCCTACCAACTATCTATAGAGGGTAGGATTCTCAAGCATAGTACCATCCATAGGTGTGAAACGCACATTAGGCTTAAGAGGGATGGATTCCATGCGGCTGTCTGTAAGACAAGCTCAAGAAATAAGATTGGAGGCATACTTGGCTTGTGATGAATAAAACCATCAGCAAAGGAAAGAAATTCAAGGCCTAGAAAATAGCTCAGGGGGCCAAGATCCTTCATCTCAAAATGGTGACTCAAGGATGCTTTAAGATCAGTAATGCTAGAGATGTCATCTTCAGTAATGATCATGCCGTCAATATCAAGCAATACTATTATAGTGCCTTGATCAGTCCAAAATGAAGAGAGCAAAGTTATGTGGACTGGATCAAAACCCAAGTTAACTGATAGTAGAGTTGAATTTGGCAAACCATGCTCGGGGAGCCTGCTTAAGATCGTACAAGGCCTTTCGAAGAAGACAGAC
This sequence comes from Pterocarpus macrocarpus, assembly GCA_031439585.1. NCBI lineage: Eukaryota > Viridiplantae > Streptophyta > Magnoliopsida > Fabales > Fabaceae > Pterocarpus > Pterocarpus macrocarpus. Next base: position 34,340,772 of record CM062520.1, read on the forward strand.
TTTGTTCGGTGGCCACTTGAGGTTGGTTGCATATAGACTTTTTCTTCCAAGTCACCATTGAGGAAGGCATTTTCCATATCCATTTGGCTAAGAGTTTACTCTTGAGTGGCCGCAATAGCAACTAGAGAGCAAACAGAGGTGATGCAAGTAACAAGGGCAAAAGTTTCCTCATAATCGATGCCATACTCATAAGTAAATCCCTTAGCAACTAGACGAGCTTTATATCATTCAATGGAACCATCAGAGTGAGTCTTGATTTTGTACACCCATTTACATCCCACAAGTGTATTATCGGAAGGAGGAACAATGAAGTCCCAAGTGTAAGTCTTTCCCAACAACTGTAACTCTTCTTGCATAGCAAGCTGCCAATAAGGATTTTGTGGAGGCTTCTTTATAGGACTGAGGTTCATGTAAGTGAAGCATGGTAGAAAAATAATGATAGTCATAGAGAGAGGAAGGTCGATTTCTTACCCTAGTTGGACAATCGGGAGGAGAAGGGGCAACATGTGCAGGATCTATGTCTGGAATTGGGTCATTAGGAGCGGTTGAAACATCAGAAAGGGCTATTATAACCCCATGAGAAGAAGCTACATCAATGTCACTAGGAAAAAGATCAACAGAGGAATTAGTGAAGAAAGGACTCGAGGTGGAAGGAATGGACTTGAAAGAAGATAAAGATGAAAACATGTGATGTTCCTAAAAGATGACATGGTACGAGACATGGACACACTGAGAGATAGGATCCCAACAATGATAATGTTTATGCTCTATCCCATAGCCAAGGAAGTAGCAAAGACGAGCATGAGGTTCAAGTTTAGTGTATTCATGGGGTTGAAGGAGAACAAAACAGGCACAACCAAAAATATTGAGAGAACTGTAGTCTAGAAGAGTATGATTAAGATGCTCAAAAGGAGAGATGTTACCAAAGACAAAAGACAGAAGACAGTTGATGGTATAAATAGCAGTTAGGGCAACTTCACCCTAAGCATGCTCAGGACAAGAGGAATAGATAAGTATAGCATGAACAAAGTCAAGAATATGACGTTGCTTTCTCTCAGCGTGACCATTTTATTGAAAGGTACTAGGATAAAACATTTCCCACAGAGTTCCCTGTTTAGTAAGAAATGTCAAAAGCTTTGAGTCACGATATTCCATGGCATTATTACAATGACAAACTTTAATTACCTTAGAGAATTGTGTTTTGATCATTATGGCAAAGTTAATATAAATTTGAGGTAATTTATGACAATTACTCATTAAATATATCCAAGTATAACATGGGTAATCACCAATGAATATAACAAAATATTAAGACCCTCCCATTGTGGGAGTAGGAGCCGGTCCCTGAACATCATGATGCACAAGATCAAAAGGAGAGTAAGAAACAAAAGTACTTGTAATAAAAGAAAATGCTGGTTATTTAGCGGTTTAATATGAAACACAATGAAAAGACTCACTACTGTTGGATCTTAGAGTTCCTTTAGAGATGAGACGACGCATTTTTCCTAATGAGCTGTAAGCAAGATGCTAATACTAGAGTTGAAGGGAAGATTGCAAGGAAGCAGCACAGAGGTTTGATGCAGAAGGAACATAAAGATTAGTGAGCTTAAACAGTCTTCCAATCTTTCATCCAATCCTGATGACTTGTCCTGTCTGCAGATCCTGTACACGACAACCAAAAGAAGAGAATATGATTTCATAACCAAGATCACATAACTAACCCACAGAGATAAGGTTGAAACTTAATTTAGGGATGCGATATATGTTAGGCAGAGTGAGATTAGACAAAGAGATAGTACCCTTATGACTTACATGCATACGAGATCCATCGGCAGTATGTATAGAAGGTGCAACATCAGTGGTAGATATAGAAGAAAAAATGTAGGATGTGGATCTTATGTGATTACAGCAAACAGAATCAAGATACCATCTAGTATTACCTAAGGTGGTTGATAAAGCAGCAGAGGCATTACTGACAAAAGAAAGAATTTGTCTAAGGAAGGACTCAAGATTACTGGTGGAAAAGGCAATTAGAGAGGTAATGGAGGGAGAGGATGTGGAGTCATTGGTGGCGGCAGCAATAGCAAACACAAGCTTGTAGGAACTAGAACGAGGCTAAGACTTATTTTGATTAGGCCTTTGTGGACGAGTAAGGAAATACTCAATTAAGTGTCTTGGCAATTTATAGTATCGACAAACCAGATAGTTGGAGGCAATATTTGTTTTATCCATTCTAGTAGGCAAACACAATATCAAGGAGACAAACATAATACTAAGGAGAAAGGTGCACTTTTAGAGTAAAATTGCTAAAAAAAGGACCTCACAAATGGAATTATCTGACTGAAAAACCTAAGAAAGGGGTGTCTAAACTACCATATCCACACTACCACGCCGCAGTGCCACGTTAGCAAGAGAGGACACGCGGATGGCACGTCAGAAGTAGGTGAGTCAATGTTAATCAATGTGCGGGTCAACAGGTCAGCGTGCCAATTAACGAATCCGAATGCGGGTCAACACACTGGTCGCTGCAGCACGAATCACTCAGATCTGGAAGAGGCACATGGGAGCACGCGTAGAGTCTTCTGGTAGCGCATGGAGGCATGTGACTGGTCTGAATGCTGTGAAATTTTGACAACGAGATCGGTAGACGATGACAAACAAGTTGGTGCAGGTGGTGTCAAAAACGGAGCTTGGGAAGATGGGAAACTAGTGAGTGCAATGGAGTTGCGGTGAGAACACTGCACAAGCGGTGATGTGCAACTAACAACATGACAAAACCAAGAACCTAAGCTCTTATTTAATACCATGTTAGAAATCAACAAACCAAAATAGAATAGAGAATGAATGGCTGAATAATTTCTATATTTCTGAGTGTCTATTTACAATGAGCCTATGCCTATTTATAGGCCTAGAACTAATCAGATACAAATCAAAAGATACTGATAAATCCATTACAAATCAAATCAAATCACTAATTTAAATATGGTACATATCCTACTATGTTAACAAAGAAGCAGAGAGGACTCAATTCTCTTGAGCATCTCGTTTGAGTTCGACCCGTATGTGGAGAAAAAATACTATTGGAAAAACTCTCTCTGCATAGAACTCTTCCCTGATGGATCCGATTGTAATTGGAATAGAATTAGTCTCGTGCCCAAAAGTTTGTAAATACCCGTGGTTATGAAAAAAAATAAAAATAAAGGATATGCAGAATGTTGGCTTGTAACTTTCGCCATTCTGCTTTGGTGCTAGATCCATCAGTGTAGGTATGTGATGGACCATTGAGAATAACATTTGCTTCTACTTTTGCCTCTTGATACACATTAGTTTTGGATTTTGAGACCCACCCGCGCCACCAGCCCCAACATTTTCAACTACCATTAGCACCTTTCTGGGTTTGTAAATCACCATTATCTCTCATACATGTTGACAACCATCAGTCTTCACTTATTCGCTTCACGTCCACATCCGATAGCCCTCGTCTATCTAAAAAATGATATATTCAAAGTTCATTTGGCAATATATAGGATGATCTATATGTGCATGAAAAATATTCCAAAGGATGTGAAAAGTGGCTTGCAGTTTTGTTGCTATATTCACATTTGTCTTCCTGATTGAATTGTATGCTGAACGTCTCAATAGTAAAGAACGAGTAAATAGATCATTGGTAGTAAGGGACCAAAAAACTGTTGTTAAAAACAGTACATTATAAAGGTCGCAGTTTGATCATGCCTTGAACACTTTTATGCCCAATGAAGGATTTCAGTGATATTACTTGACTCCGAATCGCGCTGTCTCTCCAATGGTCACTTGTTAAGCTAAACCGTACTGCATTTTGTTTATCAATTGAACTGTAATTGTGTTTTGAAAGAACTTTCAAAATAAGGTGCGTTTCGTTCGATTTTTAATAAAATTGATTATAATAAAAAACATAATATATATATATATATATATAAAAGTTGAAAATTGATTATTTTTAGAAATTATTCTTTTCAGCTTCTTCGAAAAAGTTGAGAACAAATTTTTTTAAGATTTTGATTATTTTTAAAAAAATTATTCAAATATTTAAAAATTAATTTTTTTAATAAAAATTAATTTTTTATCCAAATAATTATAAATAAATACACCCTAAATTAGTAGCCTGTGCGAAGCACTATTAAGCTTCTAAATTTTTTAGTAATCATGCACTTTATTGTTTGAAAGATTTTTTATATTGAATAGATTTCTCAAAAGTCAAGTGTCACATCATATTAATTCTTAAAAAATTTTTAAATTAAATAAATCTCTAAAAATTAAAATGAAACATTATTTTAGTTCTTCTAAAAAATAACTTGATCTCTTTTTTTCAATAAAATATAAGTTTCTAAAGATCTATTGAATGTTAAATAACTTTTAAATAGACTAAGAGACTATTTAATCTCCCCTTTCAATAAATTATGAGTTTTTAAATACTTATTTGATATTAATTAACATTTGGAGAAGTCAAATAAATTTGAGGTACTAATGTTAATGATTGTTGTTTATGCTAACAAATGTGCTTAGAAAATCAAATTAATTAATAGTATTCATATATTATATCCATTTAATAATAATAATTATAATAATAATAGTAATATCAAATATAAAAAAATTATGATTATAACTAAAAGTATTTAAAATTAGAGATATTTTATTAATACAATTTTCAAAAGTGAAAGTATAAATAGTAAATATGTTGCTCTTTGACACCTCTAGCCGCTATAAAAGAGCTTTATTGTTTCAACCAACTTTGGGGCAAGTACAAATACTTTTGACCAGCTCATTCTTGTTTTCAATTTTGTTCATCAAAATATAAAAATGATTATTTTTAAATTACTTTCACAGCAATTTATTTTTTAGTTATCATTATTAATTAATTTTTAAAATGTTAATGTAAAATAAAATTGAAGATATATGTTATTTGATTTTAATTAATTTTAACTTTTTATTATATCGTTATAATGATAATTCGAACAGATTACTGAGAAAGTAATTTAAAAACGATAATTTTTATACGTTAATATTATTATCAATATTAAGTGGATATAATATATTAAAATCACTAATTAATTCAATATCTGAAAACATTTATTAACATAAGTAATAATAATTATTATTTAAATTGAATTATAGCGATATAGTGAAAAGTTGAAAGTATTTAAAATAATTAATTAAAATCAAATAATATATAGCGATGTAATGCATAAATGCTAATGTAGTAGACAATGCCTAACTAAGAATTTATCTTATATAGTGTAGAACTTTGTCATATAATAATTAATATTAAAATAGGAATATTTCATTTTTTAATGGAAATATTTTGTAGAATTATAATTATGTCATGTGGCAATTAATATTCAAATTGAAGTATTTTTGTAAAAATTTTTAGTATTTTAATGATATATTTTGGATTTTTATATTTGGGACATATGGCAATTGTTAAAATATTAATAATAGAAAATATTTTGATAAGGGAAAATATTGTGTTCAAATAAAAATATTTAGTGGAAATATTTTATGTTTTAGTTGAGATATTTTGTGTATTGTATATAATTAATATTAAAAAATGAAAATGCTTGTGTGTTAATGAAATATTCTGTAGAAATATATAATTCTGTCATGATAATTAATGTTAGGATTATTTTGTGAAATATTTGGTGTTTGATTGGAGATTTTTTTAATAATAAAATATATTTATCTTTTGAATTTAAATACAACATTAATATAAAGTTATTTATACTATCATCTACTATTAAATTATTATTTTGATATAACTTTTGAGATAATTCTTATAAAAATCTAATACTTTTAATAATGGCACTATGCAAGATTAGATGACTGTATTAATTAAAATTATAGTGATAGTGAATCAAAATTAAATTTTATCTTTACTATTTTTAATAGAATTTAAGATTGGGACTTTCATAAAACAATATATTATTTTATATTTTTTTTACCAAGTCATTCTATAAATATATGTATGAACAAATATTTAAAATAACATAAAATAAAAGTAAATTATTTCATATTGTTTTCAATATTTTATATTTAAATTATTTTATGCGTCGTACTTATACTAAAAAATTAAAAATAGTATCAATGCTTTAGTAATTTTAAGTGGTTTAGCACTTATTTTCCTTAAATAATATATTGGATTCAAGTCTTGTAGATGGAAAAAACTAGTATTGGGAGAGCTTTAATTCCATAATGGGCAACCTAGCCTGAACTAGATTCAGCGAACTTTCTGATACTGATGGTTCATACCAAAAAATAAATTAAAAACATTTACATGACACTAAAGATCTAATACTATATTTAATAATCTTAGTTCTTATAGTTCATGCATCAAAACATACACAATAATATGCTAACACTTTTACTATTTAAAATATTTTTGTGCAATAAATCAATATGAGACTACTATTTTGGAAAAGATACATTACTTTATTTTTGGAGCATTTTAAAGTTAAATTTAATATGATACTCTACAATAAATTATAAAATTATCTTAAACATGATAGATTTATTTTATTGGGTTGTTCTTCCTAACCTTTAATTTTACACTGTAAAATAAAATTAAATTAAAATTACAAATAGATTTTCTTTTCCTTTTGAATTCAGTGATGTGAAAAGTTGAGGTTTTTTGGTAACTGTGAAAAGTTAGGTTGAGTTGTAAATAAAAAAAAAGAGATAAAGGTAGAGGTGTTCATAAGGTCAAATCAACTAATGAATTCGAATAATCCAAATCAACCCAATTAAAAATATTTGAGTTGAATTGGGTATTTAGGTTTATTCGGGTAAAAAAATAAAACTCGATTATTGTTAGGTGGAGTATCAAGTTTAACACTTTGCAACTAGTCAATTCGATTGACCCAACCACTTCACCTTCTTCTTCTCCTTTCCCAGAAAAGGTTCAACCTTTCATCTCCATTCTTCTTTTCCATGAAAGGTTCAATCTTTCATCTTCATGGTCTAGTGAAATTTAAAACACCAAATTTATCCAAAATATATAATCACAAACAGCAAGCTGGAACCAAAATCTCTAGAACAACAATGGTAACTCATAAATCTAGGACATCATTCACAAATATAGAACATCTGATGTTGTTGCCGCTTGTGTGACATACCCACCAACTCCATCACTCACACCGATATGGCACCACCCACTTGCCTTACCATTGTCAAAGATTCAACATCTGCTATCGTGCTCGCCCAATTACCGTGCTTGCCCTACTATTGCGCTTGCCCCTCCACCATGCTCACCCATTATTGTGCTTGTCGTGCCGTCATGCTTGCATCACAACATCACCATAGGTCTCGTTATCACGGTTGCTGGAGTGTTGTTTTGGTTCATGGCGTGAAGTTTAATTATTAATTAGGGATGGGGGTTATTCTTATTCTAGATCTTTCCTTTTGTATATTTACAAAAGTTGAATTAATTTTTTTTTTTAAATAAAGCCCAACCCAATAATTTGATCCAATCCAATCCAAATCTAATTGGGTTAGATCAATTCGGGTTGAGTTAAAAAAAAATTCTATACCTGACCTAAATCAACTTGTGACAAATTAATTAGTTGGGGTTTTATTTTTCCCTTAACTCGACCCAATCTGACCTATGAACACCCCCTAGATAAAAGTGCTAAAAAATAGTATTTATATAAACAAATAAAAAATGTTAAATGAGTGTGCAATTTGCCGGATAGATAAAAGAGATATGTAATAATTAAATAAAGCGAGTACCTTTTTAGAGCACCACACTCACAGATAAAAAGTTTCAAATTTAGTAGAAAGAGAGGACAAAAGTTCCAAATTTAATAGAAAGAGAGGATTTTCGTATTTCACTATTGCCCAGTGATATTCCTTTCATATGAAAAATACTATCTTCTACTTAGTTTGGTTAGCCTTATAGGATAAACGTCATATCATAACAACACCAAAAATCAAGATAGATAATTCTAAAACATTAATATATAAAGCAATAATGCATACTTTATAAGAGATTTTGGTGTAGGGAAGAATTCACTTCAAGAATTATGGAAGGTATACCTACACATATGTGCATGCCAAGTGTAACATCCCCAATTTTCTGTCGTGCTAAATTACCTCAGTAACCTTGAGTAATTAGGTACTTAATAAGAAATTATGGGATTAAGACTTAATTAAAGGATTAATGAAGTATTATTAAGAGAAAGGTTAAGAGAATGCTTAACTAAGATTAGAGAATGTTTAATTAAGCAAGTCAAATTCTTATATGGCTTAATAAAGCACTAATCATCCATAATTAGCTTAATCTATTTTAATTAAAGATAATTAAACTTAATCGCAAGTTTAATTTTTTTAATCATGATCACATGAGTTAATCACTAATTCTTGCTTAATCAAGTTAATTAAGTTGTATGAACACTTAATCACATCATTAAAATTCAAATTTAGTCAGCTAGAGAATAAAACAAAAGTGATGCCACTTAAGTATAAAGCATAAGACAAGAGTATTTTTTGTAAGAGTTTGTACATGCCGTAACAACCTCTATCATATAAGCCATGTTTGAGTCATGGAGTTATATTAAAAGGTTGTCATAGTGAATCTTTAAAATGCAAAAAATACAATATATGACCCCTTAACTGCACACTTTATTACTGAATACAGTTCACAAATTTCGTCATCTCTGATACATAGAGAATAAAATAATTACATTTTAAGAAAAAAAAATTTTGTAACTAATATTATACACAGAAAATTGTTTCTACATTGCGACTGTCGCCCTTACTGAACTTCAACCGGCCTCTATAGTCTTTCGGGCTGATTTAAGCCTGAGTCTTGAATGATGAACAACCCAGGTTTCTACCTTGTTATGAAGTTTTAACCTAGGATCTGGAATATTTACGGAAAAGAAAAATATACAAGCAAGCAGTGAGAACCTAAGGTTCTCAGTAAGTAAACTCAAACCGTCACGCATACAGTGTCATCATAAATATTCCAGCTACTTTAGTTTCTTATGAAAATGTGAGCAAACATACACAAGCAGTGGTTCGATTTTAGGTTGAAAACATCTTTCTCAAAGCGAGTTATATTTTAACAACCACTTGGCATATTATATGACAGACATAGAAACACGAATAGTATAATATACTTCAGTAAGAATCATAATAACATCATGACATAATGAGATAGTTAGAGATGCACATATAGATGATTGTACTTGACTAAATGCAAGTGCACTTGACTTAATTCTTCTTTAACTTGCAACTTGATCTTGTTTTCCTGTACTTGGTCCCCTGGAGGTGAATGGTCTTTCTCACCTCTGGGTTATAGTCTGCTTTTCAGGATCGAGCTTGTTCCTATATAGAATTGCCGAGTTTACTTTCCCCGACGCTCCCACTGACTTATTCCCCTTAAATTTGTTCAGGGGCTGGCCCAAGTCTCAGACAATACCGCTCCGGCACATGCTAGCTAGGTCCATACCATGCCTCACGTGGTAGCTCGGTATGTCTTTCTTGCAAGTTCTCGTAATTCTTACCTTTCTTTAGACATAATTATACATGCATATGCTATGGGTTTTCGTTAATATACTTCATATTATACTTAAATCATTCTTGCATATATGAATCTTATGAGCATAACATATAAATGTTTATAACATTCATATAATTCATATATTTCTACCGGAATTTCGGCAGCATAACGGATCAAGTCTGCTTCCCTATGAATAGTGCCAGACTACCAGTAAAATCATTCAAACATGCAAATCAATATAGAATAGTAATTATATATTCACAATATCATTCATCAAATTCAATACAAACATCAATAGAGTTTTCTGCTTACTTCATCCTATTCTGCCCGAATTTGTATAATCCACCTTTAGTCCAATTTAACTCATTTAAACCTGAATTTTGGATATGTCATAGCTCTATGTGTCTAGTTTCCAACCCTTTTAGTCCTATCTCATTTTGATTTATATAACTCAAGTTATTAGTATTTTACCTCAGATTGCCCTGTACTTAGCCAGAAATGCACCCTTATAAGTGAAAATTCACTAAAAATAGAAATCTAGGTAAAATCATATAAAATTTATATCAACTTAAAGCAAACAACAAGCTTTCAAATGAAATAAGTTTCATATCATTTGCATAAGTATATTTTGAGATATAAGCTCCATAACTTGACCCTACTGGACTATCCTGTTCCAGCCTGGTTTGAACTTAAGGTAAATTCATTGATGTGCTGGGAATAATTGGCAACTAATCTGGCTCTAAAATTTTTATAGGATATTAAACCATATGTTAGCTTTCAAACATCATTATTTTCACTCAATTTAGAGTTGTGCAGGGTGAGTTACACTCCTCTCAACTCACACTGCATAGATGGGAATCCAGGATTCTGGGTTAAACTTCAAAAATTCATAACTAATTCTATACTAATCCAATAGCCTTATATTTTATATATTTGGAAATCGCAGAATGTCTAGTTTCATATAAAAATGGATTCATTAAATTTAAGTAGCTATAGGCAGAGCCGTACACTTTGCCATATGGACCGTCGAGTGAACACCCTAACAGCTTCTTCAATTCTCTCTATTCTTCAAGTTCTTTCATACCAACTCCATTCCTACTTACAACATACATGAAAAATCAATCATAATCCATCATCATCACTCCAAATCACATCAGTATCATGAGAAAAACAAGATCCCCACACAGCCCCAAATCAAGGAAAACAAGAAGAGAAGTTGGATTTCTACCTTGATTTTGGTGCCTCCACAAGCTAGTCTTGAGTTTTAGTGAAAGATTTGGGTGCAAGAAGCTTAATGGATGTTGAAAGTGGCAGAAGATGGTGAGAGAAAGAAGAAAGTAAGTCTGAAAGAGAGAGAGAGAGAGGAGGCTAAAATTGAGGGGGAATAAGAGAGGAAATATCTCACCCAAGAGTGGATGTGATTGGTGGCGGCTTGGTGGTGGAGGTGAGGCCAAGTTTTTCCACTATCTTGAGCAACACTTGGCGCCACTCATATGCCGTAGGGGTGGCTAAATTTCAGCCATTTAAGCAAGGGTTTTCAGTAGAAAATTCTACTGGTTCGGTTCTAGTAGTATAAAACACTGAATCATTACTGATTTCCTTCAATTCGGCAAAATATTATTGGTAACTTAAAATTTACTGCATGTCTATTTTAATCTTTCCCTAATCCTAATCTCTTTTATTAACTTCTAATTATCCTTTAATTAACTTCTAATCAACTTCCAATGGCTTACTTATCTAATAAAATCAAATAAATCGACTAACAACGTAAATTAAACGTTTTACCAATTCAGAGTCTTTTTTGCTTTCTGTTTTTTTTTCTATAGCTAATGCTATTTCCATCATTTTTAGCAACTCCAAAGACACCCCATTTCATTTCACATCAGACTACCTCCATGGCCCAATCGGGAGAGATTTAAACTTCTATGGTTTCACCGTGTGATTTTGCTCTATTCAAAATCCCATTATGCTAATTTTATAGATGTGGGGACATAAGGGTCATTTTATCAAAAGTTCTAGGGTTATTGTGGAAATAAATCTTTAGGTCAAAATATAATTTTTAAAAATTCTGGGCATCACTGCAATTAACAAAAATTTACAGGGCCACTTTGTTATTTCTTAATTTTTAACATATGGCAATGCCATATTTTCAACGGCAGTATTACACTGCCCTATAATTTTGAGTGTGAAGATCGTTATAGCATAATGTTACCTGAGAAATTCTCACATTGCCTAAGGGAAATAATTCAAAGTTTCCATTACGTTCTGTTTATGAAAGTGGGGATGTTACATTCTACCCACCTTAAAATGAATTTTGTCCTTAAAATTCCAGGGCTAAGAATATTTAGGAGTATTCTCTTAGTTTGTTGGGGTAATCTCTTCTTTGGGTTCGTGCATCGTCCTAAAATTGATTGTCGGTAATTGTAGGGTATTGTTTCAGTAAGTGCAAAGAACCCTTAAAAATTGTGTGGGTGCCCGAGTTTATCTCATATCAATGATGTCTTGAACCTTCATTAGGTTCATTGGAGACTTTCCTCATCTTCTTTGCTTTGAACTTAATTACTTTTACTTAGTAGTAACTACTAAATCTTTTGTTCCTTACACTTGAGACCTTAGATATCGATCCTTGAAGATTCCCGATTATAAGGATTACCAGCGGTTGTCATGATCGATGTTAATGTATAATAATGAAAATGGTTGCATCGAAATTTTAGGAGGCTCATACAACTTTTTCCAAGATTCTTACTCACATGAATACCCTTAGTCCAAAATTAAATTTTCTCCATTAAAGTCCTTTAGAAATATGGGCTTAGGTATCTTCTCAGAATTATAGCTAGAAGCTTTGTCTTAAAACTCCTTTTCCTTATAAACTTCACCTCGTGCTCCATTACTTGTGGGAAAATCTCAGGTCACTCCCATTGTATGGTTAAAGTTTATAAGATTCATAGCTCTTCTTATTACCATCCTGTTGTTCTCCTTGATTTTTAGCTATCAAGGTATATGTGATTCGGCGTAGAAATAGGGGTTAATAGCCATATTTCCTTAGCGAAGTTGCAGACTCTTCCTTATCCCACTTCTTTTCTACGAGATACCTTCCTAACACGTTAAAAGTCCCCCCTAGATTGTATGACTGCCCAAAATACACTTTATGTTGATGATGGCCTGATCCATTAGCGCGCTCGCCGAGAAAGTTACTTATCTTTCTTGCCATGTGTCTGACTACTATTGCATTGTAATTTCTGGTAAACTTTTCATTACTTGTGTCTTGAGACTTTGACACCAACTCGAGAAGTTATATCGTTACCAGGGCTATTGTCTATAGCAGTAATTAATTTCGACAAGTAGTGGTCATAGGGGCCCTATCAAAGTTTTTGGGAAATCGATTTAGCAGTTTCCAAGGTTTTGGTCCACTTGACCACCTATGATCAATGATGAGTTCCCTTATGTTGAGTCTAGAGTGTAGGACTAGAATATTTTCATAAGCTGTAACTATAGGCCTTGTTTTGAAATCTCTTCTCTTCTTATGGGCTCTATTCCATTTTTCTCATTATCTGCTAGTCGGATTTCCTGTCGTCCCTGTTAAGCTTCTTAATGACTATTGTAATATCTTTTCCCCCAGAATATGATCAACTCAATCTGAGAAAAAGGATTGTTGAGCTGAAAAGATTCCATCACTCTCCTATCTTCTTCAACTTGGTAGTGAGGAGATTCCTCGTTTATTATGTTGGCATCCACCTTCTTCTAAACTTTAAATACAAACTTAAGGAATCTTGTGATTACTAGCACTACATTTCTCATTGATGGTCAATCCTAGTATAATATATATCAAGTCTATGGTTAAACTTTACATTGCTCTCACTACTGAGCCGTCTGGTTATCCCTTATAACATCTTGTTCCTAGGATGTAATCCATTTGCTATGAGAGATGGAAATGATGGTCTTGCTGCCCTGTTGAAGTTACAATATGAGGACGTCCCAGAAGGTCACCCATCTTAATATTACTCTCGTCCAAGCACACTTAACTATGGAACTCTGATGGAACCTAGTGCGTTAGTGGTGATCGCATTTAATCTGGCCCAAGTTATGGAGACTCTTCTAACTGTCTCTAATTCTGACATCGTAACCTTGCTCCTCATGGGGCACGCTTCCAAATCCTTTTTGATTTTATATTGGTACATCATCTGGTCTTGCGTAGGGTGCATTGGGTCTGTTGCACTTATGACCAGTGCCAAGGCAACCCTGCTTGGTATTTCGTACACAATCTTATTTTCATCGTAATCTCATACTAGGTAGCTTTTCTTTTTTTAATGGGCAAGTCATAAATCCAAACTTCCTCTTTTCCTATCTCGTTCCTACTATGTTCTATTGTTCCTGCAGAAATTTGTCTGTTTTCATTTGTCAGAACCTACCTTGTTGTTACTCCCTTAGTCTATCGGGATTAGTTGCATACTTTAAGTCTTTATTACTCTCGCTAAATTTGAATACATTCCTTATCGAGTTACTCCACCCATAGCATATATAATGGTACCTAAAGGAAATTGTTAGACTTTGCCTTTCTTCTCTGAATAGCCTCATTCCTCTACTAATAACATGTTGAAGATGATCCTATCATCCAGTTCCTGTGGTGGCTAAGGTTGATAGAATTTGAACATGACTAGATTTTCTAGCACTTCCTTTATCCCTGAAAGGTAGGAAAAATTACACTTGGTTTGTATGCCACCTCGTGTCTGAAAGTGTTCCTATTTCAGGCTAGTAGGAGATATATTGCCTCTCTCTTTTGTTACACTAATAACTTCAACTGCTTTCCATATCATGTATAATCGTATCTCTATCTTGATTCAATGTATAGTTAGATGGGTCTCTTTACAGTTTACTCAACTGTTTCCCTTTCAAAGCCAAGATTCCACTTAGTACTCTTCCAATTTGCAATCACTACAAGGTTAGTTTCCAATGCCCTTGAGGAAGAAACCACTCCATCCTCTGGACGAGAACTTGAAAAGGTCTCTCGTATACATAATCGAAGCTTCTGCCCTTAGCTTCTTTCACTAATTCTCTGCTTCATTCGTCCACTCTACAAATTTCTTAATGAAAAATCAGGTCTTTATAAAGTGGTATTACCACAATCCAAAATAAAAACCATTGACTAAATTTGCTGGCAAGGTACCTTCGAGGTAATCTCATCTATGAAGAAAATAAGGGCATTATCCATGCCACATAAGATAACCTCATCAGCAGATAATCACCTTACTCCTATCGAGTATTAAGGTTACGAAACCAGGTAGAAGAATCCCGTAGATTCAAACTAGAGAAGATAGTCTGGATTGGGTAATTGCAATGAAGCTTGAAACAAGCCCCATCAGGGTGAAGAAGATTCTTACTCAGCTCGTCTCCAACTAAGATCCTACCCTTGATGATGGGAAATATTCAGCTACCTTACAACACTTTACAAACAACCTTTGTCGATATATTAGGTTTACTATGTCCATAGCAAACCGTCCGACACAATTCCTTTGATTGAATTCCCAATTCTCTGCACACCTTAACTTACTCAATTGTCTACCCCTTTATGCCATCACTACTTTCTAGGAGATTCGCCCCTCATAATTATGTTTAGAAGGTTCCTAATAAGCCTGCTGGGTGTTTTAGGCTTCTGTTTACACAAAACCTTATATTGAGGTGATCAGGCTCAACATTCAGTCAAGTGTAACAGGTAGTCCACAACACTCACAACAAGACTACCATGTATAATATTTCTATATCCTCTTCACACGAGGACCTAAAGCATGGTTTATCTAGATTCTCAGAGTATGCATCAGAAGCATAATCAGTCCATCCACAGGCCTATATAGGACGAACTGCTTTGATACTAATAAATGTAACAACCTCTATCATATAAGCCATACTCAAGTCATAGAGTTATATTAAAAGGTTGTCATAGTGAATCTTTAAAATGCGAAAAATACAATATATGGCCCTTTAACTGCACACTTTATTACTGAATACAGTTCATAAATTTCATCATCTCTGATATATAGAGAATAAAATAATTACATTTTAAGAAAAAAAATTTTTGCAACTAATATTATACACAGAAACTGTTTCTACATTGCGGCTGTCGCCCTTACTGAACTTCAACCGATCTCTATAATCTTTTGGAATGTTAACGGAAAAGAAAAATATACAAGCAAGTAGTGAGAACCTAAAGTTCTCAGTAAGTAAACTCGAACCATCACGCATATAGTGTCATCATAAACATTACAACCACTTCGATTTCTTATGAAAATGTGAGCACACATACACAAGCAGTGGTTCAATTTTAGGTTGAAAACATCTTTCTCAAAGCGGGTTATATTTTAACAACCACTTAGCATATTATATGACAGACATAGAAACACGAATAGTGTAATATACTTCAGTAAGAATCATAATAACATCATGACATAATGAGATAGTTAGAGATAAACATATAGATGATTGTACTTGACTGAATGCAAGTGCACTTAACTTAATTCATCTCTTTCTTTAACTTGTAACTTGATCTTACTTTTCTGTACTTGGTCCCCTGGAGGTGAATGGCCTCTCTCACTTCTGGGTAATAGTCTGCTTTTCAAGATCGAGGTCGTTCCTATACAGGATTGCCGGGTTTACTTTCCCCGACACTCCCACTGACTTATTCCCCTTAAATTTGTTTAGGGGCTGGCCCAAGTCTCAGACAGTATCGCTTCAGCACACGCTAGCTGGGACCATGCCATGCCTCATGTGGTAGCTCGGTACGTCTTTCTCGCAAGTTCTCATAATTCTTACCCTTCTTTGGACATGATTATAAATGCATATGCTACAAGTTTTCATTAATATACTTCATATTATACTTAAATCATTCTTGCATATATAAATCTTATGAGCATAACATATAAATGTTTGTAACATTCATATAATTCACATATTTCTGCTGGTATTTTGACAGCATAACGAATCGAGTCTGCTTCCCCATGAATAGTGCTAAACTACCAGTAAAATCATTCAAACATGCAAATCAATATGGAACAGCAATTATATATTCACAATATCATTCATCAAATTCAATACAAACATCAATAGAGTTCTCTGCTTACTTTATCCTATTCTACCCTAATTTTGTATAATCCAACTTTAGTCTAATTCAACTCATTTAAACTTGAATTTTGGATATGTCATAGCTCTATGTGTCTAGTTTCCAATCCTTTTGATCCCATCTCATTTTGATTTGTATAACTCAAGTTATTAGTATTTTACCTCAGACTGCCCTGTACTTAGCTAGCAATGCACCCTTATAAGTGAAAATTCACTAAAAATAGAAATCTATGTAAAATCACACAAAATTTATATCAACTTAAAGCTAACAGAACAAGCTTTCAAATGAAATAAGTTTCATATCATTTTCATGAGTATATTTTGAGATATCAGCCCCATAACTTGACCTTACTGGACTACCCTATTCTAGCCCAGTTTGAACTTAAGGTAAATTCATTGATGTGCTGGGAATAATTGGCAATGAATCTGACTCTAAAATTTTTATGGGATATTAACTTATATGTTAGCTTTCAAATAGAATTAGTTTCACTCAATTTAGAATTGTGTAGGGTGAGTTACACCCCTCTCAACTCACACTACCTAGATGGGAATCCAAGATTCTAGGTCAAACTTCAAAAATTCATAACTAATTCTATACTAATCCAGTGGCCTTATATTTTATATGCCTAAAAAGCCCTGAATGTCTAGTTTCATATAAAAATAGATTCATTAAATTTAAACTACTGTAGGTAGAGCCGTCCACTCCGTCGTACGGACTATCGAGTGAACACCCTAACAGCTTCTTGAATTCTCTCTATTCTTTAAGTTCTTTCATACCAATTCCATTCCTAATTACAACATACATGCAAAATCAACCAAAATCCATCATCATCACTGCAAATCACATTAGTATCATGAGAAAAGTAAGATCCCCACACAACCCTAAATCAAGGAAAATAAAAAAAGAAGTTGGATTCTTACCTTGATTTTGGTGCCACCACAAGCTAGTCTTGAGTTTTAGTGAAAGATTTGGGGGCAAGAAGCTTGATGGATGTTGAAAGTGGAAGAAGATGGTGAGAAAAAGAAGAAAGTAAGTCTAAAAGAGAGAGAAAGGAGGCTGAAATTGAGGGGGAATAAGAGAGGAAATATCTCACCCAAGAGTGGATGTGATTGGTGGTGGAGTTGAGGCCAAGTTTCTCCACTATCTTGAGCAACACTTGGTGCCACTCATATGTGGTAGGGGTGGCTGAATTTTAGCCACTTAAGTGAGGGTTTTCAGTAGAAAATTCTACTGATTCGGTTCTAGTAGTATAAAACACCAAATCGTTGCTAATTTCCTTCAATTCGGCAAAATATTACTGGTAACTTAAAATTTGCTGCATGTCTATTTTAATTTTCTCTAATCCTAATCTCTTTAATTAACTTCTAATTATCCTCTAATTAACTTCTGATTAACTTCTAATGGCTTACTTATCCAATAAAATCAAATAAATCGACTAACAACGTAAATTAAACGTTTTATCAATTCAAAGTCTTTTCTGCTTTCTATTTTTTTTTATAGCTAATGGCATTTTTGTAATTTTGAGCAACTCTAGGGACATCCCATGTCATTTCACACCAGACTGCCTCCATGGCCTAATCGGCAGAGATTTAAACTTCTACGGTTTCACCGCGTGATTTTGCTATGTTTAAAATCCCACTATGCTAATTCTACAGATGTGGGGATATAAGGGTCATTTCATGAAAGGTTCTAGAGTTATTGTGGGAATAAGTCTTTGGGGTCAAAATATAATTTCTAAAAATTCTAGGCATTACTGCAATTAACAAAAGTTTATACTGGCACTTTTGTCATTTCCTAATTTTTAACATATGGCAGTGCCATATTTTCAACGGCAGTGTTACCTTACCCTATAATTCTGAGTGTGAAGATCGTTATGGCATAACGCTGCCTGAGAAATTCTTACACTGCCTAAGGGAAATAATTCAAATCTTCCATTACATTCTATTTATGAAAGTGGGGATGTTACACTTGCTTTATCCCCCATTACCCCATTTGTCCCCTTAATCATTAATTAACTAAAAAATGACACAAAAATATCTCTCTCCCACCTATTAAAGCTTATGGCCACAACAATAATACACACACACACATACTCATTTTCATTTTGTGTTATCTCATTATCTCTCTTGTTTCCAAACTCTCCAACTTCTTTCTACATATCTTCTTCTTCTTCTCCATCTTTTTCATCATCTTCCACCTCTATAACCACACCTTCTTCACTAAACCCTTCAAAGACCATATCTTTTGGTCTTTGAAGAAAAGATTCAAACACTATAAGACTCATTTTGACCAAGAACTCAAGAGCTTCCATCTTTATCTCTCAAAACAACCACCACCACCACTACCACTTCAGGAGCCACCATCTTCTTCATTTTCCACCTTCAAGAACACGCCATTTTTCACCTAGGTAGTGGTCTTTCATCTCTTCTTTTCATTACTCAGGAAAGCTTGAAGCTTGGTTCTCACCATGACCAAGAATTTCAAGTGAGAACTTGAGAAAAACCTCATGCTCTTCATGAGCAAAAGTTTTCATTTTTAGTAAAGTATGTTCTTGATCTTGTTCATGAGTTGTTTCTTGTTTATTTGAAAGTTTCTCTCTTTGAATGCTTCAAAGTTTCCATTTTTCTTTCTTGATGCATGAGTTCTTGATGTTTCTTGTGAGTTGTTGGAAAAAGAATGATATTCTTGGTGGTATTTGATTTAAAGCTTGTTTCTTTTCTTATAATGAGCTTACGATTGGAAAAGTTCTTATCTTTACATGTTTTTCATAACTTTGATAAGACTATGAACATTCCTTAAAGAATGAAACTTTTAAAAGTTTGCTTCTTGATGTATAAAAGTGGTGCTACATTTCATGTGTTTCATAAAGTTCCACTTTGTTTTTCTTGAAAACAAGAATGTGTAAAAGTTCAAACTTTTTAGAACATGAAGCTTTTTGAAGGTATAAAAATGAGAACTTGTCACTTTATGTCTTAAAAATGGAATCTTGAAGAAAAGAACTTTCATAAAGTTTCAAACTTTAATCAAGAATGTAATCTTTAAGTCATAAAAATGTTGACTTGCAACCTTTAACTTGTAAAGATGAAATCTTGAGTCAAAATAATGAGTAAAGTATTAAACTTTCTTCAAGAAAGAATCTTTTAAGCTTTAGGGTAACTTTAAATCATAAAATTGGAATCTTGATGGTCTTACAATGATTAAAAGTGTCAACTTTCATAAAAAATAAGACTTTTAGTTATAAAACTAGCAGCTTGTAACGTTATTCTATAAAGGAAGAAACTTTAAGACATGAATATAACTTAGAGACTTATATTTTCATAAAGAATGCAACTTTATAATTATTTTCATAAAGAATGAAAACTTTATAATATTAGAGGTGTGATCTTGTTGTAGTAATTATAAAAGTTGAAATCTTACAACTTGAATAAGTAAAAGAATCACTTCTTGATGATTTGTAAGCATATAGTGTTGCTGGGTTTATGAGTGTGGTTATGCATTGTCATGACCCAAGAGACTAGAGGGATCTCAAAATCCTTTGAGAACAAAAGTATGATTAGGGCTTCTGTGTAACATCCACCGGATTTTATCATTTTTCGCTTAGTTGTTCGGTTTTTATTGAATAATTGAGGTTAATTAAATCTGACTAAATATTTATTTAGGATCAATTAATTAGCAATTAATTGAGATTAGATGTGAGAGAATTAGATTAGAAGCATAGAAGATTTCCTAGAAAACTTTCTTAAACCGATTTACCGATTTAAAGGAAATCGGTAAGATTTTAGTATTTTAAGCTGTCAAAACCGAATCAATAGAATTATACCCAAATTCTATTATGTCAAGGCTGAATACTCAGCCACTTATTCTTCTATGGGTGGCACAACAAAGGCCACAAAGAGAGGGAGATATGGCTAAAATATGGCCACAAAATTTCAGCCAATGACAACACAAATGGCTAACCACTTATTAATTGTTTGGATCAGATTTTTCTCCTCTCATTCAAGGAAGATTGTGCCCTCTCCTTTCCCTTCTAGCCTCCTTCATCTCTTCTCTCTTCAATCTACTCCATCAACATTTAAGTTTTGACAAGATTCCACCCACCTAAACTCCGAAATCTAGCAAGATCACATATAAGGAGGTAGAGATTCAATTTTATTCTTGTCCTCTTGGTTATGGGTGGCTATTTGGGGCTTTCATTTTTTCACTTCTTGATGTGGTGTTTGGATGTATATGATGATTATTGGCTAGTTTGCTGGTTTTGTGTTTAAATCGAATAAGAAGTAAAAAGGGATGAGAATAGGAAGAAGTGAGGGGCTAGGTGATCAAAACCCCACAACAGTCTGTACGGCAGAGTGTACGGCTCCTTTTACAGCCATTTAAATTTGATAAATCTATTTTTATTGAAACTAGACATCTAGGGCTTTCCAACCATATAAATTATAAGGCTATTGGATTTGTATTGTGGGAGATATGAATTTTGGAAGTTTGACCTAGTTTTTGAGTTTGATTCCGGACAGACTAGGTTGTTTAGGGCAAAACTTACCCTATACAACTTGGAATTGAATGAAATGAACTTTTTTAGAAATTTTACACATAGGAGAACATCTCATAAAAATTTCAGAGTTAGATAAGGTCCTATTTGCTCCCAGTGGTTCAAGGAAGTTACCCTACATCCAAACCAGGCTAAAATAGGGTAACTTAGAAAGGTCAAATTTCAGAGCTTATAACTCTAGCTCTATTAAAGAAAATGAAATGGGACTTGTTGAAAATGAAAACTTGTCCTGTTACCTTTAATTTGATATAAATTTGGTATGATTTCAACTAGTCTTCGATTTTTAGTGAATTTTAACTTTTAAGTGTGTAATTCTGGCCAGCCACAGGGCAGGCCAAGGAAAAGCCTAATAACTTGAGCTACATTTATCAAAATTAGATGGGACCAAAAAGATTACAAAGTAGACACACAACACTCTAACATACCAAAATTTAGGTCGAAATGAGTTAAATAGAAGTTATGGCCTGATTTACAAGAACTGGGTTGAATGAAAGTGCTAAGACAGCAACTATGTTATGAATACAACTAATGATCCTATGAAATTGATGATTGAATTGTGAATGAAGTATAATGATTTCTCTGAAAAATTGGTTGTCTAAGTACTTGCAATATTCATGGGGAAGCGGACTCGTTCTGTTATGCCACCAAAATTTTGGTAGAGCCTATGCATGAGCTATGAGATATATTCATATGCATGTGCGTTTTGCAAGAACTACATACATGTTATGTTATGACAAAAGTTCCATAGTACTTGGGCCAACCCCGATTAAAGTTAAGGGGAATAGATCAGTGGGGAGGTTGGGGAAAGTAAACTCGATATTCCTATATAGGAGCGAGCTCGATCCTGATAGCAGACTATTACCCAGGAGTTAAATGGCCAAGAACTCCCAGGGGACTAAGTAACGGAAAAGCTTATGATGTCAAGTTTAAGAATGAGTTTTTGCATGGTCGCATTGCATAGTCATTATAAGTTGTTTACAGTTTGACTATTATGTTTACTTGCTACTGTCTATTTATTTATTCTACTCATTGTAGTTTATTCTATTTCTTCTGCTGTCTTAAGTAAAAACTAAATCTTGCCTCGGACCAGGTATTTACTTAAACTTATTAAATGTGGATAGTTCCATTTGATGCCATTTTTTTTATAATTAAATGAAAACCGAGGCAACTAAGAATGAATGTGACGTCAGTTTAATACCATAATCGAATCCTATTGAGAATTTTTTTAAATTCTCACCTCGCTTGTGTTTCTGCATCATTCTCAAACTCTAGTGATGGACATGACAGCTACCTTGTTTATTGAGATCCTTGGCATATAGCTCCACTATGACCCCATGTTTGACTCATTGTACATAGTTAGTTCTTGCCACTTCCGCCTCTATCTTTTTAGTAATAGGAATTTTGTTGTTCCTTTATTTCACCCTGTATTCAACCCTACCGCTCCGTATTTCATGGTTCAATTGCATGTAGCACACCCTACTCCACTTGTAGCACCCGCAGCTCTTGTTGGCCCTCCACTAGGGTCACCTTCGCAGGTGGTTCCAGATATTTCTGCTCAGTCCTGAGAGCGATCCGTCTGAGGTTACCGGCTCATCATCCTCCTCTTCGAGACTTAGTGCCGACTACTCCCAACCGGGCCTGGTATGGCCAATAGCTACATGACCGAGTAGGTTTCGGTCGCAGGTTACGTTGTACAGTATGGCCCTCTTTTGGCAGTGTGTAGCATTGGGCCATAGACTTAGCCATGTGTATATCAGCTAGTTTGGAATGTCCTCTGAAGACCTTGTAGGATTGTTTTAACTGACACGGACCTTATGTCTTTTTGGTACACCGGCCCCACTTATGTATCCTCTTTTGAACCTGTATATAAACTGAAACGTTGGCTTCCGACATATATATGTATGTATACAACTGATGATATATTGCCTATCTTTATCTTTTTGTTGTGTTTTTTTTTATTTAATTTTTACGTTTTGTGATGTTGAATACGTTTATTATATACAATGCGCCACTTCTTCTGTTTACATATATGATCTCTACGCCTCGAGGTATACTTCGTTATATATATATATATATGAGAAAAAGAGAATATAATATAATGAATACAGTTGTAAACAAAATACTAACATGGTAACGCAATCTACTCAATTTCATGCTATGACTTAAGCATAACATTAAATTGGTAGGGTGTTACACTCTGAGCATACCATGAACCTAGGAATCACTTGTGCACTATCTCAAGGGAAATTAAAAGTTTTGAATGAAAACTTGGCTAACTTAAACAAACCATTACCTAAGATATGTACATAAGCAAATCATTAAGATGGTTGGTGAAAACACTCCCTAAAGTGAAAGGTGACTTCACTTAAGAATTAAGTAACTAAAAGTTTACCACACATATTCACACTAAACTAAATGGTTCTCTCATGAGTAAACATGAGGAATCATATAATGACTCATAAGACTTTTCATAAAGAATAATATAATTATTAACACCTTTTAGGGTATAAATGAATGATGCCATCGAGTTTGATGTATGATAAGTGTGATTGAGCATTGACTCGTGATTGAATGATTATGGACGATTGGTATGATGATATGAGACAAATATAATTGGTTGTTGGTTGGAATCTCCATGTTTGGCAAAATTTGGGCAAGTTTCAGTCTAGCCGTCATGCTGCTGGATTTTTGTCAAAATTATGAACTTAGTTATATCATTGCATGTACACATATGTTTTGCCAGTAAGTATAATACATATAAGGTATAATGATAAGAAAAGAAATAATGGGATATGACCCTTCGATCACTTCGGTAAGGGAAGTGAAAGACAATGATCCACAAAGACTTAAGGACCCTTTATGATGGAGGCAAGGGTGACATGGAGGACCCTCCAACTTAGAGGTAACCATTATCAGCTGAGCCTGATTTGGTTTTGTACTACTTGACGATGGTTATGAAATGAGCTCATGTCCAAATGTAGTCTATTTCAAAGGAAGGGTAAAGAATGTTAAGCATGTGCTAAGTATGAAAAGTAAAGTTAAAGTATAACCATGGTTAAGTCTATGAGGTTGCATAGAAGTACATATACCCTTATTTCCCATATGCCTCCTGAATGTCTTTGTTATGCTTTAGTATGTATATTCCTACTGATATTATATTGTGTTATGATTGTGATGCTAAACTTGAAAAAAAACCCACTTTGGGAACTGATGTTTTCAAAATCATTAAAATCGAATCTATGCATGTTCACCGTTTTCATAAATCAAACTTGAAGTGGCTGGGACGGCCACAATGACACAATGTTTGTCTAGTCACGATCTTACTAAGATATCTAGTATTTCTCACTCCTATGTTTTCGTGTCATCTTCAGAGGATGCCGACGTCAGGTACGGTGGTGATATTCATTAAGTTCTCTTATGGCATTGGTGCTTTGACCCAGTGTTGAATGCCTTTATGATGTCTGCAAGCGCAGCCATAAGGGTCTATATCTTCCATAGCCATCTATTCCAAGTAACCGTTATGAGCTCATTTTTTCGTTCATACCAACTGTATGAGAAGGTCACCTTGGATGATATCCGTCTCTACTTTCAGCCATCAAGGTACCCCACCAATGGAGAGTCTGACTTGGATACCTATCTGACACCGACTGTTTCTTTGGAATCTGATCCTTCGAAGCTATCCTACCCATGCTACTCTATGGAGTCTGACCTATTCGACCTCATCTACCCTGTAGTGATTTGCTTGACTTCTGATTCTTCTTCTTCTTCTGTAGCTCCTCATCATGCACCACCCCCTGTTTGTGGTCGTGCCCTCATTCGTACCCGCACTATGCCCCATGGATGTGGGCATACTCGAGGAGGAGGACATGGTGATGATGCTCCTGGTGGTTTTAGGAATGGTTACTTCCCATTTGATGGTTGACTTGGATAGCACATGCGGAGACTAGCATGAGAATAGCCTTTTTTGGTTAGTAGTTATAAGATTATCATTTTCTTTTGGCATGTATGGGTAGATGAGATTTCTAATGTATTTCTTTTGTGATGTATTTGGTTAGGTTTCTTTTGTAGGACCAACAATAGATATCAGACCCATTACCTATTATATATGACTTTTTGCGCTACTATTACTTATATCTAACTATGGTGGGTGGGGAATGATACTATGTTATCCTAAGCAAATGTTTCTTATGTTGCCTTTATTTATTTTATTACATTGCATGTATGAGATAGCGACATTCAGTATTATATGTTCATAGCACACTCATGGCTCTTGTTTTCTAAAAGATCTACTTTGTTTATGTTGTTGGAAAAAGAAATTTACCCCTATTTTCTGTATAAAGTAATTTCAAATGGTAAATTTAGTTCCACGAGCAAAAGTAACAACTATTAGTTCCATAATATGACTTAAGCAAGTATAGAACTGTTAGGGTGTTACACTAAGAAGAGGATCTTCTCTACTATTTCCTTAAAAATTTGATAAGACAACATGGGGCAATAATCATACACTCAAAAATGTCTTATCTTATTTGAGACACACATATTTATAAAGGGAGCAGTGAAAAGGCTTATCCTTTTGTAAAATATTGTCTTGTTCCATCATCTATCACAAATCAAACAACTAGGCCAACATATATTCAAGCATATTAACATATTTGGACCCAAAGTTCATCATGTGATTTCCAAGGATCTTTCTAATTACAACATGCTATTGTCTAGAGACAAGGCAGAGAGTAGGGGGTTTACTATCTAATGTTTAAGCTGCTTTTCATCTACCTAGTCCTAGTTTTTACAAGATGAGATGAGAATTTGGCCTTTAATGGAGGTATCTATTAAATCGCTCTAATTGGGTGATTTGAGGGAATATAGGTCATAGATTTTGGGATCCCTATTTATGGAACAATGCATATACGAGGAAAGTGGGGCCTTGTATTCCAGTAGCCAAGGAGGGCAGGCATCCCCTGGAAGGGCATTTTGCTCAGTCACTTGGCTGATCCATAAGCCATCCTAGGGTGAAGGGTCACAAGCCGAGAAGGCCTTACCTAGTAGCATGATCGGACTACAAGCTTTCCTAACCTAGGCTTGGAAGGGCAAAGGGTCACAAGTCGAGAGGTGCTTGCCTTGTCACATGACCAGTCTACAAGCCCTCCTGACCCACGCGTTGGGGGCTTAGGGTCATAAGACTAAAGGGATTCTTACTCTATCACATGGCTGACCTATAAGCTCCCTTATCAAAGGCTAGGTCAGGATTCTTGGCCATTCAAATAATTGGCATGACGGCTGGGTCGTTCGATCGATGTGTGGGTTGTATGGGGCACTCCAAAAAACTTTGCTCGCCTATCTGGTTAAGCAACTGATGGTGCCATGAGGGGCACTCTAGAAGATTTTTCTCCCTTGTCTGGCCAAGTAGCCGATGGTGCTGCAAGGAGGCATTCTAGAAGATTATGCTCGCCTATTAGGCTAATTGATCAACAATGTCGCTCAGGCTAAGATTGAGTTCATAACAACATATTGAGTAGAAATAACATGGGAGTTGCTCAGAACAAATTTATAGCATAGCATACTAGTTAATCTAATGTGATCAGAGTTCATTCTTGCTAGAATCTCCCTTCTCAACTTTCTTTTCTTTCTTCTAAACAAATTTATTCTTTCCTTTGGTCTTTTTGGTGAAGAGTTTGTTCATTCTTCCAATAAGACAAGCAACTTCATCTTGGTCCTCACCTTCTTTGGAAGTTTCTTCAGCTTCAGATTCTTCTGTAGGTACTAATATTGATTTCGTGATTATTTATTGTTGTTATAGGTTTTATCGTTGATTTAGCTCAATTATTACAAAAGTGGAATTTATGGTCAGTAATTGGAATATCTTGGGATCAAGTCGGAGTTATTACATGAAAGTGCTAACATAAAAAAATCATATATCTCTCTACAGAGGTCAGATGAGATGATACAAGATGTTCTAGAAAGCTTAAAAGGAGATCTCCAACTTTGCTATTGACCACAAACTCCAGTTCTTAAAGATTCTAGGTGAAAATCAAGTTGCAAGATTAAGAGGCAAATATGTCTAGATTTGCACAACATTTCATCAATATCTCAAGTTACAAATAGAGATAAGGCAAATAAAAGTTTGATTCATGTGGCTTTGGAAAGCTAATAAAAACAAAAAATACAATTGTTACTTCTACCTCTAAAGGATAACTCCAATTGTAGATAGCACTATGGAGCCTACAATTTGACAATACAGATTTAATCTTGCATTAGAACGAGAATTAGGCTTTCTTAACTGAATTGAGATACAACCAAGAGTTAATTACACCTCTTTCACATACTCTTAGCTGTGGCCCATGCCTTGCAATTAAAGAATATCATTATCTTGGCCTTAATCCTTGTAAATAAATACGGAATTTGAGGCTAAACCTAGATATACTAGCCTTAGAAGACTCCTTGCCCGCTAAGAGTTACACACTTTAAAGCTTACACTTAGTAACAAATCCTTATTTTGGAATGGCACAAAGAGATTGAAGCTAGGGCATTCTTGGAGTTTGGAAGAAGAAAAGATTCATCTCCTTAATTCATATTGTCCTTATCTCTATTCTTCTCCTATTCATGATATTTGTTTCTTCATTAATTATGTGTATTATATTTCTAAGTGGCTAATTGATGTAACCTTTGAATAATAATGTATTAACTTTTGTTTGGATTTATTTGAATCTTACTATTCTAATTGAGTTTTTATGTATGTACTTAATGCTATTTATGGACTTGGTACCCCCATAGATTGATTCTAGAGATGCGTAGGCTTAGAGGAACCTAGGTACACACTTGGAACATAGTATGAAAACTATTATACACCTATTTGTCTATGAGTAGTGTGGGATAATAGTCAAGGGAAATCACAGATCATTCATGCCACTACCTTAAAAATCAAAATACTTTAAGGAACTGAGTGAATAGGTATGTGAGAGCTATCTGATACTAATTAATAAAGGGTCTCTTCCCTTCAATTAGATAGATATATTTAATTAAATTTCAAGAAGTTAATACCATCAGGATCTAGGTGAAATCGGAACTCTAATGCTCATCTCCATTGATTTTCTACATCCTTATTGTGTTCATATATCTCTTTTAATCAAGTTCTTGTTTCTAATTGTAACATCCCCGATTTTTGTCTAAGCTAATTAGCTCAGTGATCCTGGCTAATTAGAGAGGTTAACGATTAATTGAGAATTAATCGATTAATCTCGAGAGCAAGAGCTTAGTAAATTAAAGGCAAGTCAACAATTGAAACATAATACATTAAAAGTTACAATTAAAAGCCTAATTGCCCAATCCTTATTAATCCATGATTTAGAACATAAAATCAAGGTGATCTAACCTAATTAACTGAGAGCATATAAGTCTCACATCTTAATCACATTAACCCTCACATCTTCTTACATAATTAATGAGGAAAATCCTTCTCAATTAAAATGTGCTAATGTGTAATTTTAACCAATTGAATTAATTAGCATTTAGATAATTGTAACAATTATAAAGATGTAAAAACTTCCCTTTTGTTATGGTTTGAAAGTTTGGTCAAAGCAAGAGCCATATCCAACCATCCATTTGCTTTCTCATCATACACCACAAGATCAAGAGTCCATATTAATAGATCCCTTAAGTCATGACAAGAGTTGTACTCTCCTTCATCAAGATAATGACACTTGGTGTGATCCTAGCCATCCAATGCCAAATCCTAGGAGAACTCATGCTTTTAACCACTTGACAAAAACACTACATAGTCTTTACCCAATTTCCAAGACTCAAAGGAAACACAACACTCTCTTTTGCCCCTAGGTTTTTCCCACTCCCTAGCTTGTGTAAGAAGCAAAAATCACATCACCTTTCTCCCCATTTGTGCGCCACTTTCAGCCCTCCCTCTCTCCTCAATTCATTTTCATTTCCTCTCTCAAGAATACACACAAAAGCTCTCACCTCTCTCTAAACCTCTCTTTGTTCTTCCTACTCTTCTTCTTGTTCTTCTTGTTTTCCTACCCTAAGTCCTCACTTTTCTACCACCATCACCCTCATCTCCTATCACCACCATCACTATCCCTTCAAGGACTACCATTTTTGGTCCTTGGAGAAACAAAGCCACTCATACACAAGCCTCACTATCAAGCTCAAGGAGAAGGAGGCCATCTCCAACATCTTTCTTTCTCTTCAAGCTTTCAAGAAATCCAATTGGTAGTGATTCTAACCCTTCCTTCTTCTATGTTTTTCAAGCTCTAGAACTCCTAAGCTCTTCATAGCTAGGTGGTTTTAGGACTTGCTCCAAGGTCTCATGACCATTCCTTGCCCTATGAGTTTTCTTGTCTTGTTGAAAGTGTTGTTTTTAAAGTGAGAATATGTGGCATGATGGATTTATGTATCTTGCTTTAGTTTGGTTAAAAATACTGATTTGGTGACTAAAACTTTGAGTATGATGATGAGATAAAACATAAAAATAGTGATTTGAAGTGGTATAGCAACATTTCCACAAGATTGATATGTAAAACTTAAAAACTAGTAAATCTGGAATTCTGATAGTCTGTAAAGCGTGCGGTATATTTATTGTTCCAGAACTCAAAATGCAACAAAACTAATTTTCTATGAAAGTAGACTCAAAGAGCTTTCCATACATATAAAATATGTGAGATTTGGCCTTAAAACGAGAGAGATATTATTTTTCAAAGTTTGCTGTTCCTGGATGGGTTTCTGTCCGGGCAGTAGGTAATAAAACATGTATAACTCAAGTTATACATAACATTTTTGAGTGGGACTAAGTTTTTTAGAAAGCTAAGACATAGAGAAACACTCCCATTAAACAGTTTTGTCAGATTCCATGTGAGGAACTCCCAGTGAAGTGGACAAGCCACTGACCCGAGATGAACTTTCAATCCTGAACAGTCAGAATAAAATGTGTATAACTCAAGCTACAAAATGAATTTTTAAGTGGGGTTTGTTTTGTTTAAAAATAGACTCAGAGAAGTATATCCACACAAAAATTCGAAATAAAATAGTAAAAGATGAAATTATGGTGAATTTTCAAAGTTACTGCCCCACTGTAAAAGTAAAACTGATTAGGGTAAAAGTTAAAGAATAAGGAGAAATAAGCTTTAAGACATTAATACCCTTACATTAAGCATTAGAGAACCCTCATAATTCAACTTAAAAAGTATCAAAAAGGACATTAGACAAAATTGGCATTATGCCCAATAAAAGAAGTTTACACAAGAGACAATCTCAATTAAAAGCTTGCACCCAATTTATTAAGCTAAGCTCATAAAATGTTGCTTGGGAATATGCCTATATTGCAAGCATGATGTTATGATGATGATCATGATGATGATGATATGATGATGTTATGATGATGATATGATGATGATGATATGATAATGATGATATGATATGATGCTTGATGATACTATGATATTGGTTTCTCTGTTTGGCAAAATTTTGGGAAGCTTCGGTCTAGCCGTTATGCTGCCGAAATTTTGTAAGACTTATGGACTTAGAAATATTTTGCATCATAATGCTTAAATAAGAAGAAGTTTAATTCAAGTAAGTGATCCTTCAAAAGGGGAGGTAACCTAATTTAAGTTTCCCCTCACCCACGACTCACATGAGGCATGGCATGACCCAGCTAGTGTGAGTATAGGGGATAGGTCTTACATGAGGCATGGCATGACCCAGCTAGTGTAAGTACCGAAATTCTATGGTGGTGACGGCCACGGTATGAGCTCATTACCACTTATGTTTAGTGGGTGAAAAGTTAAAGTCAAGTTAAGAAAAGAAAAAGGGACTTCGGTCCAAAACCCTAGAAAGGGAAAGAAGTTAAGAGAATCTTATAGCATGAACATGCATGTTTTATATGATTATACTTATGCCCATGTATGTTATGATATAAATGATTAGAGAGTATGTTAAAATTGAATTCGCTTCGGATATTCATGATTTCGAAAATCCAAGAATTGAACCTTATGCATGCTCACTATTTTCATTAATAAAACCCAAGTGGCTAGGACGATGACGATGACACTTTCGTGTCGGGTTCGAGTACTACTGAGAAATTCCATTTCTCACCCTAGTTATTCTCCTGTATCGTCACCAGATCTCGATGGCGCATCCGGTGGAGCAAAGCATGGATCCCCGACACTATGAGCAGGCGTATGACGTGGGATGTCAGACGATTGCTGATGTGGACTTGTCGTCGTCGTAGCTCTGCATCTTCATTCATCTCTTTTGTGATGAATGATGTCGATTTTAGTTTGTATCTAGTATTTGGATCATGGCACGACCATGAGCCTCTTTTGATGTAATGCTGATATATATGTATGTATATATATTATGAACCCATATCGATGTAATGATTTTGCTATATAATGCAATGTATTTGTGAATTACTATTCATCTACCTTTTTCTTGTTTTATGATATTGGAGTACGTATAGTATGCGACACGCTCTTTCTCTGTCTAGCTTCTCGTTCAAGGCTTTACTTTTCAAAACGCTGCAAAGCGACGACGTATTTCAAAGAAAAATCTTATCGTATTTTTCGCGTAACTTAATTTCAAGCAAAGATTAGTTTTCCACGAGTATAAATAACAACTAATAAAACGCTGTAATACAACTTAAGCGTAGTATGGGTTTATTAGGGTGTTACACTAATCACATTGTTGTGATCTAATCATCTTTCAGTTAGCCTAAATAGCTTCTAATTTGTGACTACAGTAGTTGGTTTAATCAATCCTCATAGAAATGATACTCTACTCACTATTTTATTACTTGATTGGCCTGGTGAACTTGTTGGTATAGTAGGGAAAAAGAAAGAAATATCCAAACCATACTAAAAAAACCTTATCAAGTTTTGGGCACTATTGCCGGGGATTGATTTCCGATCAATATTATGAGCATCTGATTTAGGAACTAGTTTAGGCATTTAGATTTCCTATTTTTAATTTTTCCTTTGTGTTACTAATTTTCTACTTTTCTCTTGAATTTCAAGTGTATGTGCAAGACCATTTTTCTAGATTCTCTCACTTTTAATCCTAAGATTAAGAGGACTTTCAGGAAATAGAGGAAGCTAATTTGGCTAGCACAATAATGGAATACTATGGCTGACAATGAGGATATTCCTGTAGGAAGACTATGTGAGAGTGCATAAATCCATCTGTGGATGAGTGCACTTCTAGCATAGTTTGGCCTGATATTCAAGCTAGTAACTTTGACCTTAAGCCAACTTCACTTCAACTGGTACAACATGAGCAATTTGGTGGTTTTCTATCGGAAGATCCATACATGTATATTCTAAACTTCCTACAAATCTATGATACTATGCAAGCTCAATGGAGTGACCAATGATGCCATCTGTCTGAGGTTATTCTATTCTCACCGAAGAACAAAGCCAAAATTTGGTTTTAATCTCAAGTAGCTGGTAGTATCTCCACCTGGAAAGATTTGTCCTAGAAATTTTTTATGAAGTTCTTTCCACCATCTTGATATATCAAGCTAAGGATTAGATTACTTGTTTCTCACATCATGACGGAGAGACTCTATACAAAGTTTGGAAATTTTCAAAGATTTATTGAAGAGATGCCCTAAACATATGCTGGAAGACTGGGAGCAAGTGCATACATTTTATAATGGTCTTAAATATAATGACCAGGAACATGATTGACGCATCTACTAATAGTTTTATGAACTCCTATCTCCTATATGTAAAGAGAGGAGTCTATGAACTAGACACTCTCAATGTCATTCTAGCTAACAATGCAACTCTACAATAGCAAGTGGCTAATTTGTCCAAGCAGTTGGAGAAGTTACAGGTGAATTTAGTTGCATTTGCATTAGTACAAACACCTGCATCATGCGATTTTTGTGGGGATAATCAGCCCAATGGCTATTGTGAGGAGCAATCTACACCTTCAGAGTAAGTGAACTTTTTGGGGAATCCTCCTAAACTCAAGACAACCCTTATTCAAATAGTTATAATCTAGGTTAGAGGAATCACCCAAATTTCTCCTGGAGAAATTAAAACCATCAGAAGAAAAATCAACAAAGCAATCGAACTAAAAAGAGGTTATCTACATTGGAGTCTAACCTTGCACAATTCATGAAGCAAATTGAGGAGAATTTTCAGAACCAAGGTGTAGTTCTTAAGAGTTTGGAGACGTAAATGGGTCAAATGTCTAGCTTTTAACAGAGAAACCATGAATATCTTTGCCATCTGACACTATAGTAAACCCAAAAGGGCAATGTAATGTAGTTTATATTGGCTATGATGATCTTGAGGAGACTGAAGAAAAGGTGTGCAATGAAAAGGTTCCAAAGTAAGAGCTTTAATGTAACAAGTTCATTGAGGAGTTTAAAGAGCTTGAAATTAATCTTCTATTTGCTAAAGACATATGTGTCAAGTTCTTGAAAGAGTTGCTAGTTCATAGAGATAAAAAGTCCTTATGTGATTTTGGGGCAAGGGTGAATCTTATGCCACTAACTATCTACAGGAAGCTGAACATAGAAAGGATTAATCTAATTAACATAATCACCCATCTAGTAGACCAATCCACTAGACATTCACATGGTATTTTGAAAGAATGTTAGTGAAGGTTGGCGATCTTGTTCTTCCTGCCAACTTCATAGTACTTGACATGGATGTTAAGGGAGACATTCCTCTGATTTTAGGCAGACCATTTTTAGCCAGTGGTCGTGTATTAATTGATATAGAATAAAGAGAAATCATCCTATGAGTAGACAAATTCAAAGAGATTCTTAAAGCTTGTGTACAAGAGAGACCCTTAGGAGAGAAAGAGTTAAGTCATGGTATGGGTGTGAAAAACCCTGTCAAGAAGAAGACATTAAATCTTAAAGATCCTCCAAAGAAAGGCCTAAGAAGCATTCTCAAGAAAAAAAGCTGGCAGTATACAAACCACCTAAGAAGAGGAACCCGGAGAAAAGTCATAAGGAGATAGTGAAGCTCAAAGAGAATATGGATAAACTTTTAAGAGAACTCACTAAGTATGGCAAAAAATGAGTGATGCAAGTATTGAAGATTCCATCATCCTTAGACTACATCTGAAGCTGATGAAATTCTAGCTAAGGACTATAAACAAAGTGCTTCTTAGGACGTAACCCAAGTTTTTTATCTTGTTTTTTTTTTTTTTTTGTCTTTTTACTTCTTTAGTTGCTTTTAATTTTCTTTTATTGCATGTTGTTGAGAACCCATATCAATTCGGTAATGGACTTAATCTGATTCTTATACCTTTCAGGGATGCAGCGTTGTAATTGAAAAGCAATGGAACTTAGAATGAAGCAATAAGGTAGCGGAGTATCTATTATCTTTTCTTATTTTGATTAATTTGTTTGTTTAGTTTCTGGATGTTAGGTTAGCGTTTTATAATAAGTTTGGAGTTGATATACTTGTGAACTATGTTTCAAAATTGCCTTGGTATATTTGAAATTGTTTATATCTTTTTTGTGTGGACTTAGGCAAATTTTGGAGTAAAAATTTTGAGTACGATCAAACAGTGCATCACACAACCCCCATGTCACTAACACAAGGCCATGTTGGAATACCACAAATCTTCCAACCCAAATAGTGTATCACATGCCCCCCAGGTGTCATTGACACAAGGCCATGTTGAATGACATAGCCCAAATCTGGCATCGTGTATAGCCCAAATCATATGCCCCCCCATGTTATGTTAACCAACATGGGGTTGTGCTACTTAATTTTTTTTTTTTTAAAAAACGAGGGAAAACTAGTGTATCACACCCCCTGTGTCACTGACATGGGGCCGTGTCATGCCTATAAGCTCCAATGCCTAACTAAAACAGTCTCATAGCTTTAGACATTTCAAGCTTCTTGGATAGTAAATGATTTGTTTTAGCTAAATGCAATCTTCTGTGAGTAAAATCATCTACTTTCAAGTTAAATGATTATTGTACCAAACAAAGCGTCTAAATCCATGGTACTTCCCTTGAATATGATTATATTGGAGCAACTGCTTTGTGTCCTATATGTTTACTCTCAAGTGGTTAAAGACATGAGCTCTCTTAGGATTTGGGTTGGATGGCTATGATCACTCCAAGTGTCACCATCTTGATGGAGGAGAGCACATTTCTTGTCTTGACTTAAGGAATACTACTAGCATGGACTCTTGATCTAGGGGTGTATGATGAGAAGGCAAATGGATGATTGGATATGACTCTTGCCTTGACCAAACTTTCAAACAATAATAAAAGGGAAGTTTCTACATCTTTATAATTGTTACAATTATCTAAATGTTAATTAATTTGATTAGTTCAATTATACCTTAACACATTTTTATCGAAAAGGAGTTTTCCTCATTAATTATGTGAAGAGGGTGTGAGGATTAATTTTTCATGTGATTAGAGTGTGATGCTTGCCATTCTCTTAGTTAATGAGGTTAGGTTACTTTGATTTTATATTTCTAAGTCATGAATTAACAAGGATTGGGCCATTAGGCTTTTAATTGTAACTTTTAATGTGTTATGTTTCAATTGTTGACTTGCCTTTAATTTACTAAGCTCTTGCTCTCGAGATTAATCAATTAATTCTCAATTAATCGCTAACCCCTCTAATTAGCCGGGAACACCGAGCTAATTAACTTAGGTGAAAATGGGGATGTTACAACAGCCACTTCATGCACACACACACACATATTCACTTCATTTTCAACTTCTCATTCCCTCTCTAAAGTTCTCAAACTCTCCAACCTCTTTCTACATTTCCTCTTCTTCTTCCTCATCTTCTTCATCTCTTCTTCTTCCTTTCACCACCACCACCACCAAGACCACTCACTTAGCCCTTGAAAGACCTCATCTTTGGGTCTTTGGAGACAAGATCAAAACACTACAACCTCCATTTTCACAAGATCTCAAGAGCTTCTCCTTCCTTCTTGCAAAACCGCCACCATCATCATCAAGAGGAGCCATCATCTTCTTCTTCCTCGTCTCTTGTTTTTGCGCCATCTTCAAGAAAGGTAGTGATATTCATCTTTTTCATTTTGTTTGCTCAAGAAAGCTTGGAGCTTGGTTCTTTCATGACCAAGATCTCTAAGTGAAAAAACTTGAGAAGATCCTTCATCCTCTTCAAGAGCAAAAGTTTCCATTTTTGGCAAAATATGTTCTTGTTGTTCTTCATGTGTTCTTAAGTTTCTACTTTTAGAAAAATAAGTTCTTGTTGTTCTTCATGTGTTCTTAAGTTTCTACTTTTATTAAGTTTCTACTTTTAGAAAAATATGTTCTTGTTGTTCTTCATGTGTTCTTAAGTTTCTACTTTTAGAAAAATATATTCTTGTTGTTCTTCATGTGTTCTTAAGTTTCTACTTTTGGCAAAATATGTTCTTGAATGTTCTTGATGATATCTTGCTTAAAATTGTTCCTTTTTTTTTATGATGAGTTGATGATTAGAAAAGCTTCATCTTATTATGTTTTCATGATTTGATAGGACTATTAGCATTCTAAAAGTTTTAAACTTTAAAAAGTTTGCTTCTTGAAGCACAAAAAGTGGCACAAGTTTTAGTGCCATCATAAAGTCTTCTTTTGTTTTATTTTGAAGACAAAGATACATGTAAAAGTCTAAGCTTTTTAGAATAACAAGCCTTTTGAGTTATAAAATAATATCTTGTTACTTTATGTCTTAGAAATCAAACCCAAAAGAAAAGACCTTTCATAAAGTTTGAAGCTTTAATCAAGAATGAAAACCTTTAAGTCATAAAAGTGTTGTTTTGTAACATTTAATTCATAAAGTTTGGATCTTGAACTAAAATAATGCCAAAAGGTGTTAACTTTTATAAAGAACAAGACTTTTTAGTTAAAAAGCTAGTAACTTGTATCATTATTACATAAGGATCAAGTCTTTAAGACAAAAGCTTAATATCAAAGTCACTTCCTTTCATAAAGAATAAAACTTTATGGTTACTATATAAAGAATGATAACTTAAATGATGTTTAAGGCAAAACCTTGATATGTTATTAATGAAAGCTTAAAACTTCATAAGTTGAATAAGTTAAAAATCACCCTTGGTGATTAGTGAACATTGGTGTTGTTGGATTCATGATATGGTTATGCATTGTCATGAGCCAAGGATTAGAGGGATCTCGAACTCTTTGGGAACAGAAGTATAATTAGGGCCTTTGAGCATACCATGAACCTATGAATCATCACTAAGTGCACTATCTCAAGGAAAGGAAACAATCACTTAACTTAATTAATTTGAACAAGTGTTCCATAAGACATGTACTTAAGTAAAGAATACTTTCATATGAGGACTAAGTAACTAAAAGACCACAAACACATATCCTAACTATGTGATTCTCTCATGAGTAACCACGAGAAATCATATAATTATTCATAAGATTCTTTACAAAGAAAAACACAACTATAAACCCCTTTAGGATATGTGTAACATCCCCATATAACGTTATATGAAATAATAAAAATGTCATTGGGCAAATTTTTGTTATTCACAACCTTGCCCCTGAACTTTTTAGAAAATAACATTTAGGTCCCTATATCAATAGAATTAGTAGAATAAGGTTTTAAATGAAGCAGAATCACGTAGCAAAAACGTAGAAACCTAAACCTCGGCTGATTGAGCCATGGAGGTATCCATATGTGAAATGACATGGGATGCCCCTAGGCTTACCCATAATTACGGAAATGCCATTAGCCACGAAAAATAAAAAACGGAATAGCCCTAAATTGGTAAAACGATTAATTTACATCATTAATCGATTTATTCAATTTTATAGGATAAGTAGGATTAAATTAGAAGTTAATTAGAGGTTAATTCGAAGCTAATTAAGTATTAATTAGAAGAATTAAGCTTAGGTTAAGATAGATACATGGGAACTCTCAGAAAACTATTTAGTAATGTTTTGCCGGTTTGAAGGAAACCGGTAAAGATTCGGTATTTTAAACTGCCGGAACTAAATCAATAAAATTACACATCGAAAACCCTAAGCTTTTGTGGCTAAGAATTCAGCCACTTCACCCCTTAAGTGGCATCATTCATACCACAACAACATAAGCATTGTTGGCTCACTTATGAGCCAATTGAGGAAGCAACCAATAGGAATCAAAGGAGCCAACTACCACCACTACCAAATCAGATTTTTCTTTCTTTCTTCTCCCATTTTTCGTGCTCCCTTTAGCAACCTTCTTTCTTTCCCTTTTTCTTCTTCTTCTTCATCTCCTCATCCTCATTTCTTCACCCCCACTTCTATGCCTTCACCAAACTTTGCTTCCTTTCCACTACAACCTAAGTTTTGAGGTAGGATTCTTCAATTTCTTCTATTATTGGTGCTATTGTGGCTGAGTAGAATTCCTATTCTTTTCATTAGATTGATGATATATGGTATTTATATAAATTCTTATAGCTGGATTAATGTATAAATGTTGAGTTTGGATGAGAACTTAGGTGAGAATTCAAAAAGGGATGCAAAACAAAAGTTGAAACCTTGAAAACCTTACGTCATCCATACTGGCAGAGTGTACGGCTCTGCTTACAGCCATTTAAATTTGATGAAACCATTTTTATATAAAACTATACATTCAGGGCTTTCCATATATATATATATCATATAAGGCCATTGGATTAGTATTGAGAGAGATATGAATTTTGAAAGTTCGACCTAGGTTTTTGAGTTTGATTCTAGGCAGACTAGGTTGTTCAGGGCAAAACTTGCCCTATACAACTTGGAATTGAATGAAACCAACTTTATTAGAAATTTACACATAGGAGAATATTCCATAAAAATTTTAGAGTTAGATAAGGTCCTGTTTGCTCCCAGTGGTTCGAGAAAGTTGCCTTATATCCAAACTAGGCCAAAATAGGGCAGTTCAGGAAGGTCAAATTTCAGGGCTTATAACTCGAGCCCTTATAAAGAAAATGGAATGGAACGTTTTGCAAATGAAAGATTGTCCTGTTAGTTTTAATATTAGACCAATTTTGTATGATTTGAACTAGATTTTGATTTTTAGTGGATTTTTACTTTTAAGTGTGTAATTCTGGCCAACTAAAGGGTAGGCTGAGATAAAACCTAAATAACTTGAGCTATATTTATCAAAATTAGGTGGGACCAAAGAGGTTAGAAAATAGACACATAACACTTCAACATATCCAAAATTCAGGTCTAAATGAGTTAAAATGAATTTAAGGCTTCATTTCTAAAAATCGGGCAGAATTGATATAATGGGCAAAATTGAATATAAGGGTCCAATCCCTACATAATTGACATTATGATGACATATAAAGGTCCAATCTCTACATGATTGACATTATTGTGATATGTTTACTACTCTATATTGAACTTTTGCTTGATTGGTTTTACTGGTAGCCTAGCACTATTCACGGGGAAACGGGTCTGATCTATTTTGCTGCCGAATTTTCGGTAGAATTGTAAGAAGGCTATGAACACTTATATGTTATGAATATGTATGTGGAAATCATGTATGCAAGGATATATGAAAGTAAACGATAAAGCATATGCATGAGTGCATTCGGCATGCCTATGCATGATTATGTATGAGAATGAAAGGATATGAATATACTAAATGTGAATCCCTTCACTTGGAGGCAGTTGCACATTGAATCCCTCCCTGTGAAAGCAGTTAAATAAGATAAGATATGGATCCCTTCACTTAGAGATAG
Organism: Pterocarpus macrocarpus; assembly: GCA_031439585.1. Lineage (NCBI taxonomy): Eukaryota > Viridiplantae > Streptophyta > Magnoliopsida > Fabales > Fabaceae > Pterocarpus > Pterocarpus macrocarpus. The sequence continues at coordinate 34,380,654 of CM062520.1, forward strand.
TTGCACATTGAATCCCCCTATGAAGGCAGTATAAAACTATGAGATCCCTCTACCTTGGATGTACGTGGTCAAATGAGATCCCTCACATTGAAGGAAAGTGGTCAACTGAGATCCCTCTATTCTTGAGGCACGTGACCAAGAGAGATCCCTTCAATTTAGAGGCACGTGGCCAAAATAAGATCCCTCCAAGACTAGAGGCATGTGAATCCCCTTGTAAGTTAGTTCTGTGCGACAACGGTTATGAGGTGAGCTCACTCCTAGATCAAACTACCTAAGAGCAGTAAAGACTAAAGAAAAGAAAGTTAAAGAAAAACACCAATGCATTTGCATGAATTCAAGTATGAGTATTTGCATAATTATATCCTATGTTTTATTGATGCTAAGACTACTTTGTCTACTTATGCTATGATTATTGTTCCAAATATGAAATATTGCCAATGTAACTCAAGTGCGTGAATAAAATAAATTCTGCTTCGGACAATATATTTTTCAAACTATAAAACTAAACAGTCTAGTTAACATGCTCATATTTTTCATAATAAACTGAAGCAGCTACAGATAATAACGATGATACAGCATATGGTAGTTTAAGGAATCCTACTGAGAATTTATAATTCTCACTCCTATGTTTATTTCTGTGTTATCTCCAGATAGTTCAGAAGTTCCGAAGAAGGTCCTCCGAGGCGGAGTTGACTAGTAAGATTGAAGGTGGCCCAAGATTGTTGCCAGACAAGGTCTGATTAAGTGACAGTAACAATTCCTAGGTGAGGTATTATGATTTAAGCATAGTACCATACTTAGGAGGGTGTTACAGTATGAATGTGTGATGCCATTCAGCATGATGAATGACGAGTTTGACTGAGCTTTGTCTCATGATTGAATGATGAGTGTGACGATATGATATAGATATGATGAACTGTTGGTTGAAAGTTTATGATTGGTATTTTGGGGAAGCTCCGGTCTAGCCATTATGCTGCCAAATTTCCGTCAAAATTATGGACTTAGTCATATCCTTGCATGTGTCTTGTCAAAAAAGGAATTATGCATGTAAAGTATACTGATAAGCAAAGAATTAATGGGACATGACCCTTCAATCACTTCGGTAAAGGAAGTGAAAGATGGTGATCCACAAAGACTCAAGGAACCTCTATAAGGGGGGCAAGGGTGACATAGAGGACCCTCCAACTTAGAGGTAACCAATATCGGCTTAGTCTGATTTGGTTAGTACTGCGTGACGATAGTCACGGAATGAGCTCATGTCCAAAAGCAGTCTATTTCAAAGGAAAGTAAAGAATGTTAAACACATGCTAAAAATGAAAGTAAAGTCAAAAGTATAACCATGGTTAAGTCTATGATGATGCATGTCCTTGCATGTACTTATGTTGTCCATTTGCATTATGAATGTTTATTCTATGTTTCAGTATGTATAGTAGATTATGATGATGTAGTTATGATGTTAAGTTTAAAAGCAATCTGCTTCGGAGTTTAAGTTTTCAAAACCATTAAAATTGAACTTATATCTGTCCACTACTTTTATAATTAAACCCGAAGTGGCTGGAATGATGACGATGACACTGTGTTTGTCTAGTCGCAATCCTACTGAGAAATTTAGTATTTCTCACTCCTACATTTTCGTGTCGTCTTCAGAGGATGCTAGCGTCGGGCATGGTGGTGATTTTCATTGAGTTTCCGGTGATGCATTGGCACTTTGACCTAGTGCTGAATGCATCTGTGCTGACTACTCAGGCAGCAATGCGGGTCTACATGTTCCATAGCCTCCAGTTCCATGCACCCGCGATGAGTCCATTTTTCTGCCCTCATGAGCTGTTCGAGGACACCACTATGGATGACGTTCGCCCGCCTTGCCATCCTCCGAGGTACCCCACTGATGGAGATTCCGATTTGAACACTCATCTGACACCAACAGTTTCATTGGATTCCGATCCATCAGAGCCATCTTATCTGAACTACCATGTGGAGATGGACCCGTCTAAGCCTTCCTGCCCGTCTATGATTCGTCTGTTGTCCGATTCATCTTCTTCTTCTGCAGCCCCTCGTTACACACCACCCCCGGTTCGCAGTTGCGGGTTCATTCGTACTCGTGCCGTGCCTCGTGGGCGTGGCTGTGCTCGAGGAGGACGTGGTGATATTCCTTCCGATGGATTCGGGAGTGGCTACCTCCCGCCAGATGAGTGAGGAGTTGATTACATGCGGAGCCGAGTATGAGGATAGCCCCTTTTGGTTGTAGCTAGGGTTATCATTTTTCTTTTGGCATGTATGGGTGTATGGGATTTCTTATGTATCTCCTTTTATCATGTATTTCGTTAAGTTACTTTTGTAGGGCCGACAATAGGTATCGGACCCGTTATTATCTTCGAGTATGACTTCTGCTATTACTACTGTTATGTTAACTATGTGATGGCTATGGAATGAATGTTATCTTTATCTAAGATTATGGTTATTCTTATGGTTTCTATGTATGTTAAATGTGATATATGAATGAGATAGCGATGTTTGCTTTACACATTCACGATGCACTCATGGCTCTTGGTTTTCAAAATAGTTTACTCGTTATTATTCAAAAAAAAAAATTACCGCTATTTTCGTTAAAAAGTAATTTCTAAAAGGTAATGTTAGTTTCGTGAGCAAAGGTAACAACTAGTAATTCTACAATATGACTTAAGCATAGAATGGAACTATTAGGGTATTACATTTTGGTATCAGAGCAGTTCATCCTTATAGACTGACTATGCTTCTAAGCATACGTGTTAGTTAAGTCATGCTTTGAGTCTTGTCTGTATGATGAGATGTAGGAGTTAGATGTGCATGATCGTTTGTTCTGAATATGGTTAGTTGCTGGTTCACTCAACATAAATGTTGAGCTTAATCAACTCAATGTCTTCTGTTTTGTGTACCAGGAACTAATGGCTTCAGGAAGATATGGTAGGCCCCGTAACGAGCTGGAACGTCCCGAGGAAGTCATGGGGATGCTCCATGAAATGGTTGCTACCATGAGGGAGCAGGCTGCTTCTGCCCATCACATGATGGAGCGAATGGAGCAAAAGGATGAGGAGAATCTAGAAGGGCACAATGGAGGAGCTGAGGTAGATCTTGAGTACCTCAAGTTTGCTGAGTTCCAGAAGGCAAACTTGACGAGTTTCAGAGGGACGTACAACCTCGATCGAGCTGATGAGTGGATCAAGGCTATTGAGAAGATTTTTACGGTGTTGACTTGCACCAAGGAGCAAAAGGTAGCCTTTGCTACTTATATGTTGGAAGTTGATACCGAGTTCTGGTGGGTAGGCACAAAGAGGCTATTGGAAGGAACCCAAACCCACATCACCTGGGAGATTTTCAAGACGCACTTTTATGAGAAGTATTTTCCCGCATTCGTGAGGAATGCAAAGGAGCTAGAGTTCATGAGTCTGTGTCAAGGGACCATGAATATTGTTGAGTATACGGCCAAGTTTGAAGAGCTGTGCAAGTTTTCAACGATTTATCAAGGGAACCTGGATGAGCGTTGGAAATGTGTAAAGTTTGACAGGGGATTGCGTGAGGAGATATTGGCATCTATAGGACCAATGGAGATTTGTGACTATGCTGTACTCATCAATAAGTGCCGTTTGGTGGAGGATTGCAACCGCAAGTTGTCTGTGGCAAAGTCCGAAGCTTACAAAAAGAAGTTGGCACCGCAAGGGCAAAAGTTCAAGCCCCAACCCCCAAGGAAACCATTTCAAGGCGGAGGTTTCAAAGGAAAGCAACCCCAGAAACCTACTGAGAATCCACCCAAGCCGGCGAATGGTCAAGCTTTCCCTAAGTGTGGCAAACATCATGGAGGACGCCCTTGTTTAGCTGGACAGAATGCTTGTTTCCGATGCAGAAAGCTTGGACATATGGCTAGAGACTGCACTGTCAAGCTGTTGTCCCCTACCAACAAGCCCCAACACTAAGAAAGGGTCTTTGCCCTTAATGCTGAGGAGGCCACTTAGTCCGACGATCTGATCCAAGGTAAGTGCGAGGTTAATGGTAGGACCTTAACTGTGCTGTATGATTCTGGAGCTACATACTCCTTTATTTCTCATGATTGTGTAGATAGATTAGGATTGTCTATGTCCGAATTGCCTTATATGTTAATTGTTTCTACTCCTACTGGGAAACCAGTTAAGACTTGTCATTGTTGCTTAAGTTGTCGATTCCAAATTGATGGTAGGTCTTTCGTAGCGAATTTGATTTGCCTGCCTTTGTCTGGTTTGGATTTGATTCTGGGCATGGATTGGCTTTCGGCTAACCATGCTATGATAAATTACTCTGAAAAATCTATTGTTCTTCCCCCTATACCTGTTAAGCCCGTGGAGCTTGTTAGTTTGTTTTTGAACTCTGTTAAGGTAGGAAGTAGTGAGTTAGATGATCAGGGCTATGTTCTTCTTATGGCAAGTGAAGTGGAACTCAAGCAGGTATTGGATGAGATCCACGTAGTCAGGGAATTCCCCAAAGTGTTTCCTGATGACATACCCGAGTTTTCCCTGGAGAAGGAAATCGAGTTTTCTATAGAGTTGGTGCCGGGTTCTAGGCCAATCTCTATAGTACCCTATAGGATATCCCCAATGGAGTTGTCAGAGTTGAAGGAACAACTAGAAGAATTGTTGGAGAAGAAGTTCGTAAGACTTAGTGCCTCACCTTGGGGAGCCCCGGTATTATTTATGAAAAAGAAGGATGGTAGTATGAGGCTATGTGTGGATTATAGGCAATTAAACAAAGTAACTGTTAAAAACAAGTATCCCTTACCTAGGATAGATGACCTCATGGACCAACTACTAGGTGCAACTGTGTTCTCTAAGATTGATCTGAGGTCTGGGTATCATCAGATAAGGGTGAAGGAGGAGGATATACCCAAGACGGCTTTTAGGACAAGGTATAGGCATTATGAGTTTACGATGATGTCGTTTGGATTGACTAATGCTCCTGCTGTTTTCATGGATTATATGAACAGGTTCTTTAGACCCTATTTGGACAAGTTTGTAGTTGTTTTCATAGATGATATTCTCATCTATTCGAGAACAAAGGAGGAACATAAAGAACATTTGAGGGTTGTGTCAAGGATCTTGAGGGAAAAGAAGCTTTATGCCAAGTTATCTAAGTGTGAATTCTGGATGGAGGAAGTAAAATTCTTAGGGCATGTAGTGTCACAAGGGGGTATTGCTGTGGACCCAAGTAAGGTTGAGGCTGTGATGAATTGGGAGAGCCAACCGCAGTGACTAGGATACGAAGTTTCTTGGGTTTAGCCGGTTACTACGGCAGGTTTGTAAAAGGATTTTCCATATATCTTTACCCTTAACCAAGTTGACAAGGAAGGATGCCCCATTTGTGTGGACAATGGACTGTGAGAAAAGCTTTTAAGAGCTAAAAGGTAAGTTAACCTTATCCCTAGTATTAGTCTTGCCGGACCTTAGTGGACCGTTTGAGGTTTACTGTGATGCTTCTGGGAGAGGTTTAGGTTGTGTCTTGATGCAGAATAGGAACGTGGTGGCTTATGCCTTTAGACAGTTGAAGCCTCACAAGGTGAACTACCCAACCTAGTAGTGTTTGCCCTGAAGAAATGGAGGCATTATCTGTATGGTGTGTGGTTCGAGGTGTTCTCTGATCATAAGAGATTGAAATATCTCTTTGATCAAAAGGAGTTGAATATGAGGCAAAGGAGATGGATAGAGTTTCTGAAGGATTATGATTTTGGGTTGAACTATCATCCTAGGAAGGCCAATGTGGTAGCTAATGCATTAAGTCGAAAATCCTTGCATGCATCATGGATGATGGTCAAGGAGGATGAGCTAGTAAGGAGCTTTAGAGACCTTAATCTTGGAGTTATGTTGACCCCCCATAGTTTAAGACTGAATCAGCTTAGTGCAACGAGCAATTTCAAGAGTCAAATTGATCAAGTCTAAGGTGAGGAAGAGGAGTTCTTAAAAACCCTAGCATTCGTGAAAGAAGGAAAGTTGAAGGGTTTTGCGCAAGGTACAGATGGACTATGGAAATTTGAAGGAAGGGTCTGTGTACCCGCAAGTGGTGACCTCCGAAGAAGGATTTTGGAGGAGGCTCATAAGAGCCATTTCACCATACACCCTAGTGTGACAAAGATGTATCAAGACGTTAAGAAGATGTTCTGGTAGCCAGGATTGAAGAGGGATGTTGCGGAGTTGGTAGGCAAGTGTTTAGTCTACCAAAAAGTAAAGATTGAGCACTAAAAGCCCTCTGGTATGTTGCAATCATTGGAGATCCCAGAATGGAAATGGGAAAGTATCTCTATGGACTTCGTGATGGGTTTACCCAAAACACAAGCTGGTTTTGATGTGATATGGGTAATTGTTGATAGATTAACTAAGTCTGCTCACTTTTTGCCCATTCGAGCTACTTATCCTTTGGAAAGGTTAGCCTAGCTGTATGTTCAAGAAATAGTATGACTGCATGGTGTACCTTCAGCCATAATCTCAGTAGGGACTTGAAGTTTATCTCTAGATTCTGGGAAGCCTTGCAAAAGGCATTTGGGATGAAGCTTTGCCTCAGTATAGCTTATCACCCCCAGACAGATGGACAGTCGGAAAGGACTATTCAAACTTTGGAGGATATGCTGAGAGCTTGTGTGTTGGACAACTGAGGAAGTTGGGACAAATACTTACCTTTGATTGAGTTTGCCTATAACAATAGCCATCATGCAAGTATTGTTATGGCACCTTATGAAGCTTTGTATGGAAGGAAGTGCCAATCTCCCCTGTGTTGGTTTGAATCGGGTGAGCAAAGCCTATTAGGACCTGATCTGGTGAGGCAGACCACAGAGCAAGTCAGAAGGATTAGGGATAGAATTCTTACAGCCCAAAGCCATCAAAAGAGTTAAGTGGATAAAAGGATAAAGCCTCTAGAGTTCCAAGAAGGAGAACATATGTTCCTGAAAATCACTCCTACGACCGGTATAGGTAGAGCCATGAAGGTCAAAAAGTAAAGCCTCTGTTTCCTTGGCCCTTTTCAAATTTTAAAATGTGTCGAGTCAGTTGCTTATCAAATAGCCTTACCTTCAAATTTGTCAAACCTTCACGATGTCTTCCATGTGTCTCAATTGAGAAAATACCACTCCGATCCTAGTCATCTACTTGAGCCTGAAAGTGTACAGTTAAGGGAGGACCTAACTTTCAATCTACCGCCATCTCGGATCATGGATTGTGGGGCAAAACAGTTAAGGAGCAAGACAATACCCTTGGTCAAGGTGGCTTGGGGTAGAAGGAATATGGAAGAGTATACATGGGAGCTGGAGGCCAAAATGAAGAACGTGTATCCGAATTTGTTTATAGGTAACGAATTTTGAAGGCAAATTCTTTTTAAGGTGAGGAGAAATGTAACATCCTCAATTTCATGTCGCACTAAATTACCTCAGTAACCCTGAGTAATTAGGCACTTAATGAGAAATTATGAGATTAAGGCTTAATTAAGGGGTTGACTCTGATGAGAAAAGTCAAGAGAATGCTTAATCGAGATTAGATAATCTCTAATTAAGCAAGTCAGAGCCTTTATAGCTTAATTAAGTACTAATCACCCTTAATTAGCTTAATCGAGTTTAACTAAGGTTACTTAAGTCTAATCGCAAGATTAATTTTTATTAATCGTATTCTTGTGTGTTAATCACTAGTCCTTGCTTAATTACCTTAATTAACTTGTATGAGCACTTAATCACATGATTAAATTCAAATTGGGTCAACTAGACAATTAAATAGAAAGTGATGTCATTAAAGCATAAAGCATTAGACAAGAGTGCTTTATGTAAGAGTTTGACCATGTTTTGTCCCCTCATTTTCCAATTTGTCCCCTTAAACCTTAATTAACACAAAATAACGTAAAAATATCTTCCCCCCACCCACTTGAAACTCACGGCCACTTCATGCACACACACACACACACATTCACTTCATTTTTTACTTCTCATTCCTTCTCTAAAGTTCTCAAACTCTCCAACCTCTCTCTACATTTCCTCTTCTTCTTCATGTAATACCCTACCAACTTAATGTTATGCTTAAGTCATAGCATGAAATTGGATAGGTTGCGTTACCGTGTTAATACTCCGAGGACATCCCAAGCTAGCTGATCCACGTCTATGGCCCAATATTACACTACCAAAAAGGGGCTATACTGTACAATAGAACTCTCGGCCGGGACCTACTTGGTCAGATAGCCATTAGCCACACCAGGCCCGACTGGGGAGTAGTCCATGCTAGGTCCCAAAGAGGAGGAGGAGGAGCTACAGGTGCTACAAGTGCTAGAGGTGCAGGAGGAGGGTGGGCCATATGCAACAGGACCACAAAGTATGGAGTAGCAGGATTAAAGGCAGGATGAAATAGAGGGACAGCAAAATTCCTATTACTAAAAAGATAAAGACGGAAATTGCAGGAGCTGGCGATGTACAGCGAATCCACTATGGGATCATGGTGAAGCTGTAGGTTCGGAATCTCAATGAAAAGAGTGGTCGGCCGTTGAGTCCATCACCAGTATCTGAGAATGATGCGGAAATGCAACACAAGGTGAGAATTTACAGAAATTCTCAATAGGGTTTGCGTATGGTGTTTAATTGACATCGCATTCATTCTCAATTGCCTCGATTTTTATTTAATTATAAAAACATGAGATTAAGCTTAACTATCGATATTTAATAAGGTTGAAAAATGTCTGGTCCCAGACAAGGTTCAGTTTTACTTAAGGCAGCATAAGAAATAGAATAGACAACTAATAGTAAAACACAGAATAATGAGTAGAATAAATGAACATACAGCAGTAAGTAAATATAACAGATAAACTGTAACGACTTGTAATAACCGTTCAATATAATCATGCATTTAATGCAATCATGCAAAACTTGTTCTTGAACCTTTCTTTATAAACTTTTCCATTGCTTGATCCCCTGAGAGTTCTTGGCCATTTTAAACTCCTGGGTAATAGTCTGCTTTTCAGGATCGAGCTTGTTCCTATACAGGAATGCGGGGTTTACTTTCTCCGACCTCCCCACCAATCTATTCCCCTTAACTTTATTCCGGGGCTAGCTCAAGTGTCATAGAACTTTTATCATAACATAATCTTTAGGTTCATCATAACATAACCTTTATGAATTCTTTGCAAATGCACATGGATTTGAATATAGATTCTAACTCACGCATAAACTTTACCGAACTTTCAGCAGCATAATGGAACATGTCTGTTTTCCCATAAATAGTGCCAATACTCAGCACATCAAATTTTCAGAAAAGTCATAACACTTTATTCATATTCCAAACATCAAATTCATGGCACAATTACTGCAATTAAAACATGGTTGCTATCTCAACACTTGCATTCAATCCGGTTTTTGTAAATGAGGCCAAAATTTCTATTTAGCTCATCTAGATCTCAATTTTGGATATGTTGAAGTGTTATGTGTCTATTCTCTAACCTTTTTAGTCCCATCTAATTTTGATGAGTATAGCTCAGGTCATTCACGTTTTATCCTGGTCTGCCCTGTAGCTGGCTAGAATTACACACTTAAAAGTAAAAATCTACTAAAATTCGAAAACTAATTTGAATTATATGAAATTGGTCTCATATTAAAGCTAACAGGACAACCTTTCATATGCAAAAAGTTCCATTCCATTTGCCTTAGTAAGGCTCGAGTTATAAGCCCCAAAATTTGACATTCCTAAACTGCCCTATTTTGGCTCGGTTTGGACATAGGGCAACTTCTTCGAATCACTGGGAGCAAAAGGGATGATAACAAACTCGGAATTTTTTTGTAGTAACAAAGTTGGTTTCACTCAATTTGGAGTTGTGTAGGGTGAGTTACACCCTTTTCAAGTTACACTGCCCAGATGAAAGTCTTGATTCCTAGGTCAAATTCAAAAATTCATATCTCTCCCAATATTAACCCAATGGCCTTATATTATATATGTATGGAAAGCCCTGAATGTCTAGTTTCATATAAAAATTGTCTTATCAGATTTAACTGGCTGTAGGAGGACCCATACACTCCGCCGTATGGACTGCCGAGGGAAATTGGTCTTCCAGCCTCTCACATCTTCCTATCCTCACCCTTTCCTATTCCTTAATCAAATTTAAACACAAAAATAGTCATAGATCATCATATTCATTCACTAATCACATGAAGAAGTAAGGAAATAAAATCAAAATCAGCCACCCACAATTAGAACAACAAGAACAAAATTTGAACCTCTACCTCTTGTTATGTGATTAGGCTTGAGTTTGGAGTTTGAATCAATAAAACTTGATTGAGCTTGAAGGCTGGATGGAGTTAGGTGAGTGGAGAAGAGAAGAAGAGAGCTGAAGTGAGGGAGAAAGGCAGTGCAAGTCAAGCTAAAGGGAGAAAGAAATGAGTTATAAAAGCTTCGAGGTGGTAGTTGGCTTTGTGAGTTTTGATTGGCTGAAATTTTGTGAGTGAAGTTCAGCCATGTCTCCCTCTTTTGTGGCTAAATTATTCTTCACGGCACCTAAAAGTGGAACTCGCCTCCATTCTATCTGAAATCGAAAATCGTCTCTATTCTGTGTAAAATTGGAACTCGCGTATTTGAACTTGAAGCTGAAGTCGGATGTCGGACCTCGTGCTTACCTTATTTGAGACCTGGACATAAATTCGGAGATCGGAAATCATGTCCATTTTATTTGAAGCTTGGGAATAAAGTAGGAGTTCGGAACTCATGTAAATTTTGGTCGAACTTGGTGACCAACTCAGAGATCCGATCTCGCGTCCATTTCTGGTTGAGATCAACTTGTAGGTCGTAACTCGTGTCTTATTCTGGTTGAACAATCAACCATGAAGTCGGAACTCGTATCCTTTGAAGCATAAGGTCGAAAATCGGAAATCATAGCCATCTCATTTGAGACTTGGAGATGAAGTTGGAGGTCGAAAATTTGAATATTTTGCTGGAATTGGAGATGAGGTCGGAGGTCGGAAATCGGGGGATGTTACATTACCACCCTCCTAAAAAAAATTTTGTCCTCAAAATTTAGTACCTGAGAATAGTTCAGGATACTCTTTTCTCATATTTGATTCTAGTTCCCAAGTGTAGTCTTCAGCATCTTTCTTTCCCTATGCTACCTTTACTAACTGCACGATTTTATTTCGAAGTTGCTGGTTGCTTCTATCTACGATCCATGCTGGTTGTACATGGAAAGTCAGGTCCTCTTTTAACTGTATTGATTCAGGCTCTAGGAAGTTTGTAAGGTCAAGTTCATATCTTCTGAGTTGAGAAACATGGAAAACATCATGAAGGTTTGACAAATGTGGAGATAAAGCAATTCGGTATGCATCTGCTCCGATTCACTTCAAGATTTGGAAAGGACCAATAAAGCGAGGACTTAGCTTCTTGACCTTAATGGCTCTACCTATCCCCTGTTGTAGGTGTAACCTTCAGAAATATGTGGTCTCCTTCTTGAAATTCCAGAGGTTTTCTCCTGGTATCCGCATAACTCTTCTGACGGTTTTGAGCGGCAAGCATCTTACTCCGAATTCTCTTGATCTGCTCAGTGGTCTACTCAACTAAATCAGGCCCCAATAGAGTTGATTCTCCTATTCCATACTAAAACAGGGGAGATTGGCACTTCCGTTCATACAATGCTTCATAAGGAGCCATGCCGATGCTAGCGTGATAACTATTGTTGTATGCGAATTTGGCTAGCGGTAAGTATCGATTTCAATTTTTGCATTGCTCCATTATATAAGCTCGTAACATATCTTCTAAGGTCTGAATTGTCCTTTCTATTTGACCATCCGTTTGCAGATGATATGCCGTGCTTAGGCACAACTTAGCACCAAATGCCTTTTGTAAGGTCCCTAAAATCGTGAAGTAAACCTTAGGTCTTGATCAGAGATAATGGTTGAAGGAGTTCCATGCAGCCTTATAATCTCCTGAATGTACAGCTGAGCTAATTTTTCCAACGGATAATTTGCTCGAATGGGTAACAAATGAACAGATTTGGTTAATCTATCCACAATGATCCATATGGCATCATATCCTGTTGGTGTTTTTGGTAATCCCATTACAAAATCCATGGAGATACTCTCCCACTTCCACTCAAGGATTTCCAAGGGCTGCAACATACCGAAGGGTTTCTGATGTGCCGCTTTCACCTTCTAATAGGTCAAGCACTTGCTCACAAAGCTTGCCACGTTTGACTTCATGCCTGGCCACCAAAACATTTTCTTGAGGTCTTGATACATTTTGGTAATGTCGGGATGTATAGTGAATTCACCTTTATGTGCTTCTTCCAAAATTCTTCTTCGAAGATCATTCCCCTTGGGCACACACACCCTGTCATGACACCGCCTATACCCTATTTATCTTGAGCAAAACCCATTAATTTCCCTGATTGCACAAGATTAATTGTATGTTGAAAATTGGTATCCTGCTGCTGTACTTGTCAAATCTGTTCCTTAAAGCTACTGGTGATCTTAATTTGATGTAGCTGAAGGGTCTTGGGAGTTATAAGGATTCCTAAATTAAGATTTCGGAAGCTCTCAATAAGCTCCGTCTCTTTAACCATCATTCAGGCTATGGTCAACGATTTCCTGCTCAAAGCATCTGCCACAATGTTTGCCTTACCTGGGTGGTATTTCAATTCAAATTTGTAGTCCTTAAGAAGTTCCATCCACCTCCGCTGTCTCATATTTAATTCCTTCTGATCAAAGAGATACTTCAAACTCTTATGATCAGAAAAGACCTCAAACCTTACACCATATAGGTGATGTCTCCATATCTTCAAGGCAAACACTACTGCAACTAATTCGAGATCGTGTGTAAGATAATTCCTTTCATGTGGCTTTAATTGTCTAGAGGCATACGCGACCACATTTTTGGTTTACATCAACACACATCCTAATCCTTGTTTGGAAGCATCGCAATAGACCTCAAACGGTTCACGAGGGTCTGGGAAGGCTAACATTAGTGTCGTAGTCAACCTTCTCTTCAAATCTTGAAAACTCTGTTCGCACTCCGACGTCCATTCAAATGGAACATTCCTCCGGGTTAGCTTGGTCAAGAGCAAAGCTATTCGAGAAAAATCCTTAATGAATCGCCTGTAATATCCAGCTAAGCCAAGAAAACTCCTAACTTCAGTGACTGTGGTCAGCCTTTCCCAATTCAGAACTGCTTCTACTTTGCCGGGGTCCATGGAGATTCCTCCATAGGATACTACATGACCGAGAAATTTTACTTCTTTCATCCAAAATTCACATTTGGATAACTTAGCATAAAGTTTCCTTTCTCTTAAAATTTGCAGAACCAGCCGCAAGTATTCTGCATGCTCTTGCTCCATCTTTGAGTAGACAAGTATGTCATCGATGAAAACCGCTACAAACTTGTCCAGATATGGGTAGAATATTCGATTCATGTAATCCATAAATACTGCTAGTGTATTGGTCAGTCCGAAAAACATTACAGTATACTCATAGTGTGCGTATCGAGTTCGAAAGGTTGTCTTAGGGATATCTTATTCCCGAACTTGAATTTGATGATATCCGGATCACAAATCGATCTTGGAAAATACCGTTGCACCTTGTAGCTGGTCCATGAGATCATCAATCCTTGGCAGTGGATATTTATTCTTAATTGTCACTTCATTCAACTACCTATAATCCACGCATAAGCACATGCTCCCATCTTTCTTTTTGACTAACAAGACTGGAGCTCCCCATGGCGACGCGCTTGGCCGTATGAATCTTTTTTCCAAAAGCTTTTCGATCTGCCTCTTTAGTTCTGTCAGCTCCAAAGGTGACATTCGGTATGGAGCTATAGAAATTGGTCCCGTACCTAGAACCATCTCGATGGTGAACTCAATTTCTCTCTCAGGAGGGAATTCAAGAATATCTTCTTGGAAAACATCAAAATATTTCTTAACAACTAGGATCTCCTCGAGTTCCTATTCAACTTCCATCACATTAGCTGACAAGAGCATGTATCCTTGACTCTTCGACCCATTATAGTTTACTAATAAAGAGTTCAGATAGAAGAGTGTTGAGGCTTGAGATTCAGAAGATGAGACAGAGGGGAATACCACCATCTTATCAGAGCAATTGAGCATGACTCAATTGGCGGAAAGCCCAGAATTACGTCAAGTCCAAATAGAGATAGACAAATCAAATTGGCTGCAAAGGTCCTACCCTCAATTAGAAGAGGTACATTGATGCATATTTAACTAGTTTTAATAGGTTTATTGGTAGGAGTAGAAACCAGCAGATCATAAGGCAATTTAGAAATTGGTAATCGCAAAACAGCTATACAGTCATGAGAAATAAATGAGTGGGAGGCACCCGAATCATAAAGTACAATTAGAGTCTCACCGTCCACTTCACAGGTACCTTGGATTAGCCCCTCGAACTTGTCAGCTTCTTCTACATTCATTGTAAAGACTCGTCCTTGACGTTGAGGTCTAGACGGCTGTGTTGGATTCCTGGTTGGACACTCATAAATTTTGTGGCTTGGCTCGCCACACTCATAGCATACATTTTGGCCTGCCAAACATGGTCGATCACCGTGATTCTCGCCGTATTTGGTGTAAGTCGGATTCGAAAAAGGCCTCTGGGGCTGCTTGTCTTTATTGCTTACCGGTTGAAATCTCCTTTGTTGTTGAAAGTTGGGCTTGAATCTGGGGCCCTACGGTGCTAATCCCTTCTTGAAACCACCACCAGATGCCCTGGCTGCCACTAGTTTCAAGTTGCAATCTTCCAAAAGTCGGCATTTGTTCACCAACATGGGGAAATCTCTTATCTCCATTAGCCCTATTGCGGTAAGAATATCTTCTCGTAACCCTCCTTCGAATTTAACGCATTTCCAAGCTTCATCTGGGTTCCTCTGGTAAATTGTAGAGAATTTGCACAGCTCTTCAAACCTGGCAATATATTCAGATATCGTTCGATTTCCTTGATGAAGCTGCAAAAATTCGAGTTCCTTGGCATTTTGAACGGAAGCAGGAAAGTACTTTTGGTAAAACACATCTCTATACACCATACAAGTGATTGCTGTCTGAGACTCTTCGAATAGTCTTCGTACGCCATTCCACCAGAACTCTGCATCTGCTTCGAGATATAGGTGGCAAAAGTCACCTTCTGATGATCCGAACAATCCAGAACAGAGAAAATCTTTTCCATAGCCTTGATCCATTCATCAACTTTATCAAGATCATACGCCCCTCGGAAACTGGGCGGATTTGCCTTCCAGAACTCAGCAAACTTAAGGTAGTCCAGGTTAGCTCCTGGGCCATATGGGTTTCCTCTACAGCTTGCCTCAGGTCGCTTGCCTAATTGATCCATCATCTGGTGAGCTACTACGGCCTATTCCTGCATCGCCTGAGCCATTTCTCGTACCATGTCCATAAGGTCAGTGGGATCCCTTTGAGCAGGTTCTGTGCATGGTCTACCTCGCCTTCCGAAAGCCATTAAGTTCTGAGCACACAAAACAAAAGTTATTGAGTTGATCAGGCACAATACTAAGTCTAATATGCTAGTAAATAATAGCTCACAAGGTCGGGTACTTCTTACACATGCACACCTATATCTCAACCGTACATGCAAGATCTAGTGCATTTTGTCAGCTAGTAATACAAAATATGCACGAAGCATAGTCAATTTAATTCTTAGGCCTTAGCTAAGACGAACTACTATGATACCAAAAATGTAACACCCTACTAACTTAATGTTATGCTTAAGTCATAGCATGAAATTGGATAAGTTGCATTACTGTGTTAATACTCCGATTACTAACTACATGTCACGTCTTTTTTTTTTTTTTTCTAACATATAACAATCGAGATGGTGCGCTATAGATAACGAACGAAATAAAGTTTAATAAATCACAACATCGAAGATAAGCATATTTAATATAACATCAACTATATATATATATATATATATATATATATATATATATATATATATATATATATATAAGTTAGAAGCCAACGCTTCTGTGTATGTACAGATGTAAAGTAGGATACAAAAGTGGAGCTAGCGTAACAAAAAGAACGTATGGCCCGTGTCAATTAAAACCACCCTACAAGGTCCTCCGAGGACATCCCAAACTAGCTGATCCACCTCTATGGCCCAATATTACACTACTAAAAAGGGGCCATACTGTACAATAGAACTCTCGGCTGGGACCTACTCGGTCAGATAGCCATTAGCCACACCAGGCCCACCTGGGGAATAGTCCATGCTAGGTCCCTAAGAGGAGGAGGATGAACCAGTAGACTCTGAAGGATCGCTCTCGAAACTGAGGGGGATGTCTGGAACCATCTGTGGAGGGGACTCTGGTAGAGGACTGGCAGGAGCTACAGGTGCTGGAGGTGCAGGAAGTGCAGGAGGAGGGTATGCCATAAGCAATGGGACCGCAAAGTATGGAGCGGCAAGATCAAAGGCAGGATGAAATAGAAGGACAGCAAAATTCCTATTACAAAAAACATAAAGACAAAAATTGCAGGAGCCGGCGATGTATAGCGAATCCACTATGGGATCATGGTGAAGCTGCAAGTCCGGAATTTCAATGAAAAGAGTGGCCGTCGAGTCCATCACTAGCGTCTGAGAATGATGCGGAAATGCAACATAAGGTGAGAATTTACAGAAATTCTCAGTAGGGTTCGCGTATGGTGTTTAATTGACGTCGCATTCATTCTCAGTTGCCTCGGTTTTTATTTAATTATAAAAACATGAGATCAAGCTTAACTATCCATATTTAATAAGGTTGAAAAATGTCTGGTCCGAGGCAAGGTTCAATTTTACTTAAGGCAGCATAAGAAACAGAATAGACAACTAACAGCAAAACACAGAATAATGAGTAGAATAAATGAACATACAGCAGTAAGTAAATATAACAGATAAATTGTAACGACTTGTAATGACCGTTCAATATAATCATGCATTTAACGCAATCATGCAAAACTTGTTCTTGAACCTTTCTTCATAAACTTTTCCATTACTTGGTCCCCTAGGAGATCTTGGCCATTTTAGACTCTTGGGTAATAGTTTGCTTTTTAGGATCAAGCTCGTTCCTATACAGGAATGCTAGGCTTACTTTCCTCGACTTCCCCACCGATCTATTCCCCTTCACTCTATTCCGGGGCTGGCCCAAGTGTCATGGAACTTTCATCATAACATAATCTTTAGGTTTATCATAACATAACATTTATGAATTCTTTGCAAATGCACATGGATTTGAATATAGATTCTAACTCATGCATAAACTTTACCGAACTTTCAGCAGCATAACGGAACATATCCGCTTTCCCATAAATAGTGCTAATACTCAAAACATCAAATTTTCAGAAAAGTCATAACACTTTATTCATATTCCAAACATCAAATTCATGGCACAATTACTGCAATTAAAACATGGTTGTTGTCTCAACACTTGCATTCAACCCGATTTTTGTAAATCAGGACAAAATTTCTATTTAGCTCATTCGGACCTCAATTTTGAATATGTTGAAGTGTTATGTGTCTATTCTCTAACCTTTTTGGTCCCATCTAATTTTGATAAGTATAGCTCAAGTTATTCACGTTTTATCTTGGCTTGCCCTGCAGCTGGCTAGAATTACATACTTAAAAGTAAAAATCCACTGAAATTCAAAAACTGATTCAAATTATACAAAATTGATCTCATATTGAAGCTAACAGGACAACCTTTCATATGCAAAAAGTTCCAATTCATTTGCCTTAGTAGGGCTCAAGTTATAAGCCCCGAAATTTGACCTTCCTAAATTGCCCTGTTTTGGCCTAGTTTGGACATAGGGCAACTTCTTCGAATCACTAGGAACAAATGGGATGGTAACAAACTCGAAATTTCTTTGTAGGATGTTCTCCTATGTATAAGCTTTCTAACAAAGTTAGTTTCACTCAATTTGGAGTTATGTAGGGTGAGTTACACAAGTCACACTGCCCGAATGAAAGTCTTGATTCCTAGGTCAAATTTCAAAAATTCAGAGCTCTCCCAATATTAATCCAATGGCCTTATATTACATATGTATGGAAAGCCCTAAATGTTTAGTGTCATATAAAAATTGTCTCACCAGATTTAACTGGCTATAGGTGGACCCGTACACTCCGCCGTACGGACTGCCGAGGGAAATTGGTCTTCCAGCCTCTCACATCTTCCTATCCTCACCCTTTCCCATTCCTTAATCAAATTTAAACACAAAAATAGTCATAGATCATCATATTTATTCACTAATCACATGAAAAAGTGAGGAAATAAAATCAAAATCAGCCACCCACAATCAGAACAACAAGAACAAAATTTGAACCTCTACCTCTTGTTATGTGATTAGGCTTGAGTTTGGAGTTTGAATCAATAAAACTTGATTGAGCTTGAAGGCTGGATGGAGTTGGGTGAGTGGAGAAGAGAAGAAGAGAGCTGGAGTGAGGGAGAAAGGTAGCGCAAGTCAGGCTGAAAGGAGAAAGAAATGAGTTATAAAAGCTTCGAGGTGGTAGTTAGCTTTGTGAGTTTTGATTGGCTGAAATTTTGTGAGTGAAGTTCAGCCATGTCTCCCTCTTTTGTGGCTAAATTATTCTCTACGTCGCCTAAAAGTGGAATTCGCCTCCATTCTATCTGAAATAGGAAATTGTCTCTATTCTGTGTAAAATTGGAACTTGCGTATTTGAACTTGAAGCTGAAGTCGGATGTCAGACCTCGTGCTCACCTTATTTGAGAGCTGGACATAAATTTGGAGATCGGATATCATGTCCGTTTTATTTGAAGCTTGGGAATAAAGTAAGAGGTCAAAACTCATGTAAATTTTTGTCAAACTTGGAGACCAACTCAGAGATCCAATCTCGCGTCCATTTCTGGTTAAGATCAACTCATAGGTCGTAACTCGTATCTTATTCTGGTTGAACAATCAACCATGAAGTCGGAACTCGTATCCTTTGAAGCATAAGGTCGAAAATCGGAAATCATAGCCATCTCATTTGAGACTTGGAGATGAAGTTGGAGGTCGAAAATTTGAACATTTTGCTGGAATTGGAGATGAGGTTGGAGGTCAGAAATCGAGGGACATTACACTTCATCTCTTCTTCTTCCTTTCACCACCACCACCACCAAGACCACTCACTTGGCCTTGAAAGACCTCATCTTTGGGTCTTTGGAGACAATATCAAAATAATACATCCTCCATTTTCACAACATCTCAAAAGCTTCTTCTTCCTTCTTGCAAAACCGCCACCATCATCATCAAGAGGAGCCACCATCCTCTTCTTCCTTTTCTTTTGCTTTTGCGCCATCTTCAAGAAAGGTAGTGATCTTCATCTTTTTCATTTTGTTTGCTCAAGATAGCTTGGAGCTTGGTTCTTTCATGACCAAGATCTCTAAGTGAAAACTTGAGAAGATCCTTCATGCTCTTCAAGAGCAAAAGTTTCCATTTTTGGCAAAATATGTTCTTGTTGTTCTTCATGTGTTCTTAAGTTTCTACTTTTAGAAAAATATGTTCTTGTTGTTCTTTGAGTGTTCTTAAGTTTCTATTTTTACAAGTGTTCTTAAGTCTCTACTTAGAAAAATATGTTCTTGTTGTTCTTCATGTATTCTTAAGTTTCTACTTTTGGCAAAATATATTCTTGAATATTCTTGATGGTATCTTGCTTAAAGTTGTTCCTTTTTTTTATGATGAGTTGATGATTAGAAAAGCTTCATCTTATTATATTTTCATGATTTGATAAGACTATAAACATTCTAAAAGCTTTAAACTTTAAAAAGTTTGCTTCTTGATGCACAAAAAGTGGCGCAAGTTTTAGTGCCATCATAAAGTCTTCTTTTGTTTTATTTTGAAGACAAAGATACATGTAAGTCTAAGCTTTTTAGAATAACAAGCCTTTTGAGTTATAAAACGATATCTTGTTACTTTATGTCTTAGAAATCAAACCTTAAAGAAAAGACCTTTCATAAAGTTTCAAGTTTTAATCAAGAATGAAACCTTTAAGTCATAAAAGTGTTATTTTGTAACATTTAATTCATAAAGTTTAGATTTTGAACCAAAATACTGCCAAAAGGTGTTAACTTTTATAAAGAACAAGACTTTTTAGTTAAAAAGTTAGTAACTTGTATCATTATTACATAAGGATCAAGTCTTTAAGACAAAAGCTTAATATCAAAAGCACTTACTTTCATAAAGAATAAAATTTTATGGCTACTTTATAAAGAATGATAAGTTTAATGATGTTTAAGGTAAAACCTTGATATGTTATTAATGAAAGCTTAAAACTTCGTAAGTTGAATAAGTTAAAAATCACCCTTGGTGATTAGTGAACATTGGTGTTGTTGGGTTCATGATGTAGTTATGCATTGTCATGACTCAAGGATTAGAGGGATCTCGAACTCCTTGGGAACAAAAGTATGATGAGGGCCTCTGAGCATACCATGAACCTAGGAATCACTAAGTGCACTATCTCAAGGAAAGGAAACAATCACTTAACTTAATTAATTTGAACAAGTGCTCCATAAGACATGTACCTAAGTAAAGAATACTTTCATACGAGGATTAAATAACTAAAAGACAATAAATACATATCCTAACTATGTGATTCTCTCATGGGTAACCACGAGAAATCATATGATTATTCATAAGATTCTTCACAAAGAAAAACACAACTATAAACCCCTTTAGGGTATAAATGTGTGATGCTATCCGGCATGATGAATGACGAGTTTGACTGAGCTTTGTCTCATGATCGAATGATGAGTGTGACGATATGATATAGATATGATGAACCGTTGGTTGAAAGTTTATGATTGGTATTTTGGGAAAGCTCCGGTCTAGCCATTATGTCGCCGGATTTCTATCAGAATTATGGCCTTAGTCATATCCTTGCATGTGTCTAGTCAAAAAAGGAATTATGCATGTAAAGTATACTAATAAGCAAAGAATTAATAGGACATGACCCTTCAATCACTTCGGTAAAGGAAGTGAAAGACGGTGATCCACAAAGACTCAAGGAACCTCTATGAGGGAGGCAAGGGTGACATGGAGGACCTTCCAACTTAGAGGTAACCAATATCGACTTAGTCTGATTTGGTTAGTACTACGTGACGACGGTCATGGAATGAGCTCATGTCCAAAAGCAGTCTATTTCAAAGGAAAGTAAAGAATGTTAAGCACATGCTAAAAATGAAAGTAAAGTCAAAAGTATAACCATGGTTAAGTCTATGATGATGCATGTCCTTGCATGTACCTATGTTGTCCATTTGCATTGTGAATGTTTATTCTATGTTTCAGTATGTATGTTAGAGTATGATGATGTAGTTATGATGTTAAGTTTAAAAGCAACCAGCTTCGGAGTTTAAGTTTTCAAAACCATTAAAATTGAACTTATATCTGTCCATTACTTTTATAATTAAACCTGAAGTGGTTGAGACGATGACGATGACACTGTGTTTGTCTAATCGCGATCCTACTGAGAAATTTAGTATTTCTCACTCTTATGTTTCCGTGTCGTCTTCAAAGGATGCCGGTGTCAGGCACGATGGTGATTTTCATTGAGCTTCCAGTGATGCATTGGCACTTCGACCCGGTGCTGAATGCATCTGTGCTGACTGCTTAGTCAGCGATGCGGGTCTACATGTTCCATAGCCGCCAGTTCCGTGCACCTGTGATGAGTCCATTTTTTTGCCCTCATGAGCCGTTCGAGGATATCATTATGGATGATGTTCGCCTGCCTTGCTATCCTCCGAGGTACCCCACTGATGGAGATTTTGATTCGAACACTCATTTGACGCCGACAATTTCGTTGGATTCCGATCCATCTGAGCTGTCTTATCTGAGCTACCACGTGGAGACAGACTCGTCTGAGCCTTCCTACCTGTCTGTGATCCGTCTGTCATCCGATTCGTCTTTTTCTTCTGCAACCTCTCGTCACACACCACCCCCGGTTCGTGGTTGCAGGTTCATTCATACTCGTGTCGTGCCTTGTGGGCGTGGCCATGCTCGAGGAGGAGGACATGGTGATATTCCTCCCAGTGGATTCAGGAATGGCTACCTCCTGCTAGATGAGTGAGAGTTGATTACATGCGGAGCGAGCATGAGGATAGCCCCTTTTGGTTGTAGCTAGGGTTATCATTTTTCTTTTGGCATATATGGGTATATGGGATTTCTTATGTATCTTCTTTTATCATGTATTTCGTTTGGTTACTTTTGTAGGGCCAACAATAGGTATCGGACCCATTATTATCTTCAGGTATAACTTCTGCTATTACTACTATTATATTAACTATGTAATGGCTATGGAATGAATGTTATCTTTATGTAAGATTGTGGTTATTCTTATGGTTTCTATGTATGTTAAATGTGATATATGAATGAGATAGCGACGTTTGTTTTACATGTTCATGATGCGCTCATGGCTCTTGGTTTTCAAAACAGTTTACTCGTTATTATTCAAAAAAAAATTTGCCCCTATTTTTGTTAAAAAGTTATTTCTAAAAGGTAATATTAGTTCCACGAGCAAAGGTAACAATTAGTAATTCCACAATATGACTTAAGTATAGAATAGAACTATTAGGGTGTTACGCCCAACTACCATGTTGGAAATGCTGTGACAAAAAGGAAGCAAACTGTGGCGGAGAGAGGGGCAAACCGCGGCAGAGGAAAACAAGTAGAACTGCAATAAGGGGAGAGGCAAAACCACGATAGAGAGGAGTAGAACTGCGGTGAAGCAAGAGTAGAACCGAGGGGAAGTCGAGCTAAGTGAGGCTATGACAGGTGAGGGTGGTGGAGGAACGATAGCCAACGATGGTGAGTGAGAGAGAGTGGGCCAGTGAGGGAGTGAGAGTGAAAAATCGAGAGAGGAAGAGAACAAGGAGAGAGTGAGGGAGCAGAGAGCATTCGAAAAGCATGGAGATGGGGAAAAAAAAAGGAATGGTTTAAAGAGCACCTTGCCACTTAAGGTCTTGGTGGTCCATCCTTCTTTTCTTCCGCTTTTAAAACAATAATCACCTAATTTGAGTTGAATTCCTCTACCATTATATAATTTAAAGCGAATAGAGAAATACCCCAAAGATTTAAGTTGTGCCAAAATTTTAAAATTTTTGTTACTAATATTTTATTTTAAACCAGGGTATTACAGAGAGCTTTTAAACAATATGGTATTTTTGGTCAGTCAAAATAGCTTTAGTTTGAGGTGGAATATATTTGATTTTTTAGGACTCATTTGACACGTATGAAAAGATAAAACTTGGTAGTATAAAAGCTTGATTGTATAAACTTTGATAAAATTTAAATATTTTACAATATTTGATATGTTATTGCATGAAATGCTATATTTCATAATATAATATTATTCTTTTACCATCACAAATAATTATAATCAAAAGCAAAAGTATAATATTAAAAAATAAAATTATAATAACAAATAGAAATTTTTATTAATTACAAATTAACAAATAAATATTATTACTCAAATACTTTTATTTTTGCAATATAACTATTTTAGATATCTCATTTTTTTAGTATATATTATTATATTTTATTTTAAATAATATTTATTATTTCTTTATTTTAATAAATATTTGTTATATTAATAAAATATAAAAAATAACAAATACATATTGCTCTCTCTCTTTTATATACATATTGCTCTCTCTCTTTTATATATTTTCATATTTAATATTTATTTTCTTAATATAAAATATAACTAGATAAAATAAAATTATAATAAAATAATAATTTTTGTCGATTATTTAATTATATATTTAAAATTAATATAATTATTTAAATATTTATTATTGTATGTACATATAATTTATTATATGCAAATATAGCTTATAGCATAAATTAGTTATTAATTATTTATATATTTTTAATAATTATTTTCTATCATTTTCATAAATATAAAAACATGACGGAGCTGAAGTCAACATCCAATTAGGCTTAATTTTATATCCTAAGACATGATAGAGTTATATATCATTTTAGTATATTAAAAGGCTTTAATAGATAAATTAATACAATATATTGATTGCACCAAATAATCAATAACTATATTACATTATATTAACTTATTAGTGTCTTAGATCGGTGTAGCACATGGGCAACACACGGGATAATAAAAAATTTAACAAATATAATTATGATTATAAAAATTAATTTAATTGAATAATTACATTATAAGGACAATATAACTTGATATAAAACTAATAAAATAACTAGTAAATATAAAATTTAGTATAAAATTTTATTACAACTTTAATAACCATATAAATAAATTATAAAATGAAAGGCAATAAAAATAAAAATGAATAATAAAATAAATTCTTCATATTTGATATTTCATTTAAAATTGAATTTCTTGTAACATCAAATATAAAGAATTTGTTTGTTTATTATATTTCTATTTTTTCTTACTTTTCGTATCATAATTTATTTATAGAATTATTAAAGTTGCAATAAAATTGTATATTACATTTTATGTTTATTATTATTTTGTTAGTTTTATACCAAATTATATAATTTTTATAATATAATTATTTACAAAAATTAATTTTTATAATTATGATTATATTTATAAAAAAAATTATCCTGTACATTGCACGAGTCTAAAACATTGGTTATAAATAATAATATAATTATTGTTGTTTGAACTCTTATTAACTTTTAAATAATATTATTAAATAATAGTACGATCCAAATAATTTTTTTAAAATTCTTTAAAAATAATTTCTTCAATTTAAAATAAATAATTAAAAAATTACAAAAATATCAAAATAATATTTTTATAATAATGTTAAATAATGACTACAATAAATATTAAAATCATGGCTCAATTACTTGTCCTACAATTAATTACAATCACCCATATAATTACATTAAAAATATATTTATTGTAACATTATAATTATAGTACTTGATAGCTCTCCTGATTTGGATGGGTTGTTGTATGAATCTTAAATTTCGAAGATGATGTTTAGCAAAATAGAAATTTCAGAGATAAGATTTTTTAAATAAATAAATATATATATTTTCCTTTTTTAACTTATTTTTCTTTATTTTTTATTTGTCAAATAAATGCATTTAATGTAGAATTAACCTAGTTACAACACGTACAAAATTTTCCATGTTATTACTTCTGTTTTATTAGTAGTATAGATAGATATATTCAAACTTTATATAGCATGTCACATAAGCCCTTGAAAAAGTTCTTATAGTCAATATTATTGAAATTTTGACATTAAAAACAAACACAAATGACATGTTTGAAAAATAATGTTTTAAAAAATAAAGTAAATAACTTTTTTAGTTTTAAGATTTTATAGTTGACATCAGTTTAGTTTTAAAATAATTTTTTTATATCAATTTAATTTTACGGTCAAATTTCACTAACACTGTTAATGATAATTATGTCTGAATTATAGATTTATCCTCCTTAAACTCCACATCATCAAAATTTTAAAAACTAGCGGTTTGACTGGCACAATGTATTTTAATTTTTTTAAATATCAACATACTTAAAAATTAATTTTTATATATTGATAATATAAAATTATTTTATTTTTAATAGAAATGTACTATATTAATATTTTTATTTTTACTTTTAATAATAATATAAGATTATTTTAAATTATTAATATATATATAAGATTATTTCTACTGTTTATATATTTATTTTTTATAAATATATATATTTTTTATAAATACTATAATGTATCTGTTAATGGGCTTGAAAAAAGATTTGAATAGAACGAGGAAACACCAAAAAGCAGTTATTTTGGTGAATCTCTTTTGTATAATATACACATATGTTAGTGGATTTGAATAAAAAATTGAATAGAATGAGGAGACATCAAAAAGCAGATGTTTTAGTAAATCCATTTTATATATAATATAGAATATAGATTAAAAAAATTTAAAAAAAAAAAACTAATTTTCCTAATTCCCTATCCCAAAATTCTTTCTCCTTCTTCCCTATTAATGAATGCCTCGCCCAGCCACCCATCCCCTTTCCCTGTTCCTTCTCTTCCAGCCACCATTCATTTACCCTCAGGTCCGGGTCCCGGTCTAGAAAAACCGATTTACAGCAGCAAGGAGAACTGGGAGGCGCTGGTAGAATGGCTCAATAGTAGTGGAGGAGGAGCAACGGGAGGGACCTTGTGATAGTGGCGGTGGATTTCAGCAGCTATAAGGGTGACGTTACTGTTGAGAATTGCAAGACATTGTTATTCTTCGTGGGCAATCCATATCGCAAAGAGGCGATTTTTTTTTTTTCCTGTTTTATGACTAGGTATTTATGTATGCAATGGTGATATTAATGGAGTTTAAGAAGAATGAATTTATAATTCAAATAAGATGATCATTAATAGTTAGTGAAATTTGAATGTCAAATTTTAAAATATAAAAATTAAATTGATATAAAAAAATATTTTAAAATTAAATTAATGTTAATTATAAAATCTTATAAACAGAAAAGATATTTACCCTAAAAAAATATTGGACTGCTGGTTCCGACAAAGAGAGTTGAAATCTTGAAAGTATATGCTCATATTTCTATGTTTGGGCCTTCTTGAAACCGAATGTCCAGAATTTGATCTATATTAAAACTGGCGAATTATTATTCGATTTTTCGCTTTCAAACTTATTTAATGTTTATTTTATTAAATGTTTATATTTACTTTAAACTCATTCAATGAACATTTCTATGTGTATTATTATTCAGTTTTTCGTTTTGAATCTTAGTTATAACTTAAGTGGCATTTATTCCCATAAGTAAAATTTCATATTTAAATTCTGTAGATGAAAAAAAAAATCAGATAGTAGTGGTCTAGATAAAAAAGAACACTTACTTATAGAATATATAAATTTTGACTTTACATTGATTTGGATTTCAAAATTTGAACCTATATTGTTACTAGAATATACAATATATGCTCCTGGAGTATACAAAATATGATTTTATTTTTTCCTTTTATTGTACATGATTTGCAATATGCCAATATAGAATAGGCTCTCAAGGACCCGGGGTGACCCGATACCAGTTCTGACTTAAGGATTTTTGGGTCGAGTTCAGTTTTTATAAATTTAATTTAGTACATTTTATTATGGAGTTTTCGGTCATATTTTTAAATTAGTTTTATTTGTAGGATTTCACAGAGTCAACATAACTACTGTTATCAAGTGTCACAGACACAAAATATATTTTTATCTTATTCGTGATTTGCAATATGCCAATGCCTAGATAGCTGAATAGGTTATAAGATTAAAGGAAATACAAAAGCAAATTTGTGGAAAAGCATGAACCCGGACCCAAAAAAGAAAAAAAATAAAGGGGGCGCCGACCTGCTTTATTTCTCCTTTTAGGAATTCTGAACTTCGTAAGTAGCTTCACCTGTCCAACGGCCACCGTTACCGTGGCATTTTCCTGTAAACTGTGAGCCGCACCATCAAAGGCTCCACTAATAAAGATTCAAGGGTCAAGTAGTTGGCTAAGTTCGATCACCAACTCTTAGCAATCATTTTTTCAAATAACTTCCTTCTCCTTCTCTAGTTACTAGTTAGTCTTCTCTCTTATGTATGCTATATATATATATATATATATACATACACAATGGCATTAACGACATAAACTATAAACTAGAGTGAGAAGATGGAAACCAAGTTGAGGGCATTTTGGTGCATTGCATTTCTTGTGCTGGTAACATGGATCTCGAGAGGATGTGCTCAAGATAGCTCTTGCCTAAACAAGCTTGCACCTTGCCTAAACTACCTGAATGGCACGCGAGACCCACCTGATAGCTGCTGTGATCCTCTGAAATCAGTGATTGAATCTGACTCAGAGTGCCTGTGTAGCTTGGTCAGCAACAGAGGCACAAGGCAAGCAGAGCAGGCAGGCATCAATATTAATGAGGCTCAGAATTTGCCTGGCAGGTGTGGCCAGCATGTCAATCCATTGTCCTGCCTCTCAGGTATGCTTCTCTTCCCATTTTCTGGGCTTCCCTTGTGTTGTTTGTATCTTGCTTTTTGATTTTTATGGGATGGCTTCTTTTGCTCGTTTTTTTTGGTGGGGCGGTACGCTGAATTCTTTGCTATGTGTATTCTATTGAAATGTTATGTGTATCTATAATTTCAGGTGCCCGCGGTTCCTCGAACACAGATCAAAATTCAGCAATCAAGTTGATGCACGTGTCTCAGGCTGTTACAATAATCTCTGTTTCGTTGGTAATTGCACTTATGTAATCTGCATCAATGCAGGGTGACTTTTTTTAGACTCTGGATAATGTGTTGATGGAGATTGCTAATGGAACATATTGAATATTTTCTTTTCTTATTGTATTATGCTTGAGCGTGTACCGGTGTAGCTTATGTGCTATTGACTGTTGAAATATACTGTTTATTTATAGGTATTGTTTAGTTTTTCGGGTTATAAGTGGTGTAACGGGAGTTAAGACTAAGCCAAATGTTTGACACGGATACGGTCACAACTTCAAAGGCCTCGTTGTCGTCTAATGTATATCATTTAGTTTATTTGATTCGATGTATCAGACTCTATTCCGACTTGGATCGCTTGGAAACTTAAGTTTTCATTCCCACCAATTCGATCATTTGAATTTTGAGCTTCTGATCTCCTGTAACTGAAAAGAGGACACTTCTTACAATATACTGAAAAAAAAGAAAAAATAGAGATCTAAATTCGAAGCACACTTCCGCGTGAACTATGGGAATATGTAACTGATAACTTTGTGTATTAACTAGGACTGCTTTCTATTTGTATAAATTATGGATATGGATGGTTGTTACTCTAACATGTTATAGAGTATTCTAGATGATATTATTAAATGTCCTAATTTTATAACATGAGCTGGATTATGATGGTCGTATGAATTAAGTTTTACTACAGGGTTAAATAGAAATCCTAATTAGTTATGAATTCCAATTATACTTTGAATTCTATTCATTGGTTAAAATAGACTATCTATTCATAGGCGCTAGATGTTGGAAGTGTGGTCACACAACCTAACGACCTAGAAGGATTATCAAATGGGAGTAACACTCATCCAACACTGAATCTTCTGAGTCCTCCTGGATGACTTTACTACTGCACTGCTTAAGGAGTATTTAGGATGTTATTTCTCCAAGCTTTAAGACTATTGTAATTTTGGAGTTGCTAAAATGGTTTATTTACTCATGTTTGATTGACTAAAATGGTGGGTAATGGCCTTCAAACTTATTTCTTGGAGGATATTTAGCTTGGTGATCGATGCTTAAAGTTGAGATTCCCAAGACTTTTTAGGAGCTCAATGCTGTAGAATTCTCTTATTTCGGATTGTGGCTTTTAGGATGGAAGAGAAATTTTTATATGGTCCGGGAGCACCATGTGGTTGTGCTCCCAGCCAATCATATGAGTGCATTTTTATGGGATTATGTGTTAATGGTGGGTCCCATGTAAAATACACTTATATGATTGGTTTGGAAGCATAGCCACCTGGTGCTCCCAGACCATGTAAGTATTTCTCTAGGATGGAATGTTATGGAATTGGAGTCTAATTTGGCGTAGGGAGTTTTTTTCATGGGAATTAAATA
The DNA here is from genome assembly GCA_031439585.1 of Pterocarpus macrocarpus. Lineage (NCBI taxonomy): Eukaryota > Viridiplantae > Streptophyta > Magnoliopsida > Fabales > Fabaceae > Pterocarpus > Pterocarpus macrocarpus. The sequence continues at coordinate 34,410,213 of CM062520.1, forward strand.
TGCATTAGGAACTAAAAATGATGAGAATTCAACCAAGGCCAATAATGTTCAAGATCAATTACAAGGCATGGATGACCCAATGACTAGAGCTAGAGCAAAAAGGCTAAAAGAAGCTTTGCAAGACCTAGTCAAGGAAGCAAAGACCAAGAGCAATCCAATTGAGCATGAGCTTCCAAAATGGACCAATCTTATTCAGCTTGAAGAATAGCCAAGTCCAACATGAAGAAGTCACTTGAAGACCCAAGATGAAGCCCAATTCAAGTGATCAAGTTGCAAACAGATTGGGCTGGAATAATTGGTTTTCTTGTAGTTTTTGTGCACCTTCTAATGTCTCCAATTTCAGAAGCTTTTCAGCTCTTTTCCAAGTCAATTTCAAGTTTTTAAGAGTTCCTAGGCAATTATGATAGATAGTGGGTCAATTACTTGTGTTTTCAATGTTATTGGGAGTTACTATTTAGTGGAATGTGTAGTGGCTGCAACTGAATGTGCAGTAACTTTCTGATTACAAATAGAAACCCAATGTACAAACACAAGACAGATTATGAATAGACTTCTTTTGAGTTTTCTCCCAATTGTGAGAACTTCCTTTTTGTTCTTGGGCAAAGAACTAAATCTGATCTTATCAAGGCAACTTGTGGCGATCAAAACAAGACTTATCACTCACCTTCTCATCTTCTCTTGAGTGTGGCGTCTATATCCATTTCTGATTAAAAACAAACAAATAAATCAAACACAACCCTAAACTTTTCCCCCTGAACCATATCATTAGGTAATCAGAGCCAGCTTCTTCGAGTTGCAGAATTAGTCAGTTTTCTTTGGTTCATATCTTTAGTTTTACGTATCATATTTTGGTGTTTCTTGGGTCTTTTCTGAAGTTCAGAATCTTATCTTTTATCTCGTTTTTGAATCATTGAAATCCGAATAAAGCACAAACACGGACACGGAACTTGACACGACACGGACACAGAGATACACCAAATTCATAAAATTACAGGATACGGACACGACATATATATATATATATATATATATATAATTTAAGAAAATTCATAATTCATAATATCATAGTATAATATTTTTAGATATTTATATATATAAAATTACCAATTTTTATTACTTTTTAAACCCATTCCAAAAAACTGGAATATTATTAATATATGTCATATATACTTCTTATATCCCTTCCAAAAAATATAGGGTATTATTTCTATTGATATTTAAAAAAAAAAATCCTAAATAAGCTTGAAGTTTTGGACCTTTGAATTCTTTTTTGGTCCATCAAATAACTACAAAAAAAAATACTAGGTCGTGTTTAGGTCGTATTCGAGTCATGTCCGACACACATCCGAGTTGTGTCCAACGCGTGTCCAAGCCAAAAAATAATACTTTTTAAATTGGACATGTAAGACTATGTGTCGGGCATGTGTCATACTAGTGTTCAATGCGCGTCAATGTCCTACTTGTGTCAGACATGTGGACACACCATCAACTTGGTGTGTCCGTGCTTCATAGATCAGGAACTACAAGTACTGCTGAATTAGGCTGTGTTAGATAGAGATACGGAAGACAAATCTACCTGCATGCACCAAAGTTCAGGTGTGTATTATGTTAAGTCCCTTTTATTCTTGCAGCCTACTTTTGAGAGCTGGGATGCTAGAATGTACAACTACACTTCCAGAAGAGTATTGCACCACCTAAAGCTGAGCTACTAGTGTGGTTTGTGTTGCTTGGAAGACTAAGTACGAAGGATCATCTCATTAGGATGAATATCATTGATAATTCTGATATCAAGTGTGTGCTATGTAACAAGCTTCCTAAAGATGTCAACAATTTGTTCTTCTCTTGTCATTTCACTTGGCGAATTTGAGAGCCCGTTTATATTGACTTTTTTAAGAAAAAAAAACGTTTATTCTTTTAAAAAAAAGCACTTTTATAAGTTTTTATATGTGTTTGAATATAACTTTAAAAAAAATGCTTCAATTAAAAAAAAATCAATTTACCACTTTTTTTAAAAGCTAAGAATACCTAACTTCTAAAAAAAATAGAAGTAAAAGTGATTTTTAATAAAATTATTTTTCAAAAATATCCTTTACTTTTATTCAAAATTACAATATATATATTTTCTTTCTAATCCCTTATCAAATCCTAGTTCTCTTTCCTCTTTTTAATTTTTTTTTTTATAATTTGGCTATAAAGGAAATACTTATATTTTTTTGTATCCAAATAGACTTATAAGTACTTTTAACAATTAAAAGTACTTTTCAAATAATCTATCTAAATGTAAAATAATTTTTTTAAAAAATTAAAGCTCTACTAAAAAAAATTTAGAGAAAAAAGTCATTTTTTCCAAAAGTTTATCACTCCGTCTAATGATCCAAGACTAGTGTATGACCATGATTGGGTGCTAGTTGTAGAAGTTCTCAGCACAGAAAATGGCTATCCTAGTTCTTTGTAATATCTTGGTCTATTGGAAGCAGAGGAATAATGTGATTTTTAAGCAAGCAAAGATTTCGGTTCGTAGGACAATCGTAAGGCTCGAGTTTTTGAACATGCAGAACTGTGGTCCAAGGTGCTACCCTAAAAATGTTGATTAGTGATTTGATGCTTTGTTTTATAAGCTATGAGATCTTTGGTGATACGAATCCATGTTTTGATATTGGGGAGCTGATTGTGGTGGGGTTGAAAGAGTTTAGAGATGATGAAGTAAAGCCATGACATAGAGAGAATTGAGAGGAAACTGTATTATGTGTTGAATGTTATTCTTGACTAGTATTGTTACAGACTTCAATACTTATATTGATGCTACACTAATACTTTACACTTCACAGAGTTGTTTATAGAAGCTAACAGATTTCTAATAGACTTCCAACTGCCTAACAGGCTCCTAACAGACTTCCAATTGTCTATCAATTTACATACACTAACATCCCCCTGCAAACTCAGAGGGAAGAAGCTTCAACTCTGAGTTTGGACCTGAACAATACGAATTGAGAGGAGGAGATGGCCATTGTGAGTATGTCTGCAGTTTGTTCATGACCAAGGATGTGGTTTACAAAAATTTGTTTTCTAAGAGCCTTTTCACGGACAAAGTGTAAGTCAAGTTCAAAGTGCTTAGACCTTTGATGAAGAATGCGATTGGCAGTGAGCAAGACAGTACTTAGATTGTCACAATAGATGGAGGGAGTGAGAGTAGGAGGTAGCTGTAGTTCAGTCAAAAGAGACTTGAGCCAAACAAGTTCTGTGACAGTTGAGGCTAAGCTTCGATATTCGGCCTCTGTGCTTGATCTAGACACCACAGGTTGCTTTTTGGAAAACCAAGTGACTAGATTTTCACCAAAGAATACACAGGCTCCTGAAGTTGATCTTCTATCATTAGGGTCACTGTCCCAATCAGCATCTCAGAAGGCATGGAGATTGAAGGAAGAGCATGGTTTGATATGAAGTCCAAGTTGAATGGTTCCTTTAAGGTACCTGAGAATCCTTTTTACTGCTTGCCAATGAGATTGAAGGGGTTGGTGCAAAGTATCAGTATAGCATCAATAACAGGGGTTGATCTCTTGTCTTTGTATTGGCTTTTTTCGTGTGGCTTTGCTTTTTTGCTTGCTCCTCTGCTTGTTTTGAGATAAGCCTCTTTTTCTCAGACTTTCTATGTATAGAAAAAGGACCTTATTATGTACACACATCTCACGTTGAGACTTTTATGGCTTCTTCTATTCGAGATGCAAAGAGAGTATATATAAACGTGAGCAAAAAGTTGATTATGCCTTCTCGTGCAGCACCAAGCAGGTGGGTGATGTAGTTCTGTAGTTGTAAAGGCCCTTCAATATTTTGAATACTATATTTTGTCCGATTTCTTTAGTAGCATCGCATAATTTTTCAATAATTGTTAAAATTCACCTTTTAATCCCTTTTAACTCAAATAACTTCTTTCAGCATATTTTTTCATTATTTTCTCTTCTTTCTTTCTTTTTATTAATAATTTAAAGTTAATTGCCAAAAAAAAATTCAAAAATTAATATTAAAAGAACCAAGGAACCGTTTTTTGTTCTTTTCTTTTACGCTTGATGGTATCCGTGCACTGCACGAAAAAACAGTTTACAAATTATTATTAATTTAAAATTATTTAAATTTTTTACTTGAAAGATATTCAATTAATTTTTCATAATTTTAGTTTTTATTAGTTAATATAGAATAAAAATATAAACAAATACATGACCTTGTATAATTACCTTTTGAGGGATAAAGACATCTAGCAACATCCGAGATATAAAGACCGTTTTGACCAATTCATGAGTCTAAATTTACCTTTCCTTTTAAGGCCTAGTATACTTAAAATGAAACTCAAACCTATAAAATTTCTCAAATGGTTTAGTGTGAATTATTAGATAATATATAATTATATTTTAATAATATACTTTTTTAATTTCTAAGATCTGAAAACAATTTTTTTTTTTTTGACAAATAAAGTTTATGAACACATTTTCAATGTATACTACAATATATATATTGCTTTATCGTAATTAAAATTAAAGAATTTTCTTGTTGGTTTCTTCTCTTTAGATATCACTTTAATCGTGTTAAATTTATCATAAATTTCGTTGATGTTTTAAACGGCCGTTATTTATATCTGATGCCTTGTACAAATGCTAGCAAAATTTGCCATTGTTGCGAACAATCCTGCAAAACAAAGTGCGCCACAATCATCTGATGGAGGGTTGCTTGAGTCTTTGGCAGTAAAGAAAATGTAATGTTATTAATAAGAATATGTTCTCATGTATTTCACTCAGATTTAAATTTTGTGCTATATAACATTAAGGTTATATTCTTTTGAAGTTTGTGAAGATAATGTATCGCTATGTTTTCTGCAACTCTTCTAACTGCCTCGAAATTCCTATATAAACCCATAAAAAATAAAAAATCCTATATAAAGCATGCTTATGGCAAATTAGTGGGAAAGAAGTTGAGAGGCGACTACTTCCCAAGAGCCATGGTTTTGGCAGGACATTTCATGGCCCTCAAGCTTTGAAGACAGTTGCTTATGCAAGAATTCACACAAGGATTAGAAAACAATCAAGAAGTAATAACCCAATTCCGAAGAAAAAATCAGGAACCTGCATGAAATTAGAAAATTGACTTTATCTCTTTATCCTCCAACAGCATTTCCATGCTATTAACTTCGCTATGATAATTGTATTCGGGAGTAGTCTAGAGCCTAATGACGCGAACAACAATTCTCTATGATAAAAAGGAGAAATATCAAGCACAGGGTCAAATGTGGAAGCCATTTTACCAAATACTTGAAAAGAAAACACAATAATAGAAAAGGTAAATGGCCTGCACAATAAGGGTGTGTTTGGCATGTCGTATTAGGCATGATAAGATAAGATAATATAATACGTTATGATCTTATCCGTTATTTGGTGCAGTCAACGTATTATATAAGTTTATTCATCAAATTTTCCTTATACATCATAATGATGAATAATTTAATCCAGCCTAGGGAGGTCGTATTAGACTTGATTAGCTTTTGATATATAAAGGCTCTTTTACTTTTTTTTAATATATTTTATGAAAAGAAAAATAAATAATAAAAAAATATAAACAAAAAGTAATAATTACAAAATAACTATTCAAACTAATATAAAAATATAGAAATAAAAATTTATTATTAAAATATACAAATAATATTTAATATAAATTTAAGTATATATAATAAAAAATACAACTAAATATAGGAATATAATATTAGACCTGCTTGGAGTTTGATGTATAAAAACTCCCTCTCTATTTCTCTCTCTCTCTCTCATGCTTTTTATACTTATGAAAAATATTAAAAATAAATAAATAAATAATTTTTAGTATAAAATTATATTTATATATAATAAAAAATAACTAAAATAATTATAATAAATATTTAAACAATTATCTTAATTTTTAAATTTTAAATTTAATATTTAAAAAATTATATTTACTATAATCTCTTTTTCTAGTTATATTTTATGTTATAAAATATCTTATCAGTGACATATCAAATATTATATAATGTTAAATTTTTATTAGATCTTATATTATCAACTCTTATCCTATCAGACCTTATACTATTAGGCGTGTCAAACGGACCTAAGCTGCATAGAGGGATGCCCACTTCCTTCATCTCATATTTAAAGATAGCAAAAGCCTAAAAATTTTGGAATAAATTAATGGTAGCCGTAATGCATAGGAATTGGAATTGGAATTGGAAAGGCATGAATTAATGGGGGGTTGTGAAATTTTGGTACTATAAAAATAAAATCCGCGTCAATGAAACGGCGGAGCTGGGCGTTCAGGAGATTAGGATGAATGTGGCTGAAAAAGCCGAAAAACAGAAATGGTGGAGCTTGCATAAAATGCTAGTCTTGGAAAATGGTAAAATTAGTGTTTAGAAACTGACCAATAGAAGAATAGGATCGTTCAGGTTAGTGGACGTGTAGAATAGTGAATAGCTAAAAGAATTCAAAATGAATGCAAATGACTAAAAATTAGGTAGTGAAGATTACTGGAATATGAATTTAATAATAGTATACATTGAAAAAGAAAAAGAAATCCAAGAATATTAAATTAAGACTTTTCATATGTTAGAATATGAAAAGCTAAATTTAATTAAAAAAAATGGAAATCTGAACTTTTCAAATTCTATTATATTATTTTTATAAGATATTGATATATTCGGCCCAAGCCCAACCCACAATCTGTATTCAAAAACGTTTAGCGGAGTTTTTTTTATTTTCTATTTTTTAAGTGCGTGACCCTTTAAAAAAAAAAAAAAATCTCCGCACAATCAAACTTTAAAAAGCAAACCAAAAAAAAAAAAAAAAAAAAGGGAAAAAGGGATAGGGTGTGGCCTTTTTCCATTCAGTCCTTCATCATACAGAAAATGCAGACAAGCGATGTGTTAAAATAGAGTTTTCTTGCAAAGAATGATACAAGCCACATACCAAAATGGAATGATGGGGGAGATCACAGCGGTGTAGCTAGAACTACATGAAAGTGGGAATAAAAACAGGGAAAGAGCATTCTGAGAGGGCGTCTTCTCAGAGGAGAGTCTTGCATTCGGAGTGGAGAATGAAGAAAAATACTGGGAGGCTTGAGCAGCGGGGTTCGGAGAAGAAAGGGTCGAAGAAGAAGTGCTAATAATAGAACCAGAAAAGAAAAAGAAAAAAGAGAATATAAGAAGCGAGCAGAAGAGGCACAAGAGGCAGGGAGGCAATGAGGAAGCACAAGTAAGAGCACAATGCAAGAAGCTGAAGACAAAGAAGAGGAAGAAGGCAAAGTCATGAGCTACTTTTTTAATTCAGGTAAGTAACTTGACACTCACCATGTAACAATGCTACTACTCCACAAAATTGATGAGATATATGCTTGCTTATGTATGATTCTTCTTGTTCCGGTAAAAGAAAGAAAAATAAACTCCAAAACAAAAACAATCCCTCAATACCCCATTCCTTGCAATGACAATTAACCAGAAAAATTATTCTTACATCATAAATCCCAAGCCTCCCAACCCAAGAACAGGAACCAATATGTCCCAAAAATCGAAGCCAAGCCAAGTCCAAAGCCACAAGACAGATCCATTCAAACTCAAACCAAACAATCTGAGAGTCATAAATAGAAAATAAAACCAAAACGGAGCTGCAAATTAAACCCAAGAAGAAAAAACAACAACAATGACAAACAGAGGAAAGAAAGTCAGCACAGAGCAGCCCCCTCCATCACCATTTTTTAAAAACACCACAAGAGAGAGACACCCAGCCACCGCACCGAAAAACTACCGTGAACCCACCGCGCCACCACGAGCTGCCACCATCATCACCATGCGTCCAGCCTCGTCAGCTTCACAAAATCGCACCATCGTCGCCACCAACATGCACCTAGTCGTACTAAACCGCAACTGCCCTCCACAGTGTGGCCACCCTTCACCACCCTCAGCCGCTTGCCCTTCAACCGCGAGCCACCACCCGAAACCACCTCAGCCGCATCATTAAACCCGCTTCGTCTACCCCTTAGTCGTGCTCAACCTCGAACCACAATCGCGAACCACCACGAACGAACCTAGCCACCCTCAGCCGCACCAATATCTTTGCCTCCACCGCGGGTGCGCCACTGGCGAGCCATGCTCGCCCCGTCGCCGCCGCGTTCCGCACCGTCGGGGTTGACAGCACCACCCCCTGGCCGGCAAAGTCCTTTTTTCCTCCCTGTTACCTGAACTCTACCTGCCCCACATTTTTCAGAGACCCCTTTATCTTTGATTATGTTCAGGGAATTCTTACGTTTCGGTCTAATTTTAATTTTATTGCATTTTGAAATGTGTAAATTTAATTATATTTATTAATATAATAAGATATCATTGAATAATAATATAAAAAATTATATTCAAATTAAATTCATTAGATCTTAGTTTTTATTTTATTTATTTATTTATTTATTTTTTAAATTTATGTTAAAGATTAATTTGCCAATAAGGGTTCGCACTATTTGTAAGAAGCATGCTCAAATCTAGCTGAGATGCAAGTTCAATTCCAACAAAATAATTTTATTAGTTCCTTATAGATTCTCTCTTAAGTCTAGGGGATGTTTCTTAACTTTGGTAGAATGAGTAATAACAAATTCAACTAAATTTTTACGTATAAAAAAAATTAGAAATTAATTTTTTATATTAATAATATAAAATTTTTTTATACTATCATCTAATTAAATACTTCTATTTATAAAATTTTTAAATAGTGAAGGATTGAATTAAAATTTTTTATTGTTATGATTATATATAATTAAATATTTATATAATATCGACAGGACATAAAATTAAATCCTTCTTATTATCTTCGTTTTTTTGGTCAACTGTTTTGTGTGGGTATGTACATATGTCATTGGGCTTATTATTATTTTTACTTTATGTTCTGAGTTTGTTTTGACTGACTTGGGTTGGGCCAATCTGTTGTGTTTGGTTTCTTTCAAAACAGAAATCTGATAATAGACTATTGGGCTTGGTTGTTGTGATCTGAAGTTTTTGAACAATAAAGTAAGGGACTAAGAAGTAAAAGACAGCCACTGAGAGACGTAGATAGAATGGTCACACGTTTGGCCTCCTCAACAGTGCACCCGGAAGAGTGGGATCGCGTGTTCGATTCCCACCATGGGGTCTGAGGCCTCCAGTCCCCCCCTGCATGACCAAAAAAAAAGAAATAAAAGAAATAAAAGACAACAATTAGAGGACCTTAAAAATGACCAAAAGAAAATATTAATAATAATAATAAAATGCTAAAAAAAGTCATCTTAGTTCTTTTAGTGAGTTTGACCTTTCATTTAAATTTTTTTAGTTTATATATTTAGAAATAAAATAAAATAAAAAAGCATAAAAGTGAAAAATAAAAAAAATCTTAATTGTCTCAATGAATTTAATATTTTGGATCTTTTGGTTTAGCCATTCAACTTTTGAATTGTCTTCTTATGATTGTCTTTTTGTCTTGTTCAAGTTAATTGCATGCTTATTGTTATCTAATTATCATTTTAAATTGTTTAGCTTTTACACAATATGTATCCGTTGCAAAATCAAATATTCCTTTTTCAAATAAAAAATCTTTTGAAAATCTTTTTAACCCTTACAATAATTAATAATAGTGATTGAGTAGCCTCTTTTTTACTATATTTTAATTATAAGAATTTATTGAATTGTTTAGTATTAATTTAAAATCAAAATAAATATTAAATTAACTTATTTATTATTTAAATTTAATTTTAAAATAACTTTTTTATATAATAATCTAATTATATAAATCCACACTATTAAAATTTTTTTGTTATTTATTAAAATTATAAAAAATATAATTAATTAGTAATAAAAAATGTTATATTAATATAATATATTAAAATAATCTTTTATTGAAATTTAATTTTTATGCACCGATAATATAAAGTAATTTTACACTATCATCTAATAAGAATATAAAAATATGCTATTTTATGAATAATAATATGATAATTTTTTATATTTTTAAACTTGTTTTATTATATATAAAAATAAAAATAAAATATATTTCATGGTCAAAAAGTTAAGTTGAAACTTTGAGAGTACCAGCTAACGACGTTAATCATATGTACTTGACTCCTTAATCTTCACCTAAGCCAGAAGACGGCGGTAATAACGGTCGCTCCGGTCACACGCTGTTTTGCTCTAGTGACCTTGACCCGACAACTTCCTCTCTCTTTCCCATTCTCTCTCTTCCTTGCGCGGCTGTGACATTTCTTTTTTCTTTTTTCCTTTTGAGCTGTGCATCTATGACATTTCAATGCCATTTCCGCATAGCTTCTCGAATATATTGACATAACTTCCGCTAATTTTGGACCGAGAAAAGTCTCATTCCTCTTTACTTTATTTTATTTTATTTTTTAAGAAAGTGTACTATAATGCTGGTTTTTGTTTTTTATCCACATTTCTTGACTTTTTTAAACCCTTATTGTACTTCCCTTCCCTCTGAATGTATCTATCTTTGATCCTGCTGTTCAACCCCATAAACTATCCCAACAATTTTCAGTTTTGTATTTCCGGGGAAGAGTGAATTGATTGTTTCTTAGGTAATGAAGTTGCTTTTTGTAGCTTTTACGGTTCCTAATTGACCATACAATACACATGCATTTGGGTGATCGTATTTATTTTTTCCCCTTTTTATTTCCCTTTGTAATTATTCTTTTAATGAAGCCGCACCAAAGGAGTTGGATCGGTCTTGTGGTGTAATTTGGCTGTAAATTTAGCGGATCTGGGGTCTTTAAGGAAGCATGCTGGGTTAGGAGCTGCCCCCTTTTTTTCTGTTCCTTTTGGGTTTTTCTTGTTCCAATTGTTGTTGTTTTGTGTCCGAAAATGTTAAAAGATCAAAATAGGACCATTATGTTGTTTCCTCCTGCAATTGATTAGCTTTTGTTTCCTCCCAATAAATTTAACTACACAAGATATTCATTGCACAAATGTGTATCACTTTTTATGTGTTGAACCAATTGGGTTGAGGTTTTCATATGGAATTAGCTACTTATTGCTACCTTTTATTTCTTTATTTTTATTCCCCCCGGTTTTTCAGTCAGCTTCATCAATTTTGGACATAGATCTCCCTCCATAAACAAGTTCTCATCTTACAATTATTTGTACTTTAGCTTGAATTTTGATATAATAGCTTGATTTATGCTTGCAGGTGACACAAGACTAGTGTTGTTTTGACTACTGGACTACTTGGTGCATCCAAGAAAGGCTAGCTCCCTTTCTACCTCGTTTTGCCTTGTGTGCAGAATTGGAGAACTAACATCTGTTAGATAGAGTCCTCAAATTTTCTGCTGCATGTAGGGTCTCCTTCACATTGCCACATCTTTTTATCTATGGGGGAGTGGATTGTTGGAGCATTCATCAACCTTTTTGGTAGTATTATTATAAACTTTGGAACCAATCTACTCAAATTGGGGCATAATGAGGTACAAAAATTCACTCTGTTAGTGCATTCCTTTTCAGATTTCAGCTGACAGAATGACTGTTAGCATAATTACATGGTTATTACATCTTTATAATGTTACGTCATTGCTTTGTATTCCAATGATGTAGAAAAGATACAGTCAGCATGATTTTTTGGATTAGGGACTAATTGGCTTGTAAATATTTGCAACGCTGACTTCTAATATTAAAGTGAAGCACTGAAACTTTCTTATATTTTAATTCCAACTGATTCTGTGTTTCATTATTGTTTAAATTCACAACATGACTTCTTTGAATATCAATATTAATCTGCAGTCTAAACAATCTGTGGCAATGATCACAGAATGCCACTAGTATATCTTGAAAGTTGCAATACCAAATTATTTTGGAAACATGAAGAGGTTGTGCTATATTTTTTGCAGAGAGAGAGACATTTACTTGGAAGTGATGATGTAAATGGAAAGATACATCTTAAGCCTATTATATACTTCCAGAGTTGGAGAATTGGTATGTCTAGCTGCATTTTATATATATGTTTTTAACATGTCACCTGTGTGGCTGATTCCTGATTCTTGCTTTGCTTGCATAATTCCTGATATGCAGGTATCATATTTTTCTTTCTTGGAAATTGCCTTAATTTCATTTCCTTTGGGTATGCTGCTCAGGTATGTTTTCCATGATATAAATATTGTTGAGGTTTTTAGTCTAATGTATGATATAATTTATGATAGCATGCGGTAGTTTTATATTTTTCAGTTGGTTGGCATATATTCAGTTAAATACATAGTTTATTTTGATTTGATTTGATGGATGAATTTCCTTTCCTTCTGATTAGATATTTTTCTGTGTGCTGTGCAGTCACTTCTTGCAGCCCTGGGATCCGTTCAGTTTGTATCTAACATTGCCTTTGCTTACTTTGTCTTGAACAAAATGGTGACAGTCAAGTATGCTAAATCTGAATTGAGATTACTGTTTCACCTTCTTTTTTTTGTTTTTTTTTCACAACTTGATTCTGGTGATGTGAATTCTTATGGTTTAATCTTTTGCCTTTCAACAGGGTACTGGTTGCCACGGCTTTTATAGTTCTTGGAAACATTTTTCTTGTGGCTTTTGGCAATCACCAATCACCTGGTATGAAATGTTTTGCTTAGTGCAATTAAATCTCTGCTGGAAGGTTTCCTTGTGCAAACAATGTTAATTAGGCTGATAGTCATATAGTGCTTTAGACAGTATAAAGTATTATATGCAATTGAATAATTGACTTAACCAATATGCACAATTCGGAAAGCTGCTGACTTAAATATAGTAGGCGGTCGAATGTGAGAGATTGGAAGGAGCATTTGTAATTCTTACTCTGTAAACTTCATTTGAAGTTATGTTTTATATATGCCTACTGAAATGTTAAAATTTCTTTTTGCTAAACATTTCAATCATGTTATGAAGCAATTATTGATTTCAGTGTGCAAACTAATTTGTGGTTAACTAATTGCATTTCAGTTTATACACCAGAGCAGTTGGGGGAGAAATATTCCAATGTTACATTCCTTCTGTACCTTCTAGCTCTGATCTCAATTGTTGCCTTGCACCACTGCATTTACAAGTAATGAGTAGGATTTAATAACATGTTGCTAGTTTAGTCAAACAACTTTTCTTCTTTATGACTAACATGTAGAATATGCAGGAGAGGAGAGCTTCTGCTTGCAGTATCTGGACACGACCTCAGACCCTATTGGAACATGCTAATGCCGTTTTCATATGCTATAGTTTCAGGTGCTGTGGGTTCGTGCTCAGTGTTGTTTGCCAAATCACTGTAAGTCAGCTACTCCAACATGTCAATATTCTATATGACGTGACAACCATGTACTTTATGCCTAATTTCAACTTCATTTTTTCAGTTCTAACCTCCTACGATTGGCCATGTCCAATGGTTATCAATTGCACAGCTGGTTCACATATTCCATGCTTCTTTTATTTTTTAGTACAGCTGGATTTTGGGTAAGGCATTTGTTTTTTGGTAAAGATTTTGGTTAAGGGAAGGATTTATCAACGTGCGCATATGTTTTGATCTGATAAACTTCTTGTAGTATATTTATGACCAACATTATTGCTAACCCAGTCTATTCCTATGTGTGCAGATGACCAGGTTGAATGAAGGACTGTCCTTGTTTGATGCAATTCTTATTGTTCCCATGTTTCAGATAGTGTGGACATTTTTCTCAATCTGCACAGGATTTATATATTTTCAGGAATATCAGGTACTTCTTCCTTTTACATATGCTCACAGGTGATTTTTATGTGTGGTTTGGTGAACGTGTGAATGTTGACTATCCTTTTCAAACTATTTAGTATCTTGTGCCTTGCAGGGCCACTCTAAGAAGTTTTAACCATATTATTGATGATAGAATATGAAACATCAACTTCTAATTTGATGAAATGGAATAATTTGATTGAAAATCAAATTCATAACATCACTTTCTGCAGGGTTAACACACTTTTAGATAACATTACTCTTTCTTCTTTGTACATTTTCTTAGTTGTCAAGAAGTGATGTTTCGTAACATAACTGCTTGGTAGGCCGTAGGCCCATTATTGGTGATGATTGGAAGCCAATTTGTCTGTATCTTAAGGTCTATGCCTATTGAAGTTTACCACTCAGGTTGTAGAAGCAGCCTTTTCTTTTTCAATCATTTGTTTTTGCCACTTGAGCCATGGCTTGCTGCAGAGGGACAGTGTGAACTCTTAATGTGCAGCAAATGCAAGCAAATATTACGTGTAAAGAGAACAAGAAAATAATAAATAAGTATTACAGTAAAGAAGATGACTAACTAAATCCAGCCATTAAGCCCATTGTAAAATAGTATAAAGTGGGAACAATTCCTAAAAGATGGTCGAGATACAAATTCTGACGTTGAAAAATGTATAACTGCAAAATACTAAAGGAAGAGCATTTTTCTTCATATTGGCAACATTTGGAAGAAAAATATACTTATATTTGCTACACTGTTAACAAAATTTGTTATACTACAAACTCAACAAAAATTTTGCAAAAGCCAAAATGTTACATCTTTTCTGTCTGCAGAGCAATTCTCATGACAATTTAACCATCAATAAGGCAATAACATCAGTTTATACATCTCATGCGTGGCTCTCATTTTTTATGTTAAGTAAAATGGTCAGATGTTCAATAAACTATGAAGTACAAACTAATGGCAATCGCATATATTGCCAGAGTCATACATGGTGGGACTGATTTTCTTCTCCCCTAGGATGCATGTGAGGAAGCTTGAGAAACAAGGCAGATTTATATATAGCCATTCAGTATCTGCCAGAAGAAAAAGGATTTCATTAGTCTATGCCACTCATTTTTGTGATTTTGGATTTCTACCACGATGCTTTCCAAGATACTTGCCATATAAAAGTCAATATGAACTTATGTTCAGAATCTGCCTTGACCTATTTACACCTATCATCAATTCTTTCCTCTTGAGTTGTCCACATTTCTCTTCTTTGGCAACTTCCTGTCCTCTTGGCACTTCTTCATCAGGAATGCCTAAGAAGAGTTCTCGTTATGAGTAGTATATATTCTCATCTCACAACAAGAAAAGACTTAATTATGTTAAAAAATTGTAATAGCATAGGGTCAGCTAGATATATACATAATACCCAGGAAAATGGAAAGTGGGCTGTGTGTCAAACAAAATGGGTGCGTTCTCCATCCTTCTACTACTGATTCACAAGTCACAATAAATTCCAAATGACAAACCCGGAAGTATTTGTAAGTATAAATATTGCAGAGGGATTAAGGCAGCCACATGGATCTCCAAGTTTGAACTAGCAAAGTGAATTTGAAAATTAGAAATATTCCAGGTTTCTAATTAAGAGAGATGCATGGATGTTAGATGGAGATAACAGCTGGGAAAATAGAGCCACTCTCATAAAAGATCTCGTCATCTATTATATGAGTGGGTTGATGGGTGTCCATAGCAACATTACCAAGCGCATAGCTTGACAATTTTGGGGAAGCAAATGCGACTATATGGATTTTAGATGAATCACGCTTGATGGATTTAAATTTTTTCATTCCTCCAACGTGACATGTAGTGTGTTGTTTGATTTGAATTATTTCCTTGGTTTCCTCACACCTTTCTCCTAAAATCAAGTTTGAATTTATTATTGCAAGTTTTGTTTGGCATGATCCAGTTGAAATGGGCTGCCTTTCTTTTCATACCTGTTATTGTTTTAATTTTAGTTTTCAATTGAATTGGGATGAAAAAGTAGCAGAGAATATAACATTAGTATATGCCTGCAAAAATTTATACCAAATAGTGACCTATGCAGCTCATGAGTGTTGCCTGCCTCCATTTATTTGTCTGATATGTGGTCTATAATAAGTAGACGGTCATCTGACCTCAACTTTTAGAAGTAAATTTTCTTAAGTCTAGGTGCTAGTTTCACAACCTCCCCGTGTCCCCTTTTTGGTGAAAGGTAGTATCAGCACTTTGATGAATGCTAAATGAGTTCTGATAATGAATTTAGGTGTCATGCAAAATTTATCTTCCTGAAAGCAGGTATTTGATGCGTTGAGGACAACAATGTTTATACTTGGAATGATGTGCGTGTTCATTGGCATTTCTTTGCTGGCACCTGATGAATCAAAAGGTATTATAAATTTACAGTTACATGTTTTATGGGTTTACTGGAATTCAAGGGATGATGTTGGATAATATGTAGCTTGTTCTAAAAAGTTTCAGGTGCTGAGACTAGAGATAGTTCTCTGGATTCCATGGTGTCTCCTGCTATTTCAACAGAAGTGAACAGGTACAATACGAGCTCATTCTATGACTTATGGAAACTGAGAAATGGTAGCCCCTACATTTTTCCCATATTTAAGAGACATCAATGAAGATTCATTTTGCTGTATTTTTGTATCATCTTGTATTTATGCTGTAGGTTTGTTTTAACCTAATGATATCTCATAAAAAGTTGTCTGTTGAGAAGCTTTGACTATATTCTTTTAACTTCAGCATTGATCTTCCAAAACAGAAAAAAGGTCCTTTCAAGTTTGTTGCCAGTTTTGTGTACTTGTGTATGAGAGTGTATTTCCTGTGTCTTCTTTTCCTTAGTTTGATTTATTCATGATTGATGCGTATGTGCTTGTTACTATTGGTGACTTTGACTAATGCTAGTACTGTTTATCTGTTGTAGGCTGGCAGTGTCTTCTGAAGAAGCACAGCACAAAGACACGAGATCATTTGTCAAAGGAATATTGATGAAGATTACAGATATGTTGGTCAAGGCAAAGGTATTACTAGTTGCATTGACATTCTTGTCGGATGGCCCATATGATTTGATTAGTAACAAACTGAGCTTCTATTTCCTTGCAGGCATCTTGTGCATTATCTCTTGGTTTCGGGGAGGATACCATCAATGCATCTTCAGTTCTTGTGATGCCGATGATGTCGTCAAGAATGACTGGATTCAGAGGCACTGGGCTTGAGCGGGCAAGGATTTTGTCCATGCGAAATTCTGGTTGGACCAAGATCCCTGTGGATGAAGATGCTGGGAAATTGCTTGAGACTAGTCCAGGTGTACACCCTAGCCCTTGATAGTGGATGTTAGCTATAGGATTGTCCCACGGTCGGGATTTCTTTTTCCATGTTATTAATTCTTTTTTAATGATTGGAGTAGCTGCGATACCCAAGCCTTATAGTTCAATTATTTGCTCTATTGAGCATTCGTGTAATCTCCCCACAAGGGAAAAAGAGGAGCCAAATTGTTGTATATTGTATATACATATTGTAAATTTTTGCTTGCATAATTGAAAAGGAAAAAAGTTCTATTCAGACTATGGTATGGAACTATGAAGTCTTAAGGTTTCCAGCTTTTCATACAATCGAAGGTTTTGTAGTATGGGACAATGTTGCTTGTTACGAATTAATATTCGTGTTTTACGAATTGCTCGAATTACAAATAGTTTTCCTCAAAATTTGCTCTTTCATGTTTTCTCACCCATGATTTCGTTTTTTTCGCCATTTATTAATTGCTAACTTAGTACCTAATAGCACTTCTCTTTCAGTATACTCTACCAGTGTAGGCATGAGAATATATTGGGTAACACAAATTGAAAAGGTTCGGTTTTCTGCCATCTTGGATTGCATATTTTAGTCACAAAGAACATTATTCTCCAATTGCAGGCGTGACATTCGAAAGCTTCCTCTATAACAAAAGGTGTCCTGTTTACATAATGTTTTAGCCATATGAAATGGCTGACTCCTTCAGAGGAAAAAGCCTTTTTTGCTTTCTCGTTACATAATAAGAAGCAAAAATACGTGATCGGTAAAAAGCCTAAAAGTAATGCATGAGTCCACTTTGCCATGGCCGAGGCCTTAGCTTGAGTGGTAATCATTTGCCTCTAACAGTAGCCACACTCGGGTTCGATTCAGAGGATCAACCCTTCTCCCTACCCTAGTGTGTGTGTGTGTTATGACCCAAAAAAAAAAAAAAAAAGGTCCGCTTCGCCAAATGCCAAAATCTCATGACTGACCGATGTTTATGGTAGCTCTCTTATATTTAGCTGTTGAACAATCGCATAAACTTATTGACAGGTTTGCTACAAATCTCAATCTATCGATTATTGAGACAAGTTCTAATCTAGTCTTTAGCACCTTTCGTAGCTAAAACTCTTAGCATATCATCCGTTCAGCTGATCCTCTTGCCGATTAGACTCCATAAACTTGACAGAAATAAGTGTACTCACTATTAAATTATTTAGTGAAATTTACATGCAATGTATTTTATTGATTTAATGGTTAAGAACCTCCTCACTTTCAATTTTTAAAGGAACTTTTTTCCAAATGTGGAAGTCTACTTAATATTTTAATTTATATCTCATCATAACTAGCAAGAAGCAACAATGTCATTTTTTTTTTTTGGTTAAACAAGAAAATCTCCCAGTTGAAATAAGTTATAGATAAATTTTCATGCAATTGAAAATTCGGAATGCCACCTTACAAAATTTAATTAAAACACAAAGGAAACCGTTTGTTGGAACTTGCAACGAACAGTCCAACACACAATGTAAGCCCAGTCGATGAGATTCCAACATATTTCACACACCTGGAAAGCAAGCAATACATACAGTCCTACACAACTAGACATCCAACAAAAGTTATGTAACTTATACATTCGAAAATCAAATATAATATTTTACTTATCTCATATAAACACATCATATATCTATCCCACTTTAATACACACATCATATATTTTCCCAAATAAATGTTCACAAAATATTTTCCCAACAACATATTACCATTGAAGGGGCTAAGGCAAAAAACCGCCTAACATATAGCACATATACAATGCCACCACAATGAAAATGCAAAGCTTCCTCAGGAGCTAGACATAATACATCATTCCAACTTCAATCAAACTGACATGAGGAATGTCAAGGACCACATCAGGGGCCCTGCAGTTCTTGCGAAGGAATGCATACCCATAGTTAATGGTCAGCTTTTTAAAGAATGAGGATAATTTCCTGGCTTAATATTTGTGTGGCCCATTATATAGGCCACTCCAGCTTCCCTAGCTTCAATCAAATCTTGAAGCTCTTCCTTGACAGTAGGATCCATATCAACGCTGTTATTTAGCTTAAATCTTTTTTCACACTTCCTAAATTGTGGGTTTTCATCATCGGTCACTGATCTGTTGCTATAAATGGAGTTGCCCACACCATCAACCCCTTGCTCAGACACTACTATGCTTGAACATGATTCTGAGCTTTTGATACTTACAATTCCCACCCCCCCATCAAATGAAGAACTTTCAGAATCTAAGAGTTGTTGTTCCATTGCTTCCATCAAGATAAACTCTGCTAGTCTCTGTATGATCTGGTTCTCAAAATCTTCATCATTGCTATGAACGTCTTTATAGCCATACCTAACATTGCACCTATACATACGATACGGTTTGGGCCAAACTCGCTCAATAAGAATCGTTCTTCACATGAGACATAGGGAACAGGAACTGATTTTGCACACACAAAAAACCAACACCTTATGAAATGCAGGGAGGTTAGTGACAAAGTGGGAGAATATTGCAGGCACTCCTGTTGGCAGTTCTGAGTAGATGAAGCCTATACCTGGGACACGGACAATGCCAAGGCTAAGGCCTAAGCCTAGTAACCATTTCAATGAGGCTTTGTTTTCCATAGCAAAGTTGTACTTCATACTAGTTCCATAATGCCAAACATACATAACAGCCATGAAGATGCATGATAGGACAAGAGAAACCCATGCACCCTGACCCACTTTCATCAGAACTGCTGATATGAATAGACCCTCAATTGCCCAAAATGATAGAAGAAATACCATGGCAAGGAAGACGCTTTTGTGCCAGATGAAGATGATCACGAGTGACCTCAAAAACGTAGTCACAAACATAACCATCATAAAAGCAAGTCCTGGTTATCAAAACAGGTCCATTATCCCTTGTCTTAAAGAAGTAAAATTTTGAGTGAAAGAATGTGCATTTATAAGCATGTAAAACTAGGCATGTCCACGCAAAGAAATTAAGTTTCACTTGCACATGGTCCTATCTTCAAAAATTTGTCTAGGTTTATAGCGAAAAAGTAAAACTCAGAGAAGAATAATTACCGTAAGCATTTCCAATTATGGTTTTACTTTGAAATCCAATGGTTATAGCAAGAGATAGCACCGTAAGTATCCAGTTTATTTCTGGGATGTAGATTTGCCCGGATATGTGTTTGGAGGTGTGCACAACTTTGACACGTGGACAGCAATTAAATGCCTGACACTGCTTGATGATGGAGAATGTAGCAGTAATTACAGATTGACTTGCAACAATAGCTGCAAGGGTGGCAATGACAAAGACAGGCCAAAATACAGGTTCTGCATGACATGACATAACATTAACATATTGGAACAATTAGTGTTAAACTACATTACTCTAGTAGGAGTGTCAATACCGAAATACGTCAAGCAAACTAACCAGGTATTGACTTACAGTAGCTATAACAAATCGAGGTGGGATTTTTTGACAAGAGTGCAGCTTGGCCCATGTATTGTACTACCAAACAAGGGTATACAGTGAAAACAAATGCAAGCTGTACAGGGAACAGAAAGAATAATGTCAAAAAATTGAATTTCTCACTGGCCATGTAAGATCATAGCCTTGTGGTTTGAAGATCATTTATCGAGCCCTATGGCATTGAAGCTAGCTCCACCAAGTGGCTTTGAAACCCGAGTGTTACAGAAGTCTCCATTTGTAACAAAACTACTAAGTATTATTGAATAAAGACACAACAACCCAGACTCCTCATATCACCCAAATTTTAATTGAGATTAAAGGAGCAGAAATGTTCCAGTTCATTTATCATTTCAAGCAATTAATAAATATTTTTGTCCATTTATGTTTAAAATCGTTTCGAGTTAAATGCTCACCCTTATTGACAAAGTGGTAAAATGACCAAGATCTGCGAACATCGCTTCAGTCCCTGGTGAGATAGAAAGTGCTGAATGGTTAGTCTAATAGTAGAGTTTGGTCTAGATTTTCTTAAAATCTCATAGTTATAGCTTCTAGTAAATCAAGATTCAACAATTTAGAGAAGTCAAGCATGCTTCTACTAGGCCAAACAGTTTAGATAATTATGCATGAAGGACCAGGTCCAGGACAGGGTCAGTTAACATACTGGTGAGGCATAGGAGAATCCCTCCAAGAGAAATCCAACCATTTTTACCAGTCCTGCTGAAGAACTTGAAGATATAGTGAGGGGATAATGCCTGAACTATTTTCGGATTCCAATGTATTATATTATACAACCCAACAGAAAATATGGATACAAGCCAGGTGACTACAATTGGTGCAAACATAAATCCTACTATGTGGGTGCCGCTATTTTGGAGAGCATACAGACAAACCAGCATAACACAGGCAAGCAATACAACCTCTCCTGCAAACAACATGAAATTTCTAACCATAAACTAACTCTCGTTCTATTAAAATTCAACAAGCACTAAAAGGAATCACAATAACTTCAGGAAAGGGAAGCAAAAAGGAATTATCTCACCTTTCGTATATTTATTTAGTGCAACACTTAATCCTGATACTGACGACAGAACTGCAAGCGTGGGGGAATATAGTCAACCTTTGAAAAATCACATGCTGATTTTTGCCTGATTTTAAAACTTTCAACGTTAATATATGTGTTTTAACTTGCAATATGGTTGTCAAAATGTTAATTGCATCGAGAATATTTATCTAATTTTTGAATCGTAAAGAAACACATCAATAATAAACATAAACATATATGATTATGTTCCTTCAACATGAAGAAAGTACTCAAGTCTCAAATACATACCTAAATTTCACATATCACTAAGGAAACAGTCAATTTCAGTAATACCATAAAGCCATCATAAGCCATAAGTCATTAGGAAACTGATGGTAACTCTTCATATGTTCCCGCTAAATGATGCTTTATCCTATGTGCACCTCAGCACATTGTTTGTGAGCAATAATTATACTAACATGTAATCTACCTGCCAGAACAGTACAATGTTCTTATGTAACATCATTCTTTCTTGTCTTCTTAGCCGTAGGAGTCACATAAAGTGACTGTGAAGTCTTTGTTTCATAAGTATGAAAACAGAGCAATGAAAGAACCACATAATGTGCATATAGAGTGAATGAGTTACTGTGTGAAGCTCATGCTTCGAAAGAACAAAAATTGAGCAATAGAACAGACAAATAGAGTGTGAATAGAGTGAGTGAGTGACTGCATGAAGCCCCTGTTTCAAAAGAACAAAAACTAAGCAATGGAACAATGAAATTGAGTGTATTGAGTGACTCTGTAATTCCTTTAGAGCATGGGCGAAAAATAAATGTTTTAAAAAATCACTAAGTCATTGAATTGTGTAAATTGTACATGAATTGTACGATTCATAGCTATATGCAATGCACAACACGATATGAATTGCTGGCCTGCTAAATCTTATAGAATTGTGAGATTTGAATTGTGAATAGTAATGATTTGCCAAAAGTTGTGATGTAAGGATACTTCAAAATAGTCGTCGTATCCATATCTGATACGTATTGTGTCGGATACTTCATAATTACTTTTAGATACTTCTAGTTATATTTTAAAAATTTTTGCTGTATTTTTTGTTATTTTTAAATTCGAAAGCAATCAATAAAATAAATATATTTGAACATGTTTACAAGATTTAATGCTAATATTTAAACTATTATTCCTCTATTTTAATTTAAGATTTATGTTTTTATGTTAATTTTTTACTAATTTTATATGTTATAGTCGTATCGTGTTTTATAATTTATAAACATTATCGTATCCCCATATCCGTGTTGTATCGCATCCTTATCTCAGATCTATGTATCTGTGCTTCATAGGCAAAAAATGAAAAATAATTAAATTATATGATAAGCTACTGAAGGATCGTCTATCTGAATTGAAAAATACGTAGAACATAGTTATCTACGAGAAGTAAGAGTAAGCTAACTGACCACTTATGCCATTTTGTTTGGTGTGAGCATCGTTTTCCGCAATAAATTTGATAATGAATTATAAATATGAAATTTGAGAGTCCATAATGCCTATGATTATTGATGTCATCAAGATTTCGGGTGGCCACTCAGAAAGTGAAACAGGTTACTAAATCCCACATTTTTCTTTTCTAGCAACAGATTTTGATTAATATGAAGGAAGTGATCTTTCTCCTGTTGAGAAGCTTCCTTCCAAACAATTTTTCTTAACAGATTAGGCTCGAATTCAATATCAAAACACCATGAGGAGAAGTAGTTGGCGTGATATAACATTTGGATATTAATATTCTTTTCTAATTCCCTTCCGGTGGTTTCAGAAAAGTTGCGAAAATGGGGCCTTCATCCGAAAAAAGTTCTATTTGCACTTAACATCAAGAATAACACTAAAATATAACAATGAAAAGCAATGATTACTTCAATGTCAATAAATTGTTTGGCATCTTACCTGAAATTGCTGGAGTGAGCACAGCATCTCCTACGACCATGCAAGCACCAAACAATAGCACTCTAAGCAAAGCTACTCTGAAATTTTTATGTTTATCCATAAACCTCTTCAGTGGAGATAAGGCTATAGCCTTTGATGAGGCATTACATTCGTAAGCTAAAAGCTCCTCATCATCTGTTTGTTGGTTGGTTGGGAAGTAAATTGAACATAGCATGCCTGCATAGGAGAGTGTAAAGAGCAAATGTGCCACCCGACAATGGTGCTAACATAATCAGAGCGTTACATTTGACAATATGTTATCCAAAGAAGAAAGGAAAAACAGATGTTATGGACTGCGCCATCTATAGTGCTCCTGGCTGGTCAGAAAGCATGGTACACCTTGCAATCTGATGGTGAAGATTGTGAGGTGTATCGATGCATCAATCACCTATGATACACTATAGTAATATCTAATTTTAAGAAAATTTAAAAATATGATTAAATATATTTTAGAAATTAATAGTTTTATATTGACGCACTGATATAGTAAAATTATATTAATTGATAATATAAAATTATTTTATATTATCAATATAATTTTATATTGTCAGTATATAATAATTAATTTCTAAAATATATTGAGTCATATTTTTAAATTTACTTAAAACTAGGATATTATTACAATATATCATAGGTGATTGATATATCGATTCACCTCACAAATTTCTACCATCTGATGCACTATAGTCGCAAGGTGCATTAAGCATATTGGACCGCGAAGCGTGTAGCAGATAACGCCTAACGTACACTATTCTATACATAGAAGATTAGTCATAAAATACCTTCACCACTATCGCCATCACTCAATACGATGAAAGCATATTTAAGCAAGGGTATCAATGTAAGGGTCCAGAATATCAACGAGAAAACACCAAAAATAGTTTCCTCATTTATGTCATTCCGCAACTTTCCTTCGGGTGTGCTTGTATAAACATAGAGAGGTGATGTGCTAAGGTCTCCATAGACTGCACCAAGGCTTTGATATGCTAATATTAGATTCCTAGAGAGGTTTACCCATGACAACTGAAAAACACAAAAGTAAATGAAAAACTACTAAATTTCACATTCAATTAAATTAAATATTTAGGGAAAGATGGTGAAACATTTGGCAATATGAGCGACAAAATATCTAAAATGTTGTAGGTAAAACCAAAATATAAGTAAAGCTGGAGAGTATGTCATATAATATTAAACAAGAAAGTCAACAAGGGAAAACCTAAATTTATAGTTTGCATTTCCCAGAGTACATGCTTTTCCTTCACACTTAAGTCAACAAATAGTGAAAGTATAAAATGCAGTAGTTGTCCTTAGTGACACTATATATCTAAGTCATATGTCATAATTGCGCAGGTGTCTTGTCTCTATCATATATGTGCATGGAATTTACAAATGTTTTGGCTGCTGAGGAGTGAGGAGACACTAACAATTACAATAACTCAAACTTAAATATTTTTGGAGCACATATTAGTTTGCGTGAATGCTTTTACACCCCTTTGACAGCATAGCCCTTTTACTACCTATTTAAAAGGACAGACAAAATGATGAGAGTAAATTGGGGGGGTTGATTTAAGGGATGGTTAAGTATCTTGACAAGAAAAGATACACGCACAGAGAGCTTCACATTAAATCATGTCTTTACAAGATATGGTTATTAGTCTAGTAAAATTGTTGAACTAAAGGAAACCAATTTATTCATAGTCAATAGAATTAGAGTGCTCTAAACCAGAATTTCAGTTAAAACAAATGTTTGTATATCATCTTATCATCTTACACAGTTCCTAGATGAGTTTAACACGTCCATATATGGGAATAACGAATTAAGTCCTTAAATTATTATGCAAAAGACAAGAGTAGATAGAGCTACTTACACCCAAAAACTATAAATTATATAACAAATCTGAATGAAGTCATCATAAAGATGCAGGTGAAACTGAAGAGACAGTCATATTATTGGATTCAAAGCAATGCATTAGCAGAGAACAATTTGGCCTAAAACACGCAAATAGTAACCTAAAAATGCATTCAAACCCAAATTTGGCTATATAAGTGTAACATCCACCAAAATTCTTTTATTGTTTTTCGCCTAATTATTCAGTTTTATCGAATAATTGAGAATGAATAAAATTCGGTTAAATAATTATTTAGAATCAATTGATTATCAATTACTTGAGTTTAGATATGAGGGAATTAAGTTAGAAGTATAGGAGGTTTCATAAAATTTTATTGAGAACCGATTTAACGATTTAAAGGAAATCGGTAAAATTATTGTATTTTAAACTGTTGGAATCGAACCAATAGAATTCTAATTCTTTTACCCTACCTTGAGTGGCTGATAACTCAGCCACTTAACACCCAAAAGTGGCGCCACTTTGGCCACAACTCATGGAGAGGCTTGGCTGAGTTTCAGCCATATAAGCTCAACCTATCATAAGCCAAGAAAGCCACATATTTATACTCCTTCAATCAGATTTTTTATTTCTCCCTTTTCTCACCCATTCAGACCCATACTGCACCTCTTCTCCTCGCTCCAGCTCTCTCCTTCTCCTCTTCACTCACATAACTCCATCAAACTCTCAAGTTTAACTAGGTTTTGCTCACCCAAGCCCCAAAAATCAAGCAAAATCACATATAACAAAGGTAGAGGTTTAATTCTTGCATTAATTCTGTGATCTTGGCTGGCTGAGGTTGGATTATTCTTACAATCTTTGATGTGTTAAATGAATGATTATGATGATATATGGCTGGCTTTTGGCTATTTGTTTGGTTAAAACTGAATTAGAAGTAAGAAAGAATGAAAATAGGAAGAGCTGATGAGCTGGAGAACCAAAAACCCTCGGCAGTCTGTACGGCGGAGTGTACGACTCTGTCTACCGCCAATTAAATTCAATGAAATCATTTTTATATGAAACTAGACATCTTCCATACATATATCATATAAGGCTTTTGGATTAGTATTGAGAGAGATATGAATTTTTGAATTTCGACCTAGGTTTCTAACTTTGATTCTGGGCAGACTGGGTTCCTCAGGTAGAACTCGCCCTATACTACTTGAAATTTAATGAAACTAACTTTGTTAGAAATTTTACACATAGGAGAATGTCCCATAAAAATTTCAGAATTAGATAAGGTCCCGTTTGCTCCCAGTGATCCAAGAAAGTTGCCCTATGTCCAAACTGGGCCAGAACAGGGCAGTTTAGGAAGGTCAGAATTCGGGGCTTATAACTCGAGTCCTACTAAGTCAAATGGAATGGAACTTTTTGTAAATGAAACTTTACCCTGTTAGCTTTAATATGAGTCCAAATTTCGTATAATTTGAGTCAGTTTTCAATTTTTAGTGGATTTTTACTTTTAGGTGTCTGATTCTACCCAGACACTAGGCAGGTCGAGATGAAACCTAAATATCTTGAGCTATAGATATCAAAATTAGATGGGACTAAAGAGGTTAGAAAATAAATACATAACACTTTATCATACCCAAAATTGAGGTCTAGATGAGTTAAATAGAAATTATGGCTTGATTTAGAAGAACCGGGTTGGCTGACTATGCTGAGGCAGAAACTTTGCCTTAATAAAATTATTGTTATTATGAGTTCCATGTTGAAATATATGTGCAATGCTGTGATCTTTGTGATAAATTGGTGTTCTGGTGTGCTGGCACTATTCATGGGGAAGCGGACATGTTCTGTTTTGCTGCCGAAATTTTGGTAGAATCCATGTATAACTTATGAATTATATGTTAATGCATGTGCAATTTCAAGAAAGCTATGAAAGTTATGATAAGAATTATGTTATTATGAAAGTTCCATGCTACTTGGGCCAGCCTCGGATAAGAAGTTAAGGGGAATAGATCGGTGGAAAGGTCGGGGAAAGTAAACCCGACATTCCTGTATAGGAACGAGCTCGATCCTGAAAAGTAGACTATTACTTAGGAGTTTAAATGGCCAAGAACTCCCAGGGGACTAAGAGATGGAAAAATGATAAAAAGAAATGAAAAAGTTTATGAAGGAAGGTTAAAAAATGAGTCTGCATGATTACATGAATGCATGAATACATGGGATAGTTATGTCAAGATGTTTACAGTTGTCTATTATGTTGGTTTACTGCTGTTATTTATTTATTCTATTTATCATTCTATATATCATTATTAGTAATCTATCTTGTTTCCTGTGCCGTCTAAAATAAAACTGAATTTTGCTCGGACCAAACATTTTCTTGAACTCATTAAAATGGATATTTTAGTTTGAACATATGTTTTTATAATTAAATAAAAACCGAGGCAACTGAGAATGTATGTGATGTTAGAAAACCACTATACACGAACCCTACTGAGAATTTCTTTATATTCTCACTTCGCTCTGTATTTTTCCGCATCATTCTCAGACACTGGCGATGGACTCCACGGCCACCCTCTTCATTGAGATCCCAGATTTGCAGCTTCACCATGATCCAAAATTGGATTCTTTGTATATAGCTGGTTCTTGTAACTTCCGCCTTTATCTATTTAGCAATAGGAACTTTGCTGTCCTTCTACATCATCCTGTTTTCGACCCTGCGACTCCTTACATTGCTATCCCACTACACATAGTGCACCCACTTCCAGCTCCTCCTACACCCGTAGCACCTGCAGCTCCTGTTGACCCTGCACTCGAGTCACCTCCGCAGGCGGTTCCAGACATACCTCTTAGCTCAGAGAGTGACCCTTCCGAGGCCATCGGCTCATCACCCTCTTCCTCCTTGGGACCCAGTGCAGAGTACTCTCTAGCTGGGCCTAGCATGGCCAATGGCTATCTGACAGAGTAGGTCAGCCAGCAGGAGATGTTGTATAGCATGACCCTCTTTTGACAGCACGTAGCTCTGGGTCATAGACTTGACAGTAGGACTAGCAGTAGGTTTTGAAATGTCCTCTGAGGACCTATAGGATCTTTTTGACTGATACGGGCCTTATGTCTTTTTGGTACGCCGACCCACCTTTTTATTTCACTTTGAAACTCTGTACATAAACTAAAGCAATGATTTCTGACATGTAAATATATACGTATATATACAGTTGATGTTATTATACTATTTCTTATCTATTGTGGTATTATGTTGAGTTTCGTTACGCTCATAGTATAGCAGCGTGCCGTTTCGTTTAAAAAAAAAAAGAGTAAGCAGAATATTAACACAGTAACACAGTCTACTTAATTTCATGCTATGACTTAAGCATAACATCAAATTAGAAGGGTGTTACATTTTTGGTATCAGAGCAGTTCGTCCAAGCTAAGGCCTGAGGATTGGACTGACTATGTTTCGCGCATATTCTGTACTTTTAGCTGATAATATGCACCAGATCTTGCTTGTATGGTTGAGATATAGTTGTGCATGTGTATGAAGTGCCTAACCGTGTGAGCTGTTATTTACTAGTACAGTAGACTTAGTATTGAGCCTGATCAACTCAATAACTTTTGTTTTGTGTGCTCAGAACTTAATGGCTTCCAGAAGGCGAGGCAAACCACATGCAGAATGTAACACCCTCCTAAGTATAGTACTATGCTTAAGTCATAGTATCACACCCTGGAGTTGTTATTGTTACCCGAACGGACCTTTTCTGACAGCGACTTTAGCCGTCTTCGTAATTTCTTGAACTATCTGGAAATAACACGGAAATAGGAGTGAGAATTACAAATTCTCAGTAGGATTCTCTATAATACACATAATGTCATCATTGTCATCTCCAGTTTACTTCGATTTATTATGAAAAAGGTGAACGTGCTATACAAATTGTTTAATTTTACATTTCGAAAAATATATATATATTATCCGAAGTAAAATTCATTTTATTCATACACTTGGCATTTGGAAGAGCCCATACAAATCAAATCATGAATATTGATTGAAACATAATTGAAATATAATAGCATTAATACACTAGAAACATAACATCTACTCATAACTTTACTTGTATTTGAATGAATGCATACATATACATAAAGATTTACTTCTTTTTCTTTCTCTTTCTTTTCATCATAAAATATTTACATGCCACATTCCAGAGTATGATCGCCATGTCATACCCCATCGGAGTGTGATCGCCATGTCACGTTCCTTAGGAATATGGGACCTTCATTTCTTACTTACATTAGCTGGGTCATGCCATGCCTTATGTAAGTTCTGTCCCCTAAACTCACACTAGCTAGGTCGATATCATGCCTCATATAAGTGGGGTGCTTGCATATACTTTAATCTTTAGTCTTTCGTCTTTAGTCTTTAACCTTTACTTGGCACACCTAGGCGTTACGTATCGTCGTCCCTAGGGTGCTTTCACTACCCTTGGGTAGCCTAGCCTTGGAGTGAGCTCGTCAACTCCACCCGTGACCGTCGTCACACTAACTCACCCACAAGGGGACCCACTGCCTCTAGGTTGGAGGGATCTTATTCTGGTCACATGCCTCTAATTGAAGGGATCTCTTCTGGTCATGTGCCTAAAAAATGAGGGATCTCATTTGACCACGTGCCTTCAATATAGAGGGATCTCATCTGATCACGTGCCTCCAACATAGAGGGACCCAAGTGCCTCCAAGTGAAAGGATTCATATTTAATATACTCATGTCTGTTCATTCTCATCCATGGTTATGCATAGGCTTGCTGAATGTATTCCTACATATGCTTCATTTATTTTCATATATCATTGCACATTTAATCTTCACGTACATATTTATAACATATAAAGGTCCGTAGCCTCTTTACTATTCTACCGGCACTCATACCTATGCTACATCATTTACCTTCATATACCTCATATCATACTTCTATCATCCTTGAATATAGAGTTTCCATATACATACTCATACTTAGATTCATCTTTACATATAAACATTCATAGACTTCTGTCGTAAATCTGGCAGCATAACGGATCAGTTCCGTTTTCCCATGAATAGTGCCAGTTCTCACGGACAAATTAGTCATAGGATTATAATCCATCTAACATATATATATCAATGTAAAACTGGCAATCCTCGACTCAAACCTTATATGTTTCGCTAACACTTGTGAAATCATCAATTGGGTCACTTCCGTCAATTCTATTCAATTATGCCCGAATCTTGTATAATTCACATTTATATCTATTCAACTCATTTAAACCTGAATTTTTTATATATCATAGTTCTATATGTCCACTTTCTAACCTCTTTAGTCCCATATCATTTTGATTTATATAACTCAAGATATTTAACTTTTGCCTCAGCCTATTCGGTCACTGGCCCGAATTACACTCTTGGAAGTATAAATTTACTAAAAATTGAGACTAACCTAAAATATACGAAATTAATACCATATCAAAGCTAATAGGATAGCCTTTCAATTGCAAGAAGTCTCACTTGATTTTCTTAAGTATACCTCGAGTTATGAGTCCTGAAAGTTGACCTTCCTAAACTATCCTGTTTTGGCCTAGATTGGACATAGGGCAACTTCCTCGAATCATTGGGAACAATTGAGACCATAACAAACTTGGAATTTTATATTGGGATGTTTCTCTATGTGTAAGCTTTCTAACAAAATTGGTTTCACTCAATTTAGAGTTGTATAGGGTGAGTTATACCCTTCTCAAGTCACCCTACCCGGATGAAAGTCCTGATTCTTAGGTCAAACTTCAAAAATTCATATCTCTCTCAACACTAATCCAATGACCTTATATTATATATCTATGGAAAGCCTTGAATGTCTACTTTCATCTAAAAATAGTTTCATCGGATTTAACCGATTGTAGGCAGAGCTGTACACTCCGCCATACAGACTGCCGTGGAATTCCTCACTAAGACAGCATCCTACTTCTCCACTCCTTCTAATTTTCTCCTTCTAACCATAATTCTAACTCAAGATTTCCTATTAATCCAATCATAATCTATCATAATACATCCAATAATTCATTAAATACATGAAGAAGAGTACAATTTCATGCAATCATAGTGCAAGTAATTCAAGAATATAAATAGAATCCTACCTCTTTGGGGTGTGATCTTGCTGAATTTGAGTTTGGATTGATGGAACCTTGACAAAGCTTGAAGGAGTGATGGAGTTGGGTGAGTGGAGAAGAGAAAAAGAGAGCTGAAGTGGGGAAGAAGGCAGCGTAGAGATGAGGCTGAAGGAAAGAAAGAGATGAGTTTATAAGCCTGAGGTGGTAGTTAACTTGGATGGCTTTGATTGGCCTAAAAACACAAGGCTGAATTTCAGCCAACCTTCCCCTAAAATTGCTCTTCACATCGTCCTCTTTCTGTGGCAAAATTGCTTTCCACGTCACCCTCTTTCTATGACAAAATTGATCTCTACGTCGCCCAAAAGTGAAACTCATTTCCCCTGTATTCTAAAATCGGAACTCGTCTCTTTTCTGTGTAAAGTCGGAACTCGTCCCATCTTGTTGATGACTTGAGGAAATCTTATCTAGTTTATTTGAAACTTGGAATCAAGGTCGGATGTCGAAAGTCGAAAGATGCAATCACATAATCTCGGAACTCCCAATTCAAACTCGGAAACACCAACCGAAATGGAAGTCTCCTGGGAATAATCTCGGATATCGGAAATCGGGAATGACTGGAAATCAACTTAAAGATTTGAACTCATGTCCATTGAGTTCAACTCTCAGGCCGGAACTCGTTATATTAAAATCGTAGGTCGGCACTTGCCCCAGTGTGTTAAACTATAACTTCGGAGGTCGAAAACCATGTATGTTGTTTTGAAGCATGAGGTCTGAGGTTGGAACTCGGGTACATATGCTTGAAACTTGGAGATAAATTGCGAGATCGGAAGTCGGGTGTATTGTCTTTAAGGCATAAAATCGGACATCGGTAATCATGTTCATGTTGTTTGGACTTGAAGGCTAAGGCGGGAAGTAGGAAATTATGCTCGTTGAAATCAGAGGACGGAAAGTATATACCAACTCGAAATTGGATATTGGAACTCGGAAGCGAAATCGGAAATTGGATAGGACGTGAAGTCGGAAATTGTGCAAGACGAACTCGAAACTCGGAAACAATCCCATTTGTGTGGAATTTGAAGTGAAGTCGAAAATGGAGTTGATCAAACTTGAAGAGGAATCCGGAACTCGAAAATCGGGGATGTTACACGGAACCTGCTCCAGAGGACCCAACTGATTTTATGGCCATAATGCGAGAAATGGCCCATGCGATGCGGGAGCAAGCCGCGGTGGCTTACTAGATGATGGATCAACTAGGCAGACGACCTGAGGCAAGCTATCGAGGGAACCCTCACGGCCCAGGAGTCGACCTGGACTATCTCAAGTTTACTGAGTTCAGAAAGGCAAATCCGCCAAGTTTCCGAGGGGCGTATGATCCTGATAAAGCTGACGAATGGATCAAAGCCATGGAGAAGATTTTCTCTATCCTAGATTGTTTGGATCATCAAAAGGTGACTTTCGCCACTTATATGCTCGAAGCAGACGCCGAGTTTTGGTGGAACGGCGTACGAAGATTGTTCGAAGAATCTCAGACGGCAGTCACCTGGACGATGTTTAGAGATGTATTTTACCAGAAGTACTTTCTAGCTTCCGTTCGAAATGCCAAGGAACTTGAGTTTATGCAGCTTCGTCAAGGGAACTGGACGATATCTGAATACATTGCTAAGTTCGAAGAGTTGTGCAAATTTTCCACAATTTACCAGAAGAACCTGGATGAAGCTTGGAAGTGCGTTAAATTTGAAGGAGGGTTACGAGAGGACATTCTTATCGCGACAGGGCCAATGGAGATTAGGGATTTCCCTACATTGGTAAACAAATGCCGACTTGTGGAGGATTGCAACTTGAAATTAGCTGCAGCCCGGGCATCTGGTAGAAATTTCAGGAGGGGGTTAGCCCCATAGGGCCCAAGATTCAAGCCCAACGTACAACAACAGCGGAGATTTCCGCCGGCAGGCAACAAAGGCAAGCAGCCCCAAGGCCTTTTCCAAATCCAACTTGCACAAAATGCGGTAAGAATAATAGCGATCGGCCATGTTTGGTAGGCCAGAATGTCTGCTACGGATGTGGCAAGCCAGGCCACAAAATTTATGAGTGTCCAACCAGGAATTCATCACAGCTTCCTCGACCCCAACGTCAAGGACGGGTCTTTACAATGAGCGCAGAAGAAGCTGACAAGTCAAAAGGACTAATCCAAGGCACCTATGATGTGGACGGTGAGACTCTAACTGTACTCTATGATTCGGGTGCTTCACATTCGTTTATTTCTCATAGCTGTGTAGCTGCTTTGCAATTACCAATTTCTGAATTACCTTATGATCTACTGGTTTCTACTCCTACCAATGGACCTGTTAGAACTAGTCAAATATGCATCAATGTTCCTCTTCGAATTGAGGGTAGGATCTTTGCCGCCAATTTGATTTGTCTCCCTCTGTTTGGTCTAGACGTAATTCTGGGCATGGATTGGCTTTCTGCCAATCGAGTCGTACTCAATTGCTTTGATAAGATGGTGGTACTCCCCTCTGTCTTACTTTCTGAATCCCAAACCGCAACACTCTTCTATCTGAACTCTTTTGGGTCAAAGAATCAAGGATATATTCTCTTGTCAGCTAATGTGACAGAAGCTAAGCAAGAACTAGAAAAGATCCTGGTTGTTAAGGAATATCCGGATGTTTTTCCAGAGGATATTCCTGAATTCCCCTCGGAGAGAAAGATTAAGTTTACCATTGAGTTGGTTCCAGGTGCGGGACCAATATCCATAGCTCCATATCGAATGTCACCTATGGAGCTGACGAAACTAAAAAGACAGATCGAAGAGCTTTTAGAAAAAGGATTCATACGGCCAAGCGCGTCACCATGGGGAGCTCCGGTCTTGTTGGTCAAAAAGAAAGATGGAAGCATGCACTTATGCATGGATTATAGGCAGCTGAACAAAGTGACAATCAAGAATAAACATCCACTGCCAAGGATTGACGATCTCATGGACCAACTACAAGGTGCAATGGTATTCTCCAAGATCGACTTGCGTTCTGGATATCACCAAATTCGAGTTCGGGAACAAGATATCCCTAAGATAGCTTTTCGAACTCGTTACGGACACTATGAATATACCGTGATGTCGTTTGGACTGACGAACGCACTAGCAGTATTCATAGATTACATGAATCGAATATTTCACCCATATCTGGACAAATTTGTAGTGGTCTTCATCGACGACATACTTGTCTACTCGAAGACGGAGCAAGAGCATGCGGAACACTTGCGGCTAGTTCTGCAAATTTTAAGAGAGAAGAAACTCTATGCTAAATTATCCAAATATGAATTTTGGATGAAGGAGGTAAAATTTCTTGGCCACGTAGTGTCCTCTGGAGGAATCTCTGTAGATCCCAGCAAAGTAGAAGTAGTTCTAAACAGGGAAAGACCGACCACAGTCTCTGAAGTCAGGAGTTTTCTGGGCTTAGATGGATATTACAGGCGATTCGTTAAATATTTTTCTCAAATAGCCTTGCCCTTGACCAAGCTAACTAGAAAGAATATTCCATTTGAGTGGACGTTGGAGTATGAACAGAGTTTTCAGGATTTGAAGAGGAGGTTGACTACAACACCAGTGTTAGCCTTGCCGAACCCTCATGGACCATTTGAGGTCTATTGTGATGCTTCCAAACAAGGGTTAGGGTGCGTGTTGATGCAAACCGGAAAGGTGGTCGCGTATGCCTCCAGGCAATTGAAGCCACACGAAAGGAATTATCCTACTCATGACCTCGAATTAGCAGCAGTAGTATTTGCATTGAAGATATGCAGACATCACCTATACGGAGTAAGGTTCGAGGTCTTTTCTGATCATAAGAGTTTGAAGAATCTCTTTGATCAGAAGGAATTAAACGTGAGGCAGCGAAGATGGATGGAACTCCTTAAAGACTACGGATTTGACTTGAAATACCACCCAGGTAAGGCAAACATCGTGGCGGACACATTGAACACGAAATCATTGACCATAGCCTGGATGATGATTAAAGAGATAGAACTTATTGAAAGCTTTCGAAATCTTAATTTGGGAATCCTTACAACTCCAAAGGCCTTTCAGTTACACCAAATTAAGATAACCAGTAGCTTTAAGGACCAAATTCGGCAAGCACAGCAGCAGGATGCTAACTTTCAACGTATGATTAATCTCGTACAATCAGGGAGATTAACGGGTTTTGCCCAAGATAAAGAGGGCATCTGGCGGTGCCATGAGAGAGTGTGTGTTCCTGAAAGGAACGATCTCCGAATAAGAATTTTAGAAGAAGCACATAAAGGTGAATTCGCTGTACATCCTGGCATAACCAAGATGTATCAAGACCTCAAGAAAATATTTTAGTGGCCGGGCATGAAGTTAGATATAGCAAGCTTCGTGGGTAAGTGTTTGGTCTGTCAGAAGGTGAAAGCGGAACATCAGAAACCTTCTGGGATGTTACAACCCTTGGAAATCCCTGAATGGAAGTGGGAGAGTATCTCCATGGATTTTATAATGGGGTTACCAAGGACGTCAACGGGATATGATGCCATATGGGTCATTGTGGATAGATTAACCAAATCTGCTCATTTCCTACCCGTTCGAGTAGATTATCCACTGGAAAAACTAGCTCAACTGTACATTCAAGAGATTATAAGGTTGCATAGGACCTCTTCAACTATTATCTCTGATTGAGACTCGAGGTTTACCTCACGATTTTGGGGAGGTTTACAGAAGGCGTTCGGTGTGAAGCTGTGTTTAAGCACTGCGTATCACCTGCAAACAGATGGCCAAACTGAAAGGACGATTCAAACCTTGGAAGATATGCTACTAGCTTATATACTGGAGCAACGCAGAAATTGGGATCGATACTTACCGTTGGCCGAATTCGCATGCAACAATAGCTATCACGCTAGAATCGGCATGGCTCCTTATGAAGCATTGTATGGAAGAAAGTGCCAATCTCCCTTGTGCTGGTATGGGACAGGAGAATCAACTCTACTAGGGCCTGATTTAGTCGAGCAGACCATCAAGCATATCAAGAAAATACGAAGCAAGATGCTTGCCGCTCAGAGCCGCCAGAAGAGTTACGCAGATACCAGGAGGAAACCTCTGGAATTTCAGGAAGGAGACCACGTATTTCTGAAGGTTACTCCTACAACAGGAATAGGTAGAGCAGTTAAAGTCAAGAAGCTAAATCCTCGCTTTATTGGTCCCTTCCAAATCTTGAAGTGAATCGGATCAGTTGCATACCGAGTCGCTTTGCCTCCACATCTATCAAACCTCCATGATGTTTTTCATGTCTCCCAACTCAGAAAGTATCAACCTGACCTTACGCACTCCCTAGAACCCGAATCAATACAGTTAAAAGAGGATCTGACTTTCTGCGTACAACGAGCACGGATCGTAGACAGAAGTAGCAGACAACTTCGGAATAAGATCGTGCAGCTAGTAAAAGTAGCATGGGGAAAAGGAGATGCGGAGGACTACACTTGGGAGCTGGAATCAGATATGAGGAAAGAGTATCCTGAACTATTTTCAGGTACTAAATTTTGAGGACAAAATTTTTTAAGGAGGGTGGTAATGTAACATCCACCAAAATTCTTTTATCGTTTTTCGCCTAATTATTCGATTTTATCGAATAATTGAGAATAAATAAAATTCGGTTAAATAATTATTTAGAATCAATTGATTAGCAATTACTTGAGTTTAGATATGAGGGAATTAAGTTAGAAGTATCGGAGGTTTCATAAAATTTTATTGAAAACTAGTTTACCGATTTAAAGGAAATCGGTAAAATTACTGTAGTTTAAACTGTTGGACCCGAACCAATAGAATTCCAATTCTTTTACCCTACCTTGGGTGGCTGATAACTCAGCCACTTAACGGCCAAAAGTGGCGCCACTTTGGCCACAACTCATGGAGAGGCTTGGCTGAATTTCAGCCATACAAGCTCAACTAATCACAAGCCAAGGAAGCCACCTATTTATACTCCTTCAATCAGATTTTTTTTTCTCCCTTTTCTTACCCATTCAAACCCATACTGTGCCTCTTTTCCTCACTCCAGCTCTCTCCTTCTCCTCTTCACTCACATAACTCCATCAAACTCTCAAGTTCAACTAGGTTTTGCTCACCCAAGCCCCAAAAATCAAGCAAAATCACATATAACAAAGGTAGAGATTTAATTCTTGCATTAATTCTGTGGTCTTGGCTGGCTGAGGTTGGATTATTCTTACAATCTTTGATTTATTAAATGAATGATTATGATGATATATGACTGGCTTTTGGCTGTTTGTTTGGTTAAAACTGAATTGGAGGTAAGAAAGAATGAAAATAGGAAGAGCTGATGGGCTAGAGAACCAAAAACCCTCGGTAGTCCATACGGTAGAGTGTATGGCTCTACCTACCACAGATTAAATTCAATGAAACCATTTTTATATGAAACTAGACATCTAGAGCTTTCCATACATATATCATTTAAGGCTTTTGGATTAGTATTGAGAGAGATATGACTTTTTGAATTTTGACCTAGGTTTCTGACTTTGATTCTTGGTAGACTGGGTTCCTCGGGGTAGAACTCGCCCTATACTACTTGAAATTTAATGAAACAAGCTTTTTTAAAAAGCTTACACATAGGATAATGTCCCATAAAAATTTCAGAATTAGATAAGGTCCCGTTTGCTCCCAGTGATCCAAGAAAGTTTCCCTATGTCCAAACTGGGCCAGAATAAGGCAGTTTAGGATGGTCAGAATTTGGGGCTTATAACTCGAGTCCTACAACATCAAATGGAATGGAAAATTTTGTAAATGAAACTTTACCCTGTTAGCTTCAATATGAGTCCAATTTCGTATAATTTGAGTCAGTTTTCGATTTTTAGTGGATTTTTACTTTTAGGTGTCTAATTCTAGCCAGCCAGTGGGTAGGCCGGGATAAAACCTAAATATATTGAGATATAAATATCAAAATTAGATGGGACCAAAGAGGTTAGAAAATAGACACATAACACTTTATCATACCCAAAATTGAGGTCCAGAAGAGTTAAATAGAAATTATGGCTTGATTTAGAAGAACCGGGTTGGCTGACTATGTTGAGGCAGAAACTTTGCCTTAATGAGATTATTGTTATTATGAGTTCCATGTTGAAATATGTGTGCAATGCTGTGACCTTTGTGATAAATTGGTGTTTTGGTGTGCTGGCACTATTCATGGGAAAGCGGACACGTTCCGTTATGCTGCCGAAATTTTGGTAGAATCCATGTATAAGTTATAAATTACATGTTAATGCATGTGCAATTTCAAGAAAGCTATGAAAGTTATGATAAGAATTATGTTACTATGAAAGTTCCATACTTCTTGGACCAGCCCCGGACAAGAAGTTAAGGGGAATAGATCGGTGGGAAGGTCGGGGAAAGTAAACCCAGCATTCCTGTATAGGAATGAGCTCGATCCTGAAAAGCAGACTATTACTTAGGAGTCTAAATGGCCAAGAACTCCTAGAAGATCAAGAGATGGAAAAATGATGAAAAGAAATGAAAAAGTTTATGAAGGAAGGTTCAAGAATGAGTCTGCATGATTACATGAATGCATGAATACATGGGATAGTTATGTCAAGATGTTTACAGTTGTCTATTATGTTGGTTTACTACTGTTTATTTATTTATTCTATTTATCATTCTATGTATCATTATTAGTAATCTATCTTGTTTCTTGTGCCGTCTAAAGTAAAACTGAACCTTGCCTCGGACCAGACATTTTCTTGAACTCATTAAAATGGATATTTCAGTTTGAACACATGTTTTTATAATGAAATAAAAACCGAGGCAACTGAGAATGTATGTGACGTTAGAAAACCACTATACACAAACCCTACTGAGAATTTCTTTAAATTCTCACTTCGCTTTGTATTTTTCCGCATCATTCTCAAACATTGGCGATGGACTCCACGGCCACCCTCTTCATTGAGATCCCAGATTTGCAGCTTCACCATGATCCAGAATTGGATTCTTTGTATATAGCCGGTTCTTGTAACTTCCGCCTTTACCTATTTAGCAATAGGAACTTTGCTGTCCCTCTACATCATCCTGTTTTCGACCCTACGACTCCTTACATTGCTATCCCACTATACATGGCGCACCCACCTCCAGCTCCTCCTACACCTGTAGCACCTGCAGCTCCTGCTGACCCTGCACCCGAGTCACCTCCGCAGGCGGTTCCAAACATACCACTTAGCTCAGAGAGTGACCCTTCCGAGGCCACCGGCTCATCACCCTTTTCCTCCTCGGGACCCAGTGTAGAGTACTTTCCAGCCGGGCCTGGCATGGCCAACAACTATCTGACAGAGTAGGTCAGCCAGCAGGAGATGTTGTACAGCATGACCCTCTTTTGATAGCACATAGCTCTGGGTCATAAACTTGATAGTAGGACTAGCAGTAGGTTTTGAAATGTCCTCTGAGGACCTATAGGATCTTTTTGACTGATACGGGCCTTATGTCTTTTTGGTACGCCGGCCCACCTTTGTATTTCACTTTGAAACTCTGTACATAAACTGAAGCAATGATTTCTAACATGTAAATATATACGTATGTATATAGTTGATATTATTATACTGTTTCTTATCTGTTGTGGTATTATGTTGAGTTTCGTTACGCTCATAG
This sequence comes from Pterocarpus macrocarpus, assembly GCA_031439585.1. Classification (NCBI taxonomy): domain Eukaryota; kingdom Viridiplantae; phylum Streptophyta; class Magnoliopsida; order Fabales; family Fabaceae; genus Pterocarpus; species Pterocarpus macrocarpus. Next base: position 34,450,364 of record CM062520.1, read on the forward strand.
TATAGCAGCGTGCCGTTTCGTTTAAAAAAAAAAAAAGAGTAAGAAGAATATTAACACAGTAACACAGTCTACTTAATTTCATGCTATGACTTAAGCATAATATCAAATTAGTAAGGTGTTACAGTAAGCATGCTTATTCGTGATGCAACAAAGGTAACTAAGTGAGAATTGTGAACTTAGAAGGATCTGGAGTCGGAACTCCAGCTTCCCGTGCCATAGGTCGGCACAAGCCAGAATTGGCACCTTCTCCTATCGTTGTCTCTCCCCTTGAGAAATACTTACATGGTTTGAGAGCACCATGTGGATATGCTCCCAGCCAATCATGTAAGTGTATTTTGTATGGGATTGTGTGTTAGTGGTGGATCCCATATAAAATATACTTATATGATTGGTGTAGGAGCATAGCCACGTGATGCTCTTGGTGTAACACCCTAATAAACCCATACTACGCTTAAGTCGTATTACGACGTTTTATTAGTTGTTATTTATGCTCATGGAAAACTAAACTTCACTTGAAATTAAGTTACGCGGAAAATACGATAAGATTTTTTTTTTTTTGAAATATATCGTCGCTTTGCAGCGTTTTGAAAAGTAAAGCCTTGAGCGAGAAGCTAGATAGAGAAAGAGCTTGTCGCATAAAATACATACCCCAAATTCGTAAAACATGGGAAAGGTAAATAAATAATAATTCACAAATACATTGCATTATATAGTAAAATCATTACATCGATATGGGTTCATAATATATATATACATACATATCAGCATTACAGCGAAGGAGGCACATGGTCGTGCCATGATCCAAATACTAGATACAAACTTAAATTGACATTGTTCTTTACCAAAAGGAATGTATGAAGATGCAGAGCTACGGCAACTATAAGCCCAAATCAGCATTGTCTGATATCCCACGTCATACGTCCGCTCACAGTGTAGGGGATCCATGCTCCACTCCACCGGATGCGCCATCGAGATCTGGTGATGATACAAAAGAATAACTAGGATGAGAAATGGAATTTCTCAGTAGGACTCGAACCCGACACGAAAGTGTCATCGTTATCGTCCCAGCCACTTCGGTTTTATTAATAAAAATAGTGAGCATGCATAAGGTTCAATTCTTGGATTTTCGAAATCATGAATATCCGAAGCGGATTCAATTTTAGCATATCCTCTAATCATTTATATCATAATATACACGAGCACAAGTATAATTTCATAAAACATGTATGACTATGCTATAAGCTTATCTTAACTTCTTCCCTTTCTAAGGTTTGGACCGAAGTCCCTTTTCTTTTCTTAACTTGACGTTATCTTTTCACCCACTAAACATAAGTGGTAATGAGCTCATACCATGGCCGTCGCCACCATAGAATTTCGGTACTTACACTAGCTGGGTCATGCCATGCCTTATGTAAGACCTATCCCCTATACTCACACTAGCTGGGTCGTACCATGCCTCATGTGAGTCGTGGGTGAGGGGAGCTTAAATTAGGTCACCTTCCCTTTTGAAGGATCACACCCTTAGTTTATCTTCTTCTTATTAAAGCTTATGATGCAAAATTGTTGCAATTCTTTTCCACATTTAGGCGTAACATATCGCCGTCCCTAAATGTGATTCCTTTATCGTATATTATTAAGCATCATATCATCAACATATCATATTCATATCGTCATCATATCATTATCATAATCATCATCATCATATCATATCATCATCATCATGATCATCATCATATCATGTTATAATCATCATCATCACATCATATCATAATCATCATCATCATATCAACATCATCATATGGATACATAGAGGCATTCCTATCACATAAAGTCTTATGAGCTTAGCTTAGTAAATTTGGTGCAAGCTTTTAATTGAGGTTCCCTCCTGAATAAATTCTTTTATTAGGCATAGGGCCATTTTCATCTATTATCCTTTTTGAAACTTTTAAGTTGAGTTATGAGGGTTTTTCTAATGCTTAGAGTAAAGGTCTTACTGTCTTAAAGCTTATTTCTCATTATTCTTTAACTTTCACCATAACCAGTTTTTACTTTTACAGTGGGGCAGTAATTTTAAAAATTCATCATAATTTCATCTTTTACTCTTTTGTTTCGAATTTTGGTATGATTATACTTCTCTGAGTCTGTTTTTAAACAAAAGAAACCCCACTAAAAAATTCATTTTGTAACTTGAGTTATGCACATTTTATTCTGATTGTTCAGACTTGAAAGTTCAACTCGGGTCAGTGATTTGTCAACTTCACTGGGAGTTCCTCACATGGAATCTGACAAAACTGTTTAATGGAGGTGTTCCTCTGTGTCTTAGCTTTCTAACAAACTTGGTCCCACTCGAAAATAATTTTTGTAGCTCCAGTTATAAGGTTTTTAGTGAAGACTGCCCAAACAGAAATCCATATGGAAACAGCCAACTTTGAAAAATCATATCTCCCTCATTTTAAATCCAAATTTCACGAATTTTATATATGTGGAAAGCTCTTTGATAGAAAATTATTTTCATTACATTTTGAGTTTTTTAGAACGAGTTATATAGTATGCATTCCAGACTGCCAGAATTCCAGCTTAACTAGTTTTCATGTTTTACATATCAAACTTGTGGAGATGTTGCTATACCACTTCAAATCACCATTTTTATGTTTTATCTCATCATCATATTCAAAGTTTTAACCACTAAATCAGTATTTTAAAACAAAATAAAGCAGGATACATACAACCATCATGCCACATAATCTCATTTTAAGACAACATTTTCAACAAGGCAAGAAAAACTCATAGAACAAGATATGGTCATGAGACCTTGAAGCAAGTCCTAAAATCACCTAGCTATGAAGAGCTTAGGAGTTCTAGAACTTGCAAAATACATGAAAAGAAAGGGTTAGAACCACTACCAAAGAAAGCTTTCTTGAAGGATTTTGAAGGAGGAGAAGATTGGAGAGAGCCTTCCTCTTGAGAGCTTGAAAAGGGGGCTTGTGTATGAGTGATCTTGTTTCTCCAAAGACCAAAAATGGTGGTCCTTAAAGGGATGGTGAGGGTGGTGATGGAAATGAGGTGAGAGTAGTAGAGAGATTAGAAGAAGAATAAGGAAGATTTGAAGACAAGAGAGTGGGAATGGGTCTTGGAGAGAGGAGAAAGCTTTGTGTCTTTGGGAGAGGAAATGAAAAATGAAGTGAGGGGGAGAGAGGAGAGGTTGATGGTGCAAATGAGTGATGTGATTTTGGGAGTGATGTGATTTTGCTTCTTACAACAAGCAAGAGAGTGGGAAAAACCTTGGGGCAAAAGAGAGAGTTGTATTTCCTTTGAGTCTTGGCACTTGGGTAAAGACCATGTAGTATTTTCAAGTGGTTAAAAGCTTGACCTATCTTAGGATTGGCATTGGATGACTATGATCAGTCCAAGTGTCACAATCCTGATGGAGGAGAGTAGATCTTTTGTCTTGACTCAAGGAATCTACTAACATGGACTCTTGATCTAAGGGTGTATGATGAGAAGGCAAATAGATAGTTGGATATGGCTCTTACCTTGACCAAACTTTCAAACAATAATAAAAGGGAAGTTTTTAAAATTTTACCATTGTCACAATTATCTAGATGCTAATTAGTTCAATTGGTTTAATCACACATTAGCACATTTTCAATGAAAAGGATTTTCCTCATTAATTATGTAAAGAAGAGGTGAGGGTTAATCTTCATGTAATTAAGATGTGATACTTATATGCTCTTAGTTAATTTAGTTAGATTATCTTGATTTTATGTTCTAAATCATGACTTAATAAGAATTGGGCAATTAGGCTTTTAATTGTAACTTTTAATCCATTATGTTTCAATTGTTGACTTTCACTTATCTTGTTGACTTGCCTTTAATTTACTAAGCCCTTGCTCAGCCGATTAGTTCTTAATTAATCGCTAACCCCTTTAATTAGCCAGAGACATCGAGCTAATTAGCTTAGACAAAAATTGGGGATATTACACTTGGACCATGCAAGCATTTCTCCTCTGCCCTCTGTTTTGGCGTTTGAGCGAAGCTTGTTCAGAAAGGCAAACAAAACCCAAACTTCTCTCTCGTGGCATTGCTTTCCAAGTCATAGAGAATTGCCAAATGGCAACAAAATGTCTCATCACACCACTCATGTTGTATTTATGGAAAAAGTCGTATTCTGATTTTATTTATCCATTTATCTCTCACAATACTTGAGGTTCTTGCTAACACGCACCTTATAAAGTATGGTGCAAGATGCACCGTGTATTATTAGGTGCTTAATACGGTCCATCACAGGTAATTTGAGGTTTTCTCCCAATAGCCGGTTATGCCATATAGAAAAAGTGATGAAAACGATAAGAACACTTACACGACTGGTCTCTCAGTATCATTGTTTCTTTTGACTTTTTTTTAGTCCAGAAATTTACCACCTAATGCTGAAAGCACTGGTAAAAAGCTACTAAGTAAGACTTTTTTACCAGCATTTTTAGCAAATATGCTGGTAAGAAAGTAGAAGTTTAAGAAAAGATGACAAAAAAGAAAAGTTCAAGAAGTAACAAACGAAATCCCTCAATAGTAAAAAGTATTGTCGGCAAAGAATCCCTCAACAGTAGCAGCATCTCTCAATAGTGACTAAGGACAAACAGCATCTACTAAAATCTCTTATCAAAATCTACTTTTTGATTCTCAATAATTGTATATTTTGTTTTTCATGTATATGAATGAATTGCTCAGAGATTGAACTCGGCAGAGGGCAATCGAGCATAAAAGTTCTCTCTCGTTGTGAACTTTTGAAAAACTTTGTGTTTCAATAAAATCTCTGATGAAGTTCTACAAAATTGTAAGTCTCTGACTCTTTCTACTTTTATTTCGTTATCCTTATTTATGAATTCTTCTCTCCTTCATATGCTAATTACTTTGATCATGGATTACTCTGATGAATTGTTCAATACTGAGAATTTTGAAGAAGTGTTGTTGCATCTCTAGTATCTGAGCCAGTAGACTGCTATTTTAATTTTTTCTTCTATTTGAGTTATTTTACTATACAAAGTAATCATGTTCATTATCTTCCACACTTAGTGTTAAGTGTAGCATTGAGAGGTGTGTATACATTGGTCAACCTTTTGATCCTGTGGTCCTAACGGTAAAGCCTGAGAAAGATAGTAAGACCGTTAGTTTAGCAGGATAGGAGTCTTTCGTAGGGTGGTCCCATAATGTAAAATGTAACACCCTAATAAACCCATACTACGCTTAAGTCGTATTACGGCGTTTTATTAGTTGTTACTTATGCTCGTGGAAAACTAAACTTCACTTGAAATTAAATTACGCGAAAAATACGGTAAGATTTTTCTTTGAAATACGTCATCGCTTTGCAGCGTTTTGAAAAGTAAAGCCTTGAACGAGAAGCTAGACAGAGAAAGAGCGTGTCGCATAAAATACGTACTTCAATATCATAAAACAAGAGAAAGGTAAATGAATAGTAATTCACAAAATACATTGCATTATGTAGCAAAATTATTACATCGATATCGGTTCATAATATATAGACATACATATATATCAGCATTACATCAAAGGAGGCTCATGGTCGGGCCATGGTCCAAATACTATATACAAACTAAAATCGACATCGTTCATCACAAAAGATGAATGAAGATGCAGAGCTACTGCGATGACAAGTCCACATCAGCAACCATCTAACATCCCACATCATACGCCCGCTCACAGTGTCGGGGATCCATGCTCTGCTCCACCGGATGCGCCATCGAGATCTGGTGACGATACGGAAGAATAACTAGGGTGAGAAATGGAATTTCTCAGTAGGACTCGAACCCGACACGAAAGTGTCATCGTCATCGTCCCAGCCACTTCGGTTTTATTAATGAAAATAGTGAGCATGCATAAGGTTCAATTCTTGGATTTTCGAAATCATGAATATCCGAAGCGGATTCAATTTTAACATACTCTCTAATCATTTATATCATAACATACATGGGTATAAGTATAATCATATAAAAATGCATGACTGTGATATAAGTTTTCTTAACTTCTTCCCTTGCTAGGTTTTGGACCAAGTCCCTCTTCTTGTCTTATCTCGACTTTTATCTTAAGTCTTATCTTTTCACCCACTAAACATAAGTGGTAATGAGCTCATACCGTGGCCGTCGCCACCATAGAATTTCGATTTACACTAGCCGGGTCATGCCATGCCTCATGTAAGACCTATCCCCATACTCACACTAGCTGGGTCATGCCATGCCTCATGTGAGTCGTGAGTGAGTGAGGAGCTTACTTTGGGTCACCTTCCTTTGAAGGATCACACCCTTAGTTTACTTTCTTCTTATTAAAGCATGATGCAAAGTTATTCTGATTTTTTCCACATTTAGGCACGTGTCGCCGTCCCCAAACGTGGTTCCTTTATCAATCACCTCAAGCATGACGCCCCAGGGTGTTCATATTTATTAGTCTTTTCATGTTTATCATTAAGCATCATATTATCAACATATCATCATGATTTATCATAATATCGTCATCATATCATTATCATCCTTATCATCATCATAACACTATCATAATCATCATCATATCACATCATCATCATCATGATCATCATCATATCATATCATAATCATCATCATCATATCATATCATCATCATTACTCATCATCATCATAGCATCATGCTTGCACATAAACATAAGGCATATTCTCAAGCAAAGTTTTATGAGCTTAGCTTAGTAAATTGGGTGCAAGCTTTTAATTGAGATTGCCTCTTGTGTAAACTTCTTTTATTAGGCTTAGTGCCAATTTTGTCTAATGTCCTTTTTGATACTTTTTAAGTGAATTATGAGGGCTCTCTAATGCTTAATGTGAGGATATTAATGTCTTAAAGCTTATTCCTCCTTATTCTTTAACTTTTACCATAACCAGTTTTTACTTTTACAGTGGGGCAGTAACTTTGAAAATTCACCATAATTTCATCTTTTACTCTTTTATTTCGAATTTTTGTGTGGATATAGTCCTCTGAGTCTATTTTTAAACAAAACAAACCCCACTTAAAAATTCATTTTGTAGCTTGAGTTATGCATATTTTATTCTGACTGTTCAGTTTCTAAGTTCACTCCCGGTACAGTGGATTGTTACTTCTCATTATAATTACTCAGAAAGAATCTGAGAAAACTGTTTTATGGGTTTGTTCCTCTATGTCTTAGCTTTCATTTGAACTTGGTCTCACTCAAAAATCATTTTTGTAGCTCGAGTTATACACATTTTAGTGTAGACTGCCCAGACAGAAACCAATCCGAGAACAGTCCACTTTGAAAAATCATATCTCACTCATTTTAACTCCGAATCTTATGTATTTTATATGTATGGAAAGCTCTTTGAGTCTACTTTCATAGAAAAATAGTTTCGTTCCATTCTGAGTTTTGTAGCAATAAACATACCGCACGCTTTACAGACTGCCAGAATTCCAGATTCACTAGTTTTTAAGTTTTTCACTTCAAGCTTATGGAGAAATTGTTATATCACTTCAAATCACCATTTTCATGTTTTAACTCATCATCATATTCAAAGTTTGAGTCACCAAATCAGTATTTTGAACCAAAATAAAGCAAGATACATAAAACCATCATACCACATAATCTTATTTTAAGACAACATTTTCATCAAAGCAAGAACACTCATAAGGCAAGATGATGTGGTCATGAGACCTTGAAGCAAGTCCTAAAACCACCTAGCTATGAAGAGCTTAGGGGTTCTAGTTCTTGAAAAATATATGGAGAGGAAGGGTTAAAGTCACTACCAATTGGATTTCTTGAAAGCTTGAAGAGAAAGAAAGATGTTGGAGGTGGCCTCCTTCTCCTTGAGCTTGATAGTGAGGCTTGTGTATGAGTGGCTTTGTTTCTCCAAGGACCAAAAATGGTAGTCCTTGAAGGGATAGTGATGGTGGTGATAAGAGATGAGGGTGATGGTGGTAGAAGAGTGAGGATTTAGGGTAGAAAAACAAGAAGAATAAGAGGAAGAGTAGGAAGAACAAGAGAGGCTTAGAGAGAGGTGAGAGCTTTGTGTGTGTGTCTTGAGAGAGGAAGTGAAAAATGAAATGAGGAGAGAGAGGGCTGATGGTTGGCGAAAAAGGGGGGGGGAGAGAGTGATGTGATTTTGCTTCTTTTGCAAGCAAGGAGGCTAGCAACCATGGGATAAAAGGGTGGGTTGTGTTTTCGAGTCTTGCACTTGGGTAAGGACTTGTAAGTGTTTTTGTCAAGTGGTTAAAAGCATGAGCTCTCTTAGGATTTGGCATTGGATGGCTAGGATCACACCAAGTGTCATGATCTTGGTGAAAGAGAGTACAACTCTTGTCATGACTTAAGGAAGCTACTAATATGGACTCTTGATCTAGTGGTGTATGATGAGAAAGTAATTGAATGGTTGGATGTGGCTCTTGCTTTGACCAAACTTTCAAAAAAAAATAAATAAAGGGAAGTTTCTACATCTTTATAATTGTTGTAATTATCTAAATTTTAATTAATTCAATTGGTTCAAATTACACCTTAGTTCATTTTAATTAAGAAGGATTTTCCGCATTAATTATGTAAGAAGACGTGAGGGTTAATGTGATTAAGTTTTGAGACTTATATGCTCTTAGTTAATTAGATTAGATCACCTTGATTTTATGTTCTAAATCATGGATTAATAAGGATTAGACAATTGGGCTTTTAATTATAACTTTTAATGCATTATGTTTCAATTGTTGACTTTTACTTATCTTGTTGACTTGCCTTTAATTTACTAAGCTCTTGCTCATCGAGATTAGCCGATTAATTCTCAATTAATCGTTAACCTCTCTAATTAGTCAGGATCACTGAACTAATTAGCTTAGACAAAAATTGGGGATGTTACAATCTCCCCTCCTTAAAAAGAATTTTGCCCTCAAAATTGCTACTGTGAACCTGTCAGGTAGGCTTGCCCAGTGCGATTCCTTGCAAAATGCCCAAAGCTGTCCACATCTGTAGCAGACATTTTGTCCAGCATAGCAAATCCCTTTGTGTTGTCTCTCACACTTTGGGCAGGTGAGATTCATTGCGGGCTTTGAGGGCTGGTCGGCGAGTCTTGGAGGGTTGGCGGAGAGCTCTTGTGGCTGGTTGCCCTTGGATCCTTCACCGTAGTAGGGCTTCTTTTGCAAGGGCTCCTTCATGTGTTGCTCTTGAGATGCCTGTCTCCTCTTCAGACCTCGATCTCTGGACCGCCAACTTTCGAACATTCTTCTACTACACGGCTCTTATTAACAAGTGCCGCATAGTTCCTTATCTCCAATGGGGCCATCGATGCCAGGATGTCGGCCCGCAATCCTCCTCATACTTCATGCATTTCCAATGCTCATCCGGTTTCATTGATACAATGTAGAAAACTTGCACAGCTCCTCAAACTTCGTCGTGTACTCAGCAATGCTCATACCTCCTTGGTAGAGCCTCAGGAATTCCATTTCCTTTGCATTCCTTACGGACATCGGGAAGTACTTCTCATAAAAAGCCACCTTGAAGGCATCCCATGTGATCTCCCTCTGATCACTTTCCATCAAACTTTTCGCTCCTTTCCACCAGAACTCGGCATCCGCCTTCAACATGTAAGTGGCAAAAGCCACCTTCTGGGTCTCTGAGCAAGCTAGCACGGAGTAAATTTTCTCAATCTCTTTGATCCACTTGTCGGCTTTGTCAGGGTTGAAAGCCCCTTTGAAACTAGGCGGGTTTGCCTTGCGAAACTCCGAGAACTTCTGATATTCGGCATCAGCTCCATTTCCACCAACAGACTCTTCGGATCTTCGGTTCAACTGGTCCATCATATGCTCAGCAGCTGTAGCTTGAGCTTGCATTGCGTTTGCCATCTGTTGGAAGGTCCTCATAAACTCGGCGAGGTTCGCGTTGTCGCTGTTCTCGTTGGAGGTACGTCTGCGAGTTGCCATTTGTTCCTGAACACACCATACAAAGACATCGAGTTGATCAGGCCCAACGTTAAGCATAAGCATGGCAGCAACTAAAGGCAATCTCACATGACGGTCATGCATTCTAAGTCCTACATCCCATCATACGATGTGATTCTCAAGACGACCTAACATAGCGCACGTGAAGTTATGCTTGGAAGCATAGTCAGTCTAACCTCAGGCTTTAACAGGATGAACTGCTCTGATACCATAATGTAACACCCTAATAAACCCATACTACGCTTAAGTCGTATTACGGCGTTTTATTAGTTGTTACTTATGCTCGTGGAAAACTAAACTTCACTTGAAATTAAATTACGCGAAAAATACGGTAAGATTTTTCTTTGAAATCGCTCATCGCTTGCGTTTTGAAAAGTAAAGCCTTGAACGAGAAGCTAGACAGAGAAAGAGCGTGTCGCATAAAATACGTACTTCAATATCATAAAACAAGAGAAAGGTAAATGAATAGTAATTCACAAAATACATTGCATTATGTAGCAAAATTATTACATCGATATCGGTTCATAATATATAGACATACATATATATCAGCATTACATCAAAGGAGGCTCATGGTCGGGCCATGGTCCAAATACTATATACAAACTAAAATCGACATCGTTCATCACAAAAGAGATGAATGAAGATGCAGAGCTACGGCGATGACAAGTCCACATCAGCAACCATCTAACATCCCACATCATACGCCCGCTCACGTTGTTTGGGATCCATGCTCGCTTCCACCGGATGCGCCATCGAGATCCGTGACGATACGGAGAATAACTAGGTGAGAAATGGAATTTCTCAGTAGGACTCGAACCCGACACGAAAGTGTCATCGTCATCGTCCCAGCCACTTCGGTTTTATTAATGAAAATAGTGAGCATGCATAAGGTTCAATTCTTGGATTTTCGAAATCATGAATATCCGAAGCGGATTCAATTTTAACATACTCTCTAATCATTTATATCATAACATACATGGGTATAAGTATAATCATATAAAAATGCATGACTGTGCTATAAGTTTTTCTTAACTTCTTCCCTTGCTAGGGTTTTGGACCGAAGTCCCTCTTCTTGTCTTATCTCGACTTTTATCTTAAGTCTTATCTTTTCACCCACTAAACATAAGTGGTAATGAGCTCATACCGCCACCATAGAATTTCTCGTACTTACACTAGCTGGGTCATGCCATGCCTCATGTAAGACTCCTATCCCCTATACTCACACTAGCTGGGTCATGCCATGCCTCATGTGAGTCGTGGGTGAGGGGAGCTTACTTTGGGTCACCTTCCCTTTTGAAGGATCACACCCTTAGTTTACTTTCTCTTCTTATTAAAGCTTATGATGCAAAGTTATTCTGATTCTTTTCCACATTTAGGCGTTACGTGATCGCCGCCCCAAATGTGGTTCCTTTATCAATCACCTCTGGCACGTGTCGCCCCCTGGTGTTCAGTATTTATTAGTCTTTTCATGTTTATCATTAAGCATCATATTATCAACATATCATCATGATTTATCATAATATCGTCATCATATCATTATCATCCTTATCATCATCATAACACTATCATAATCATCATCATATCACATCATCATCATCATGATCATCATCATATCATATCATAATCATCATCATCATATCATATCATCATCATTACTCATCATCATCATAGCATCATGCTTGCACATAAACATAAGGCATATTCTCAAGCAAAGTTTTATGAGCTTAGCTTAGTAAATTGGGTGCAAGCTTTTAATTGAGATTGCCTCTTGTGTAAACTTCTTTTATTAGGCTTAGTGCCAATTTTGTCTAATGTCCTTTTTGATACTTTTTAAGTGAATTATGAGGGCTCTCTAATGCTTAATGTGAGGATATTAATGTCTTAAAGCTTATTCCTCCTTATTCTTTAACTTTTACCATAACCAGTTTTTACTTTTACAGTGGGGCAGTAACTTTGAAAATTCACCATAATTTCATCTTTTACTCTTTTATTTCGAATTTTTGTGTGGATATAGTCCTCTGAGTCTATTTTTAAACAAAACAAACCCCACTTAAAAATTCATTTTGTAGCTTGAGTTATGCATATTTTATTCTGACTGTTCAGTTTCTAAGTTCACTCCCGGTACAGTGGATTGTTACTTCTCATTATAATTACTCAGAAAGAATCTGAGAAAACTGTTTTATGGGTTTGTTCCTCTATGTCTTAGCTTTCATTTGAACTTGGTCTCACTCAAAAATCATTTTTGTAGCTCGAGTTATACACATTTTAGTGTAGACTGCCCAGACAGAAACCAATCCGAGAACAGTCCACTTTGAAAAATCATATCTCACTCATTTTAACTCCGAATCTTATGTATTTTATATGTATGGAAAGCTCTTTGAGTCTACTTTCATAGAAAAATAGTTTCGTTCCATTCTGAGTTTTGTAGCAATAAACATACCGCACGCTTTACAGACTGCCAGAATTCCAGATTCACTAGTTTTTAAGTTTTTCACTTCAAGCTTATGGAGAAATTGTTATATCACTAAATCACCATTTTCATGTTTTAACTCATCATCATATTCAAAGTTTGAGTCACCAAATCAGTATTTTGAACCAAAATAAAGCAAGATACATAAAAACCATCATACCACAAAATCTCTTTTCAAAACAACATTTTCATCAAAGCAAGAACACTCATAAGGCAAGATGTGGTCATGAGACCTTGAAGCAAGTCCTAAAACCACCTAGCTATGAAGAGCTTAGGGTTCTAGTTCTTGAAAATATATGGAGAGGAAGGGTTAAAGTCACTACCAATTGGATTTCTTGAAAGCTTGAAGAGAAAGAAAGATGTTGGAGGTGGCCTCCTTCTCCTTGAGCTTGATAGTGAGGCTTGTGTATGAGTGGCTTTGTTTCTCCAAGGACCAAAAATGGTAGTCCTTGAAGGGATAGTGATGGTGGTGATAAGAGATGAGGGTGATGGTGGTAGAAGAGTGAGGATTTAGGGTAGAAAAACAAGAAGAATAAGAGGAAGAGTAGGAAGAACAAGAGAGGCTTAGAGAGAGGTGAGAGCTTTGTGTGTGTGTCTTGAGAGAGGAAGTGAAAAATGAAATGAGGAAGAGAGAGGGCTGATGGTTGGCGCATAAAGGGGAGGGAGAGAGTGATGTGATTTTGCTTCTTTTGCAAGCAAGGAGGCTAGCAACCATGGGATAAAAGGGTGGGTTGTGTTTTCCTTGAGTCTTGGCACTTGGGTAAGGACTTGTAAGTGTTTTTGTCAAGTGGTTAAAAGCATGAGCTCTCTTAGGATTTGGCATTGGATGGCTAGGATCACACCAAGTGTCATGATCTTGGTGAAAGAGAGTACAACTCTTGTCATGACTTAAGGAAGCTACTAATATGGACTCTTGATCTAGTGGTGTATGATGAGAAAGTAATTGAATGGTTGGATGTGGCTCTTGCTTTGACCAAACTTTCAAAAAAAATAAATAAAGGGAAGTTTCTACATCTTTATAATTGTTGTAATTATCTAAATTTTAATTAATTCAATTGGTTCAAATTACACCTTAGTTCATTTTAATTAAGAAGGATTTTCCGCATTAATTATGTAAGAAGACGTGAGGGTTAATGTGATTAAGTTTTGAGACTTATATGCTCTTAGTTAATTAGATTAGATCACCTTGATTTTATGTTCTAAATCATGGATTAATAAGGATTAGACAATTGGGCTTTTAATTATAACTTTTTAATGCATTATGTTTCAATTGTTGACTTTTACTTATCTTGTTGACTTGCCTTTAATTTACTAAGCTCTTGCTCATCGAGATTAGCCGATTAATTCTCAATTAATCGTTAACCTCTCTAATTAGTCAGGATCACTGAACTAATTAGCTTAGACAAAAATTGGGGATGTTACATAAAACACTAAGATTGTAAGAAGATGGCAGAATTATTAAGAACACTAAGTAACTTAAACTTAAGAAAAAACAATAAGATAATAGTCTGCCAGCTAGACCAGGCTAGCATCTCTGATAGTCAAAAGGATAAAGAGTCAAAATAGGTATAGTTACAAATACTAGATATAAAAAAATCTTTACAAAATTGGTCAATTCCTATTGTTAAAAAATGCGAAGTTTACAAACAACACTTACTCTAGAATTTCTCTCATGAAGAAATTCATATGTTAGAATATAGCTACCCAGGCACCAGACAAATAGGACGATAACTATATTAGAACAAAATATGCTAGATCAACATTCTGGGAAGGGTTATAATTTCATCCACTTAGGATTAATAAAAGTAGTTGCTAAACCAAATTACCGACTAGGAGTCAATATGCCAATAATGATGCTATTAAGAGACAAAAGATTACTACAGTTTAAAGATTCTGTAATTGCAGTTAGGAAAGTAACCTTCATGATGGGCCAGCTTTCTTTAATAGTTACCCAAACCTTTCAATGGATCTTAATAATCCTAGAATAGCTGAAGCCATTAAATTATATATAAGAACCCTAGACAACATAATAGATGAAGTTTTAGGACTATTTAGGATAATTAATAGAATATATTATAAAGTTACAAAAATTGATTACAATTTTAAAGCCTTAAGAGAATCCCCTAAAGATGAAACAATATTAGTAGAAGGAAACCTAACTAAGTCATCAGTCCAAGTTCCAAGAAGACTGAGTCATGAGGAAGTATCAAAGAAAATACTGGAAGAATGGTTACTAGAAGAAGTCATGCCTCAACCTAAAATCTACAACATACAAATGTGTGAAATAATTCAAGAAGGTACTAACATTAGGTTAAGAATGAATAGATTAACGAGTACAAATAAAAGAGCGTAAAAAATTATTTAGAGAAGAACCCTCTAGAGCCTCTGTAGATGGATCAATAATTAATATTGATCTTAAAGGATTAGATAATGCAACACTAAAAATATCTAAGCCAATATATCAAGACACTTATAATTCAGAATCTCCCAATACTCCCCTATAACATCACAAATATTGAATACTTTAACTAGGGAACAACCCTTTCAAATTGATAGAAATTGGATTAGACAAGACTTTGAAGCAGAATATAATAAAGAAAAAAGAGATTGGTATTTCAACACCTATAATAAAGAAGTAGTACAAGAGTTTAGAAGAGTATTTTATCAATATGTGGAAAAGAAAGAAATAAATTTATATTTCTTTGATTGGTTTTCAAAATATAGTAAAGAAAATGATTTAAATTATCCTGTTAACATAAAAAATGAGATTAATCCCCTTGAAAAGAAAACAACCCCATGGAAAACTCTTGACGATAAAATAATAGAATCAGAATATCCCCTTAAGATGGCTTAAAGCTACAATTATCAAAAGATTTAGAAGTAGAAGCTATCTTACAAAAAGACCTATGATGAAAAAAGATATATAAAAAATACATAAGCAATTAAACTATTCAAACACTATCTTAAATACTATGGCCAAAATAGAAAATCAATCTTTAATTAATAAACCTAGTACTTCAAGAATGACTAAATCTCCAGAAAAATCCATTTATAAATTGATAAATGTACTGCAAAGGGAATTAGAAGCAATAAGATTTACAAGCAATGCTGATAAAAACCTAGAAGAAATTAAACTAAAATTAGAGAAACTACATATAGGAAAATTAACAATAAATACAATCGAAACTACAAATTAAAACTAAACAAATTAAGATTCCAAAACTAAGAAATTAATATCCAAGATGTAATGTCCAGAAAGTTTAAAACATTCGATTTACATAATTAATCAAATTATTCGATTAATTTGCATGACTACGGTTAATAGAAGACAGCTAAATATTAAATATGAATTAGATACATGTTAATTAGATAGACTAGAGTTAAGGAAATGAGAGTAGCCAATTAGAAAATCATAGTAAAAGTAAGTAGAAAAGAGTTGCTAGTTTAAAGAAAAACCAGTAGAATTTCGGTAATTTAAACAGCCAAAACCGTAATAGAATTATTCAACTAAAAGCTCTAGATCTTATGGTCACTAACTCATCCACCTCGCCTCTAAAAGTGGCACATGGACAGCCACAACACAAGAAGAGAGTTGGTTCAATTTGAACCACAAATGCCAAGGGCCAATGAGGTTTGAAAGATCAAACCACCACCATTAATTAACTCAAAGAGATTTTTATTTGTCTCCTTTCTCCTTGTGTGTTATGACTGCCACTTTCTTGTCTCTCCTTCTTCATTTTCTTCTTCTTCTCCGCCTTCATTTCACTTCCTTTCAAGCTTTCATCCACTTCCTTACCCACCAACATCAACCTTAATCAAGAAACTCACTTGCTAGAGGTTGGATTCACTTGCTTGGTTGATTTTCTTGGATTGATGATGATTAGAAAGTTTATTCTACTAATATAAATGATGATCTATGGTGATGATGTGATGATTTATGATTGATTTAGCATATCTTTGCTTGGGTTAGATTGGATATTGAATGATGAACACAAGAATCAACAAAACAGAACCAGGTTTTCCTCAAAATCCCTATGGCGTCCATACTTGCGCACTATACGGACTCGCCTATAGACTTCAAACTGAGATGAAACTATTTTTAGCTGAAACTAGACATCTAGGGATTTCAAACCATATAAAATATAAGGTCATTGGATTAGTATAGAATTAGTTATGAATTTTTGAATTTTGACTTAGAAATTTGGCTTCATATCTAGGCAGTATGAATTAAGAAGGGTGTAACTCACCCTACACAACTCTAAATTGAGTGAAACTATGCTGTTGAAAGTCTAACATGTAAGGAAAGATCCCATAAAAATTTCAGATTTAGATTCAGATTCATTGCCAATTATTCCCAGCACATCAATGAAGTTACCTTAGGTTCAAACAAGGCTAGAACAGGGAAGTCAAGTTACGGGGCTTATATCTCAAGATATACTTATGCAAATGATACACAATTTATTTTATTTAAAAGCATGTTCTGTTAGCTTTAATTTGGTATAAATTTCGTATAATTTCACCCAGATTCCTATTTTTAGTGAATTTTAAGGGTGCAATTCTGGTGAAGTGTAGGGCAGTCTGAGGTAAAATACAAATAACTTGAGCTATACAAATTAAAATGAGATGGGACCAAAGGGGTTGGAAACTAGACACATAGAGCTATAACATATCCAAAATTCAGGTTCAAATGATTTGAATAGGAGTAAAGGTGAATTTTACAAAATTCGGGTAGAAAAGGATAGAGTGAGCAGCAAACTCTGTTGATAATCCTGTTGATTTTGACACACCATATGATTGATATTGTGGTTATAAGTTTGCTATCTTATATTGATTTGAATGCTTGATTGGTTTTACTAGTATTCTGGCACTATTCATGGGGAAGTAGACATGATCCCTCATGCTGCCGAATTTTCGGCAGAAATTAGTGATAGTTCTAAATGTTTGTGTGTTAATGTTATTATGTGACGTATATGAATACCATGCAAATATGATCATTTGAGAATAAGCTATAAAGCCTATGTATTTATGATTCTATGATGAAAGATATGATGATGAGTCCATATTCCTAAGAAATGTGACATGGCGATCACGCTCTGATGGGGTATGACATGGCGATTATACTCTGGAATGTGGCATAATGATCCCACACCCTAAGGAATGTGACATGGCGATCACACCCCGAGGGAGTATGACATGGCGATCATACTATGGGATGTGGCAGGATGAACATATTCCTAAGGAGTGTGATATAGTGATCACACCTCGATGGAGTATGACATGGCGATCGTACTTTGGAATATATATGACAAGCAAAGGCAGATAAAGGAAGAAAAGAAAATTATGTGTATCTGCATAAATTCAAGTATAAGTATAGGCATGTGCAGATTTTATGTTTCCAGTATATTGGTGTTATTATATTTTAATACGTTGCAGTTATTATTCATAGTATAATTCATGAATTTATTTTGTATTAGCTCTCCCAAATGACAAGTGTATGAATAAAATAAACTTTGATTCGGATAGTATATTTTCAAACTATAAAATTAAATAGTTTGTATAATATGTTCACCTTTTTCATAATAAACTGAAGCAACTGGAGATGACAAAGATGACATTATGTATGATAGTTAGAGAATCCTATTGAGAATTTAAAATTCTCACTTTATTTTCGTGTTATCTCCAGATAGTTCGAGAAAAGTCAAAGACAGCTGAAGTTGCTGTTAGATAAGGTTTGCTCAGGTAATAGTAACAACTCCTGAGTGTGGTACTATGACTTAAGTATAGTACTATACCAGGAAGGACATTACACAAGATCTACTTGTCCAGATATACAATTTGAAGAAAGAGGAGAATTAGTTTAAAATGCATTCATTAGATCAGATATTGAAGAATGGAATTTAGATGGTTTAAGTGAACAAGTAATATTAGATTTAACTTGTCAATTGTCCATGGCTACTATGGCTTATAAATAAAAAAGGTTATCTAAAAGAGATACAACTATAATTTTAGTCAAAGGTTCACAGGGCAATTAAAAGGTTGGTGAGATGATTTATGTACTGAAGAAGATATATTATTAATACTCAATAGTATAAAGTCAGAAACCAATGAATCTGATACTGTGTCAACATTAATAATATTCAATAATACAAATTTTTGTAGGAGGCCCTAATATATTCAAAGATAGAGCTGCCAGTCAGTTGAATAACTTAAGATGTCAAACAGTGTTTGATTACAGATGGTATAAAGATACATTTTTTTTTTTTTTTTATCAAAAGTAACATTAAGAGAGGATGAATTTGTAGGATTATGGAAGGAAAGATTCATTGCTGGATTTCCAAAGCTCTTTGTAGAAAACCTCTAAACCAATCTACAACAGTATTATGAAAATCTGAATTTAGAAAAATTGACATATGGTCAAATACATAATATAATAATAACTACAAGGATACAAGTATGCACAAATTTTAAATTACAAGACAAAATGCGCAAAGAAAAGATAACAAATAAAAAAGAAGTAAGAACGTTCTATCAATAGTATGGCCTAGAACCGATTAAGGCCCTCGTACTCAAGTAAAGAGAAGAAATAAACAAAATCAAAAGTCACATACCTACAAGAAGGCCTATAAAGCC
Source organism: Pterocarpus macrocarpus (assembly GCA_031439585.1). Classification (NCBI taxonomy): domain Eukaryota; kingdom Viridiplantae; phylum Streptophyta; class Magnoliopsida; order Fabales; family Fabaceae; genus Pterocarpus; species Pterocarpus macrocarpus. The sequence goes on from CM062520.1 coordinate 34,469,433, forward strand.
CCATCTAAAATGAGCCAAGAACCATAACCTCCAAAAACACCTAGAAAGCCTAAATTTACAAAGTTGAAGAGGAAGGACAATGCATGTTGGAAATATGGAAGAATAGGACACTATGCTAATAAATGTAAAGTACAACAAAAAATCAATAATTTAAAAATAGATGAAAAAATTAAAGAAAGCCTTCTCAATGTTTTAATCAATTCAGAACCTGAAGAAATAACATCATCTAGTGAAGAAACTGAAGATGGAAAAATTTATCAATTATAAAATACCTCTTCTGATTTAGAACAAGATTTTGGCTTAAAAGAATATTGTTTTGGGCTAGGATTATGTAATTCTCAAGATTGTAAAGCAATAAATATGTTAACTAGAGAACAAACTAATACCCTAATTTCAATAATAGATAAAATGGACGAATCTCCGTTAAAAACTGAGTTCTTACATCAATTAAATGACTTAGTTAAAAGAGATGAAGAAAATAGAGTTCAAATTAAACCAATAAATATGAGAGATATTTATAATAGATTTAAATCTCCTACTGAACAAGTAATGTTGGAATTAGACGGAAGATAGATTATTCAGTTCCAAACTAACACATCTCAAGAAAAAGAAAAAGCTGATCAATAGTCATATATTAATTTATTAAGTCTAAATACTACTCATAAATGGCATTGTGAAATAACTTTAATTATACAAGATCAAAAGTTTAATATGATAGCCTTAATAGATTCAGGAGTTGATGTAAACTATATCCAAGAAAGGCTAATACCTATAAAATATTATGAAAGAACTACTGAAGGAGTAACAAGTGCTAATGGATCAAAATCAATATCTAATATAAATTATCTTATGCTAAAATATACAAAAATAAAATGTTATATGACATCATTTGTATTAGTAAAAAACATGAATACTCAATTAATATTAGAAACACCTTTCCTAACTTTACTATATCCTTTTCAGGTCATTGAAAGAGGAATAATATCAAAAGCTCTAGAAAAAGAAATATTATTTGAATTTATCAAACCTCCAAGAATAAAAAAACTGAATTTATCACGGGAATCGTCAATAACTAAAGTTAATTTAATTGAAAGAAAACAAAAACATATTATTATGTTGAATAAAGAAATCCAATATGAGAGAATAGAAGAACAATTACAAACCCCGAATATCAAAAAGCTGGTATAAGAACTTCAAGAAAGAATCGAAAAAGAAATTTGTGAAACAAATGCAACTGCTTTTTGGCATCGGAAAAAATATGAAATTTCATTACCATATGTTGAAGGGTTTAATGAAAAAGATATTCCTACAAAAGCAAGACCTATACAAATGAATCAAGAATATTTAGCTTATTGTAAAAAGGAAATACAAGAATACTTAGATAGACAGTCCAAAGTCAAAAAACCCATCTGATGAACCATTTTGGAAATTTGAAGGAGATCCCTTTTTTGAATCAGATAAACCAGGAGTGCTGATAAGGTTTGCAATAAAACATATTGTACCAGGCTTCTTTATAATCATAATAGTTGTAGGTTTGAGGAGTGAACTATCTTGAAAAAGGTTTTTTGAGAGACACAGTAGCACTTCTTCAAATTCTCAGCATTGAACAATTCATCAGAATAATCCATGATCAGAGTAATCAGCATATGAAGGAGAGAAGGATTCATAATAAAGGATAAAAAAATAAAAGTAGAAAGAGTCAGAGACTTACAATTTTTTAGAACTTCATCAGAGATTTTATTGAAACACAAAGTTTTCAAGATACAAAGTTTTTCAAAAGTTCACAACGAGAGAGAACTTTTATGCTCGATTGCCCTTTGCTGAGTTCAATCTTTGAACAGTTCATTTATACACATGAAAAGCAAAGTATACAATTATTGAGAATCACAAAGTAGATTTTGATAAGAGATTTCAGTAGATGTTTTCTCTCCTTACTCACTATTGAGAGGTGTTGCTACTATGGAGGGATTCTTTGCCGACAATACTTGTTACCATTGAGGGATTCCTTTTGTTACTTCTTGAACTTTTCTTTTTTGTCGTCATCTCTTGGACTTCCAATTTTGAGAGATTCTTTCGGAAGCTCTTTATTATTGAGCATACGAGTTGTAACATCTACTAATACCATACTATGCTTAAGTCATTTTATGGCATTACTGGTTGTTACTTTTATCTAACGGAAGTTCTTATCTTTGAAATTAGCGTAATATATGAAAATAGCATATAATTTTTTTTTTTTTGTAAAACCTTTATGCTTGAAAACTGAGCCTTTAAGCACTTACTTACTCGTATACATATGAACGTTGTTCTTCATATCGCTGAGTTACTAATAAGATATACAGCAAAATGGAAACAAAATAACACAATACATTAAACCAAGAACGTAATCATAGATAACCAAGGTCATCATTACACTTAATAAGTATCACATATGTAATAGGTCAAATTAAGCAGCATGACTTCCTACATGCTTTTAATTACACATAAACTGCCCAACTAGGGCCCTTGAGAAAATGAAAATGCTATGCTACTATCTCGATCCTCCTTAGCTAGGTGAAGAAACATGGTAGCTCCTCATCTTATCCAGTCAGGTACCATCAGAAGTGTTACTATGGATGTTATCAGCTCCATCTGAAGATGATGTAACGTCCGAAAAAAAAAAAATTCTATCGTTAACAACTAAGTTATTCAATTTTATCGAATAAATGAGTTTAATCAAAATTTGATTAAACACTCACTTAAAGCCAATTAAGGGTGAGTTGAATAAATTAGGCTTGATGGAATTAGGTTAGGAGTGTAGAAAACCTCACAGAAAAATTTCAAACCGATTTATCGATTTACGAGCAATCGGTAAGATTTCGGAGTTTTAAACTGTCGGAACCAGATCAGTAGAAATCATGCCATGTGTAACATCCCCAACTTTTGTCTAAGCTAATTAGCTCAGTGATCCTGGCTAATTAGAGAGGTTAACGATTAACTGAGAATTAATCGGCTAATCTCGATGAGCAATAGCTTAGTGAATTGCGTCAAGTCAATAATTGAGTCATAATGCACTAAATGGTTTAATTAAAACCTAATTATTCGAACATCATTAATTCGTAACTTAGAAATATAATTAAGCTAATCCAATCTTATTAATTAAGTACAAGACAATTGTTCTACCTTACCAATTGAGATAGATTAATTCTAAACCCTAATTACATAATTCATAAGATCAATTCTTTTAAGAGGAAAAATGTCTTAAAGATGTAATTAACCAAAATCGGTTAAAGAGCAATTTAACTAATCGAATTGATTAACAACTTAGGTAATTCTAATGGCTTTGAAGATTTAAAAAAAAATTTTTTTTCTCCTAATTGATGCACCAAATTTTGGCCAAGGGCAAGAGCAAAATCCAACCATCCATTTGCCTTCTCATCATGCACCCTTAGATCAAGAGTCCATGTTAGTAGATCCCTTGAGTCATGACAAAAGATCCACTCTTCTCCATCAAGATTGTGACACTTGGAGTGATCACAACCATTCAATGCCAATCCTAGGATAGATCATGCTTTTAACCACTAGAAAAGAAACACTACAAGCCTTTACCCAAGTGCCAAGACTCAAAGAAAACACAACCCACTCTTTTACCCCAAAGTTCCTAGTTTTCTTGCTTGAAAAAGAAGTAAAACTCACCTACTCACTCTTGCTTATTGGAGAAGCAAAGCAATCAGCCCACTTCTCCCCATTTTTGCGCCCAAACTAGCTCTCCCACTCTCTCATTTGTGATTTTCATCCTCTCACTACAAGCCTAAGCTCTCACTTCTCTCTAAGCCTCATTCTAGCTCTTCTACTCTTCCAATTCCTCTTGTTCTTCCTCCCACTTTCACACCCCATCCAACTCTCTTTCCATCACCACCCTCACAAGCCCTTCAAGAACCACCCTCTTTGGTTCTTGAGGAAGCAAAACAAACACTCATTTAGCCTCCATTTGCTAGCTCAAGAGGAAGGAGGCCATCTCCAACCATTCTCATTCTTCAAGCTTTCAAGAGAATCCTTGTGGTAGTGATTCTAACCCTTCCTTCTTCTATGTTTTTCAAGCTCTAGAACTCCTAAGCTCTCCATAGCTAGGTGGTTTTAGGACTTGCTTTAAAGGCCTCATGGCTATGCTCTTGTTATAAGTTGTTTGTGATTGTTGCTCTTCTCTTGGAAAATGACTTTGGATGTGCATTTTGTTTTATGTTGAACCCAACTTTTTAGAGCTCAAAGTATTGATTTTTACCAAGATCTCAAAGTATAAAAGTGGTTTGGAAATGCAACATGGTCATTTGAAGAAAAGACTTAATGTTCTTACAAGAAAACTCCTTGAAACCAAAACCGTGAAAACTGGAAACTTCTGGCAGTCTGTATGGTGCGATTAATAACTCTTTCAATATAACTCCAAATGCAACGAAACTAATTTTCTTGAAAATAGACTCAAAGAGCTTTTCATACATATAAAATATGCGAGATTTGGCCTTAAAACGAGAGAGATATGATTTTTCAAAGTTTGCTGTTCCTGGATGGGTTTCTGTCTGGGCAGTAGGAAATAAAACATGCATAACTCAAGTTATACATAATATTTTTGAGTGGGACATAGGGGAACATTAGATAAAACAGTTTTGTCAGATTCCATGTGAGGAACCCCCAGTGAAGTGGACAAGTCACTGACCCGAGATGAGCTTTCAATCCTGAACAGTCAGAATAAAATATGCATAACTCAAGCTACAAAATGAATTTTTGAGTGGGGTTTATTTTGTTTAAAAATAGACTCAGAGAAGTATAACCATACCAAAATTCGAAACAAAAGAGTAAAAGATGAAATTATGGTGAATTTTTGAAGTTACTACCCCACTATAAAAGTAAAAACTGGTTATGGTAAAAGTTAAAAAATAAGGAGGAGCAAGCTCTAAGACATTAATACCCTTATATTAAGCATTGCAAAAACCTTTATAATTCAACTTAAAAGTGTCAAAAAGGATAATAGATGAAATTGGCACTATGCCCAATAAAAGAAGTTTACACAAGAAACAATCTCAATTAAAAGCTTGCACCAAATTTATTAAGCTAAGGTCATAAAATTTTGTTTGAGAATATGCCTATGTCTATATGCAAGCATGATGCCATGATGATACAATATGATGACAATGACATGATGATGATGACATGATATGATGATGATCATGATGATGATGATTATGATATGATATGATGATGATGATTAGGGTATTGATATGATGACGATATGAATATGATGTGTTGAAAATATGATGCTTAATGATATACATGAAAGGATTAATAAATATGAACACCCTGGGGACGGCGATACGTAACGTCCAGAGGTGATTAATAAAGGAACCACATTTGGGGACGGCGATACGTAACGCCTAGATGTGGAAGAGAATTAGAATAACTTTGCATCATAAGCTTTAATAAGAAAAAGATGAACTAAGGGTATGATCCTTCAAAAGGGAAGGTGACCTAATTTAAGCTCCCCTCACCCACGACTCACATGAGGCATGGCATGACCCAGCTAGTGTAAGTATAGGGGATAGGTCTTACATGAGGCATGGCATGACCCAGCTAGTGTAAGTACCGAAATTCTATGGTGGCGACGGCCACGGTATGAGCTCATTACCACTTATGTTTAGTGGGTGAAAAGAGAAGACTTAAGATAAAGTCAAGATAAGACAAGAAGAGGGACTTCGGTCCAAAACCCCAGCAAGGGAAGAAGTTAAGAAAAACTTATAGCACAGTCATGCATTTTTATATGATTATACTTATGCCCATGTATGATATGATGTAAGTGATTAGAGATTATGTTAAAATTGAATCCGCTTCGGATATTCATGATTTCGAAAATCCAAGAATTGAACCTTATGCATGCTCACTATTTTCATTAATAAAACCGAAGTGGCTGGGATGATGACGATGACACTTTCGTGTCGGGTTCGAGTCCTACTGTGAAAAACCATTTCTCACCCTAGTTATTCTCTCGTATCATCACCAGATCTCGATGGCGCATCCGGTGGAGCAGAGCATGGATCCCCAACACTGTGAGCAAGCGTATAACGTGGGATGTCAGACGATTGCTGATGTAGACTTGTCGTTACCGTAGCTCTGCATCTTCATTCATCTCTTTTGTAACGAACGATGTCGATTTAAGTTTGTATCTAGTATTTGGATCATGGCATGACCATGAGCCTCTTTTGATGTAATGCTGATATATATGTATATATATATATATATATATTATGAACCCATATCGATGTAATGATTTTGCTATATAATGCAATGTATTTGTGAATTACTATTCATTTACCTTTCTCTTGTTTTATGATATTGGAGTACGTATTGTATGCGACACGCTCTTTCTCTGTCTAGCTTATCGTTCAAGGCTTTACTTTTCAAAATGCTGCAAAGCGACGACGTATTTCAAAGAAAAATCTTATCGTATTTTCTGCGTAACTTAATTCCAAGCAAAGATTAGTTTTCCACGAGCATAAGTAACAACTAATAAAATGCCGTAATACGACTTAAGCGTAGTATGGGTTTGTTAGGGTGTTACACCATGAGTGCCCTAGGATCAATGGCTAAGATTTAGCGAAATAACCCACCCAATTGGCGCCTAAGGCAGCCCTTGATGGTGGAAGCCAAACCAAAATGAATAGCAAGGAGAGATCCACCAATCACATGCATTTGGTTTCCAAAAATCTCACCTTTCTAGTGCTGAAGCTCTTCTCTTTCTTTTCTCTTTACTCCTATCTCCACTCTATTCTCATCCATTCTCAAGTCTCATCTCAAATTACTTGCATCAAAGACACAAAATCAACACAAACTCAACTATACAAGGTAGGAATTTCTACTTCTCTTCTCACTTTCTCTGATTTGGGGCTGAATGGGGATAATGGGTAATTTGAGAATTTGATGTTATGTGGAATGATGATGATGGTTTATGATTAATTTTGCATGTATGTGGTGATTAAAACCGAAATTGATAGCAAATGGCTTGAAAAAGGGGGGTAAACCTAGAAGCAAGTTAGGGTTTCCCTCAACGGTCCGTATGGCGGAGTGTACAGCTCCGCCTACCACCATTTAAATTTGATGAAACCATTTTTATATGAACTAGACATCCAGGGCTTTCCATACATATAAAATATAAGGCCATTGGATTAGTATAGAGTTAGTTATGAATTTTTGAAGTTAGACCTAGAAATTTGGGTTCCTACCCAGGCAACATGGGTTGAGAAGGGTGTAACTCACCCTACACAACTCCAAATTGAGTATAACCAAAGGTATTTGAAAGAAAAATACATAGGAGAATGTCCCATAAAAATTTTCGAATTTGATAAGGTCCCATTTGTTCCTAGTGAGTCGAGAAAGTTGCCCTATGTCCAATCCGAGTTAGAACAGGGTAGACCAGTAAGGTCAAGTTCTAAAGCCTATAACTCAAATTATACTCATCTAAATGACATGAAACTTAATTCATTTGAAATCTTGTTCTGTTAGCTTTACATAGATATAAATTTTGCATGATTTCACCCATATTTCTATTTTTAGTGAATTTTCTTCTGTAAGAGTGCAACTCAGGTTAGAAGCAAGACAAGTCTCAAAGAAATTTGAGTTAATGTCAGAATTCGGGATTTAGTGAATAGAAAGCTAGGTCAGTACACTTAGAATCGGACTCTAGACTTAGTAAATAAGGGACTAGGTCGAGAATGTTTGAAGCCGAAGTCAGGACTCAGTAAAATAGAAAGCTAGGTCGGGAGTAGGTAAAGATGAATCCGGAAGTGTATACTTAAGGTTGGACTTGGAGGGGTTCACTTAGTGATTGAACTCGGGAGTAGTGAATAGGAGTCCTTAACGGGTACGTTTTAAGGCTGTATTTGGAACTTAGTAGAGAGCTAGATCGGATATATTGATGTCGAATTCGGGATTCAGTAAATTAGGGAGCTCGGGACTTAGGAAACATACCTATCAAAGTCTCAAAAGACCAATGTTGGAATAAGGTCGGAAGTCAACCAACCCGGAAATCGGAAATGATGTAACCTCGGGAGATCGAACATAGTGTAGGAAAATCAGAACCTAGGTAAGGTCGGAACTCGGAACACGTTGGATATTGAAAGTCGAACTCGGGAACCTTAACAAAAATTAAAAGCCTACAAGTTATATTGATACTTGAGACTTTAAATCTTGTACTTATCAACATTGTTATATTCTTGATATGAATATGGTGTCTTATATGGAGTTTACTATTTGACTTAAAAGTACTGGTTGTCTGGCACTATTCATAGCAAGCCGGACTCGATCCGTTATTCTGCCGAAACTTCGGTAAGAGATTCATGTGTTTTGTGATTTGAAATGGAATGAATATATGATACTTGAGGAATCAAGCTACATGTGCATTCAATTCATGATATGGTAAGGGATTCCATTTTACTTGGGCTAGCCTCGAAATAACTTAAGGGGAATAGATTAGTGGGAAGGTCGGGGAAAGTAAACTCGGCAATCCTGTATAGGAACGAGCTTGGTGCTGAAAAGTGGACTATTACCCAGGAGTATATGGCCAAAGACTCCCAGGGGATCAAGAATGGAAATAAATTCTAATAGGCGAAAGCCTCCAAGAATAAGATGCATTTCTAATTGTACATTCATATGCACAGTGTGATGCTTATTAATTGACTGTCCTAGATACCTGTTTACTTCCGTAATATGCTATTGCTCCTTTACAATTACTATTTAATTGCTTTAGTGTTTCTGTTAATTAAAATTGAGCTTGTTTCAGTGTATGTTTTTCAATAAGTATTTAAGTTAAATACCATTTTATATTGTACAACTGGAAAATTTTGAAAGATCAAAACAATTGGGAATGACAATGATGACAGAGTGTAAAACTAGGAATTCCTACTGAGAAATTTTTATTTTTCACCCTACTGTATATTTCCACGTCATTCTCAGACTATGGAGCATGCAGTGACAGGAGTCCTATTCATAGAGTTCCCTGAGCTCCACATCCACATCGACCCGTTCCTAGATTCTGTATATATATATCTGGCAGGTGCCAGTTTTGTTTGTATTTTTTTTTCCAGAGAGACTTTGCCGTACCACTTATGCACCCACTGTTTGACCCCGCTATCCCGTATATTGCCATTTCCCTTCATATGGCCCATCTATTTCCACCTCCACCAATAGTAGCAGCAGCAGCAGCCCCAGCTCCTATGGCCCTTCCTGCTTCACCACCGTAGCTGATGCTTTCCGCCTCGATGTCGGAGGAGGATCCATCGGAGGTAGCGAGTTCCTCCTCGTCCTCTGCTCCTAGCATGGACCACCCTCTTGCAAATACACCCATGGCGAATGGGTTTCTTTCTTCAGACTCCGGTTAGGTAGTGGATATGCCGTAGCGATAGTAGATGTACAGGACGGCCCTCTTTTGGCATTCTGGGCCATGGATAGATAAGTATAAACTAGGAGTAGTCTATGAAATGTCCCATGGGGACCATCTAGGGTATTGTACTTAGAGACCGACCATTTTATTTTGTGATAGTGGCCTCATATTTTTTTTACCCTATATCATTTTGACAAACTTTGAAAGCAGATATCCATGTATATATTTAAGATGTGTTTTATAGTTGTTTCGTCTTTATTAATATTTTATTTATGTTATGCTGCTTACAGTATACCAATTGACTAGTATTTATTCCGCCGTCAAGCAGAAAATATTATTACACGAAATGTTACCTTTAGGTAAGTTATTAATAATGATACAGAAAATAGAATTTAATCAGCTTACTACACGTAATCACTTATCAGATAATATATTATGACTTAAGCATAGTACTTGTTTGGTAAGGTGTTACAGATGACATGGAAACATAGGAGTGAGAAATACAGGATTTCTCAGTAGGATTGTGACTAAACAAACATGGTGTCGTCATCATCATCCCAGCCATTTCGGGTTTCATTATAAAAATAGTGGACAGATATAGGTTCAATTTTAACAATTTCTGAAGATATAAATCCCGAAGTGCATTGCTTTTACGTTTATCATCATACTCATAACATCATACATAGGCATACCTACTAATACATGGGATAAACATTCATAATACGCATGAGAAATATAGAAACATGCATGACTATGCAACTCATTAACTTGACCATGGTTCTACTTTGACTTTATTTTCATTTTTAGTACGTGCTTAACATTGTTTACTTTCCTTTAGAATAGACTGCTTTTGGACATGAGCTCATTCTATGACCGTTATCACATAGTACTAAACCAAATCAGACTAAGCCGATATTGATTACTCCTAAGTTGGAGGGTCCTCCATGTCACCCTTGCCTTTGTAACGTCTGAAAAATTTTATCGTTATTAACCGAGTTGTTCGGTTTTCATCGAATACTTTGAATTAATTAGAATTCAATTAAACATTCATTTAAAGCCAATTATGTGTGATTTAGAAGGATTAGACTTGATGGAATTAGATTAGAACCATAGGAAACCTCATAAAATTTTTCTAAAACCAGTTTACCGATTTAAGAGAAATCGGTAAGATTTCGGCATTCTAAACTGTTAGAACCGGACCAATAGAAATTATATTGTGAAAACCCTAGAATGGATGGCCAAGATTCAGCCACCATACCCTTGCATGTGGTGCCACCATCAGCCCCAAAAGGGCAGCTACATCAAGTTGAATGATCAACACAAATCCACCAATCAAATGAAACTTGCTTCAAAAGTTTTCACTTTTTTTTCCTTTCCTATCCCTTTGCATTTTCAGCCAACATAAGGAGCTGAGTTCTCTTCATTTCTCTTCCATTCACACTCATCTCCACTCCATCTTCTTCCCCTCTTCAAGTCTCATCCAAAGTTTCTTCCATCTAAGACATCAAACTAATAAGGTTTCAACTAGACAAGGTAGGAATCCAACTTTTCTTCTTGTTTTCCTTGATTTCGGGCTGTGTGGGGATCTTGTTTTTCTCATGATACTGATGTAATTTGGAGTAATGATGATGGATTATGGTTGATTTCGCATGTATGTTGCAATTAGAATTGGAATTGGTATGAAAGAACTTGAAGAATAGAGAGAATTCAAGAAGCTATTAGGGTTTTCACTTGATGGTCTATATGGTGGAGTGCACGGATCTTCCTACAGCCATTTAAATTTCATGAATCTATTTTTATATGAAACTAGACATTCAGGGCTTTCCATATATATAAAATATAAGGCCATTGGATTAGTATAGAGTTAGTTATGAATTTTTGAAGTTTGACCTATAAATTTAGATTCTCATCTGGGCAGTATGAGTTGAGAAGGGTGTAACCACCCTACACAACTTTAAATTGAGTGAAACTAACGCTTTTTGAAAGCTAAAATATAAAGGAACATCCCATAAAAATTTCAGAGTCAGAGTCAGTATAATTGGACTAAAGGTGAAATATACAAAATTCGGGCAGGATATGCCAATTGACCTTGATGAATGATATTGTGAATATATAATTATTGCTCCATATTGGATTGCATAATTGAATGAATTTACTGGTAGTCTGGCACTATTTATGGGGAAGCGGATTTGATCTGTTATGCTGCCGAAATTTCGGCAAAGAATTCGTATGTTGTGTAAGTTATAAGTGCATGAACACATGATGTTTGAAAGGATAAAGTTAGTTGTGCATGCAATTCATGAATATTATAAAGGATTCCATATTACTTGGGCCAGCCCCTGAATAAGTTTAAGGGGAATAGATCAGTAGGAAGGTCGGGGAAAGTAAATCCAGCAATCCTATATAGGAATGAGCTCGGTCCTAGAAAGCGGACTATTACCCAAGAGTTTTATGGCCAATAGACTCCCAAGGGACCAAGTATGGAAAAATATGAGTTAAAGTCTAGTGCATTATCATTTCTGCATATCCACAGTTTCTGTTACTATGCTTTGAGTTAATTGTACTATTATCTGCTATATATGTACTTTTGTTCACTTTACAGCTGCCACTTACTTATGTCCAAATATGTCTTTCTACTTATTTCTCTGTTTAATTTACCTTATTTCCTTAAGAAAAACTAAACTGTGTTTCGGGCTATGATTTCTCTAACCAATTGAGCAGAATATCCTGTTGATATAACATTTTCTCTTAATTAACCAAAACCCGAGACAACTGAGAATGATAGCAATGTCAGATTAGTGGAGAGATGAATTCCTACTGAGAAATTTTTATTTCTCACCCTATTGTATATTTCCGCGTCATTCTCAGATCATGGAGAACGCGATGATAGGTGTCCTGTTCATCGAGTTCCCTAAGCTTCATATTCACCTCGACCCGTTTATAGATGCTATGTATATATCTGGCAGCTGCTGATTCTGCCTTTATTTCTTCTTTAGTAGAGATTTTGTAGTCCCACTTACTCACCCCCTTTTTGACTTGTCCGCTCCTTATATTGCCATCCCTCTCCATATGGCACATTCGTTCCCACCTCCACCAAAGAATAAAGACTGACAAAGAGATAGCTCCCATGGCTTCGCCAACTTCACCACCGTAGCAGATCCCCTTTGCCTCACTGTCTGAGGTGGATCCGTCGGAGGCGACGAGCTCGTTTTCCTCGTCTTCTGCCCTAAGTGTGGACTACACTCCACCTGGCGCAAACATGGCGAATGAATTCCTTTCCTCGGAGTCCATCTATGGTGCCTGTGTAGTGTTGCAGTAGGAAATGTATAGAGTGGCCCTCTTTTGACATTATTGGGTCATAGGCAGTAGTTTAGTGTATGCTGTATGTGGGTGGTTAGCACACGGAATGTCCCTTAGGGACCAGTCAGGGTACTGATCATAGAGACATACCGATTTATTTTGTTTTAGCAGCTTCATTTTATTACCCTGTACTGTTTATGTATCGTTTGGCAAGCTTTGAAAATAGACGTCTATGTATATATATATGATACAGTTTCAGTAGTTCTGCCCATTCCACATTTTTATTTATTTTATTTCACTTTCTTTACAACGATCATCTATTATTTATTTCGCAGTCAAACGGAAAATTGTTAAGTGAACAGTTAACGCTATATGGGTAATTAACATAGAATCAGAAAATGGGATTTAATTAGACCGCCACACGTAATAACTTATCAAGTAATATATTATGATTTAAGCATAGTATTTTGTCTGGTAAGGTGTTACAGCCTCCCTCATAGAGGTTCCTTGTGGATCGCTGTCTCTCACTTCCCGGAAGTGATCGAGGGGTCATGTCCCATTCTTTCGTTTCTTATCATTATACTTTACATGCATAGTTCTTCTTTGACTAGATACATGCAATGATATGACTAAGTCTATAATTTTGATGGAAATTCGGCAGCATAACGGCTAGACCGGAGCTTCCCCAAAATGCCAATCGTCAACTTTCAACCAACAGTTCATCATATCTATATCATATCATCATACTCATCATTCAATCATGAGATAGAGCTCAGTCAAACTTGTCATTCATCATGCCGAATGACATCATACATTCATACCCTAAAGGGGTTTATAGTTGTGTTAATCTTTGTGAAGAATCTTACGAATCATCACATGATTTCTCATAGTTACCCATGAAAGAATCACATAGTAAAGATATATGTGTGGGGTCTTTTAGTTACTTAGTTCTTATATGAAATTATTCTTTACTTGAGTGCATGTCTTATGGAATACTTGTTCAAATTAATTAAGTTAAGTGATTGTTTCCTTTCCTTGAGATAGTGCACTTAGTGATTCCTAGGTTTATGGTATGCTCAGAGGCCCTAATCATACTTCTGTTTCCAAGGAGTTCGAGATCCCTCTAATCCTTGGGTCATGACAACGCATAACCACATCATGAACCCAACAACATCATGTTCACTAAACACCAAGGGTGATTTTTAACTTAACTAAGTTACAAAGTTTCAAGCTTTTATCACTAACTTAATAATATCTTATATTAAACATTATAAAAGTTATCATTCTTATAAAGTAGTCATAAAGTTTTATTTTTTATGAAAGTAAGTGCCTTTAACATTAAGCTCTTATTTTAAAAATTAGATTTTTATGAAATAATGATACAAGTTACTAGTTTTTTAACTAAAAAGTCTTGTTTTTTTTATGAAAGTTGACTCATTTAATTATTCTAAGACCCTCAAGATCTCAACTTTATGACTTAAAGTTGTCTCTACATTAAAAAGGTTCCTACTTTATCAACTAGTGATATGAAACATTAACTTTAAGGTTAAAAAGTCTTGATCTTTATAAAAGTTAACACCTTTTAGCATTGTTTTGGTTCAAGATCTAAACTTTATGAATTAAATGTTACAAAACAAATCTTTTATGACTTAAAGGTCTCATTCTTGATTAAAGTTTAAAACTGTAACGTCTGAAAAATTCTATCATTATTAACCAAATTGTTCGATTTTCATCAAATAATTGGGATAAATTAGAATTCAATTAAGCATTCACTTAAAGCCAATTAAGTGTGATTTAGAAGGATTAGACATGATGGAATTAGATTAGGAACATAGAAAACCTCATAGAATTTTTCTAAATCCGGTTTATCGATTTAAAAGAAATCGGTAAGACTACGGTATTTTAAACTGTCGGATCCGAACCAATAGAAGTTATGCTATGAGTGCCCTAGGATGAATGGCTAAGATTTAGCCAAAACACCTCCTTATGTGGCACCTTGATCAGCCGTGAAGAGTGGAGAGCCAAACTAAATTTGAAGGCAAGATGAAATCCACCAATCAAAATGAAACTTGCTTCAAAAGTCTTCACCTTTTTCTTTCCTTCTCTCCTTGAATTTTTGGCCAACCTAGCTACTGAAGCTCCCATCGTTTCTCTTTTATTCACTCTTATCTTCACTCCATCTTCATCCCCTCTTCAAATCTCATCAAGAGTTGCTTCCATCTAAGACACCCAATCAACAAGAATTCAACTAAACAAGGTAGGAATCCAACTTCTCATCATGCTTTCCTTGATTTGGGGCAGTGTGGGTGTAATGTTCAGATTTCCAACCTACTACCTAGAATTTCTGATTTCCGACTTTGTTAATTTGCTGGCTTAATTTTCTGACTTCCGACCTCATCTCAGCAAGTTGGATTTATTTCGGATCTCCAGCTTCATCCCAAGTCCCAAATGAAGTAGTATTATTTACGATTTCCGACCTTATGCTTCAATACATAGAATACGAGTTCCGACTTCATAATTAATGGTTCAACCAGAATAAGACACGATTCCCAACCCACAAGTTAATGGACGCAAGATCGAATCTCTGAGTTGGTCTCTAAGTTCGACCAAAATTTATATGGGTTTTGACCTCATACTTTATTTCGGAGCTTCACATAAAAACGGACATGATTTCCGATCTCCAAACTGACGTCCAGGTCTCCAATGAGGATTATTACCAATTTCCGTTTTCGTCTTCAACTTGCAGCATGATTTCCTACTTCCGACCTTAACCAGCATTCCTCATTTCCCGACTTCCGACTTAACCTTCAAGTACAAACAACACGGACGTGATTACCGATATCCTACTTCATGTTTCAAAGAAAATGTACTGATTTCTGATCTCATAATGTAGCCTCGAGTTTTAGCCGAGGTACCCGAGTTCCGACCTCAGACCTCATGTTTCAAAATAGTGTACGTGGTTTTTGACCTCAGAAGTTATAGTTTAACACAATGGTACGAGTTCCAATCTCCGAGTTTATTCTCAGCATTGATATTCCTAAGTTCAAATGGGAGTTCTGAGATTATATGATTGCGAGCTGTATGACTTCCGACTTCCGACTTTTGAACTTGCTTCCAAGTTTCAAATAAACTAGACAAGATTTTCTCAAGTCACAAACAGAATGGCACGAGTTCCAACTTCAAGCATAATGGAGACGAGTTCCAATTTCAGGTAGAACGGAAGCGTATCCCACTTTTGGGACGACGTGGAGAGCAAATTGGCCACAAAAGTGAGAGACATGGCCGAACTTCAACCACAAAACTCCAACCAATCAACACCATAACTCTCATGTATTTAAGTTAGACTCCCCCCTCATTTCCAACTGATATACACCACTTTCTTTCTTTCTTGCTCCAGCTTTCTCCTTCCTTTCTCCCTCTCAATCTACTCTATCAAATCTCTAAGCTTTGTCAAGAATCCATCAATTCAAACTCAAATTCAGCAAGATCACACCCCAAAGAGGTAGGATTCCATTCTGTTCTCACTATGATTGCATGAAATTATACTCTTCTTCATTTATTTGATGGATTATTGGATGTATTATGATGGATTATGATAGGATTAATAGGAAATCTTGAGTTGGACTTAAGGTTAGAAGAAGAAAACTAGGAGAAGTGAAAGTTTGGAATGCTGTCTAGTTGAGGAATTTCCACGGCAGTCCGTACGGCGGAGTGTACGGCTCCACCTACAGATGGTTAAATCCAATGGAACTATTTTTAGATGAAAGTAGACATTTAGAGATTTCCATAGATATATCATATAAGGTCTTTGGATTAGTATTGAGAGAGATATGAATTTTTGAAGGTTAACCTACGAATCAGGACTTTCATCCGGGCAGAGTGACTTGAGGAGGGTATAACTCACCTTATACAACTCCAAATTGAGTGAAACCAATTTTGTTAGAAAGCTTACCCATAGGGGAACATTCCAGATGAAATTTTGAGTTTTTTACGACACCAATTGATCCCAGAGATTCAAGGAACTCACTCTATGTCCAAACTGAGCCAAGACAGAGTAGTTCAGAGAGGTGGAATTTCAGGACTTATAACTCGAGCTATACTAAAGCAAATGGAATGAAACTTATGGAAAATGAAAGGTTGTCCTGTTAGCTTCAATATGAGACCAATTTCGTATGATTTGAGCTTAGTTTCGATTTTTAGTGAATTTATACTTCCAGAAGTGTAATTCGGGCCAGTTATTGAACAGGCTGAGGTAAAATATGAATATCCTGAGTTATATAGATCAAAATGATATAGGACTAAAGAGGTTAGAAAGTAGACATATAGAATTATGACATATCCAAAATTCAGGTTTAAATGAGTTGAATAGAAATAAAGGTGGATTATACAAGATTTGGGCAAAATTGAATAGAATTGACGGAAGTGACCTAATTGATGATTTCACAAGTGTTAGTGAAACATATAAGGTTTGAGTTGAGGATTGCAAGCTTTATATTGATAGATATGTTAAGTTGATTATATTGCTATGGCTGGTTTGTCTGTGAGAATTGGCACTATTCATGGGGAAACAGAACTGATCCGTTATGCTGCCGGATTTACGGCAAAAGTCTATGAAACTAGGAATGTTTATATACAAGGGTAAATTTAAGTATGACATAAGTTATGACGTATATGAAAATAAAGGATGAAGCATATGTATGAGTACATTCAGCATGCCTATGCATGACCATGTATGAGAATGATAAAGCATGAATATAATGAATGTAAATCCCTTCAAATGGAGGCAGTTAAATGAGGTCCCTCCTTGTGAAGGCAGTTAAATGATAAAATGTGAATCCCTTTACCTGGAGGCAGTTGCACATTGAATCCCTCCTGGTGAAGGCAGTTAAATGATAAAAATATGAATCCCTTCACTTGGAGGTAGTTGCACTTGAATCCCTCCGGTAGCTACCCTCTACCTTGGAGGCACGTGGTTAGATGAGATCCCCCTATATTGAAGGCACACGGTTAGATGAGATCCCTCACTTTCGAGGCATGTGACCAGAAGAGATCCCTTCAGTTAGAGGCACATGACTAGAATGAGATCCCTCCAAGACTAGAGGCACGTGAATCCCCTTGCGGGTGAGTCGGTGTGACGACTGTCACGGGTGAAGCTGACGAGCTCACTCCAAGGCCAGGCTATCCAAGGGCAGTAAAAGCACCCTAGGGACGGCGATACGTAACGCCTAGGTGTGCCAAGTAAAGGCTAAAGACTAAAGATTTAAAATATATGCAAGCACCCCACTCACATGAGGCATGGCATCGACCCAGCTAGTGTGAGTATCAGGGACAGAACTTACATAAGGCACGGCATGAGTAAGTACCAAAGGAGGATCCCATATTCCTAAGGAATGTGACATGGCAATCACGCTCTAATGGGATATGACATGGCGATCATACTTTGGAATGTGGCATGTAAAGATTTTATGATGAAAAAGAAAGATGAAGAAAGAGAAGTAAATTTTATGTATATGCATAAATTTAAGTACGAGTAAAGTTATGTGCAGATATTATGTTCCCAGCATATTGATGCTATGTGTGTTTTAATATGCTGTAGTTATTATTCATGATATCATATTTGAATAGGTTTTTATGGGTTCTCCCAAATCCCAAGTGTATGATTAAAATGAGCTTTGCTTCGGACATTATATTTTCGAACTATAAAAGTAAACAGTTTGTACAGCATGTTCACTTTTTTTTTAAAATAAACCGAAGCAAACTAGAGATGACAGCGATGACATTATGCATGATAATTAGAGAATCCTACTGAGAATTTATAATTCTCACTCCTATTTTCGTGTTATCTCCAGATAGTTTTAGAAGTTTTTGAAGGCAATTTGAAGTTCTTTGTCAGACAAGGTCCGCTCAGGTAACAATAACAACTCCAGGGTATGGTGCTATGACTTAAGCATAGTACTGTACTTGGGAGGGTGTTACAGTGGGGATCTTGTTTTCCTCTTGATTCTGATGTGATTTAGTGTGATGATGTTGGATCATGATTGATTTTGCATGTACGTTGCGATTGGAATTGGAATTGGTATGAAACAACTTGAAGAATAGAGAAAATTCAAGAAGCTATTAGGATTTTTACTCGGCGGTCCGTGTGGCGGAGTGTACGGCTCCGCCTAAAACTATTTAAATTTGATGAAACCATTTTTATATGAAACTAGACATTTAGGGTTTTCCATACATGTATAATATAAGACCATTGAATTAGTATAGAGTTAGTTATAAATTTTTGAAGTTTGACCTAGAAATCAGGACTTTCATCCAGGTAGTGTGAGTTGAGAAGGGTTTAACTCACCCTACACAACTCCAAATTGAGTGAATCCAATGTTTTTTGAAAGCTAACATATGAGGGAACATCTCATAAAAATTTCAAAATTATTACCAACTATCCTTAGTACATCAATGAATTCACCTAAAGTTCAACTTGGGTTGATATATGGCAGTCCAGTAGGGTCAAGTTTTAGGGTTGATATCTCAAATTATACTCATTTAAATAATATGCGACTTATTTCATTTGAAAGCTTGCTCTGCTAGCTTTACATTGATATAAATTTCGTATGAATTCACCTAGATTTCTATTTTTGGTGAATTTTCTCTTATAAGAGTGCAATTTTGGTTAGAGACATGTATGAATACTAGATCAAGTTTAGTTAATATCAGAACTCGGAATTTAGTGAATAAGAAACTAGATCGGGTATAGTTAATGTTGGAACTTGGAATTTAGGAAACACATTCATAAAAGTCTTGGAAAGCCAATTGTCACTTAATGTCGGAGATTGGAATCACAAGCGCATAAGACACTTTAAAGTCGAGAGTCAAGGGCATGAATATGAAACCTAAAATATTTAAACGTGGAAGTCGAGGATCTTCAACATAAACTTGGAAGTTGGTACCAGAATATGAAACCTTATACCCTAATATCAGAAATTGAGAACTAGGACGCTTTAAAACTCTTATACACATAATTCCAAAACTCGGTATCTCATTAAACATATAACCTCGAAACTCAGTCCAGAATCCATATCGGAGATCGAACATAACCCCGGAAGTCGGGAATCAAAACATTAACCTTACATACATAACCCCAGAGGTCAGAACTTATTCAATCTTGGAATTCGGACCCAATTCAATCTCGAAAGTGTTCCGTAGCTCAAACTCGGGAACATTAATAGAAGTTAAAAGCTTGCAAGATAGATTAAGAATTAAGATTTTAAACTTACAACCAACTACCTAAGCTTTGCTCATAAGATTTTGTTGTGTGTGACAACTAATGAAGATATGATGATGAGTCCATATTCTGAAGGAATGTGACATGGCGTTCATGCTTTAATGGGGTATGACATGGCGATCATACTTTGGAATGTGGCATAATGATCCCACCCCCTAAGGAATGTGACATGGTGATCACACCCCGAGGGAGTATGACATGGCGATCATACTCTGGGATGTGGCAGGATAGGAGTGTGACATGGTGATCATACCCCGAGGGAGTATGACATGGCGATCGTACTTTGGAATATGTATGACAAGTAAAGTAAGACAAAGAAAGAAAAGAAAATTATGTATATCTGCATAAATTCAAGTACAAGTAAAGGCAGATGAAGATTTCATGCTTCCAGTATATTGTTGTTATTATATTTTAAGACGTTGCAGTTATTATTCATAGTATGATTCATGACATTATTGTGTATTGGCTCTCCCAAATGACAAGTGTATGAATAAAATGGACTCTGCTTTGAACAATATGTTTTTGAACTATAAAATTTAACAGTTTATATGATATGTCCACCTTTTTCATAATAAATCAAAGCAGCTGGAGATAATAACGATGAGACGGTATGAAATTTCTTAGTAAATCCTACTGAGAATTTAAAATTCTCACTTCTGCTTCCGTGTTATCTCCAGAGAGTTTGAGAAGTTTCAAAGACGACTAAAGTTGCTGTCAGATAAGGTCCACTTAGGTAACAGTAACAACTCCAAAGTGTGGTACTATGACTTAAACATAGTACTGTACAAAGGAGGACGTTATAGAAACTTTATGAAAGGTCTTTTCTTTAAAGTTTGATTTCTAAGACATAAAGTGACAAGATATCATTTTTCTAACTCAAAAGGGCTTATTATACCAAAAGCTTAGACTTTTACATGTATTATTGCTTTCAAAATAAAACAAAATAAAACTTTATGGAAGCTTAAAAGTTGCACCACTTTTAAGGAATCAAGAAGCAAACTTTTTAAAGTTTTAAGCTTTTAGGATGTTTATAGTCTTATCTAATCATGAAAAATATAAAAAGATGAAGCTTTTCTAACCATCAACTCATCATAAGAAAAGGAACAACTTTAAACAAGATACCATCAAGAACACTCAATAATAAGAACATATTTTCCAAAAGTAGAAACATCAAGAACATATTTTGCCAAAAAGGGAAATATCAAGAACGGTTGAAGAACAATAAGAACATATTTTTCCAAAAGTAGAAATATCAAGAACACTTGAATAATAACAAGAACAACAAGAACATATTTTTCCAAAAGTAGAAACATCAAGAACACTTGAAGAACAACAAGAACATATTTTGCCAAAAATGGAAAATTTTGCTCATGAAGAGCATGAAGGATCTTCTCAAGTTTTCACTTAAAGATCTTGGTCATGAAAAGAATCAAGCTTCAAGCATTCTTGAGAAAACAAAATAAAAAGATGAATCACTACCTCTTCTTAAAGATGGCGCAAAAACAAGAGAAGAGGGAGAAGAAGATGATGGCTCCTCTTGATGATGATGGTGGCAGTTTTGTAAGAAGGAAGGAGAAGCTCTTGAGATCTTGTGAAAATGGAGGTTGTAATGTTTAGATCTTGTCTCCAAAGACCCAAAGATGAGGTCTTTGAAGGGCTAAGTGAGAGGTTTTGGGTGGTAGTGGTAGAGAAAGGAAGAAGAAGATGAAGAAGAAGAAAAGAGTTTTAGAGAGAAGTAAGAGGATTTGGCTTGAAGAGAGAGAATGAGATGAGTGAAAATGAAAATGGATGATAGTAGGAGAAGGAAAAAGTGGCATCCATTATTCAAGGGGAAGGAGGGAGATATTTTCTTAATTTTGTGTTAATTAAGGTTTAGGAGGGCAAATTGAATGATGGGGGAACAAAGCATATACTAACTCTTACATAAAGCACTCTTGTCTTATGCTTTATGCTTTTATGATATCATTTTTTACTTTATTGTCTAGTTGACTAAATTTGAATTTAATCATGTGATTAAGTGCTCTTGCAACTTAATTAAGATGATTAAGCAAGGATTAGTGATTAACACACAAGAACATGTTCAACAAAAATTAATATTGCGATTAAACTAATTAAGGGTGATTAGTGCTTAATTAAGTTATAATGGCTCTGACTTGTTTAATTAGAGATCATCTAATCTTGATTAAGTATTCTCTTGACTTTTCTCATCCGAGTTAACTCATAAACTTTTCGTTAACCCGTTAATTAAGACTTAATCTCATAATTTCTCATTAAGTGCTCGATTACTCAGGATTACTAAGGTAATTTAGCACGTCAAAAATTGAGGATGTTACATGAGTCTTGTATAATTACACCTTTATGTCAATCTATCCAATATTCCATAAGAATTGTACTCATTACACTAAAGAAAATTGGTGGAACCGGATGCTTCCTCATCTTCAACGCTGCTGGGTTGTAGGGTCCGCACTGCCTTTAGCCTTTCTTCAAACTCTTCTTCTGAAGTGGCAGCAGCTAGTTTGGCCATTATTTTTTATGTTTCTTGTAACACCTTAATAATATCATACTATGCTTAAGTCATTTTATAGCATTACTAGTTGTTACTCTTAATTAGCGGAAGTTCTTATCGTTGAAATTAGCGTAATATACTAAAATAGTATGTAAATTTTTTTTTGTAAAATCTTTATGCTTGAAAACTGAACCTTTAAGCACTTACTTAATCGTATACACATGGACATTGTTCCTCATATCACTGAATTACTAATAACACAAATGATAAAATTGAAACAACATAACACAATACCATAAGCCAAGAATGTAGTCATAGATACTCAAGAGTCATCATTACACTTAATAAGTATCATATATGTAATAGGTCAAATTAAGCAGCATGACTTCCTACATGCTCTTAATTATACATAAACTGCCCAACTAGGGCTTTTGAGAAAATGAAAATGCTATGCTACTATCTTGATCCTCATTAGCTAGGTGAAGAAATATGGCAGCTCTTTGTCTCATCCAATCAGGTACCAATAGGAGTGCCACTGAGGATGCCATTAGCTCCGTCTGAAGACGACACAGAAACATAGGAGTGAGAAATACAAGATTTCTCAGTAGAATCTCAACTAGACCACTAATGTGTCATTGTCGTCGTTCCAGCCACTTCGAGTTTAATTATGAAAATAGTGAGCATGCATAAATTCTATTTTTAAAGGGTTTGAAAACATAGGTTCCCGAAGCTGGTTTCTTTTAATCTTTCCCATATAAACACAATATAAAGAAACTCAAAGCTACCATATCAGAGCATATATGTAACATCCCCATTTTCACCTAAGTTAATTAGCTCGGTGTTTCCGGCTAATTAGAGGGGTTAGCAATTAATTGAGAATTAATCGATTAATCTCGAGAGCAAGAGCTTAGTAAATTAAAGGCAAGTCGACAATTGAGATTTAATGCATTAAAAATTACAATTAAAAGCCTAATTGCCCAATCCTCATTAATCCATGATTTAGAACATAAAATCAAGGTGATCTAACCTAATTAACTGAGAGCATATAAGTCTCAAATCTTAATCACATTAACCCTCACATCTTCTTATATAATCAATGAGGAAAATCCTTCTTAATTAAAATGTGCTAATGAGTAATTTAAACCAATTGAATTAATTAACATTTAGATAATTACAACAATTATAAAGATATAGAAACTTCCTTTAATTATGGTTTGAAAGTTTGGTCAAAGCAAGAGCCATATCCAACCATCCATTTGCTTTCTCATCATACACCACAAGATCAAGAGTCCATATCAGTAGATTCCTTGAGTCATGACAAAAATCTACTCTCCTCCATCAAGATTGTGACACTTGGAGTGATCACAATCATCCAATGTCAATCCTAGGATAGAATATGCTTTTAACCACTTGAAAAGAAACACCTACAAGTCTTTACCCAAGTGCCAAGACTCAAAGGAAACACAACACTCTCTTTTGCCCCAAGGTTTTTCCCACTCCCTAGCTTGTGTAAGAAGCAAAAATCACATCATTCTCCTCCCCCATTTTGCGCCACCATCAGCCTTTCCTCTCTCCCTCATTTCATTTTCCATTCCTCTCACTAAAACACCAAAAAGCTCTCTCCTCTCTCCAAGTTCCTTTCCTACTCTCTTGTTCTTTCAATCTTCCTTGCTCTTCCTCCAATCTCTCTACTACTCCTCACCCCATTTCCATCACCACCATCACTATCCCTTCAAGGACTAGCATTTTTGGTCCTTGGAGAAACAAAGCCACTCATACACAAGCCTCACTATCAAGCTCAAGGAGAAGGAGGCCATCTCCAACATCTTTCTTTCTCTTCAAGCTTTCAAGAAATCCAATTGGTAGTGACTCTATCCTTCTTCTCCATGTAATTTTTCAAGTTTTAGAACCCCTAAGCTCTTCATAATTAGGTGGTTTTAAAGTTTGCTTCAAGGTCTCATGACCGCACTTTTCTCTATGAGTTTTGTTATCTTGTTGAAAGTGTTATTTTGAAATGAAACTTTGTGGGATGATGGCTTGTTATGTATCTTGCTTTATTTTGTTTTAAAGTACTGATTGGATAACTAAAATATTGAAGATGATGATGAGATAAAGCATAAAAATGGTGATTGGAAGTGGTATAACAACATCTCTATAAGTTTGGTATGTAAAACTCAAAAATGAGTTAAGCTGGAATTCTGGCAGTTGGTAAAGCGTACAGTATAACTCACTCCACAAAACTCAAAATGGAACGAAAATAATTTTCTGTGAAAATAGACTCAAAGAGCTTTTTATAAATATAAAATATGTGAGATTTGGCTTTAAAACGAGAGAGATATGAATTTTCAAAGTTTGCTGTTCCTGGATGGGTCTCTGTCCGGGCAGTGGGTGATAAAACATGCATAACTCAAGTTATACATAATATTTTTGAGTGGGACTAAGTTTGTTAGAAAGCTAAGACATAGAGGAACACTTAGATAAAACAGTTTTGTCAGATTCCATGTGAGGAACCCCCAGTGAAGTGGAAAAGTCACTAACCCGAGATGAGCTTTCAATCTTGAACAGTCAGAATAAAATGTGCATAACTCAAGCTAAAAAATGAATTTTTAAATGGGGTTTGTTTTGTTTAAAAATAGACTCAGAGAAGTACATCCACACAAAAATTCGAAATAAAAGAGTAAAAGATGAAATTATGGTGAATTTTCAAATTTACTGCCCCACTGTAAAAGTAAAAACTGGTTAGGGTAAAAGTTAAAGGTTAATGAGGAATAAGCTTTAAGACATTAATACCCTTACATTAAGTATTAGAAAACCTTCATAATTTAACTTAAAAGTGACAAGAAGGATAATAGATGAAATTGGCATTATGCCCAATAAAAGAATTTTACACAAGAGACAATCTCAATTAATAGCTTGCACCCAATTTATTAAGCTAAGCTCATAAAATGTTGCTTGAGAATATGCCTATGTTTATGTGCAAGCATGATGTTATGATGATGATCATGATGATGATATGATGATGTTATGATTATGATAATGATATGTTGATGATATGATGCTTAATGTTATATGATATTGGTCTCTCTGTTTGGCAAAATTTTGGGAAGCTTCGATCTAGCCGTTATGCTGCCGAAATTTTGTAAAAATTATGGACTTAGAAATATTTTGCATCATAAGCTTTAATAAGAAGAAATTTAATTCAAGTAAGTGATCCTTCAAAAGGGAAGGTAACCTAATTTAAGCTCCCTTCACCCATGACTCACATGAGGCATGGCATGACCCAGCTAGTGTGAGTATAGGAGATAGGTCTTACATGAGCCATGGCATGACCCAGCTAGTGTAAGTACCGAAATTCTATGGTGGCGACGGCCACGATATGAGCTCATTACCACTTATGTTTAGTGGGTGAAAAGATAAAGTCAAGTTAAGAAAAGAAAAGGGACTTCGGTCCAAAACCCTAAAAAGGGAAGAAGTTAAGAGAATCTTCTAGCTTGGACATGCATGTTTTATACGATTACACTTGTGCTTATGGTTATTATGATACAAATGATTAGAAAGTATGTTAAAAATTGAATCCGCTTCGGATACTCATGTTTTCGAAAATTTAAGAATTGAATTTGATGCATGCTTACTGTTTTTATTTATAAACCGAAGTGGCTAGGACGGTGACGATGACACTTATGTGTTAGGGTCGAGTCCTACTGAGAAATCTTATTTCTCACCCTAGTTGTTTTTCCGTCTTGTCACCAGATACTCATGGCTCACCCCGTGGAGTGGAGCGTGGACCCTCCCCACCATGAGTGGGCCTACGATGGAGATACTCACGCTATTGTGGCCACGACCACCACAATAGTCCGCACATATTTTTACCTGGGTCGGATTTTTGAGGAAGAGGAGCCAGAAGTCCCTCCAGCCCCTGCAGACATTTCATCGGCTTACCTTAGACAGCCCCTAGGTCCTTGGGATTTTTCGCCTGAGCCGTTGCCAGACATCGAGATGGAGTCGATGTCGCCGGGTTTGCCCGCAGCCGAGTTCGTGCCACCGCCAGAGATCCCTGTGATAGATGTGAGCTCGACGGCCACTCCTAGGGCCGCTTCGCCGTTGCTCCCCGAGTATCACCCTGCCGAGTCCGAGGAGGATCCCTCCGAGGCACGTTCTTCTGTGGCCAGCTATACCCTAGGTCGTCACGTGCGTCGCATTGAGGTGATCAGTAAGCACCCTCGCATTATCCGTACTCCTCACGTACCCCGAAGCCGAGGAGCGAAGGGGACTAGGCACTCGAGGACTTGAGCCCATCCGATCGAGAGGCACGGGAGGGGTAGAGAAATTAGCATGTGTCTGCATGAGCTTATTTGTGTTCCTTATCCTATGTATTTCATTTTGTATTGGACCTTGTCAGACTTATGTATCATTGATTTTGGGGCCATGGCATGACCATGAGTTCCCTTTTTATGTATTTGTTGGATATTATGAGACTAATCATATCTATGTGGTTGTAGTAGTAATTTGAATGCATGATATTTTGATTTATCCCTTGTTCTTTCAATTTATAATGAAATCTTTGCGATACGCTCGTTTATTGCTATATTCTCGCGCAAGGCTTTACTTTCCAAAAGTGACGACGTATTTCAAAAAAAATAATTTTACCGTATTTTCCGTGTAATTTAATTTCAAGCAAAGTTTAGTTTAGTTTTCCACGAGCATAAGTAACAACTAATAAAACGCCGTAATACGACTTAAGCGTAGTATGGGTTTATTAGGGTGTTACAATATACATGTGAGAGCATGGTATAAACATTCATAATACGCATGAGAAATATAGAAACATGCATGACTATGCAACTCATCAATTTGACCATGGTTCTACTTTGACTTTTCTTTCATTTTTAGCACATGCTTACATTCTTTACTTTTCCTATGAAATAGTGCCCTTAATGATTCCTAGGTTCATGATATGCTTAGAGGCCCTAATCATACTTTTGTTCTCAAGGAGTTGGAGATCCCTCTAATCCTTGGATCATGACAATGCATAACCATATCATGAACTTAACAACATCATGTTCACTAATCCAAGGATGATTTTTAACTTAACCAAGTTATAAAATTTCAAGCTTTTATCACTAACATAACAAGATCTTACCTTAAGTATTATAAAAGTTATCATTCTTATAAAGTAGTCATAAAGTTTTATTCTTTATGAAAGTAAGTGCCTTTAAAATTAAGCTCTTAGCTTAAAGATTAGATCATCATGAAATAATGATGCAAGTTACTAGCTTTTTAACTAAAAAGTCTTGTTCTTTATGAAAGTTGACTCTTTTAATTATTCTAGGACCATCAAGGTCTCAATTTTATGATCTAAAGTTGTCTCTACATTAAAAAGATTCCTACTTTATCAACTAGTGATATAAGACATTAACTCTAAAGTTATAAAGTCTTGATCTTTATAAAAGTTAACACCTTTAAGCATTGTTTTGATCCAAGATCTAAACTTTATGAATTAAATGTTACAAAACAGCACTTTTATGACTTAAAGGTTTCATTCTTGACTAAAGTTTGAAACTTTATGAAAGGTCTTGTCTTCAAAACAAAATAATATAAGACTTTATGAAAGCTTAAGAGTTTCGCCACTTTTAAGGAATCAAGAACCAAACTTTTTTAAAGTTTTAAGCTTTTAGAATGTTCATAGTCTTATCAAATCATGAAAAACATAAAAAAGATAAAGCTTTTCTAATCATCAACTCATCGTAAGAAAAGGAACAACTTTAAACAAGATACTATCAAGAACACTCAATAATAAGAATATATTTTTCCAAAAGTAGAAACATCAAGAATACTTGAAGATCATCAAGAACCTATTTTACCAAAAAGGGAACCATCAAGAACACTTGAAGAAAAACAAGAACATATTTTTCCAAAAGTAGAAACATTAAGAGCACTTGATGAACAACAAGAACATATTTTGCCAAAAAGGGAAACATCAAGAACACTTGAAGAACAACAAGAACATATTTTTCCAAAAGTAGAAATATCAAGAGCACTTGAAGAACAACAAGAATATATTTTGCCAAAAAGGGAAACTTTTACTCATGAAAAGCATGGAGGATCTTCTCAAGTTTTCACTTAAAGATCTTGGTCATGAAAAGAACCAAGCTTCAAGTTTTCTTGAGCAAACAAAATAAAAGATGAAGATTACTACCTTTCTTGAAGATGGCTCAAAAACAAGAGAAGAGGAAGAAGAAGATGATGGCTCCTCTTGATGATGATGGTGGTGGTTTTGCAAGAAGGAAGGAGAAGCTCTTGAGATCTTGTGAAAATCAAGGTTGTAGTGTTTAGATCTTGTCTCCAAGGACCCAAAGATGAGGTCTTTGAAGGGCTAAGTGAGTGGTTTTGGGTGGTGGTGGTGAGGAAAGGAAGAAGAAGATGAAGAAGAAGATGAGAGAGTTTATAGAGAAGTGGAAGGATTTGGTTTGAAGAGAGAGAATAGGATGAGTGAAAATGAAAATAGATGGGGTAAAAGAAAGAGCTAGTGGCGTCCAATACATGGAAGGAGGGGAGTGAGATATTTTTGCTTCATTTTGTGTTAATTAGTGATTAAGGAGACAAAGTGGATGATGGGAGAACAAAGCATGGTCAAACTCTTACATAAAGTACTCTTGTCTTATGCTTTATGCTTTAATGATATCACTTTTTTACTTTATTGTCTAGTTGACTAAATTTGAATTTAATCATGTGATTAAGTGCTCTTGCAACTTAATTAAGATGATTAAGCAAAGATTAGTGATTAACACACAAGAACATGATTAACAAAAATTAATCTTATGATTAAGCTTAATTAGCCTTAATTAAACTCGATTAAGCTAATTAAGGGCAATTAGTGCTTAATTAAGCTATAGAGGCTCTGACTTACGTAATTGGAGATTATCTAATCTCGATTAAGCATTCTCTTGACTTTTCTTATCCGAGTAAACTCATAAACTCTTCGTTGGCCCCTTAATTAAGCCTTAATCTCAAAATTTCTCATTAAGTGCCTAATTACTTAGGGTTACTGAAGTAATTTAGCACAACATGAAATTGAGGATGTTACATTTCTACTAAGAAGGCTATTTCCTTTTCTCCCTATTTTTCAGCTGGGGAGATTTGCTGTAAGATCTTGATCCACTCTTCAATTTTTTCTTTTCTGATCAGAGCAACATTGAACTTTGACCACTATGTGACTCTTATTGATCTAACTAGATATAAAAGATCAATATCATCTAAAAACATAGCGTGGAATAATGCCAAGCCATTATCCAAGTTATTCCTTAGTTAGCCACAAATGAAATTAATTCATATCCTTGAACAAAATTAGTTTTTTCTTTAAAATATTTATAAGTGGTTTGAACTTCTGGTGGGAATATGGAGATAGATGCTCCAATGTCAAAAAAACTATCTGATGAACCATTTTGGAAAGTTCAGGGGATCCTCTTTTCCAAAAGTTCACAATGAGAGAGAATTTTTATACTCATTGCCCTTGTCGAGTTCAATCTCCGTGCAGTTCATTTGTACACATGAAATGCAAAATATGTAACGTCTAAAAAAAATTCCATCGTTAACAACCAAGTTGTTCGGTTTTCATCGAATAATTGGGATTAATTAGAATTCAACTAAACATTCACTTAAAGCTAATTAAGTGTGATTTAGAAGGATTAGGCTTGATGGAATTAGATTAGGAACATAGGAAACCTCACATAATTTTTCTAAAACCAGTTTACCGATTTAAGAGAAATCGGCAAGATTTCGGTATTTTAAACTGTCGAAACCGGATCAATAGAAATTATACTGTGAGAACCCTAGAATGGATGGCTAAGATTTAGCCAACTTACCCATGCAAATGGCGCAATCTCAGCCCTCCATATGGGTTGCCAAACCAAGTTGAACAACCAACACAAATGCACCAATCACATGCAACTTGCTTTAGAAGTTTTTATTTTTTTTCCTTTTCTGCCCTTGCAATTTTGGTCCTTATGTATGCTGACCGCTCTCCATTCTTTTCTCCCTCATCTCATCTCCCACAAACCTTCAAGCCACAGCAAGATTTCTTCAACTCAAATCACAAACCTAACAAGAATGACACCTAGGAAAGGTAGGAATCCAATTTTTCTTTCTATTTTCTTTGATTTGGGGCTGTGTGGGGATCTTATTTTTCTCATGATATTGATGTGATTTGGAGTGATGATGATGGTTTATGATTGATTTTACATGTATGTTGTGATTAGAATTGGAACTGGTATGAAAGAATTTGAAGAATAGAGAAAAACTCATGAAGCTATTAGGGTTTTCCTCGGCGGCCCATACGGCGAAGTGTAGGGCTCCATATACAGCCATTTAAATTTGATTAATATATTTTTATATGAAACTAGACATTCAGGTATTTTTATACATATAAAATATAAGGCCATTGGATTAGTATAGAATTAGTTATGAATTTTTGAAGTTTGACCTAGAAATTTGCATTCTTATCTGGGCAGTATGAGTTGAGGAGGTGTAACTCACCCTACACAACTCCAAATTGAGTGAACCTAACTTTTTTTGAAAGATAACATATAAGGTAACATCCCATAAAAATCTCAGTGTCAAATTCGTTGTCTATTATTCCTAGAACATCAATGAATTTACCTTAAGATCAGACTGGGTTGGAACATAGTAGTCCAATATTACGGGGCTTATATCTCAAAATATACTCATGTAAATGATATACAACTTCTTTCATTTGAAAGCACGTTTTGTTAGGTTTAATTTGATATAAAATTCGTATGATTTCACCAGATTTCTATTTTTAGTGAATTTTCACTTATAAGAATGTAGTTCTAGCTAGGAATAGGGCAGTCTGAGATAAAATTCTAATAACTTGAGTTATACATATCAAAATGAGATGGGACTAAGAGAGTTGGAAACTAGACACATAGGGCTATGATATATCCAAAATTCAGATTTAAATGGGACTAAGGGTGGATTATACCAAAATAAGGCAGAATAAGAGGGAGTAAACAAAAAACCCTATTGATGTTTGAATTGAATTTGATGAGTGATATTATGGACATATAATTGCTATTCTATATTAAGTTGCAAGTTTGATATGATTTTATTGGTAGTATGACACTGTTCATGGGAAAGCAGACTTGATCCGTTATGCTGCCGAAATTCGGTAAGAAATTCATATGTTGTGTGAGCTACAATTTGCATGAACACATGATGTTTGCAAGAATAAAGCTAGTTGTGCATGCAATTCATGAATATTACAAAGGATTCCATATTACTTGGGCCAGCCCCTGAATAAGTTTAAGGGGAATAGATTAGTGGAAAGGTCGGGGAAAGTAAACCCAGCAATCCTGTATAGGAATGAGCTCGGTCCTAAAAAGCGGACTATTACCAAGGAGTATATGGCCAATAACTCCCAGGGGACCAAGGATGGAAATGAGTTTTATGAGGCGAAAGCCTTCAAAGATAAGATGTATTCCACAGTTGCACATTTATATATGCTGTATGATAATCCTTAATTGATTGTCAAAGTTATCTGTTTACTTCTTATGATATGTTATTGTTTATTTATGGTAACTGTCGTAGTTGTATTAGTATATCTATTAACTTTGTTTTCATTGTCCCAATTTAAAATTTAGTTTGTTTTAGTGTATGTTGCTATAATAGAATTTAAGTTGAATATTACCATTATGTCGTACTATTTAAAATTATGGAAAAACCGAAACAACTAAGAATGATAGCGATGATAGATGTATATAAAATGAGGATTCCTACTGAGAAATCTTAACTTCTCACTTTACTGTGTGTTTCCGCATCATTCTCAGATCATGGATGTGTCCTTTTCATTGAGTTCCATGAGCTTCATATCCACTTGGACCCATTTTTATGTTCTATATATATAACCGGTGGATGTCAATTCCGTCTTTATTTCTTCTTTCGTAGAGATTTTGCTATTCCCCTAACTCACCCACTATTCGATCCCACCGCACCTTATATCGCTATCCCCCTGTACATGGCCCATCACTTTCCACCTCCACACGCAGCACCAACCGCAGCTCTTGCAGCATCACCTTCGCAAGCTCCTTCTATCTCGTTCTCTAGGGAGGAGGAAGACCATTCCGAGGTGGCGAGTTCTTCGTCATCATCCTCTTCACCCAACGGCGGCTATGCATCGGCCGATGCTAATGGATTCCTTCCCTCGGAATCCATCTAGACAGTGTGTGTGCCATAGCAATAGAAGGTGTACAGAGTGGCCCTCTTTTGTCAGCCTGGGTCATGGGCTGGTGGGTAGGAGATTGGAGTTATACACGAAATGTCCTGTGGGACCAGTTAGGGTACTGTTCATAGAGACAGGTTGATTTATTTTGTTTCAGTGGCCTCATTTTATTACCCTTTTCTGTTTATGTATCTTTTGTCAAACTTTGAAAACAGACATCTATGTATATGTATATATATATATATATGATGCAACTTCAGTAGTTCTGTCTATTTTGCATTTTTATTTATTTTGTTCCTATTATAGCGATTATCCATTACTTATTCAGTAACCAAATGGAAATTAATTAATTGAATAGTTAAGTTTATATGGGTAATTAACATTGAATCAAAAAATGGAATTTGTTTAGACTGTCACACGTAATAACTTATCGGGTAATATATTATGACTTAAGCATAGTATTTTGTCTGGTAAGGCATTACATTTTGGTATTAGAGCAGTTCGTCCTAATATAGGCCTGAGGATTGGATTGACTATGCTTCGCATATGCTCTATGTTCCTTAGATATTATCATGCACTTAGTCTTGTCCATATGGATAGGATGCATGTGAGGGGATTGCCTAACCGTATGCTATCATTTACTAGCACACAGGACTTAGTATTGAGCCTGATCAAGTCAATTACTCTTGTTTTGTGTGTTTAGAAGTTGATAGCTTCTAGAAGCGTGGTAGGCTGCAAACTTCCCCAGCGCAGGACGAATCTACTAAGTTGAGACAATGTGAGAAATGGCGTATGTTATGCACGAGCAGGCAGCTGCGATAACTCAAATGATGGGCCAACTAGGAAGGCAGCCAGAGGTAGGTTTTGGAGGGAATCATAATGGTCTTGGGGTGGATCTGGAGTACCTCAAATTTGCTAAGTTCTGAAAGGCTAACCAGCGCAGCTTCAGTGGAGCCTTGGACCCAGATAAAGCAGACGAGTGGATTAAGGCCATGGAGAAAGTCTTTTCGGTTTTAGATTGCACAGACTGTTAGAAGGTGACCTTTGCCACCTATATGGTAGAAGCAGATGCAGAGTTCTGGTGGAATAGTGCACGACAGTTATAGAGGGATCCCAAACAGATATTACTTGGGACGTATTCAAAGATGCATTCTATTATAAGTACTTCCCTACTTCTGTCCGCAATGCTAAAGCATTGGAGTTCATGCACCTCTGCTACGGGAATAGCAGCGTGCCAGAATACATTGCTAAATTTGAGGAGTTATGCAAAATTTCCACCATTTATCAACGGAGCCCCGACAAAGTATGGAAATGCATGAAGTTTGAAGGTGGGCTGAGAGAAGACATTCTTACCACCATAGGGCCAATGGAGATCAGAGACTTCCCTACTTTGGTAAACAAGTGCCGCTTGGTGGAGGATTGTAACAAGAAGTTGATGGCTGCTAGGTCAACCAGCAGTAACTTTACGAAGGGGTTGGCTCCGCAAGGCCCAAGGTTTAAGCCTAACTTCTAGTAGTAGGGAAAGTTTTAGCCTACGGGCAACAAAGGCAAGCAACCTCAGAGGCCTTTGGGGAACCAGACTTGTAGCCAGTGCGGAAGAATCATGGCAACCGCCCGTGCCTGGCAGGTTAGAATGTCTATTTTGGATGTGGCAAGCCAGGCCACAAGATCTATGAATGCCCAGCCAAAAATCCTCAGTTGACTCCCAGGTCATAACATCAAGGAAGAGTTTTTACTATGGATACATAGGAAGTTGACAAGTCAAAAGATTTGATTCAGGACACATGTGAAGTGAATGGTAAGACCTTGATTGTTTTATACGATTCAGGTGCATCTCACTCTTTCATTTCTCATGATTGTATGTCAGCCTTGCAATTACCTTTCTCTGAATTACCCTATGACTTGCTAATTTCTACTCCTACAAGTGAGCCCGTTAAGACCAATCATATTTGCATGAATGTCCCTTGTCAGATAGGAGGTCGAACTTTTTCAGCTAATTTAATTTGTCTCCCCTTGTTCGAACTTGACATTATTTTGGGTATGGATTGGCTTTCTGCCAACCAAGCCCTATTAAATTACTCTAATAAATCCATTTTGCTTCCTTCTGCTTCACCTTCTGAATCAGTAATCCCTGTAAACCTTTATCTAAGCTCTTTAGCAATGCACCATTGTGGAAATAGGGGTCAAGGGTATATTCTGTTATCAACCAATGTCACGGAGGTTGATAAGAAGTTAGATGATGTTCTAGTTGTTAGGGAATATCCTGATGTGTTCCTTAAAGATATTCCTGAATTCCATCCTGAGAGGGAAATTGAGTTTGCCATTGATTTGGTACCACGAGCAGGACTGATATCCATAGCGCCGTACTGGATGTCAACCTTGGAGTTGACCAAACTTAAAAAGCAGATTGAAGAGCTCCTGGAAAAGAAATTTATTAGGCCAAGTGCCTCACCATGGGCAGCCCCAGTCCTATTAGTTAAGAAGAAAGACGGAGGCATGCGACTATGTTAGACTATAGACAGTTGAATAAGGTGATGATCAAGAATAAGTATCCCTTGCCAAGGATTGATGATCTTATGGATCAACTACAAGGGACTACTATATTTTCCAAGATTAATCTACGATTTATATATCACTAGATCTGGGTTCGAGAAGAAGATGTTCCGAAGATGGCATTTTGGACTCGTTATGGGCATTATGAATACACTGTGATGTCTTTTGGGTTGACAAATGCGCCAGCAATATTTATGGATTACATGAATCGGATATTTCAACCATATCTTGACAAATTTGTGGTGGTATTCATTGATGACATACTTGTTTACTCGAAGATAAAGCAGGAACACACAAAACATTTGTGATTGGTTCTGCAAATTCTAAGAGAAAAGAAACTTTATGCCAAGCTATCCAAATGTGAATTTTGGATGAAAGAAGTAAAATTTCTTGGCCATGTGGTACCCTAAGGGGGAATTTCTATGGATCCCAGTAAGGTGGAGGCGATATTAACCTGGGAACAGTCAATGACAGTCACAGAAGTTAGAAGTTTCTTAGGTCTGGCAGGATACTACAGGAGATTTATCAAGAACTTCTCTCAAATAGCCCTGCCCCTAACAAAGTTAACCAAGAAGAACGCCCTATTCGAATGGATACCTGAGTGTGAGCAGAGTTTCCAAGAATTAAAAGAAAAGTTGACGACAGCCCCAGTACTTACTCTGCCGAATCCTCATGGACCGTTCGAAGTCTACTATGATGCTTCTAAGAAAGGATTAGGGTGCATGTTAATGCAAAATAGGAATGTCATCGCGTATGCTTTCAGGCAATTGAAAACTCATGAAAGAAATTATCCAACACATGACCTCGAGTTAGGGGCAATAGTGTTGGCCTTGAAGATATGGAGACACCACCTCTACGGAGTGAAGTTTGAAGTATTTTCTGATCACAAAAGTTTGAAATACCTTTTTGATCAGAAGGAATTGAACATGAGGCAGCAAAGGTGGATGGAGTTTCTTAAGGATTACAAGTTTGAGCTAAAGTACCATCCTGGCAAGGCAAACGTGGTGGCAGACGCCCTAAGTAGGAAGTTTTTAACCGTGGCATGGATGATGATCAAAGAGATGAAACTCTTGGAAAGTTTTCGAAACCTCAACTTGGAGGTCTCTATAACCCCTCATGCTATTCAGTTAAGCCAAATTAAGATAACCAGTGATTTTAAAGACGAAATCTAGCAAGCACAATAATGGGATGTTAACTTTCAGCATACAATGCAACTAGTGCAATCTGGCAAGCTAACAGGATTTAGTCGGAATGCAGAAGGAATATGGCGATATCAGGGGATAATATGCATACCTGAGGAGGACAACCTTAGGAAGAAGATCTTGGAGGAAGCCCATAAGAGCGAGTTTACTGTACATCCTAGCATTAACAAGATGTATCAAGATCTCAAGAAGATGTTTTGGTGGTCAGGCCTTAAGACAAATGTGGCAAATTTTGTGAATAAATGTTTAGCTTGCCAGAAGGTAAAAATAGAGCATCAGAAACCAGCAGGGACACTACAACCCTTGGAGATTTTGGAATGGAAATGGGAGAGCATTTCTATGGATTTTCGTGATGGGCTTACCAAGAACACCCTCGGGATATGATGCTATATGGGTCATAGTGGATAGACTAACCAAGTCTGCTCACTTTTTACCCATTCGAGCAAATTATTCTCTGGAGAAGCTGGCTCAACTGTACGTTCAAGAAGTGGTGCGACTACATGGTATTCCTTCAACAATCATCTCAGATAGAGATCCCAGATTTACCTCACAATTTTGGGGAGCGTTTCAGAAGGTGTTCCCAGACTGTGTCTAAGCACACATACCACCCACAAACAGATAGTCAGACCGAGCGAACTATTTAGACTCTGGAAGATATGCTGCGAGCGTATATTTTAGAACAGCGCGGGAGTTGGGATCGATATTTACCATTAGCCAAATTTGGATATAACAATAGTTATCATGCGAGCATCAGCATGGCCCCATACGAAGCGTTATACGGACAAAAATGCCAATCTCCATTATGTTGGTACAAATCATGGGAACAAAGTCTGCTAGGACCAGAATTAATCGAGCAAACTACAGAGCAAATCAAAAGAATCCGTAGCAAGATACTTGTAGCTCAGAGTCGTCAGAAGAGTTACGCGGACGTCAGGAGAAAGCCTTTGGAGTTTCAAGAAGGAGATCATGTGTTCCTAAAGATCACACCCACAACTGGAGTAGGCAGAGCTATTAGAATTAAAAAGCTAAGCCTTGCTTTATAGGTCCTTTTCAAATCTTGAAGCGAATCGGGCCAGCTGCATATCGAGTTGCCTTACTTCCACATCTGTCCAACCTCTATGATGTTTTCCATGTTTCTCAACTCAGAAAATACCAACTTGACCCCACTCACTTCTTGGAGCCTGAATCAATCCAGTTAAGGAATGACTTAACTTTCTATGTATTCCCAGCATGGATAGTGGACAGGAGCATCAAACACCTTCGGAACAAAGCTGTACAGTTAATGAAGGTGGCATAGGGAAGCAAAGACTCAGCGGACTTTATGTGGGAATTAGAATCCGATATGAGGAGGGAGTATCCTGAATTATTCTCAGGTACTAAATTTTGAGGACAAAATTTTTGTTTGGAAGGTAGAAATGTAACGTTCGAAAAAAATTCCATCGTTAATAACCAAGTTGTTCGGTTTTCACTGAATAATTG
Organism: Pterocarpus macrocarpus; assembly: GCA_031439585.1. Taxonomy (NCBI): domain Eukaryota; kingdom Viridiplantae; phylum Streptophyta; class Magnoliopsida; order Fabales; family Fabaceae; genus Pterocarpus; species Pterocarpus macrocarpus. The sequence continues at coordinate 34,507,383 of CM062520.1, forward strand.
GGATTAATTAGACTTCGACTAAACATTCACTTAAAGCCAATTAAGTGTGATTTAGAAGGATTAGGCTTGATGGAATTAGATTTGGAACATAGGAAACCGCATATAATTTTTCTAAAATCGGTTTACCGATTTAAGAGAAATCGGTAAGATTTCGTTATTTTAAGCTGTCGAAACCGGATCAATAGAAATTATACTGCGAGAACCCTAGGATGGATGGCCAAGATTTAGCAACTTACCCATGTAAATGGCGCAATCTCAGCCCTCCATATGGGCTGCCAAACCAAGTTGAACAACCAACACAAATCCACCAATCACATGCAACTTGCTTTAGAAGTTTTTATTTTTTTTCCTTTTCTGCCCTTGGAATTTTGGCCCCTATGTATGCTGACCCCTCTCCATTCTTTTCTCCCTCATCTCATCTCATCTCATTTCATTTCTCACAAAAATTCAAGCCACAACAAGATTTCTTCAACTCAAATTACAAACCTAATAAGAATCACATCTAGGTTATTTTCCTCATGATACTGATGTGATTTGGAGTGATGATGATGATTTATGATTGATTTTACATGTGTGTTGTGATTAGAATTGGAACTGGTATGAAAGAATTTGAAGAATAGAGAAAAACTCATGAAGCTGTTAGGGTTTTTCTCAGTTGTCCGTACGGTAGAGTGTAGGGCTCCGTATACAACCATTTAAATTTGATTAATTTATTTTTATATGAAACTAGACATTCAGAGATTTTTACACATATAAAATATAAGGCCATTGGATTAGTATAGAATTAGTTATGAATTTTTGAAGTTTGACCTAGAAATCTGGATTCTTATCTGGGCAGTATAAGTTGAGGAGCATGTAACTCACCCTTCACAACTCCAAATTGAGTGACCCTAACTTTTTTTGAAAGATAACATATAAGGTAATATCCCATTAAAATTTCAGAGTCAAATTTGTTATTTATTATTCCCAGCACTTCAATGAATTTACCTTAAGATCAGACCGGGCTAGAACATAGTAGTCCAGTGGGGTCAAGTTACGGGGCTTATATCTCAAAATATACTCATTTGAATGATATTCAACTTCTTTCATTTGAAAATTCATTCTGTTAGCTTTAATTTGATATAAAATTTGTATGATTTCACTTAGATTTCTATTTTTAGTGCATTTTCACTTATAAGAATGCAATTCTGGCTAGGAACAGGGCAGTTTGTACTAATAACTTGAGTTATACATATCAAAATGAGATGGGACTAAGAGGGTTGGAAACTAGACAAATAGGGCTATGACATATCCAAAATTCAGGTTTAAATGAGTCAAATTGGACTAAGGGTGGATTATACCAAAATTGGGCAGAATAGGAGAAAGCAAACAGAAAACCCTATTGATGTTTGAATTGAATTTGATGAGTGATATTATGGATATATAATTGCTATTCTATGTTGAATTGCAAGCTTGATATGATTTTACTGGTAGTTTGGCACTATTCATGGGGAAGCGGACTCGATCCGTTATGCTACCGAAATTCGGTAAGAAATTCATATGTTATGTGAGCTACAATTTGCATGAACACATGATGTTTGCAAGAATAAAGCTAGTTGTGCATGCAATTCATGAATATTACAAAGGATTCCATATTACTTGGGCCAGCCCCTGAATAAGTTTAAGGGGAATAAATTAGTGGGAAGGTCGGGGAAGTAAACTCGGCAATCCTGTATAGGAACGAGTTCAGTTCTGAAAAGCGGACTATTACCCAAGAGTATATGGCCAATAACTCCCAGGGGACCAAGGATGGAAATGAGTTTTATGAGGTGAAAGCCTTCAAAGATAAGATGCATTCCCCAGTTGCACATTTATATATACTGTATGATAATCCTTAATTGATTATCATAGTTATCTGTTTACTTCTTATGATATGTTATTGTTTATTTATGGTAACTGTCGTAGTTGTATTAGTATATCTATTAACTTTGTTTTCATTGTCCCAATTTAAAATTTAGTTTGTTTCGATGTATGTTGCTATAATAGAATTTAAGTTGAATATTACCATTATGTCATACTATTTAGAATTACGGAAAAATCGAAACAACTTAGAATGATAGCGATGACAAATATATATAAAATGAGGATTCCTACTGAGAAATCTTTATTTCTCACTTTACTTTGTGTTTCCACGTCTTTCTCAGATCATGGAGGATACGGCAACGGGTGTCTTTTTCATCGAGTTCCATGAGCTTCATATCCACTTGGACCCATTTTTAGATTCTATATATATAACCGGAAGATATCAGTTCCATCTTTATTTCTTCTTTCGTAGAGATTTTGCTGTTCCCCTGACTCACCCACTCTTCGATCCCACCACACCTTATATCGCTATCCCCCTGTACATGGCCCATTCCTTTCCACCTCCATACGTAGCACCAGTAGCCGCAGCTCTTGCAGCACCACCGATGGCATCACCTTTACAGGCTCCTTCTATCTCGTTCTCTGGGGAGGAGAAGGACCCTTCTGCGGCGGCGAGTTCTTTGTCATAATCCTCTTCACCCAGCGGCAGCTATGCACCGGCCGATGCCGGCATGGCCAATGGATTCCTTCCCTCGAAATGCATCTAGATAGTGTGCGTGTCGTAGCAGTAGAAGGTGTACAGAGTAGCCCTTTTTTGTCAGCCTAGGTCATGGGTCAGTGGGTAGGAGATTGGAGTTGTACATGAAATGTCCCGTAGGGACTAGTTAGGATACTGTTCATAGAGACAGGCCGATTTATTTTGTTTCAGCTGTAACACCCTACCAACTTATGTTATGCTTAAGTCATGGCATGAAATTGGATAGGTTGCGTTACCATTTTAGTTCTTTGTCTATAGCTATATTCATTATATTATATTTCTTTTTTTTTGACATATGTATATATTTTTGACGAAAATACCTATGAAACGGCGTGCTGCATAAAATAAACGTGATCAGTATTGTAGGACGTAACAGAGTTGAACAAAAAACACTACAGAAAAGAAAATAGATAGTATACCATTAGTCGTATACATACATATGTGACATGGAAGCCAATGGTTCCGTTTATATATATGGGTTCAAAAGCGGGTAAAATAAAGAAACAACAAAACTCCTATTGCTGAAATGGTAGAGATAGGAATGGCGGGAGCCAGCTATGTACAAAGAGTCCATTGTTGGATCATCGTGGAGTGGTAGGTCCAGAAATCTCAATAGGCAGAGTGGCTGTCGAATCCCTCGCCAGCATCTAAGAATGATATGGAAATACAAAGCAAGGTGAGAATTTAAGGAAATTCTCAGTAGGGTTCATGCATGGTGTGTAACTGACGTCACATTCATTCTCAATTGTCTCAATTTTTATTTCATTATAAAAATATGGGATCAAATTGAACTATCCATATTCAATAAGTTTAAGAAAATGTTTGGTCTGAGACAAGGTTTAGTTTTACTTTAGACAGCATAAGAAATAGAATAAACTACTAATGGTAATACACAGAATAAGGAATAGAATAAATAAACATACAGCAATAAGTAAATATAATAGACAAACTGTAAACAACTTGCGATAACTATTCAATGTAACCATGTGTTGAATGTAATCATGCAAAACTTATTCTTGAACCTTTCTTCATAAACTTTTCCCTTACTTGGTCCCCTGGGAGTTCTTGGCCATTTTAGACTCCTGGGTAATAGTCTGCTTTTCAGGATCGAGCTCGTTCCTATACAGGAATGCCGGGCTTACCTTCCCCAACCTCCCCATTGATCTATTCCTCTTAACTTTATTCCGGGGCTGGCCCAAGTATCATGGAACTTCTCATCATAACATAATCTTTATGTTGATCATAACATAACCTTAATGACTTTCTTGAAAATGCACATGTATCTTTTGCCTCATGCATAAGTCTTACCGAAATTTCGACGACATAACAGAATATGTCCGCTTTCTCGTGAATAGTGCCAGTACTCAGCATATCAACTTATCAAAGAAATCATCTCATTGCATTCATAATTCAACATATTTCATTCATATTTCAATCATCAAATTTAAGGCACAAGTATTGCAATTTAAAACATATTTACTATCTCACTACTTGCATTCAACCTGGTTTTTGTAACTCAAGCCAAAATCTCTATTTAACTCATTTGGACCTCAATTTTGGATATGTTAAAGTGTTATGTGTCTATTTTCTAATCTCTTTAGTCCCATCTAATTTTGATAAGCATAGTTCAAATTATTTAGGTTTTATCCCGGCCTACCCTGCAACTGGCCAGAATTGCACACTTAAAAGTAAAAATCCACTAAAACTCAAAAACTGATTCAAATGATATGAAATTGGTCTCATATTAAAGCTAACAGGACAACCTTTCATTTTCAAAAAGTTCCATTCCATTTGACTTAGTAGGGCTCGAGTTATAAGCCCCAAAATTTGACCTTCCTGAACTGTCCTATTTTGGCTCAGTTTAGACATAGGGCAACTTTCTTGGGACCCTGGGAGCAAACGGGATCCTATCTAACTTTGAAATTTTTATGGAACATTCTGGTATGTGTAAGCTTTCTAAAAAAGTTAGTTTCATTCAAATCCAAGTAGTATAGGGCGAGATTTACCCTGAATAATCTAGTCTGCCCAGAATCAACATCAAAAACCTAGGTCGAACTTCCAAAATTCATATCTCACTCAATACTAATCCAATGGCCTTATATGATATATTTATGGAAAGCCCTAGATGTCTAGTTTCATTTAAAAATGGTTTCATCAAATTTAATCAGCTGTAGACAGAGCCGTACACTCCGCCGTACGGACTGCCGAGGGTTTTTGGTTCTCCAGCCCCTCAGCTCTTCCTAATTTCATCCTTTCTTGCTTCCAATTCGAATTTAACCTCACAAACAGCCAATAAACCAGCCATATATCATCATAATCATTCAATCAATATATCAAAAATTGAGAAATTAAACCACCACCAACCACCCAAATCAGAAAATCAAGACAAGAATCAAACCTCTACCTCTTGTTATGTTGTGATTTGGCTTGATTTTGGAACTTGGATGAACAAAACTTGGTTGGGCTTGATGGTTTGATGGAGTTGAGTGAGGGAAGAAGAGAAGAAGAGAGCTGAAAGGAGGGGAGAAGTGGCGTAGAAAATGGCTGAAGGAAAGGAGAGGAGTATGTTATAAAACATGGAGGAGGTAGTTAGAATGGGTGGCTTTGATTGGTTGGAAATCAAAAGGCTAAAATTCAGCCAACTTGCCTCATGTTTGGTGGCCTTTGTTGCGCCATTTTCAGGTGATAAGTGGCTGAGTTATCAGCCACTCAAAGTAGGGTTGATGAGTTGAAATCTCATTGGTTCAGTTCTGACAATTTAAAATATCGTAATCTTACTGATTTTCTTTAAATCGGTAAATCGGTTTCAAGAAAATTTTATGAAATCTTCTATACTTCTAACTTAATTAACTTATACCTAAACTCAATTAATTGCTAATCAATTGATCCTAAATAATTATTCAACCGAATTCTAATTAATCTCAATTATTCGATAAAAACTGAACAATTGATCGAGAAACAATAAGAGAATTTCGGTGGATGTTACATCAGCGGCCTTATTTTATTACCTTGTATTGTTTATGTATCTTTTGTCAAACTTTGAAAATAGACATCTATATATATATATATATATATATATATATATATATATATATATATATATGATGCAACTTCAGTAGTTCTGTCTATTCTGCATTTTTATTTATTTTATTCCTGTTACAGCGATTATCGATTACTTATTTAGTAACCAAATGGAAATTAATTAAGTGAACAGTTAACTCTATATGGGTAATTAACATTGAATCAGAAAATGGAATTTATTTAGACTGTCACACATAATAACTTATCGGGTAACATATTATGACTTAAGCATAGTATTTTATCTGGTAAGGTATTACAAAATATACAATTATTGAGAATCAAAAAGTAGATTTTGATTAGAGATTTCAGTAAATGCTGTCTGTCCTAAGTCACTATTGAGAAATACAGCTACTGTTGAGGGATTCTTTGCCGACAATACCTTTTTTACTATTGACGGATTCCTTTTGTTACTTCTTGAACTTTTCTTTTTTGTTGTCTTCTCTTGATCTTCTACTTTTGAGAGATTCTTTCGGAAGCTCTTTATTATATGTCAATGGGTCCAATATTCCATAATAATCATCCTCACTACTCTGAAGATAATTAGTGGAACTGGACGCTTCCTCATCTTGAACATTACTGGGTTGTGGGGTCTGTACTCCCTTGAGCCCTTGTTCAAACTCTTCTTCTCAATTGGCAGCGGCTAGTATGGCCATTATTTTTTATTTGTCTTCAAAGAAGGCAGCTTACTTTTCTCCCTATTTTTCAGCTGGGGAGATTTGCTGCAAGTTCTTGATCCATTCTTCAATTTTTTATTTTCTGATCAGAGCAATATTGAACTTTTACCACCATTTGATTCTTATTGATCTAGCTAGATATAAAAGATCAATACCATCTAAAAACTTAGTTGCGGATAATCCTAAGCCATTATCCAAGTTATTCCTTCGCTAGCCGCAAATGAGATTAATTTATATCCTTGAACAGAATTAGTTTTTTCTTTAAAATATTTATAAATGCTTTGAACTTTTGGGGGGAATATGGAGATAGATGGTCCAAAGTCAAAAAACCTATCTGATGAACCATTTTGGAAATTTGAGGGAGATCCCCTTTTTGAACCAAATAAACCAGGAGTGCTAATAAGGTTTGTAATAAAACATATTGTACCAGGCTTCTTTATAATCATGATAGGTGTAGGTTTGAGGAGTGAATTGTCTAGAAAGAGATTTTGAGAGACGCAATAGCACTTCATCAAAATTCTCAGCATTGAACAATTCGTCGGAGTAATCCATGATTAGAGTAATCATCATATGAAGGAGAGAAGAATTCATAATAAAGGATAAGGATATAAAAGTGGAAAGAGTCAGAGACTTACTTTGTAGAACTTTGTCGAAGATTTTATTGAAACAGAATGTTTTCAAGATACAATGTTTTTCAAAAGTTCACAATGAAAGAGAATTTTTATGCTCGGTTGCCCTCTGTTGAGTTCAATCTCTGAGCAGTTCATTTATAAACATGAAAAGCAAAATATACAATTATTGAGAATCGAAAAATAGATTTTGATCAGAGATTTTAGTAGATGCTGTTTGTCCGTGCCCACTATTGAGAGATGCTGCTATTGTTGAGGGATTCTCCGCTTACAATACTTTTTACTATTGAGGGATTCCTTTTGGTACTTCTTGAGCTTTTCTTTTTTGTCATCTTCTCTTGGTCGTCTTCTCTTGATCGTCCACTTTTGACAAGTTCTTTCGAAAGCTCTTTATTATTGAGTGTACGAGTCTTGTATAATTACACCTTTATGTCAATCAGTTCAATATTCCATAACAATCGTCCTCATTACTTTGAAGATAATTGGTGGAACTGGAAGCTTCCTCATCTTTAACGTTGCTATGTTGTGGGGTCTGTACTGCCATTAGTCTTTCTTCAAACTCTTCTTCTGAAGTGGCTGTGGCTAGTATGGCCATTATTTTTTATTTTTCTGCTAAGAAGGCAACTTCCTGTTCTCGCTATTTTTCAGCTAGGGAGATTTGCTAGAAGTTCTTGATCCATTCTTCAATTTTTTTTTCTTTTTTGATCAGTGCAATATTGAACTTTGACCACCATTTGACTCTTATTGATCTAACTAGATATAAAAGATCAATATCATCTGAAAACTTAGTTATGGAATAATCCCAAGCCATTGTCCAGGTTATTCCTTGGCTAGCCACAAATGAGAATAATCTATATCCTTGAAGAAAATTAGTTTTTTCTTTAAAATATTTATAAATGCTTTGAACTTCTAGTGGGAATATGGAGATAGATGGTCCAAAGTCAAAAAAACCATTTGATGAACCCTTTTGGAAATTTGAGGAAGATCCCTTTTTTGAACCAGATAAAGCAAGATTGTTGATAAGGTTTGTAATAGAACATATTGTACCAGGCTTCTTTATAATTGTAACACCCTAATAGTCCCATGCTATGCTTAAGTCATATTACGAAATTATTAGTTGTTACTTTTGGTTGTGGAACTAACATTACCTTTTGAAATTACTTTATAAATGAAAATAGGGGTAATTTTTTTTTGAACAATAACGAATAAGCTGTTTTGAAAATCAAGAGCCATGAACGCTTCATGAATATGTAAAGTCAAACGTCTTTATGTCAATAAGCGATGAACTAAATAGAAGTGACAAGAATAACAAATATCTCAGGTAAATATAACATTCATTCCGCAGCCATCATAGTTAATATAATAATAGTAATACCAGAAGTCATACATAAAGATAATGATCGGTCTGATATCTTCTGTCGGCCATACAAAAGAAACCTAACCAATACATCACAAAGAAAAATACATCAGAAATCCTTACTATCCAAGCATGCCATATAACAAAATGATAACCCTATAACTACAAACAAAAAGGGCCATCCTCATGCTTCGCTCCACATGCACTCACCGCATCACTCATCAAGTGGAAGGAAATCATTCCCGAATCCACCAGGAGGAACATCGCCACGTCCTCCTCCTCGGGCACGCTCACGCGCACGAGGCCCAGCACGAGTACGAATGAACCCACGACCACAAACTAGGGGCAGTGCATGATGAGAAGTTGCTGAAAAAGAAGATGAATTGGAAGTCAGGCGAATCATTGATAGGTAAGAAGGCTCAGAGGGTTCAAACTCCACATGGTAGCTTGGGTAGGAGGGCTTTGACAAATCGAAATCCAAGGAAACAGTTGGCGTTAAACAGGTATTCGAGTCAGCTCTCCATTAGTGGGGTACGTCGACGACTGAAAGTAAGGGTGGATATCTTTTTAGGTGACCTCGCCATACGGCTAATGTGTGAGGAAAAACGGGCTCATAACTGGCACCAAAGACTGATGGTCATGGATGATGTAGACCCTCATAGCTACTTTTGCAGACATCACAGAGGCATTCAGCAATGGGTCAAAGCGCCAATGCCAAACTGGGAACTCAATGAAGATCACCATTATGCCCGATGCCGGCATCCTCTAAAGACGACACAGAAACATAGGAATGAGAAATACTAGATTTCTTAGTAGCATAATGACTAAACAAACACTGTGTCATCATCATCGTCCCAGCCGCTTCGGGTTTAATTATAAAAATAGTAGACATGCATAAGTTTAATTTTAATGATGTTGAAAACATAAGTCCCGAAGCAGGTTACTTTTAAACTTAACATCATAATCATATCATCATAAGTAAACATACATACGAAAGCATGGAATAAACATTCATAATACATATGGAGAATAGAGATACATGCATTGACATGCAACCTCATAGACTTGACCATGGTTTTACTTTAACTTTACTTTCATTCTTAGAATGTGCTTAACATTCTTTACTTTTTCTTTGAAATAGACTACTTTTGGACATGAGCTCATTCCATGACCATCGTCACGTAGTACTAACCAAATCAGACTAAGCTGATATTGGTTACCCCTAAGTAGGAGGTTCCTCCATGTCACCTTGCCTCCCCCATAGAAGTTCCTTGAGTCTTTGTGGATCACCGTCTTTCACTTCCCTTACTGAAGTGATTAAAGGGTCATATCCCATTTTTTCTTTTCTTATCATTATACTTTACATGCATAGTACTTCTTTGACAAGACATATGCAATGATATGACTAAGTTCATAATTTTGACAGAAATCCGGCAGCATGACGGCTAGATCGGAGCTTCTCAACATGCCAATCATAAAACTTTCAACCAACAGTCCATTATATCCATCTCATATCATCACACCAATTATTCAATCATGAGACAATGCTCAATCAACTTGTCCTACATTATGCCTAATGGCATCATACATTCATATCCTAAAGGGGTTTATAGTTGTGTTATCTGTAACACCCTCTATCATATAAGCCATGCTCGAGTCATGGAGTTATATTAAGAGGTTGTCACTGTGCTAATAGAATCTTTAAAATGCAAAAAATACAATATATAGCCCTTTAACTGCACATTTTATTACTGAATACAGTTCATAAATTTCGTCATCTCTGATACATAGAGAATACAATAATTACATTTTAAGAAAAAATATTTTTTTAACTAATATTATACACAGAAACTGTTTCTACATTGCGGTTATCGCCCTTACTGAACTTCAACCGGCCTCTATAGTCTTCCGGGCTGACTTAAGCCTAAGTCTTGAATGATGAATATCCTAGGTTTCTACTTTGTTCTTAAGTTTTAGCCTATGATCTGGAATGTTTATGGAAAAGAAAAATATACAAGCAAGCAGTAAGAACCTAAGGTTCTCAGTAGGTAAACTCGAACCATCACGCATACAATGTCATCATAAACATTCCAGCCACTTTGGTCTCTTATGAAAATGTGAGCACACAAAAGCAGTGGTTCGATTTTAAGTTGAAAACATCTTTCTTGAAGCAGGTTGTATTTTAACAACCATTTGGCATATTATATGACAGACATAGAAACATGAATAGTATAACATACTTCACTAAGAAACATAATAACATCATGACATAATGAGATAGTTAGAGATGCACATATAGATGCTTGTACTTGATTGAATGCAAGTGCACTTGACTTAATTCATCTACTTGCAACTTGATCTTGCTTTTCTGTACTTGGTCCCCCGGAGGTGAATGGCCTCTTTTTCCCCTAGGTAATAGCCTGCTTTTCAGGTCCGAGCTTGTACCTATACATGAGTGATGAGTTTACTTTCCCTGACCCTCACACCAGTCTATTCCCCTTAATTCTGGTCGAGGGTTGGCCCAAGTCTTAGACAGTATCGCTCTGGCCCACACTAACTGGGTCTATGCCATGCCTCACGTGTTAGCTTGGTATGTCCCTCTTGCAAGTCCTTATAATCTTTTACTACCTCTTGGATATAATTATGTACGTGAATGCTCTATGTGTTCACGCATATATCTCATATCATTCCTCAATCCTATTTGCATGCATGATTTTCACAGACATGGAATTCATATGAACACATGTATCCTTATAATCTTAGCACAATTATTCATAATATAAGTCCTCATAAACTCCTGTCGAAAATTCGGCAGCATAACGGATCGAGTCCGCTTCCCCATGAATAGTGCCAGACTACCAAAAGGATCAATCAAGCAACAAAACCAACATAGAGCATCAGGTTTTATAACAGTAATATCAATCATATAATATGTCAACATAAATACATAACTTAGGTTTTCTACTCCTTCTACTCAATTCTGCCCGATTTTGTAAAATTCACCATAATTTGTATTCAATTCAGTTGGTGCTAAATTTTGAATATGTTATAGCATTATGTGTCTAGTTTCCAACCCTATTGGTCTCATCTCATTTTGATTTATGTAGCTCAAGTTATTCAAAGTTTACTTCTGTCATAACTGTATATTCAAGAGATTATTAGGCTACATGGGACCCCTTCGACCATCATCTCCGATCGAGACCCAAGGTTTACTTCACGATTTTGGGGAGCCTTACAAAAGGCGTTTGGTGCTAAATTATGCCTAAGCACTGCATATTACCCACAAACGGATGGTCAAACAGAAAGGACAATTCAAACCTTAGAAGACATGCTGTGAGCCTATACATTAGAGCAACACAAGAATTAGGATCGATATTTACCGCTAGCTGAATTCGCGTACAACAATAGCTATCACGCTAGCATCGGCATGGCTCCTTACAAAGTGTTGTATAGACGGAAGTGCCAGTCTACCCTATGTTGGTATGAAACAGGAGAATCAACTCTATTGGGGCCTGATTTAGTTGAGCAGACCACTGAGCAGATCAAGAAAATACGAAGTAAGATGCTTGCTGCTCAAAGCCGTCAAAAGAGTTACGCGGATACCAGGAGGAAACCTCTGGAATTTTAAGAAGGAGACCACGTATTTCTGAAGGTTACACCTACAACAGGGATAGGTAGAGCCATTAAGGTCAAGAAGTTAAATCCTCGCTTTATTGGTCCCTTCTAAATCTTGAAGCGAATCGGAGCAGTTGCGTACCGAATCGCTTTACCTCCACATTTATCAAACGTTCACGATGTTTTCCATGTTTCTCAACTTAGAAGATATCAGCCTGACCCTACACACTTCCTAGAACCCGAGTCAATACAGTTAAAAGAGGACCTGACCTTCCAAGTACAGTCGGCACGGATCATAGATAGAAGCAACAGGCAACTTCGAAACAAAACCGTGCAGTTAGTAAAGGTAGCATGGGGAAAAGAAGGTGCCGACGACTACACTTGGGAACTGGAATCAAACATGAAGAAAGAGTATCCTGAAATATTCTCAGGTACTAAATTTTGAGGACAAAATTTTTTTTAGGAGGGTGGTAATGTAACATCCACCGAAATTTTCTTACCGTTTTTCATCCAATTGTTCAATTTTTATCAAATAATTAAGATTAATTAAAATTTGACAAAATATTTATTTAGGATCAATTAATTAGCAATTAATTGAGTTTAGATATGAGGGAATTAGGTTATAAGTATAGAAGTTTTCATAAAAATTTTCTTGAAACCGATTTATCGATTTAAAGGAAATCGGTAAGATTACGGTATTTTAAACTATCGGAACCGAACCAATAGGGTTTTACACCCAACAGCCCTAAATTAAGTGGCTGAGAACTCAGCCACTTAACCCATGAAAGTGGCACCCCAAAGGCCACAAAAATGAGGAAGGTTGGCTGAATTTCAGCCTTATGTGTTTCAACCAATCAAAATCCTCCATTCTAACTACCTCGTCAAAGCTTTAATACCTTATTCCTTTCCTTCCTTCAGCCAATTTCTGTGCCACCCTTCTCCCTTGTTTTAGCTCTCTTCTTCTCTTCTCCACTCACCTAACTCCATCAAACCATCAAGCTCAACTGAGTTTTGTTCATCTAAGCTCCAAAATAAAGCCAAACCACACATAACAAGAGGTAGAGGTTTAATTCTTGTCTTAGTTTTCTGATTATGGGTAGCTAGTGGTGGTTTATTTTCTTAATTCTTGATGTGATGATTGAGTGAATATGATGATATTTGGCTGGTTTGTTGGCTGTTTGTGGTGTTGAATTCAAATAGGAGGCAAGAAAGGATGAAAATAGGAAGAGCTGAGGGGCTGTGGAATCAAAAACCCTCAACAGTCTGTACGGCGAAGTGTACAGCTCTGTCTACCGCCATTTAAATTTGATGAAAATATTTTTAAATGAAACTAGACATTCAGGGCTTTCCATACATATATCATATAAGGCCTTTGGATTAGTATTGAGAGAGATATGAATTTTTGAAGTTCAACCTAGGTTTTTGATTTTGATTTTGGGCAGATTGGGTTGTTCAGGGTAGCACTCACCCCATACTACTTGGAATTGAGTGAAACGAACTTTGTTAGAAACCTTACACATAGAAGAATATCCCATAAAAATTTCAGAGTTAGATAAGATACCATTTACTCCCAATGATCCAATAAAATTACCCTATGTCCAAACTAGGCCAAAACAGGGCAGTTCAGGAAGGTCAGATTTCAGGGCTTATAACTCGAGCCCTACTATGGAAAATGGAATGGAACTTTTTGAAAATGAAAGTTTGTCCTGTTATCTTTAATATGAGACTACTTTCGTGTGATTTGAATCAGCAATTTTTAGTGGATTTTTACTTTTAAGTGTGCAATTCTGGCCAGCTGCAGGGCAGGCCGGGATAAAACCTAAATAACTTGAGTTATATTTATCAAAATTAGATGGGACTAAAGAGGTTAGAAAATAGACACATAACACTTTAATATATCCAAAATTCAGGTCCAAATGAGTTAAATAGAAATTTTGGCTTGAGTTACAAAAATCGGGTTGAATGATTGTGTTGAGGCAGTAACCCTGTCTTAATGTAACTAATGTTTCTATGAAGTTAATGTTGAATTATGAATGAGATGTCATGATTCCTTTGATAAGTTGGCATACTGAATACTAGCACTATTCATAGGGAAGTGGACACGTTCCGTTATGCTGCCAAAATTTCGATAAGACCTATGCATAAATCATAAGATGCATGTGCATTTTCAAGAAATTCATAAAGATTATGATGTGATGAGCATAAAGGTTATGTTATGATGAAAGTTCCATAATACTTGGGCCAGCCCTAGATTAGAGTTAAGGGGAATAGATTGGTGGGGAGGTCGGGGAAAGTAAACCTGGCATTCTTGTATAAGAACGAGCTCGATCTTAAAAAGCAGACTATTATCCAGGAGTCTAAAGTGGCCAAGAACTTCCAGGGGATCAAGTAATGGAAAAGTTTATGAAGAAAAGTTCAAGAATAAGTTTTACATGATTACATTAAATGCATGATTACATTAAATAGTCATTACAAGTTGTTTACAGTTTATCTGTTATATTTACTTACTGTTGTATGTTCATTTATTCTACTCATTATTTTGTATTTTACTGTTAGTAGTCTATTTAAGTAAAACTGAACCTTGCCTCGGACCAGACATTTTCTTAAACTTATTGAATATGGATAGTTCAGTTTGATCCCATGTTTTTATAATCAAATAAAAACCGAGACAACTGAGAATGAATGTGACGTCAGTCAAAATACCGTACGCGAGCCCTACTGAGAATTTCTTCAAATTCTCACCTCGTTTTGTATTTCTGCATCATTTTCAGATGCTGATGATGGACTCGATGGCCACTCTCTGTATTAAGATTCTGACCTGCAGCTCCACTAGGACCCCGAGTTGGACTCGTTATACATAGTTAGCTCCTGCCATTTCTGTCTCTACTTTTTAGCAATAGAAATTTTGTTGTTTCTTTATTTCACTCTGCTCTTGAATTTCACATATATAAACTGAAGCGTTGACTTCCTACTTATATATGTATAGACACAACTGATGATATATTACCTACCTTTATTCTTTTCTGTAGTGCTTTTATTTAAAATTTTGTTACATTTTACAATACCTATCACGTTTATTGTATACAATGCGCCGTTTCATAGGTATATTCATTAAAAATATACATATATCAAAGAAAAAGAAAATATAATACAATGAATACAGCTTTAAACAGAGAACTAATATGGTAACGCAACCTATCCAATTTCATGCTATGACTTAAGCATAACATTAAGTTGGTAGGGTGTTACAGACTCTGCTTCAAACAATTTGTTTTTGAACTATAAAATTAAACAATTTATATAACATGTCCACCTTTTTCACAATAAATCGAAGCAGCTGGAGATAATAACAATGACACGATATGAAATTTCTTAATGAATCCTACTAGGAATTTAAAATTCTTACTCCTGTTTCTGTGTTATCTCCAGATAGTTTGAGAAGTTTCAAAGACGGCTGAAGTTGCTGTCAGATAAGGTCCACTCAAGTAACAGTAATGTAACGTCCGAAAAATCTTATCGTTAATAACCGAGTTGTTCGATTTTTATCGAATAAGTGGGTTTAATCGGAATTCGATTAAGCAGTCACTTAAAGCCAATTAAGTGTGATTTAGAAGCAATTAGGCTTGATAGAATTAGATTAGGAACATAGGAAACCTAGAATTTTTCTAAAACTGGTTTACCGATTTAAGAGAAATCGGTAAGATTTCGGTATTTTAAACTGTCAGAACCGGACCAATAGAAGAATCATTGTGAGAACCCTAGAATGAATGGCTAGGATTCAGCCACAAAACTCCCATAGGTGGCGCCATTTTCGGCCAAGAAGTAGCCACAAAACCAAGTTGAATAACTTACTCAAATCCACCAATCACACAACTTCTTGCTCCACAAGTTTGGGTTCAATTCCTTCTTTGCCCTTGATAATTTCGATCAAGATAAGAAGCTAACTCCCTTTCATTTCTCTTCCATTCACACTCCTCTCTACTCCATCTTCAACTTCTCTTCAAGTCTTATCAAGAGTAGCTTTCATCTAAGGCACCAAATCAACTAAATTTCAACTAGGCAAGGTAGGAATCCTACTTATCTTCTTACTTTTTGTGGTTTGGGACTGTATGGAGGTCTTGGATATCTTATGATACTGATGAGATTTGAAGTGATGATGATGAATTATAGTTGATTATGGATGTATGTTATGATTAGAATTAGAATTGGTATGAAAAAACTTGAAGAAAAGAGAAAACTCAAGTAGCTATTAGGGTTTTTCCTCGGCAGTCCGCACGGCAGGGTGTACAGCTCCGCCTACAGCAGTTTAACTTCCATGAATCTATTTTTATATGAAATTAGACATTCAAGGAGTTCCATACATATATAATATAAGGCCATTAGATCAATGTAGAGGTAGTTATGAATTTTTGAAGTTGACCTAGAAATCAGGACCTTCATCCGGGCAGTGTGGGTTGAGAAGAGTGTAACTCGCCCTACACAACTCCAAATTGAGTGAATCCAATGTTGGTTGAAAGCTAACATATAAGGGAACATCCCATAAAAATTTCAGGGTTAGATAAGGTCCCGTTTGCTCCCAGTGATTCGAGGAGTAGGGTCAAGTTTTAGGGCTTATATCTCGAGTTATACTCATTCAAATGATATGCAACTTATCTCATTTGAAAGCTTGCTCTGTTAGCTTTACATTGATATAAATTTTGCATGATTTCACCTATATTCCTATTTTTGGTGAACTTTCTCCTATAAGAGTGCAATTCTGGCTAGAAATGGGGCAGTCTGGGATAAAACACAAATAACTTAAGTTAGTATCGGAACTCAGAAATCTAGTAGACAGAGAGCTAGATCAGGTATACTTGAGGTTGAACTCAGAAACTTAGTAGACAGAGAGCTAAATCGGATATACTTAACGTTGAACTCAGAACTTAGTGAATAGGAAATTAGATCGGGTATAGTTAATGTCAGAAATTTGGAATTTATGAAACACACTTATAAGAGTCTCAGAACACCGATGGTGGAATAAGGTCGGAGATCGAACATAACCCCTGAAGTCGGAAATTATATAATCTCGAAAGATCGAACATAATCTCGGAAGTCGGAGATTATATAATCTCTTGGAAGATCAAACATAACCCAAGAGGTCGGAACTTGTATGAACTCGGAACTCGGACCCCATTTAATCTTGGAAGTCAAACTCGGGAACATCAATAGAAATTAAAAACTTGCACCTATTGATATTGTTATATTCTTGGTATGAATATGATGTTCTGAATTGGATTTGCTATTTGATTAAAATTTCCTGGTTGTCTGGCACTATTCATGGGAAAGCGGACATGATCTATTATACTGCTAAGATTTTGGTAGAGATTGCAATTAATATGAATTTACAAGTTATACATGCATTGGTCAAAGTATTAGACAAGTAATGCCACCCTTATAAGAATGAGGAAGGATTTCCATGTGACTTGGGCTAGCCCCTGAACAAAGTTAAGGGGAATAGATCAGTGGGGAAGTCGGGAAAAGTAAACCCGGCGACCCTGTATAGAAATGAGCTCGATCCTGGAAAGTGAACTATTACCCAGGAGTTTTATGGCCAATATACTCCTAAGGGATCAAGTATGGAAAAATATGAGTTAAGATCAAATGCATTATTTCTTATGCATATCCACAGTTTCTGTTATCATGCATTGAATTAATTGCACCATTGGATGTTATATATACATATATTTATTATTGTTCACTTTATGGCTGTCACTTAACTATGTCAAAAACACAGGTCTGGTTATTTATTTCTCTGCTTAATTTCTTTTATTTCCTTAAGTAAAATAAAGCTGTGTTTCAGGCTATGATTTCTGTGACTAATTGAGTAGGACATCCTGTTGATGCAACATTTTCTTTTAATTAACCAAAATCCGAAACAACTGAGAATGACAGTGATGACAGATAGGTATAAATCTAGCAATTCCTACTGAGAGATCTTTATTTCTCACCCTACCATATATTTCTGCGTCATTCTCAGATCATGGAGAACGTGGCAATTGGAGTCCTGTTCATCGAGTTCTCTAAGCTCCACATCCACCTGGACCCGTTTCTAGATTGTATATATGTATCTGATAGATGTCAATTCCATTTTTACTTCTTATTTCGCAGAGATTTTGCTGTTCCCCTTGCTCATCCACTCGTCTACCCCGCCGCACCTTACATTGCTATTCTGCTATACATAGCCCATCCCTTTCCACCTCCATACACAGCGGTAGTAGCAACAGGACCGGTAGCAGCAGCAACTCCCATGGCTCTGCTAGCCTCACCACCACAGCAGATACCCTCTGCCACGATGTCTAAGGAGGATCCATCTGAGGCAGAGAGTTCATCTTCCTCATTCTCTGCTCCGAGCATAGACTACACTCCTACAGATGCTGGCATGGCAAATGGATTCCTTTCTTCAGAATCCATCTAGTTGGAGTACCCACCATAGTAGTAGTAGGTGCATAGGATGACCCTCTTTTGGCAGTTTGGGTAATGAGTATATGGATAGGAGTTAGCAGTTGTACATGAAATGTCCCGTGGGGACCAGTTAGAGGGCTGTTCATATAGACAGGCCGATTTATTTTGTGTTGCGGCCTTATTTTTTACTACCCTGTACTATCTTATATAACTTTTGACAACTTTGAAAAACAAATGTTTATATATATACGATGCAATTTCCAGTATTTCTGTTTATTTTGTATTTTTATTTATGTTACTTTACTTCCGGTACATGATTAATTAATAATGAAACTGAAAATGGAATTTAATCAGCTAGTCACACGTAATAACTTATCAGGTAATATATTATGACTTAAGCATAGTATTTTGTCTGGTACGATGTTACAAGTAACAACTCCCAAGTGTAGTACTATGACTTAAGCATAGTACTGTACAGAATAGGACGTTACACAAGTAGTGTTGCCACACCTCTAAGACTCGAACTAAAGCATATAGCTCCTTGTCATAGGTTGAGTACTTAAGTTGAGCTCCATTCAGCTTCTCACTGAAGAATACAATGGGATGTTTTTCCTGCATCAAAACAGCACCTATACCAATCCCAGAAGGATCACATTCTATTTCAAAGGGCTTATCAAAATTAGGCAAAACAAGAATAGGAGCAGTGTAACACCCTAATAAACCCATACTACGCTTAAGTCGTATTACGGCGTTTTATTAGTTGTTACTTATGCTCGTGGAAAACTAAATTTTGCTTGAAATTAAGTTACGCGGAAAATACGGTATGATTTTTTTTTTGAAATATGTCGTCGCTTTGCAGCATTTTGGAAGGTAAAGCCTTGAGCGAGAAGATAGATAGAGAAAGAAAGGTCGATAAGGTACATACCCAATTATCATAAAACATGAGAAAGGTAAATAAATAGTAATTCACAAATACATTGCATTTAATAACTAATCATTACATTCATATGGGTTCATAATATATATATATATATATATATATATATATATATATATATATATATATACATATCAGCATTACATCAAAGGAGGCTCATGGTCGGGCCATGATCCAAATACTAGATACTAAGTACAAATTTAAATGACAATGCTCAACTCAAAAAGAAATATGCGAAGGTGTAGAGCGATGGTCGCTACAAGTCCCAAAACAGCTTCATCTTGCATCCTACGTCACACGTCCGCTCACAATGTTGGGGATCCACGCTCCACTCCTCCAGATGCGTCGTCGAGATCTGGTGACGATATGGGAGAATAACTAGGGTGAGAAATAGAATTTCTCAGTAGGACTCGAACCCGACACGAAAGTGTCATCGTCATCATCCCAGCCACTTCGGTTTTATTAATAAAATAGTGAGCATGCATAAGGTTCAATTCTTGGATTTTCGAAATCATGAATATTCGAAGCGGATTCAATTTTACCGTATCCTCTAATCATTTACATCATAATATACATAAGCACAAATATAATTACATAAAACATGCATGTCCATGTTATAAGATTCTCTTAACTTCTTCCCTTTCTAGGGTTTAGACCGAAGTCCCTTTTCTTTTCTTAACTTGACTTTATCTTTTCACCCACTAAACATAAGTGGTAATGAGCTCATACCGTGGCCGTCGCCACTACATGTAATTCTCGGTACTTACACTAGTTGGGTCATGCCATGCCTCATGTAAGACCTATCCCCTATACTCACACTAGCTAGGTCATGCCATGCCTCATGTGAGTCATGGGTGAGGGTAGCTTATATTAGGTCACCTTCCCTTTTGAAGGATCACACCTTTAGTTTACTTTCTCTTCTTATTAAGGCTTATGATGCAAAATTATTCTGATTCTTTTCCACATTTAGGCGTTACGTATCGCCGTCCCCAAATGTGGTTCTTTTATTAATCACCTCTCAAGCATCGCCGCCCCGTGGTGTTCATAGTTATTAATCCTTTCATGTATATCATTAAGCATCACATCATCAACATATCATATTCATATTATCATCAATCATTATCATATCATTATCATCCTTATCATCATCGTATTACTATCATAATCATCATCATCATATCATATTATCATCATCATCATGTCATTATCATCATATTAACACATAGAGGCATACATATCACACAAAGTCTTATGAGTTTAGCTTAGTAAACTTGGGTACAAGCTTTTAATTGATTTGCTTCTTGCATAAATTCTTTTATTAGGCATAGGGCCAATTTCATCCATTGTCCTTTTTGAAACTTTTAGGTTGAATTATGAAGGTTTTCCAATACTTAATGTAAGGGTCTTAATGTCTTAAAGCTTATTTCTCATTAACATTTAAATTTTACCACAACCAGTTTTACTTTTACAGTGGGACAGTAACTTCAAAAATTCACCATAATTTCGTCTTTTACTCTTTTGTTTCGAATTGGTATGGTTATACTTCTCTGAGTCTATTTTTAAACAAAACAAGCCCCACTCAAAAATTCATTTTGTAGCTTGAGTTATGCATATTTTATTCTGACTGTTCAGACTTGAAAGTTCAACTCGGGTCAGTGGCTTGTCCACTTCACTGGGAGTTCCTCATATGGAATCTGACAAAACTGTTTTATGGAGGTGTTCTTCTATGTCTTAGCTTTCTAAAAAACTTGGTCCCACTCAAAAATGTTATGTATAACTGGAGTTATGCACATTTTATTACATACTACCTGAGCAGAAACTCATCTGAGGACAGCAGACTTTGAAAATTCATATCTCCCTCATTTTAAATCCAAATTTCACGAATTTTATATGCATGGAAAGCTCTTTGAGTCTAATTTAATTTAAAATTAGTTTTGTTCCATTTGGAGTTATATTGAAAGAGTTATTGGTCGTGCCATACAGACTGCCAGAATTTTCCAGTTTCCACGATTTTGGTTTCAAGGAGTTTTCTTGTAAGGACATTAAGTCTTTTCTTCAAGTGACCATTTTACATTTCCAAACCACTTTTATACTTTGAGATCTTGGTAAAAATCAATACTTTGAGTTCTAAAAAGTTGGGTTCAACATAAACAAAATGCACATCCAAAGTCATTTTCCAAGAGAAGAGCAACAATCACAAACAACTTATAACAAGAGCATAGCTATGAGGCCTTTAAAGCAAGTCCTAAAACCACCTAGCTATGGAGAGCTTAGGAGTTCTAGAGCTTGAAAAACATAGAAGAGAGAAGGGTTAGAGTCACTACCACCAGGATTCTCTTGAAAGCTTGGAGAATGAGAATGGTTGGGGATGGCCTCCTCCTCCTTGAGCTTGATAATGGGGCTAAGTAAGTGTTTGTTTTGCTTCCTCAAGAACCAAAGAAGGTGGTTCTTGAAGGGCTTGTGAGGGTGGTAATGGAAAGAGAGTTTGATGGGGTGTGAAAGTGGGAGGAAGAACAAGAGAAATTGGAAGAGTAAAAGAGCTAGAATGAGGCTTAGAGAGAAGTGAGAGCTTAGGTTTGTAGTGAGAGGATGAAAATCACAAATGAGAGAGTGGGAGGGCTAGTTTGGGGCGTAGAAATGGGTGAGGAGGCTGATGGCATTTGCTTCTCCAATAAGCAAGAGTGAGTAGGTGAGTTTTATTTCTTTTTCAAGCAAGAAAGCTAGGAACCTTGGGGTAAAAGGGTGAGTTGTATTTTCTTTGAGTCTTGGCACTTGGGTAAAGACCATTTAGTGTTTTCTCATGTGGTTAAAGGCATGACCACTCTTGGGATTGGCTTGGGGGAATATGATCACTCCAAGTGGCATAATCCTAAGGGAGGAAGGTACTTCTCTTTTCTTGACTAAAGAGATACTACTAACCTAGACTCTTGATCTAATGGTGCATGATGAGAAGACAAATGGATGGTTGGATTTTGTTCTTGCCCTTGGCCAAGATTTGGTGTATCAATTAAGAAAAATTTTTAAATCTTCAAAGCTATTAGAATTACCTAAGTTGTTAATTCAATTTGATTAGTTAAATTGCTCTTTAATCGATTTCGATTAATTACATCTTTAAGACAAAAGAATTGATCTTATGAATTATGTAATTAGGGTTTAGAATTAATCTATCTCAATTGGTAAGGTAGAACAATTGTCTTGTACTTAATGAATAAGATTGGATTAGCTTAATTATATTTCTAAGTTACGAATTAATGAGGTTCGAATAATTAGGTTTTAATTAAACCATTTAGTGCATTATGGTTCAATTATTGACTTGACTCAATTCACTAAGCTCTTGCTCATCGAGATTAGCCGATTAATTCTTAGTTAGTCGTTAACCTCTCTAATTAGCCAAGATCACTGAACTAATTAGCTTAGACAAAAATTGGGGATGTTACAAGCAGAACACAATTTATCTTTCAAAGTATTAAAAGCAAGTTCTTGTTCCTTTCTCCATTTAAACCTAACATCCTTTTTAATAATTTCAGTCAATGGAGCAGCAATGGTAGAGAAGTTTTTCACAAATCTTCTATAAAATCCAGCTAAACCATAAAAACTCCTTACCTCAAAAGCACTTTTAGGCGTTGGCCATTCTCAAATAGCCTTCACTTTCTCCTCATCAACCTCAATACCATGGGCACTCACAATAAAACCAAGGAAAACAACTTTATCAATGCAAAATGTGTACTTTTTAAGGTTGGCAAATAACTTTTCCTTCCTAAGCACATCTAAAACAGCCTTAACATGTGATATATGATCATCCAAACACTGGTTGTAAATCAGAATATCATCAAAATAAACAACCACAAATTTACCCAAAATTCCCTTGAAATGATATTTTGTTTTAAATGCAGTCTTCCATTCATCCCCTGGTTTCATTCTAATTTGGTGATACCCACTTTTCAAATCAATTTTAGTGAATATGCATGCACCATTTAACTCATCAAGCATGTCATTTAACTTAGGGATAGGATGGCCATACTTTACCGTTATCTTGTTGACTGCATGACAATCTACACACATCCTCCATGTGCCATCTTTCTTTGGAACCAACAAAACTAGAATAGCACATGGACTCATGCTTGCCCTCATATACCCTTTAGCTAGCAGATCTTCTGCTTGCTTTTGAAGCTCCTTTGTCTCCTCAGGGTTACTTCTATAGGCTGGTCTATTTGGAATATTAGCTCCAGGCACAAAATCAATTTGGTGCTCAATCCCTCTCAATAGTGGTAATCCACTTGGCACCTCACTAAGGAACACGTCCTCAAACTCCTGCAACAAAAAAAGAAAACAACTAGGCAAATTTGGATCAAGTTCAGTTTCAAAGAATAAAACCTCCTTAAACTGAATCATAATCAAAGCTCTCTTGCCTAACAAAGCATTTTTCAAATCTCTCTCTTTTGCATAGAAACATGATTTCCTCTCACTCTCTTCATTTTTCTCATTCTTCTCTTTCTTTTCACTTTTTTCTTTCTTTGCATTTTTCTCACCTCTCTCTTTCTTTTCTTTATTTTCTCTCACCATTGGGTCTTGTACTTTATTCTTTTCTCTCATGGCCTCTTTTCTCTCTTTTTCTTTTTCTCACTTCTCAAATTCCCAATAAAAGTTTGTTGAAGCTTCATTTGATCAGGATACACCTCCTTGGGTGATAATGGTGCAAGAGTGATCTTATGGCCATTATAATCAAAGGAATACCTATTCTTGTATCCATCATGTAGCACACGCCTATCAAATTGTCATGGTCTCCCCAACAACAAATGACTAGCCTGCATAGGTGTTATATCACATACTGCTTCATCACTATACTTGCCAATGGAGAATGCAACCACAACTTGTCTAGAAACTTTCACTTCCCCATTATTATTCAACGACTGCAACCTATATGGATTAGGATGCTTATCATACTACAATCCCAACTTCTCCACTAAGGTTGCACTAGCAACATTGATGCAACTTCCACCATCAATAATCAAACTGCATACTTTTCCACCAACCAAACATCTAGTGTGAAAGATGTTCTCTCTTTGCTCTAAGCTATCCTCCTTAATCTGCATATTCAAAGCACGCCTAGCAACAAGAGATTCACCATGCACAGCATATTCAACATTCTCATCATTATCAAAATAGCCCTCTAATGGTCACTGCCATCAGACTCACTATCATCATCAGATTCAAATACAACTTCACCTCCCCTAATGACCATTGTTCTCTTATTCGGGCAATCATATGCATAATGGCCCAAACCATGGCACTTGAAGCATATAACATCTTTGTGTCTAGAAGTAGTAGTAGAAGAAGATGAATTAGAAGTATCTTTCTTCTTGGCTATGTCCAGTCCCTTTTCATTGGGATTTGAGCCCTTATTCTTCTTTGTGTCCTTATACTTAGGCCATTTTGATCCCCACTTCGAGTTGGAATTTGAAAATACCTTAGCTGCCCTCCTTTGATTGTTCTGTTTCTCCATGTTCATTGTCATGATAACCAAATTCTCCATCTCCACATAATGGTATAATTCTACCGCATCTGCAATCTCCTTGTTCAGACCACCTATAAACCAAGCCATAGTTACTTCCATGTCCTCCTTAATGTTGGCTTTAATCATGAGCATTTCTATCTCCTTGTGGTAATCTTCTACTGACTTGGAACCTTGAGTGAGCCTATGTAATTTTTTATGCATTTCCCTATAGTAGTGGGAAGGAATAAATCTCTTCTTCATTATTCTCTTCATCTCATCCCAAGTTTCTATGGGGTACTCCCCATTCCTCCTTTTGGACTTAACTAGCTCCTCCTACCAAATTAGAGCATAATTAGAAAATTCCACAGTAGCCAATCTTACCTTTTTCTCTTTAGAGTAATTATGACAAGCAAAAATCATCTCCACCTTTCTTTCCCACTCTAAATAAGCTTCAGCATCATTCCTACCCTGAATGGTGGTATCTGCATCTTGATAGCGTTAATGTTGCTATCCCTTCTTGCTCTGTCTCCAGTTCTTCTATTCCTAACTGAATTAACTTCGTTAGACTCCTCCCCAAATAGCTCATGGTTGGAATCTTGGTGATGTTGATTGCTCGGATCAACTCGTCTACTACCTTTGGACATGCTTTGTGTCATCTCCTTCTCCATTCATCTATCTCATCAAGTATACTATTCAACTTCTGAAATTGACTAGTGAAAGCTTGGTACATGAGCTTCATGTCAAGTATCATACTAGGTTTCTCTTCATAATTTTCTTTCCCTTCCTTCCTTGAGTTGTTAGCCATTGAACAACCTGCAAAATGTTAATAAAAGAAAAGGACCTCACAAGCATTCTGTCACATGTTTGCACTCAAAATTGGGTACACTCGTGTTTTCACTCAATTCTGGACTTTTACCCTCTTTTGTGCTCACCACTCTTGCCTTTTACTACTATTGATCACTTTAGAATGTTGCACTTCAGAAATTAACTGAAATCAAGCAAGGAAAATCCACAAGTAATATTACGATTAGAATTTGATGACAAGTGTAACACCCTCCCAAGTTCAGTACTATGCTTAAGTCATAGTACCACAC
Organism: Pterocarpus macrocarpus; assembly: GCA_031439585.1. Classification (NCBI taxonomy): domain Eukaryota; kingdom Viridiplantae; phylum Streptophyta; class Magnoliopsida; order Fabales; family Fabaceae; genus Pterocarpus; species Pterocarpus macrocarpus. Next base: position 34,533,304 of record CM062520.1, read on the forward strand.
CCTGGAGTTGTTATTGTTACCTGAGCGGACCTCATCTGACAGCAACTTCAGCCGTCTTCGAAACTTCTTGAACTATCTGAAGATAACATGGAAATAGGAGTGAGAATTTTGAATTCTCAGTAGGATTCCTTAATTGTCATACATACTGTCATTGTTGTCATCTCCAGTTTGCTTCGGTTTATTATGAAAAAGGTGAACATGTTATGTAAACTGTTATATTTTATAGTTCGAAAATATATTATCCGAAGCAAAGTTCATTTTACTCATACACTTGGCATTTGGGAGAGCCCATAAAAAACAAATTTATGAATTATATAATGAATAATAACTGCACACATATTAAAATACTATAGTATCAATATACTGGAGACATAAAATCTACACATGACTTTACTTGTACTTGAAGTTATGCAGATACATAAAATTTACTTTCCTTTCTTCATCTTCTGCTTATCATGCCATATTCTCGAGTATGATCGCCATGTCATACCCCATCAGGATGTGATCGCCATGTCACATTCCTTAGGAATATGTTCTTCCTACCACGTCCTAGAGTATGATTGCCATGTCATACTCCATCAGAATATGATTGTCATGTCACATTCCTTAGGGTGTGGGATCATTATGCTATATTCCAGAGTATGATCGCCATGTCATACCCCATTAGAGTGTGATCGCCATGTCACGTTCCTTAGGAATATAGACTCATTATCATATCTTTCATCATAAAATCTTTACATGCCACATTCCAGAGTATGATTGCCATGTTATACCCCATCAGAGCGTGATTGCCATGTCACATTCCTTAGGAATATGGGACCTTCATCATATCCTTTATAGTGAATATTTATATGCCACCATAAATTTCTGGTACTTACACTAGCTGGGCCATGCCATACCTCATCTAAGCTCTATCCCCTATACTCACACTAGCTGGGTCGACGCCATGTCTCATGTGAGTAGGGTGCTTGTATATGCTTTGATCTTTAGTCTTTAACTGCCTTCACAAGGAGGGATCTCGAATAATTGCCTCCAAGTGAAGGGACCTGCATTTAATATATTCATAAATCATGCATGGACATGCGGAATGGACTAATACATATACTTCATCATTTGTTTTCATATATCCTTGCATACATGACTTTCACATACATATTCATATCATATAAAGGCTCATAACTCCCTTACAATTCTGCCGAATTGCATACATGACTTTCACATACATATTCAAAACATATAAAGGCTCATAACTTCCTTACAATTTTACCGAAAATTCGGCAACATAACGGTTCAGATCTGTTTCCCCATGAATAGTGCCAGCTCTCACGGACAAATCAGTCATAGCAGTATAATCATTCTAACATGTCTATCAATGTATAAACTTGCAACCGTCAACTCAAGTCTTATATGTTCACTAACACTTGTGAAACCATCAATGCAGTCATTTCTGCCAATTCTATTCAGTTCTGCCCGAATTTTATCTAATCCACCTTTACTTCTATTTAACTCATTTAAACCTGAATTTTGGATATGTCATAGCCTTATGTGTCTAGTTTTCAACCCTTTTAGTCCCACCTCATGTTGATATGTGTAGCTCAAGATATCTAAATTTTGCCTCAGCCTATTTGGTCACTGGTCCAAATTATACTCTTGGAAGTAAAAATTCACTAAAAATCGAAAGCAAATCCAAATCATACGAAATTAATGTCATATCAAAGATAATAGGACAAACTTTCATTTGCACAATTTCATTTCATTTGCTTTAGTATAGCTTGAGTTATAAGTCCTGAAATTTGACCTTCCTGAACTACCCTGTTTTGGCTTGGTTTGGACATAGGGCAACTTCCTTGAACCACTGGGAGCAAATGCGAGCATAACAAACTCGGAATTTCATTATGGATGTTCCCCTATGTGCAAGCTTTCTAAAAAAGTTAGTTTCACTCAATTTGGAGTTGTGTAGGGTGAGTTACACCCTTCTCAAGCCATACTGCTCGGATGAAAGTCCTGATTCCTAGGTCAAGTTTAAAAAATTCACATCTCTCTCAATACTAATCTAATAGCGTTATAATATATTTATCGAAAGCCCTGAATGTCTACTTTCATGTAAAAATAGTTTCATCAGATTTAACTGGCTATAGGCGAAGCTGTACACTCCGCCATACAAACAGCTTTGCCATACAAACTACCATGGGGCTTCTCACTTAGGTAGCATCCCAATCCTCCACTTCTCCTAGTTTGCTTTTTCTAACTTTAATTCCAACTCAAGATTTCATATTAATCCAATCATAATACATCATATACATCCAATATATCATCAAATACATGAAGAAGAGTAAAATTCCATACAGCCATAGTTCAAAGAATTTAAGAATAGAAATGGAATCCTACCTCCTTTAGGTATAGTCTTGCTAGATGTGGGTTGTAGATTGCACAAATCAAGATGATGGAAGTTCTAGCATAAGATGAGATGGAGTAGTAGGTCATCCTTTCCTTTCCTTCTCTTGGGTGTAACATGAATGAAGCCAAAGGGGAAAATCTGATATTAGTAAATGAGGGTAGTTGGAATTGTGGATGTTAATTGGTTGAAATTTTGTGATTGAAGTTTAGCCATGTCTCCCGCTGTTGTGGCTAAATTAATCTCCACGTTGCCCCAAAAGTGGAACTTGCTTCTGTTCTATTTGAAATCGGAACTCGTCTCGATTCTGCTTAAGGTCGGAACTCGTGCCATTTATTTGACACTCGGAGATGAAATCGGATATCGAAAATCTTGTCTGGTTTATTCGACACTTGAAGCAAAGTTAGATGTTAGAAATTATACAATACACAATCACATAATCTCGGAACTCTCAATTCAAACTCGGGAACACCAACAGAAATGGAAAGCTCTTGGGAATAAACTCAGAGATCGGGAATCATTTACAACTTGGAAATCAACTCAAAGATCTGAACTCGTGTCCATTTCAATTGAGTTCAACTCTAAGGTCAGAACTCATTGCATCACTCAGAGGTCGGTACTTGTAATCATCCTGTTAAACTATCAATTCGGATGTCGGAAACCATGTACACTATTTTGAAACATGAAGTATGAGGTCGGAACTCGCGTACATCTTACTTGGAAATAAATTATGAGACCGGAAATAGGGTCCGTTTATTTGAGACATAAAGCTAGATATCGGGAATCACGTCTATGATGTTTGGACTTGAAGGTTAAGTCGGAAGTAGGGAAATTATGCCAAATTAAGTCGGAAGTCGAAAATTATGCTGGAATTCCAAGACTAACTCGGAAGTCGTAAATTGTCCATTTTATGTGAAATTCGAAGATGAAGTCGGAACTCGGAACTTATGGTGGATGTTACAACAAGGACTACCAAGAGAAACTCAGTTTAAGACTCAGAATAGATTACTTAATTTGCAAGGAAAAAAAAATCGAAAGACACACAATTAAGGATTACTTGGACTCCAAGGAACTCGAGATATATAACCTAATTTGAATCAAAATTGAATCTAAACACAATCTTTTTGAATTTGAAACAAAAGATAATGCAATCTGATGTGAATCAAAACTAAATCTGAATATAATCCTTTCAATCTTTTCTAATTTCCCCTATTTTTTTTTGTCCTCCTTTTTTTTCTGGCTTTTTTTTCGTTTTTTTTTTCCTGCACTAGCAACAAAGATTGAAAGCAAAACAAGAGAAACACAAAGTTGGAACAAAGATATGATAGCAACAAAAAAGGATAGATTGCAAAAACACAAAAAACAAGAACACAACGGATAAGGAAAGAAGACAAAAGAGAAATATAAAAGACAAAGATAGATAAATAGGAATTTATCTAGACCTTGCTCTGAATACCAAATGATATGGAATCCCATGGATATAAAGATTCAGAAATACAAAGCACACACTTTGATAGGAAACAAGATTTAGGATAAAGACCTTCCCTACTAAATCCCCAAGAAACCTGTTCTTGAAAATGTAGATAACAGGGAAAAGATAGAACAGAAATTGATTGAATATCACAAGGAACTTACCTTAGGATGAATTCTCTCAATTTCTTGATGCAACAAACAAAGCAAATCACTGACCTCACTTGCACACAAAAGCACTGTTTTCTTGAAAGAAAACAAAACAAAATTTCAATTGATCGAAAACTGCTAAACAATATGTTTCTTGAGGTATTTATAACCTCTTACACTAGGTTAAAACACTTAAACTAAGTCCAAGCCCAACAAGAAGTGTTCTGATGCTAAATAATAAGGATTGGGCTGGATAAAACATAAAATGTAAAATATGGGCTAAATAAAATAACTAAAAGTTTAGATGTCCTAAATACTTAAACTAACTAAACTAAACAAGACCAAAATAGGATAATGGCCCAATATGGCCAAAATAAGCTTCTAAGCCCAATTCATAACCAATAACAAGATCTTGGGTTATCCATTAGTATGAGTTGGCATCTTGGTCTCCTTGGCATATCCTTGATACATCTCTTCCACAATTGCTTTAGCTAAGTTCCCAAAGTCTTCTCTTAACCTCTTTGTCCTTGCTCGTGTGATTGGCTATACAGACATGCTAAAATCCTTCTCTTGCCCCCTTGTGCTAGAATGTCCAATTTGTCCTTCGAAGCACGCATCAAAAGTTTTTCAAAAGTTCATAGCAAAAGAGAATGTTTATGCCAGATTGCCCTCTACCGACTTCAATCTTGGAGTAGTTCATTTATACACAAGAAAAGCAAAATATACAATTATTTAGAGTCAAAAAGTATAGTTTCATTCGAGATTTCTGCAAATGCTATTTGTCCTTAGCCACTATTGGGAGATGCTACTACTGTTGAGGGATTCTTTGTTGACAATACTTTTTATTATTGAGGGATTGCTTTTGTTAATTCTTCAACTTTTCTCTTTTGTTATCTTCTTGGACTTCTACTTATGTGAGATTCTTTCGGAAGCTCTTCATTATTGAGTGTATGAGTCTTGTGTAATTACACCTTTATGTCAATCAGTCCAATATTCTATAACAATCGTCCTCATTAGTCTGAAGATAACTGGTGGAATTGGATGCTTCCCCATCTTGAATGTTGCTGGGTTGTGGGGTCCGTGCTGCCTTTAGCCTTTCTTTAAACTATTCTTCTGAAGTGGCAGTGGCTAGTATGTCCATTATTTTTTATTTTTCTGCAAAGAAGGCAGCTTCTTTTTCCCCTTGTTTTTCAGTGGGGAGATTTGCTAGATGTTCTTGATCCATTCTTCAATATTTCTTTTTCTGATTAGAGTAATATTGAACCTCCACCACCATTTGACTCTCACTGATCTAACTAGATATAAAAGATCCATATCATATGAAAATTTTGCTATGGAAGAAATCCAAGCCATTAACTAGGTTATTCCTTGGCTAGCCACAAATGAGATTAATCTATATCCTTGAACAAAATTAGTTTTTTATTTTAAATATTTATAAATGCTTTGAACTTTTGGTGGGAATATGGAGATAGAAGGTCCAAAGCCGAAAGAACCATTTGATGAACCATTTTGGAAATTTAAGGGAGATCCCATTTTTGAACTAGATATACCAGTGTACTGATAAGGTTTGTAATAAAACTTATTGCACCAGGCTTCTTTATAATCACAATAGGTGTAGGTTTGAGGAGTGAATTGTCTTGAAAGAGATTTTGAGAGATGCAGTAACACTTCTTTAAAATTCTCAGCATTGAACAATTCATCAAAGTAATTAGCATATGAACATGAGAAAGGTTCATTATAAAGGATAAGGAACTAAAAGTAGAAAGGGTTAGAGACTTACAATTTTGTACAACTTCGTCAGAGATTTTATTGAAACATAAAGTTTTGAAGGTACAAAGTTTTTCAAAAGTTCACAGCGAAAGAGAGTGTTTATGTCTGATTGTCATCTACTGAGTTCAATCTCGGAGCAGTTCATTTATACACAAGAAAAGCAAAATATACAGTTATTGAGAATCAAAAACTAGATTTTGATTAGAGATTTCAGCAGATGCTATTAGTCTTTAGTGACTATTGAGATATGCTGCTACTTTTAAGGGATTCTTTGCTAACAATACTTTTTATTGTTAAGGGATTCCTTTTGTTACTTCTTGAGCTTTTCTTTTTTGTCGTCTTCTCTTGTACTTCTACTTATGAGAGATTCATTTGGAAGCTTTTTATTATTGAGTGTACGAGTCTTGTGTAATTATAGCTTTATGTCAATCAGTCCAATATTCCACAATAATCATCCTCATTAGTCTGAAGATAGTTGGTCAAATAGGATGCTTCCCCATCTTAAACATTGCTGGGTTGTGGGGTCCGTATTGCCTTTAGCCTTTCTTTGAACTATTCTTCTGAAGTGGCAGTGGCTAGTATGTCCATTATTTTTTATTTTTCTACAAAGAAAGCAGTTTTCTGTTGGGGAGATTTGCTTGTAGTTCTTGATCCATTCTTAAATATTTTCTTTTCTGATCAGAGCAATATTGAACTTCGACCACTATTTGACTCTTACTGATCTAACTAGATATAAAAGATCAATATCATATGAAAACTTTGCTGCGGAAGAAATCTAAGCCATTAACCAGGTTATTCCTTGGTTAGGCACAAATGAGATTAATCTATATCCTTGAACAAAATTAGTTTTTTCTTTTAAATATTTATAAATGCTTTGAACTTCTGGTGGGAATTTAGAGAGACAGTCCAAAGTCAAAAAAACCATCTGATGAACCATTTTGGAAATTTAAGGGAGATCCCGTTTTTGAATTGGATAAACTTGGTGTGCTGATAAGGATTGTAATAAAACATATTGCAGCATGCTTCTTCATAATCATAATAGGAGTAGGTTTGAGGAGTGAATTGTCTTGAAAGAGATGCAGTAGCACGTCTTCAAAATTCTCAGCATTGAATAATTCATTATCAAAGTAATCAACAAATGAACGTGAGAGGGATTCATAATAAAGAATAAGGAAATAAAAGTAGAAAAGGTCAAAGAATTACAATTTTGTTGAACTTTTTCAGAGATTTTATTAAAACATAAAGTTTTCAAGGTACAAAGTTTTTCAAAAGTTCACAGCGAAAGAGAATGTTTGTGCCTGATTGTCCTCTGCCAAGTTCAATGTTGGAGCAATTCATTTATGCACATGAAAAGCAAAATATACAATTATTGAGAATCAAAAAGTAGATTTTGATTAGAGATTTCTATAGATGTTATCTGTCATTAGTCACTATTGAGAGATGCTGCTGCTATTGAGGGATTCTTTACCGACAATACTTTATACTATTGAGGGATTCCTTTTATTACTTCTTGAACCTTTCTTTTTTGTTGTCTTCTTTGGACTTCTACCTATGAGAAATTCTTTTGAAAGTTCTTTATTATTAAGTGTATGAGTCCTATGTAATTACACTTTTATGTCAATTAGGCCAATATTCCATAATAATTGTCCTTATTAGTCTGAAGATAATTGGTGTAACATCGTCCCAAGTCTGGTACTATGCTTAAGTCATAATACCCTACCTAGCAGTTGTTACTATCTCCTAATCGGACCTTGTTTGAAAGCAACCTTTAGCCATCTTAAATCTTACTAGTCAACTTTGCCTCAGAGGACCTTCTTCGGTACTTCTGAACTATCTGAAGATAACACGGGAACAAACATAGGAGTGAGAATTATAAATTTTCAGTAGGATTCATTAAACTACCATATACCGTGTCATCATTATTATCTCTAGCTGCTTCGGTTTACTATGAAAAAGGTGAACATGCTAATAGACTTTTCAATTTTATAGTTTGAACACGTATTATCCGAAGCAGAGTTCATTTTATTCATACACTTGTTAATCAAAGAAAGAATCTAAATATAAATGTTGCAGAATAGTTAACGTCTGCATATCGATACAATTAGTCTCTTAATAAGCAAGGATAAGAATTGAAGCATAAGCATAGTAGGTCAAGGAACAACTAAACAATATGCATTTATGAGTGCAACAATACATTTGATGCAAGTGATTATTTCTCCTGTTAACTTTCTTTAATTTCTTTTCTTGACACACCTAGGTGTTACGTATCATCGTCCCTATGGTTTTACTGGGGTTTACACTTGAGCATTACGTATTGCCATCCTCAAGTGCATCTTTTACTTGTATCTTGCCTTTCCGTACTTGATTTCCCAGAGATGAATGGCCTCTCTCACCCCTGGGTAATAGCCTACTTTTCAAATCCGAGCTTATACCTATATATGAGTGACAGGTTTACTTTCCTCGACCTTCACACCAGTTTATTCCCCTTAAATCTAGTTGAGAGCTGGCCTAAGTCTTAAACAATACTGCTCTGGCCCACGCTAACTGGGTCTATGCCATGCCTCATGTGGTAGCTTGGTACGTCCCTATTGCAAGTCCTTATAATCTTTTACTACCTCTTGGATATAATCATGCACGTGAATGCTCTATGCATTTATGCATATATCTCATATCATTCCTCAATCCTATTTGCATGCATGATTTTCATAGACATGGCATTCATATGAACACACGTATCCTCATAATCATAACACAATTATTCATAATATAAGTCCTCATAAACTCCTGCCGAAAATTTGGCAGCATAACGGATCGAGTCTGCTTCCCCATGAATAGTGCCAGTACTCACATAATCAATTGTTCAGAAAAATCACAACATTTCATTCACATATCAATATCAATCTCATAGAAATAATAGTTGCACTTGATTTTTAGTTACTGCCTATGTACTTTCACTATACTTGATTTTTGTAAAATAAGCCATAATTTCTATTTAATTCATTTGGTTTATGGGCTGTTCCTCTATGTGTAAGCTTTCTAACAAAGTTTGTTTCACTCAATTCCAAGTTGTATAGGGCAAGTTTTTCCCTAAACAACCTCGTCTGCCTAGAATCAAACTCAAAAATCTAGGTCAAACTTCCAAAATTCATATCTCCCTCAATACTAACACAATGGCCTTATATTTGATATGGTTGAAAAGCCTTAAATGTCTAGTTTCATTTAAAAATAATTTCATTCAATTTCTAGGGCTGGATGATGGTCTGTACAACTCCATAGTATGGACAACATAGGGTTTCCTAAGTTTCCTGATTTCTATTTTTGGGGATTTTAATGATTTCCCCTTCAAGCTTTGAATTGAGTCCATCAAAACCCTATTAAACCCATCAAATCACCTCAGATGCAACATATCACAACATTTTAGAGAACAAATAAAGAGATGATATAATCCACTAATTCAAAAAAACACCACAAACTAAAGAATCCTACCTAGAGACAAGCCTTTAGCCAAACCAAGCAAACTTTGAGTGATGAAAGCTTGAGGGGAGAATGAAGGAGAGTGAATGAGATGGGAGAATAAAGAAGAAGAAGAGAGTAATTTTTGTTCCTTCCTTCAACTGTAGGTGAGAAGGAAAAGAAGGAAATTTCTTTTGTGTTTAATATTAATTAATGAAAGTGACATTTGTCTTCTCATTGGTGGATTTCTACCTCCATTCAAACTTGATTATTTTGCCCAGTTTTAGGGCTTGGATGGTGCCAATTAAGGAGTTAGATGGCTGAATCTAGACCATTCAAAATAAGGTTCTCATAGTATAATTTCTACTGATCTGTTTAATGCATTGGACAAAATCAAAATTTACCCGATTTCTCGTTATCTTAGAAACATACTACTAATGGTTTCTATAATTTCTACATATCAAAACTCAAAATATTCTAACCTCAACCCTAATATTTCATTGGTCATTACTGGTTTACCCCGAATGAGATAAAACAAATCAGAAATTGGTGCAATTTAAATGTTACATGTTTTTAGGATGTTACAATTGGTGGAACTGGATGCTTCGCCATCTTAAACGGCGCTGGGTTGTCGGGTCTGTACTGCCTTTAGCATTTCTTTAAACTATTCTTCTGAAGTGGCACTGGCTAGCATGTCCATTATTTTTTATTTTTCTGTAAAGAAGGTAGCTTCCTTTTACCCCTTTTTTCAGTTGGGGAGATTTTCTAGAAGTTCTTGGTCCATTCTTCGATATTTTCATTTCTAATCAGAGCAATGTTGAACTTCGACCACCATTTGACTCTTACTGATCTAACTAGATATAAAAGATCAATATCATATGAAAATTTTGCTGCGGAAGAAATCCAAGCCATTAACCAGGTTATTCCTTGGTTAGCCACAAGTGAGATTAATCTATATCCTTGAACAAAATTCATTTTTTCTTTTAAATATTTATAAATGCTTTGAACTTCTAGTGAGAATATGGAGATAGACGGTCCAAAGTCATAAAACCATCTGATGAACCATTTTAGAACTTTGAGGGAGATCTTGTTTCGATACTAGATAAACCAGGTGTGCTGATAAGGTTTGTAATAAAACATATTGCACCAGGCTTCTTTAGAATCATCATAGGTGTAGGTTTGAGTATTGAATTGTCTTGAAAGAGATTTTGAGAGACACAACAGCACTTCTTCAAAATTCTCAACATTGAACAATTCATCAGAGTAATTCATGATCAGAGTAATCAGCATATGAACGTGAGAAGGATTCATAATAAAGGATAAGGAAATAAAAGTAGGAAAAGTAAGAGACTTAAAATTTTGTAGAACTTTGTTAGAGATTATATTGAAACATAAAGTTTTCAAGGAACAATGTTTGTCGAAAGTTCATAGCGAGAGAATGTTTATGCCTGATTGCCCTCTGCCGAGTTCAATCTCAGAGCAGTTGATTTGTGCACATGAAAAGCAAAATATACAATTATTGAGAATCAAAAAGTAGATTTGGATTAGAGATTTTAGAAGATGCTATCTATCCTTAGTCACTATTGAGAGATGCTGCTACTTGACTCGCGCGTCGTAACACGAGCAAATTAAACCGAATAGCGACTATAGTATAGTAGCTGTAACATCCCCAATTTTTGTCTAAGCTACTTAGTTCAGTGATCCTGACTAATTAGAGAGGTTAACGATTAACTGAGAATTAATCGGCTAATCTCGATGAGCAAGAGCTTAGTAAATTAAAGGCAAGTCAACAAGATAAGTAAAAGTCAACAATTGAAACATAATGCATTAAAAGTTATAATTAAAAGCCTAATTGCCCAATCCTTATTAATCCATGATTTAGAACATAAAATCAAGGTGATCTAATCTAATTACCTAAGAGCATATAAGTCTCAAAACTTAATCACATTAACCTTCACATCTTCTTACAAAATTAATGAGGAAAATCCTTTTTAATTAAAATGTGCTAATGAGTAATTTAAACCAATTGAATTAATTAACATTTAGATAATTACAACAATTATAAAGATGTAGAAACTTCCCTTTATTTTATTGTTTGAAAGTTTGGTCAAAGCAAGAGCCACATCCAACCATTCAATTACTTTCTCATCATACACCACTAGATCAAGAGTCCATATTAGTAGCTCCCTTAAGTCATGACAAGAGTTGTACTCTCCTTCATCAAGATAATGACACTTGGTGTGATCCTAGCCATCCAATGCCAAATCCTAAGAGAGCTCATGCTTTTAACCACTTGACAAAAACACTACATAGTCTTTACCCAATTTCCAAGACTCAAAGAAAACACAACTCACCCTTTTACCCCAAGGTTCCTAGCCCTTTTGCTTGAAAAAGAAGTAAAACTCACCTACTCACTCTTGCTTGTTGGAGAAGCAAGGCAATCAGCCCCCTCACCCCATTTCTTGCGCCAACTAGCCCCTTCCCTCTCCTCATTTGCAAGTTTTCATTCTCTCACTAAGCCACAAAGCTCCCACCTCTCTCTAAACTTCATTCTAGCTCTTTTGTTCTTCCAACCTTTCTTGTTCCTCTTCTCTCTTTCTCACCTCATCCAACTCCCTTTCCTTTCATCACCATCACAAGCCCTTCAAGGACCACCCTCTTTGGTTCTTGGGGAAGCAAAACAAACACTCACTTAGCCCCATTATCAAGCTCAAGAAGGAAGAAGGCCATCTCCAACCATTCTTATTCTTCAAGCCTTCAAGAGAATCCTTGTGGTAGTGATTCTAACCCTTCCTTCTTCTATGTTTTTCAAGCTCTAGAACTCCTAAGCTCTTCATAGCTAGGTGGTTTTAGGATTTGCTCCAAGGTCTCATGACCATTCCTTGCCCTATGAGTTTCCTTATCTTGTTGAAAGTGTTGTTTTGAAATGAGATTTTGTGGTATGATGGCTTGTTATGTATCTTGCTTTATTTTGTTTTAAAATACTGATTTGGAGACTAAAACTTTGAATATGATGATGAGTTAAAACATGAAAATGGTGATTTGAAGTGATATAACAATTTCTCCATAAGCTTGATGTGAAAAACTTAAAAACTAGTGAATCTGGAATTCTGGCAGTCTGTAAAGCGTGCGGTATGTTTATTGCTAAAAAACTCAAAATGGAACGAAACTATTTTTCTATGAAAGTAGACTCAAAGAGCTTTCCATACATATAAAATACATAAGATTCGGAGTTGAAATGAGTGAGATATGATTTTTCAAAGTGGACTGTTCTCGGATTGGTTTCTGTCTGGGCAGTCTACACTAAAATGTGTATAACTCGAGCTACAAAAATGATTTTTGAGTGAGACCAAGTTTTAATGAAAGCTAAGACATAGAGGAGCAAACCCATAAAACAGTTTTCTCAGATTCCTTCTGAGTAATTATAATGAGTAGTAACAATCCACTGTACCGGGAGTGAACTTAGAAACTGAACAGTCAGAATAAAATGTGTATAACTCAAGCTACAAAATGAATTTTTAAGTGGGGTTTGTTTTGTTTGAAAATAGACTCAGAGAAGTATATCCACACAAAAATTCGAAATAAAAGAGTAAAATATGAAATTATGGTGAATTTTCAAAGTTACTGCCCCACTGTAAAAGTAAAACTGGTTAAGTTAAAAGTTAAAGAATAAGGAGAAATAAGCTTTAAGACATTAATACCCTTACATTAAGCATTGGAAAAACTTTTATAATTCAATCTAAAGTGTCAAAAAGGACATTAGACAAAATTAGCATTATGCCTAATAAAAGAAGTTTACACAAGAGACAATCTCAATTAAAAGCTTGCACCAAATTTACTAAGCTAAGCTCATAAAACTTTACTTGAGAATATGCCTATATTTATGTGCAAGCATGATGCTATGATGATGATGAGTAATGATGATGATATGATATGATGATGATCATGATGATGATGATGTGATATGATGATGATTATGATAGTGTTATGATGATGATAAGGATGATAATGATATAATGACGATATTATGATGAATCATGATGATATGAATATGATATGTTGATAATATGATCTTAATGATATACATGAAAAGATTAATAAATATGAACACACTGGGCGGCATGCGTAACGGAGGTGATTCATAAAGGAACCACATTTAGGGACGGCGATACGTAACGCCTAAATGTGGAAAAGAATCAAAAGAATTTTGCATCATAAACTTTAATAAGAAGAGAAAGTAAACTAAGGGTGTGATCCTTCAAAAGGGAAGGTGACCCAAAGTAAGCTCCCCTCACCCACGACTCACATGAGGCATGGCATGACCCGACTAGTGTGAGTATAGGGATAGGTCTTACATGAGGCATGGCATGACCCAGCTAGTGTAAGTGCAGAAATTCTATGGTGGCGGCAGCCACGGTATGAGCTCATTACCACTTATGTTTAGTGGGTGAAAAGATAAAGTCAAATTAAGAAAAGAAAAAGGGACTTCGGTCCAAAACCCTAGAAAGGGAAAGAAGTTAAGAGAATCTTATAGCATGAACATGTATATTTTATATGATTATACTTATGCCCATGTATGTTATGATATAAATGATTAGAGAGTATGTTAAAATTGAATCCGCTTCGGATATTCATGATTTCGAAAATCCAAGAATTGAACCTTATGCATGCTCACTATTTTCATTAATAAAACCGAAGTGGCTGGGACGATGACGATGACACTTTCGTGTCGGGTTCGAGTCCTACTGAGAAATTCCATTTCTCACCCTAGTTATTTCCCCCGTATCGTCACCAGATCTCGACGACGCATCCGGAGGAGTGGAGCATGAATCCCCAACACTGTGAGCGGACGTGTGGCGTAGGATGCAAGATGAAGTTGTTTTGGGACTTGTAGCGACCATCGCTCTGCACCTCCGCATATTTCTTTTGAGCTGAGCATTGTCATTTAAATTTGTACTTAGTATCTAGTATTTGGACCATGGCCCGACCATGAGCCTCCTTTGATGTAATGTTGATATATATGTATGTATATATATTATGAACCCATATCGATGTAATGACTTTGCTATATAATGCAATGTACTTGTGAATTACTATTCATTTATCTTTCTCTGGTTTTATGATATTAGATGCGTATTTTATACGACACGCCCTTACTCTGTCTAGCTTCTCGTTCAAGGCTTTACTTTTCAAAAGCAGTTTGCAAAGCGGCAGCGTATTTCAAAGAAAATCTTATCGTATTTTCAGCGTAACTTAATTTCAAGCAAAGTTTAGTTTTCCACGAGCATAAGTAACACTAATAAAAGCCGTGTACGACTTAAGCGTAGTATGGGTTTATTAGGGTGTTACATTATGGTATCGAAGCGATTCATCTGTTAAAGCCTGAGGTTGGGTGACTATGCTTCCAAGCATAACTCTACGCGGCGCTATGTTAATTCATCTTTGAGAATCACATGCGTATGATGGGATGTAGGACTTAGAATGCATGACCGTCATGTGAGATTGCCTTTAGTTGCTGCCATGCTTATGCTTAACGTTGGGCCTGATCAACTCGATGTCTTTGTATGGTGTGTTCAGGAACTAATGGCAACTCGCAGACGCACCTCCAACGAGAACAGCGACAGCGCGAACCTCGCCGAGTTCATGAGGACCTTCCAGCAGATGGCAAACGCAATGCAAGCTCAAGCTACAGCTGCTGAGCATATGATGGACCAGTTGAACCGAAGATCCGAAGAGTCTGTTGGTGGAAATGGAGCGGATGCCGAGTATCAGAAGTTCTCGGAGTTTCGTAAGGCGAACCCGCCCAGTTTCAAGGGGGCTTTCGACCCTGACGAAGCCGACGAGTGGATCAAAGAGATTGAGAAGATCTACTCCGTGTTAGCTTGTTCAGAGACCCAAAAAGTGGCCTTTGCCACTTACATGTTGAAGGCGGATGCCGAGTTCTGGTGGAAAGGAGCAAAAAGCTTGATGGAAAGTGATCAGAGGGAGATCACATGGGATGCCTTCAAGGTGGCTTTTTATGAGAAGTACTTCCCGATGTCCATAAGGAACGCGAAGGAGATGGAATTCCTAAGGCTCTACCAAGGAGGTATGAGCATTGCTGGGTACACGGCGAAGTTTGAGGAGCTGTGCAAGTTTTCTACATTGTATCAGCGAAACCCGGATGAGCATTGGAAATGCATGAAGTATGAGGGAGGATTACGGGCCGACATCCTGGCATCAGTGGCCCCATTGGAGATAAGGAACTATGCGGCACTTGTTAATAAGAGCCGTGTAGTAGAAGAATGTAATCGAAAGTTGGCGGTCCAGAGATCAGAGGCCCGTAAGAGGAGACAGGCGTCTCAAGAGCAACACACGAAGGAGCCCTTGCAAAAGAAGCCCTACTACGGTGAAGGATCCAAGGGCAACCAGCCACAAGAGCTCTCCGCCAACCCTCCAAGACCTGTCGACCAGCCCTCGAAGCTCGCAATGAATCCCACCTGCCCAAAGTGTGAGAGACAACACAAAGGGATCTGCTACGCTGGACAAAATGTCAGTTACAAATGTGGACAGCTGGGCATTTTGCAAGGAAGCGCACTGAGGGCAAGCACTTTGACAGTTCTGAGTAGCAATTTTGAGGCAAAATTCTTTTAAGGAGGAGATTGTAACATCCCCAATTTTTGTCTAAGCTACTTAGTTGATGATCGACTAATTAGAGAGGTTAACGATTAACTGAGAATTAATCGGCTAATCTCGATGAGCAAGAGCTTAGTAAATTAAAGGCAAGTCAACAAGATAAGTAAAAGTCAACAATTGAAACATAATGCATTAAAAGTTATAATTAAAAGCCTAATTGCCCAATCCTTATTAATCCATGATTTAGAACATAAAATCAAGGTGATCTAATCTAATTACCTAAGAGCATATAAGTCTCAAAACTTAATCACATTAACCTTCACATCTTCTTACAAAATTAATGAGGAAAATCCTTTTTAATTAAAATGTGCTAATGAGTAATTTAAACCAATTGAATTAATTAACATTTAGATAATTACAACAATTATAAAGATGTAGAAACTTCCCTTTATTTTATTGTTTGAAAGTTTGGTCAAAGCAAGAGCCACATCCAACCATTCAATTACTTTCTCATCATACACCACTAGATCAAGAGTCCATATTAGTAGCTCCCTTAAGTCATGACAAGAGTTGTACTCTCCTTCATCAAGATAATGACACTTGGTGTGATCCTAGCCATCCAATGCCAAATCCTAAGAGAGCTCATGCTTTTAACCACTTGACAAAAACACTACATAGTCTTTACCCAATTTCCAAGACTCAAAGAAAACACAACTCACCCTTTTACCCCAAGGTTCCTAGCCCTTTTGCTTGAAAAAGAAGTAAAACTCACCTACTCACTCTTGCTTGTTGGAGAAGCAAGGCTGTAACACCCTAATAAACCCATACTACGCTTAAGTCGTATTACGGCGTTTTATTAGTTGTTACTTATGCTCGTGGAAAACTAAACTTCACTTGAAATTAAATTACGCGAAAAATACGGTAAGATTTTTCTTTGAAATACGTCATCGCTTTGCAGCGTTTTGAAAAGTAAAGCCTTGAACGAGAAGCTAGACAGAGAAAGAGCGTGTCGCATAAAATACGTACTTCAATATCATAAAACAAGAGAAAGGTAAATGAATAGTAATTCACAAAATACATTGCATTATGTAGCAAAATTATTACATCGATATCGGTTCATAATATATAGACATACATATATATCAGCATTACATCAAAGGAGGCTCATGGTGGGCCATGGTCCAAATACTATATACAAACTAAAATCGACATCGTTCATCACAAAAGAGATGAATGAAGATGCGAGCTACTGGCGATGACAAGTCCACATCAGCAACCATCTAACATCCCACATCATACGCCCGCTCACAATTCGGGATCCATGCTCTGCTCCACCAGGATGCGCCATCGAGATCTGGTGACGATACGGAGAATAACTAGGGTGAGAAATGGAATTTCTCGATGGGACTCGAACCCGACACGAAAGTGTCATCGTCATCGTCCTAGCCACTTCGGTTTTATTAATGAAAATAGTGAGCATGCATAAGGTTCAATTCTTGGATTTTCGAAATCATGAATATCCGAAGCGGATTCAATTTTAACATACTCTCTAATCATTTATATCATAACATACATGGGTATAAGTATAATCATATAAAAATGCATGACTGTGCTATAAGTTTTTCTTAACTTCTTCCCTTGCTAGGGTTTTGGACCGAAGTCCCTCTTCTTGTCTTATCTCGACTTTTATCTTAAGTCTTATCTTTTCACCCACTAAACATAAGTGGTAATGAGCTCATACCGCATTGCCGCCACCATAGAATTTCTCGGTACTTACACTAGCTGGGTCATGCCATGCCTCATGTAAGACCTATCCCCTATACTCACACTAGCTGGGTCATGCCATGCCTCATGTGAGTCGTGGGTGAGGGGAGCTTACTTTGGGTCACCTTCCCTTTTGAAGGATCACACCCTTAGTTTACTTTCTCTTCTTATTAAAGCTTATGATGCAAAGTTATTCTGATTCTTTTCCACATTTAGGCGTTACGTATCGCCGTCCCCAAATGTGGTTCCTTTATCAATCACCTCTGGGCGTTACGTATCGCCGTCCCCAGGGTGTTCATATTTATTAGTCTTTTCATGTTTATCATTAAGCATCATATTATCAACATATCATCATGATTTATCATAATATCGTCATCATATCATTATCATCCTTATCATCATCATAACACTATCATAATCATCATCATATCACATCATCATCATCATGATCATCATCATATCATATCATAATCATCATCATCATATCATATCATCATCATTACTCATCATCATCATAGCATCATGCTTGCACATAAACATAAGGCATATTCTCAAGCAAAGTTTTATGAGCTTAGCTTAGTAAATTTGGTGCAAGCTTTTAATTAAGATTGCCTCTTGTGTAAACTTCTTTTATTAGGCTTAGTGCCAATTTTATCTATTATCCTTTTTGACACTTTTAAGTTGAATTATGAGGGTTCTCTAATGCTTAATGTAAGGGTATTAATGTCTTAAAGCTTATTTCTCCTTATTCTTTAACTTTTACCATAACCAGTTTTACTTTTACAGTGGGGCAGTAACTTTGAAAATTCACCATAATTTCATCTTTTACTCTTTTATTTCGAATTTTTGTGTGGATATACTTCTCTGAGTCTATTTTTAAACAAAGAACCCCACTTAAAAATTCATTTTGTAGCTTGAGTTATGCATATTTTATTCTGACTGTTCAGTTTCTAAGTTCACTCCCGGTACAGTGGATTGTTACTTCTCATTATAATTACTCAGAAGGAATCTGAGAAAACTGTTTTATGGGTTTGTTCCTCTATGTCTTAGCTTTCATTAAAACTTGGTCTCACTCAAAAATCATTTTTGTAGCTCGAGTTATACACATTTTAGTGTAGACTGCCCAGACAGAAACCAATCCGAGAACAGTCCACTTTGAAAAATCATATCTCACTCATTTTAACTCCGAATCTTATGTATTTTATATGTATGGAAAGCTCTTTGAGTCTACTTTCATAGAAAAATAGTTTCGTTCCATTCTGAGTTTTGTAGCAATAAAAATACCGCACGCTTTACAGACTGCCAGAATTCCAGATTCACTAGTTTTTGAGTTTTTCACTTCAAGCTTATGGAGAAATTGTTATATCCCTTCAAGTCACCATTTTCATGTTTTAACTCATCATCATATTCAAAGTTTGAGTCACCAAATCAGTATTTTGAGCCAAAATAAAGCAAGATACATAAAAACCACCATACCACAAAATCTCTTTTCAAAACAACATTTTTATCAAAGCAAGAACACTCATAAGGCAAGATGTGGTCATGAGGCGTGAAGCAAGTCCTAAAACCACCTAGCTATGAAGAGCTTAGGGGTTCTAGTTCTTGAAAAACATATGGAGAGGAAGGGTTAGAGTCACTACCAATTGGATTTCTTGAAAGCTTGAAGAGAAAGAAAGATGTTGGAGGTGGCCTCCTTCTCCTTGAGCTTGATAGTGAGGCTTGTGTATGAGTGGCTTTGTTTCTCCAAGGACCAAAAATGGTAGTCCTTGAAGGGATAGTGATGGTGGTGATAAGAGATGAGGGTGATGGTGGTAGAAGAGTGAGGATTTAGGGTAGAAAAACAAGAAGAATAAGAGGAAGAGTAGGAAGAACAAGAGAGGCTTAGAGAGAGGTGAGAGCTTTGTGTGTGTGTCTTGAGAGAGGAAGTGAAAAATGAAATGAGGGAGAGAGAGGGCTGATGGTTGGCGCATAAAGGGGAGGGAGAGAGTGATGTGATTTTGCTTCTTTTGCAAGCAAGGAGGCTAGCAACCATGGGATAAAAGGGTGGGTTGTGTTTTCCTTGAGTTTTGGCACTTGGGTAAGGACTTGTAAGTGTTTTTGTCAAGTGGTTAAAAGCATGAGCTCTCTTAGGATTTGGCATTGGATGGCTAGGATCACACCAAGTGTCATGATCTTGGTGAAAGAGAGTACAACTCTTGTCATGACTTAAGGAAGCTACTAATATGGACTCTTGATCTAGTGGTGTATGATGAGAAAGTAATTGAATGGTTGGATGTGGCTCTTGCTTTGACCAAACTTTCAAAAAAAATAAATAAAGGGAAGTTTCTACATCTTTATAATTGTTGTAATTATCTAAATTTTAATTAATTCAATTGGTTCAAATTACACCTTAGTTCATTTTAATTAAGAAGGATTTTCCGCATTAATTATGTAAGAAGACGTGAGGGTTAATGTGATTAAGTTTTGAGACTTATATGCTCTTAGTTAATTAGATTAGATCACCTTGATTTTATGTTCTAAATCATGGATTAATAAGGATTAGACAATTGGGCTTTTAATTATAACTTTTTAATGCATTATGTTTCAATTGTTGACTTTTACTTATCTTGTTGACTTGCCTTTAATTTACTAAGCTCTTGCTCATCGAGATTAGCCGATTAATTCTCAGTTAATCGTTAACCTCTCTAATTAGTCAGGATCACTGAACTAATTAGCTTAGACAAAAATTGGGGATGTTACAATCTCCCCTCCTTAAAAAGAATTTTGCCCTCAAAATTCGTTGCACATGGCCCAGTCAGGGGTAGGCTTGCCCCTGGTGCAGTTCCTTGCAAAATGCCCAGGCTGTCCACATTTGTAACAGACGTTTTGTCCAGCGTAGCAGATCCCTTTGTGTTGTCTCTCACACTTTGGGCAGGTGAGATTCATTGCGAGCTTCGAGGGCTGGTCGACAGGTCTTGGAGGGTTGGCGGAGAGCTCTTGTGGCTGGTTGCCCTTGGATCCTTCACCGTAGTAGGGCTTCTTTTGCAAGGGCTCCTTCGTGTGTTGCTCTTGAGACGCCTGTCTCCTCTTACGCCTCGATCTACGGACCGCCAACTTTCGATTACATTCTTCTACTACACGGCTCTTATTAACAAGTGCCGCATAGTTCCTTATCTCCAATGGGGCCACTGATGCCAGGATGTCGGCCCGCAGTACCCCCTCATACTTCATGCATTTCCAATGCTCATCCGGGTTTCGCTGATACAATGTAGAAAACTTGCACAGCTCCTCAAACTTCGCCGTGTACTCAGCAATGCTCATACCTCCTTGGTAGAGCCTCAGGAATTCCATTTCCTTTGCATTCCTTACGGACATCGGGAAGTACTTCTCATAAAAAGCCACCTTGAAGGCATCCCATGTGATCTCCCTCTGATCACTTTCCATCAAGCTTTTCGCTCCTTTCCACGAACTCGGCATCCGCCTTCAACATGTAAGTGGCAAAGGCCACCTTTTGGGTCTCGAGCAAGCTAACACGGAGTAGATCTTCTCAATCTCTTTGATCCACTCGTCGGCCGTCGGGGTTGAAAGCCCTCTTGAAACTGGGTGGGTTTGCCTTACGAAACTCTGAGAACTTCTGATACTCAGCATCAGCTCCATTTCACCAACAGACTCTTGGATCTTCGGTTCAAGCTGGTCCATCATGTGCTCAGCAGTTTGTAGCTTGAGCTTGCATTGCGTTTGCCATATCTTTGGAAGGTCCTCATGAACTCGGCCGAGGTTCGCTACTGTCATTATTCTCGTTGGAGGTACGTCTGCGAGTTGTCATTAGTTCCTGAACACACCATACAAAGACATCGAGTTGATCAGGCCCAACGTTAAGCATAAGCATGGCAGCAACTAAAGGCAATCTCACATGACGGTCATGCATTCTAAATCCTACATCCCATCATACAGACAGGATTCTCAGCACGACTTAACATAGCGCACGTAGAGTTATGCTTGGAAGCATAGTCAGTCCAACCTCAGGCTTTAACAGGATGAACTGCTCTGATACCATAATGTAACACCCTAATAAACCCATACTACGCTTAAGTCGTATTACGGCGTTTTATTAGTTGTTACTTATGCTCGTGGAAAACTAAACTTCACTTGAAATTAAATTACGCGAAAAATACGGTAAGATTTTTCTTTGAAATACGTCATCGCTTTGCAGCGTTTTGAAAAGTAAAGCCTTGAACGAGAAGCTAGACAGAGAAAGAGCGTGTCGCATAAAATACGTACTTCAATATCATAAAACAAGAGAAAGGTAAATGAATAGTAATTCACAAAATACATTGCATTATGTAGCAAAATTATTACATCGATATCGGTTCATAATATATAGACATACATATATATCAGCATTACATCAAAGGAGGCTCATGGTCTGCCATGGTCCAAATACTATATACAAACTAAAATCGACATCGTTCATCACAAAAGAGATGAATGAAGATGCAGAGCTACGGCGATGACAAGTCCACATCAGCAACCATCTAACATCCCACATCATACGCCCGCTCACAGTGTCGGGGATCCATGCTCTGCTCCACCGGATGCGCCATCGAGATCTGGTGACGATACGGGAGAATACTAGGGTGAGAAATGGAATTTCTCAGTAAGACTCGAACCCGACACGAAAGTGTCATCGTCATCGTCCCAGCCACTTCGGTTTTATTAATGAAAATAGTGAGCATGCATAAGGTTCAATTCTTGGATTTTCGAAATCATGAATATCCGAAGCGGATTCAATTTTAACATACTCTCTAATCATTTATATCATAACATACATGGGTATAAGTATAATCATATAAAAATGCATGACTGTGCTATAAGTTTTTCTTAACTTCTTCCTTGCTAGGGTTTTGGACCGAAGTCCCTCTTCTTGTCTTATCTCGACTTTTATCTTAAGTCTTATCTTTTCACCCACTAAACATAAGTGGTAATGAGCTCATACCGTGGCCGTCGCCACCATAGAATTTCGGTACTTACACTAGCTGGGTCATGCCATGCCTCATGTAAGACCTATCCCCTATACTCACACTAGCTGGGTCATGCCATGCCTCATGTGAGTCGTGGGTGAGGGGAGCTTACTTTGGGTCACCTTCCCTTTTGAAGGATCACACCCTTAGTTTACTTTCTCTTCTTATTAAAGCTTATGATGCAAAGTTATTCTGATTCTTTCCCACATTTAGGCGTTACGTATCGCCGTCCCCAAATGTGGTTCCTTTATCAATCACCTCTGGGCGTTACGTATCGCCGTCCCCAGGGTGTTCATATTTATTAGTCTTTTCATGTTTATCATTAAGCATCATATTATCAACATATCATCATGATTTATCATAATATCGTCATCATATCATTATCATCCTTATCATCATCATAACACTATCATAATCATCATCATATCACATCATCATCATCATGATCATCATCATATCATATCATAATCATCATCATCATATCATATCATCATCATTACTCATCATCATCATAGCATCATGCTTGCACATAAACATAAGGCATATTCTCAAGCAAAGTTTTATGAGCTTAGCTTAGTAAATTTGGTGCAAGCTTTTAATTAAGATTGCCTCTTGTGTAAACTTCTTTTATTAGGCTTAGTGCCAATTTTATCTATTATCCTTTTTGACACTTTTAAGTTGAATTATGAGGGTTCTCTAATGCTTAATGTAAGGGTATTAATGTCTTAAAGCTTATTTCTCCTTATTCTTTAACTTTTACCATAACCAGTTTTACTTTTACAGTGGGGCAGTAACTTTGAAAATTCACCATAATTTCATCTTTTACTCTTTTATTTCGAATTTTTGTGTGGATATACTTCTCTGAGTCTATTTTTAAACAAAAGAAACCCCACTTAAAAATTCATTTTGTAGCTTGAGTTATGCATATTTTATTCTGACTGTTCAGTTTCTAAGTTCACTCCTGGTACAGTGGATTGTTACTTCTCATTATAATTACTCAGAAGGAATCTGAGAAAACTGTTTTATGGGTTTGTTCCTCTATGTCTTAGCTTTCATTAAAACTTGGTCTCACTCAAAAATCATTTTTGTAGCTCGAGTTATACACATTTTAGTGTAGACTGCCCAGACAGAAACCAATCCGAGAACAGTCCACTTTGAAAAATCATATCTCACTCATTTTAACTCCGAATCTTATGTATTTTATATGTATGGAAAGCTCTTTGAGTCTACTTTCATAGAAAAATAGTTTCGTTCCATTCTGAGTTTTGTAGCAATAAAAATACCGCACGCTTTACAGACTGCCAGAATTCCAGATTCACTAGTTTTTGAGTTTTTCACTTCAAGCTTATGGAGAAATTGTTATATCCCTTCAAGTCACCATTTTCATGTTTTAACTCATCATCATATTCAAAGTTTGAGTCACCAAATCAGTATTTTGAGCCAAAATAAAGCAAGATACATAAAAACCACCATACCACAAAATCTCTTTTCAAAACAACATTTTTATCAAAGCAAGAACACTCATAAGGCAAGATGTGGTCATGAGACCTTGAAGCAAGTCCTAAAACCACCTAGCTATGAAGAGCTTAGGGGTTCTAGTTCTTGAAAAACATATGGAGAGGAAGGGTTAGAGTCACTACCAATTGGATTTCTTGAAAGCTTGAAGAGAAAGAAAGATGTTGGAGGTGGCCTCCTTCTCCTTGAGCTTGATAGTGAGGCTTGTGTATGAGTGGCTTTGTTTCTCAAGGACCAAAATGGTAGTCCTTGAAGGGATAGTGATGGTGGTGATAAGAGATGAGGGTGATGGTGGTAGAAGAGTGAGGATTTAGGGTAGAAAAACAAGAAGAATAAGAGGAAGAGTAGGAAGAACAAGAGAGGCTTAGAGAGAGGTGAGAGCTTTGTGTGTGTGTCTTGAGAGAGGAAGTGAAAAATGAAATGAGGGAGAGAGAGGGCTGATGGTTGGCGCATAAAGGGGAGGGAGAGAGTGATGTGATGTTGCTTCTTTTGCAAGCAAGGAGGCTAGCAACCATGGGATAAAAGGGTAGGTTGTGTTTCGTGAGTTTTGGCACTTGGGTAAGGACTTGTAAGTGTTTTTGTCAAGTGGTTAAAAGCATGAGCTCTCTTAGGATTTGGCATTGGATGGCTAGGATCACACCAAGTGTCATGATCTTGGTGAAAGAGAGTACAACTCTTGTCATGACTTAAGGAAGCTACTAATATGGACTCTTGATCTAGTGGTGTATGATGAGAAAGTAATTGAATGGTTGGATGTGGCTCTTGCTTTGACCAAACTTTCAAAAAAAATAAATAAAGGGAAGTTTCTACATCTTTATAATTGTTGTAATTATCTAAATTTTAATTAATTCAATTGGTTCAAATTACACCTTAGTTCATTTTAATTAAGAAGGATTTTCCGCATTAATTATGTAAGAAGACGTGAGGGTTAATGTGATTAAGTTTTGAGACTTATATGCTCTTAGTTAATTAGATTAGATCACCTTGATTTTATGTTCTAAATCATGGATTAATAAGGATTAGACAATTGGGCTTTTAATTATAACTTTTTAATGCATTATGTTTCAATTGTTGACTTTTACTTATCTTGTTGACTTGCCTTTAATTTACTAAGCTCTTGCTCATCGAGATTAGCCGATTAATTCTCAATTAATCGTTAACCTCTCTAATTAGTCAGGATCACTGAACTAATTAGCTTAGACAAAAATTGGGGATGTTACAATCTCCCCTCCTTAAAAAGAATTTTGCCCTCAAAATTGCGTTGCACACAGTCAGGGGCAGGCTTGCCCCTGGTGCAGTTCCTTGCAAAATGCCCAGGCTGTCCACATTTGTAACAGACGTTTTGTCCAGCGTAGCAGATCCCTTTGTGTTGTCTCTCACACTTTGGGCAGGTGAGATTCATTGCGAGCTTCGAGGGCTGGTCGATGTGTCTTGGAGGGTTGGCGGAGAGCTCTTGTGGCTGGTTGCCCTTGGATCCTTCACCGTAGTAGGGCTTCTTTTGCAAGGGCTCCTTCGTGTGTTGCTCTTGAGACGCCTGTCTCCTCTTACGGGCCTCTGATCTCTGGACCGCCAACTTTCGATTACATTCTTCTACTACACGGCTCTTATTAACAAGTGCCGCATAGTTCCTTATCTCCAATGGGGCCACTGATGCCAGGATGTCGGCCCGCAATCCTCCCTCATACTTCATGCATTTCCAATGCTCATCCGGGTTTCGCTGATACAATGTAGAAAACTTGCACAGCTCCTCAAACTTCGTCGTGTACTCAGCAATGCTCATACCTCCTTGGTAGAGCCTCAGGAATTCCATTTCCTTTGCATTCCTTACGGACATCGGGAAGTACTTCTCATAAAAAGCCACCTTGAAGGCATCCCATGTGATCTCCCTCTCGATCACTTTCCATCAAGCTTTTCGCTCCTTTCCACGAACTCGGCATCCGCCTTCAACATGTAAGTGGCAAAGGCCACCTTTTGGGTCTCGAGCAAGCTAACACGGAGTAGATCTTCTCAATCTCTTTGATCCACTCGTCGGCTACGTCAGGGTTGAAAGCCCCTTTGAAACTAGGCGGGTTTGCCTTGCGAAACTCGAGAACTTCGATACTCGGCATCAGCTCCATTTCCACCAATGCACTCTTCTGATCTTCTGTTCAACTGGTCCATCATGTGCTCAGCAGTGTAGCTTGAGCTTGCATTGCGCTTGCCATATGCGGAAGGTCCTCATGAACTCAATGAGGTTCGCTACCGTCATTCTCGTTGGAGGTACGTCTGCGAGTTGTCATTAGTTCCTGAACACACCATACAAAGACATCGAGTTGATCAGGCCCAACGTTAAGCATAAGCATGGCAGCAACTAAAGGCAATCTCACATGACGGTCATGCATTCTAAATCCTACATCCCATCATACGCATGTGATTCTCAAAGACGACCTAACATAGCGCACGTAGAGTTATGCTTGGAAGCATAGTCAGTCCAACCTCAGGCTTTAACAGATGAATCGCTCGATACCATAATGTAACACCTAATAAACCCATACTACGCTAAGTCGTATTACGGCGTTTTATTAGTTGTTACTTATGCTCGTGGAAAACTAAACTTCACTTGAAATTAAATTACGCGAAAAATACGGTAAGATTTTTCTTTGAAATACGTCATCGCTTTGCAGCGTTTTGAAAAGTAAAGCCTTGAACGAGAAGCTAGACAGAGAAAGAGCGTGTCGCATAAAATACGTACTTCAATATCATAAAACAAGAGAAAGGTAAATGAATAGTAATTCACAAAATACATTGCATTATGTAGCAAAATTATTACATCGATATCGGTTCATAATATATAGACATACATATATATCAGCATTACATCAAAGGAGGCTCATGGTCGGGCCATGGTCCAAATACTATATACAAACTAAAATCGACATCGTTCATCACAAAAGAGATGAATGAAGATGCAGAGCTACGGCGATGACAAGTCCACATCAAAGAACCATCTAACATCCCACATCATACGCCCGCTCACAGTGTCGGGGATCCATGCTCTGCTCCACCGGATGCGCCATCGAGATCTGGTGACGATACGGGAGAATAACTAGGGTGAGAAATGGAATTTCTCAGTAGGACTCGAACCCGACACGAAAGTGTCATCGTCATCGTCCCAGCCACTTCGGTTTTATTAATGAAAATAGTGAGCATGCATAAGGTTCAATTCTTGGATTTTCGAAATCATGAATATCCGAAGCGGATTCAATTTTAACATACTCTCTAATCATTTATATCATAACATACATGGGTATAAGTATAATCATATAAAAATGCATGACTGTGCTATAAGTTTTTCTTAACTTCTTCCCTTGCTAGGGTTTTGGACCGAAGTCCCTCTTCTTGTCTTATCTCGACTTTTATCTTAAGTCTTATCTTTTCACCCACTAAACATAAGTGGTAATGAGCTCATACCGTGGCCGTCGCCACCATAGAATTTCGGTACTTACACTAGCTGGGTCATGCCATGCCTCATGTAAGACCTATCCCCTATACTCACACTAGCTGGGTCATGCCATGCCTCATGTGAGTCGTGGGTGAGGGGAGCTTACTTTGGGTCACCTTCCCTTTTGAAGGATCACACCCTTAGTTTACTTTCTTCTTATTAAAGCTTATGATGCAAAGTTGTTCTGATTCTTTTCCACATTTAGTGGCGTTCACGTATCGCCAGTCCCAAAATGTGGTTCCTTTATCAATCACCTCGCATTACGTATCGCCGTCCCCAGGGTGTTCATATTTATTAGTCTTTTCATGTTTATCATTAAGCATCATATTATCAACATATCATCATGATTTATCATAATATCGTCATCATATCATTATCATCCTTATCATCATCATAACACTATCATAATCATCATCATATCACATCATCATCATCATGATCATCATCATATCATATCATAATCATCATCATCATATCATATCATCATCATTACTCATCATCATCATAGCATCATGCTTGCACATAAACATAAGGCATATTCTCAAGCAAAGTTTTATGAGCTTAGCTTAATAAATTTAGTGCAAGCTTTTAATTAAGATTGCCTCTTGTGTAAACTTCTTTTATTAGGCTTAGTGCCAATTTTATCTATTATCCTTTTTGACACTTTTAAGTTGAATTATGAGGGTTCTCTAATGCTTAATGTAAGGGTATTAATGTCTTAAAGCTTATTTCTCCTTATTCTTTAACTTTTACCATAACCAGTTTTACTTTTACAGTGGGGCAGTAACTTTGAAAATTCACCATAATTTCATCTTTTACTCTTTTATTTCGAATTTTTGTGTGGATATACTTCTCTGAGTCTATTTTTAAACAAAAGAAACCCCACTTAAAAATTCATTTTGTAGCTTGAGTTATGCATATTTTATTCTGACTGTTCAGTTTCTAAGTTCACTCCCGGTACAGTGGATTGTTACTTCTCATTATAATTACTCAGAAGGAATCTGAGAAAACTGTTTTATGGGTTTGTTCCTCTATGTCTTAGCTTTCATTAAAACTTGGTCTCACTCAAAAATCATTTTTGTAGCTCGAGTTATACACATTTTAGTGTAGACTGCCCAGACAGAAACCAATCCGAGAACAGTCCACTTTGAAAAATCATATCTCACTCATTTTAACTCCGAATCTTATGTATTTTATATGTATGGAAAGCTCTTTGAGTCTACTTTCATAGAAAAATAGTTTCGTTCCATTCTGAGTTTTGTAGCAATAAAAATACCGCACGCTTTACAGACTGCCAGAATTCCAGATTCACTAGTTTTTGAGTTTTTCACTTCAAGCTTATGGAGAAATTGTTATATCCCTTCAAGTCACCATTTTCATGTTTTAACTCATCATCATATTCAAAGTTTGAGTCACCAAATCAGTATTTTGAGCCAAAATAAAGCAAGATACATAAAAACCACCATACCACAAAATCTCTTTTCAAAACAACATTTTTATCAAAGCAAGAACACTCATAAGGCAAGATGTGGTCATGAGACCTTGAAGCAAGTCCTAAAACCACCTAGCTATGAAGAGCTTAGGGGTTCTAGTTCTTGAAAAACATATGGAGAGGAAGGGTTAGAGTCACTACCAATTGGATTTCTTGAAAGCTTGAAGAGAAAGAAAGATGTTGGAGGTGGCCTCCTTCTCCTTGAGCTTGATAGTGAGGCTTGTGTATGAGTGGCTTTGTTTCTCCAAGGACCAAAAATGGTAGTCCTTGAAGGGATAGTGATGGTGGTGATAAGAGATGAGGGTGATGGTGGTAGAAGAGTGAGGATTTAGGGTAGAAAAACAAGAAGAATAAGAGGAAGAGTAGGAAGAACAAAGAGAGGTTTAGAGAGGTGAGAGCTTTGCGTGTGTGTGTCTTGAGAGAGGAAGTGAAAAATGAAATGAGGGAGAGAGAGGGCTGATGGTTGGCGCATAAAGGGGAGGGAGAGAGTGATGTGATTTTGCTTCTTTTGCAAGCAAGGAGGCTAGCAAACCATGGGATAAAAGGGTGGGTTGTGTTTTCCTTGAGTTTTGTGCAGGTAAGGACTTGTAAGTGTTTTTGTCAAGTGGTTAAAAGCATGAGCTCTCTTAGGATTTGGCATTGGATGGCTAGGATCACACCAAGTGTCATGATCTTGGTGAAAGAGAGTACAACTCTTGTCATGACTTAAGGAAGCTACTAATATGGACTCTTGATCTAGTGGTGTATGATGAGAGAAAGTAATTGAATGGTTGGATGTGGCTCTTGCTTTGACCAAACTTTCAAAAAAAATAAATAAAGGGAAGTTTCTACATCTTTATAATTGTTGTAATTATCTAAATTTTAATTAATTCAATTGGTTCAAATTACACCTTAGTTCATTTTAATTAAGAAGGATTTTCCGCATTAATTATGTAAGAAGACGTGAGGGTTAATGTGATTAAGTTTTGAGACTTATATGCTCTTAGTTAATTAGATTAGATCACCTTGATTTTATGTTCTAAATCATGGATTAATAAGGATTAGACAATTGGGCTTTTAATTATAACTTTTTAATGCATTATGTTTCAATTGTTGACTTTTACTTATCTTGTTGACTTGCCTTTAATTTACTAAGCTCTTGCTCATCGAGATTAGCCGATTAATTCTCAATTAATCGTTAACCTCTCTAATTAGTCAGGATCACTGAACTAATTAGCTTAGACAAAAATTGGGGATGTTACAAAGGCAATCAGCCCCCTCACCCCATTTCTTGCGCCAACTAGCCCCCTCCCTCTCCTCATTTGCAAGTTTTCATTCTCTCACTAAGCCACAAAGCTCCCACCTCTCTCTAAACTTCATTCTAGCTCTTTTGTTCTTCCAACCTTTCTTGTTCCTCTTCTCTCTTTCTCACCTCATCCAACTCCCTTTCCTTTCATCACCATCACAAGCCCTTCAAGGACCACCCTCTTTGGTTCTTGGGGAAGCAAAACCAACACTCACTTAGCCCCATTATCAAGCTCAAGGAGGAAGAAGGCCATCTCCAACCATTCTCATTCTTCAAGCCTTCAAGAGAATCCTTGTGGTAGTGATTCTAACCCTTCCTTCTTCTATGTTTTTCAAGCTCTTCAACTCCTAAGCTCTTCATAGCTAGGTGGTTTTAGGATTTGCTCCAAGGTCTCATGACCATTCCTTGCCCTATGAGTTTCCTTATCTTGTTGAAAGTGTTGTTTTGAAATGAGATTTTGTGGTATGATGGCTTGTTATGTATCTTGCTTTATTTTGTTTTAAAATACTGATTTGGAGACTAAAACTTTGAATATGATGATGAGTTAAAACATGAAAATGGTGATTTGAAGTGATATAACAATTTCTCCATAAGCTTGATGTGAAAAACTTAAAAACTAGTGAATCTGGAATTCTGGCAGTCTGTAAAGCGTGCGGTATGTTTATTGCTAAAAAACTCAAATGGAACGAAACTATTTTTCTATGAAAGTAGACTCAAAGAGCTTTCCATACATATAAAATACATAAGATTCGGAGTTGAAATGAGTGAGATATGATTTTTCAAAGTGGACTGTTCTCGGATTGGTTTCTGTCTGGGCAGTCTACACTAAAATGTGTATAACTCGAGCTACAAAAATGATTTTTGAGTGAGACCAAGTTTTAATGAAAGCTAAGACATAGAGGAGCAAACCCATAAAACAGTTTTCTCAGATTCCTTCTGAGTAATTATAATGAGTAGTAACAATCCACTGTACCGGGAGTGAACTTAGAAACTGAACAGTCAGAATAAAATGTGTATAACTCAAGCTACAAAATGAATTTTTAAGTGGGGTTTGTTTTGTTTGAAAATAGACTCAGAGAAGTATATCCACACAAAAATTCGAAATAAAAGAGTAAAATATGAAATTATGGTGAATTTTCAAAGTTACTGCCCCACTGTAAAAGTAAAACTGGTTAAGTTAAAAGTTAAAGAATAAGGAGAAATAAGCTTTAAGACATTAATACCCTTACATTAAGCATTGGAAAAACATTTATAATTCAATCTAAAGTGTCAAAAAGGACATTAGACAAAATTAGCATTATGCCTAATAAAAGAAGTTTACACAAGAGACAATCTCAATTAAAAGCTTGCACCAAATTTACTAAGCTAAGCTCATAAAACTTTACTTGAGAATATGCCTATATTTATGTGCAAGCATGATGCTATGATGATGATGAGTAATGATGATGATATGATATGATGATGATCATGATGATGATGATGTGATATGATGATGATTATGATAGTGTTATGATGATGATAAGGATGATAATGATATAATGACGATATTATGATGAATCATGATGATATGAATATGATATGTTGATAATATGATGCTTAATGATATACATGAAAAGATTAATAAATATGAACACCCTGGGGACGGCGATACGTAACGCCCGGAGGTGATTCATAAAGGAACCACATTTAGGGACGGCGATACGTAACGCCTAAATGTGGAAAAGAATCAAAAGAATTTTGCATCATAAACTTTAATAAGAAGAGAAAGTAAACTAAGGGTGTGATCCTTCAAAAGGGAAGGTGACCCAAAGTAAGCTCCCCTCACCCACGACTCACATGAGGCATGGCATGACCCAGCTAGTGTGAGTATAGGGGATAGGTCTTACATGAGGCATGGCATGACCCAGCTAGTGTAAGTACCGAAATTCTATGGTGGCGACGGCCACGGTATGAGCTCATTACCACTTATGTTTAGTGGGTGAAAAGATAAAGTCAAATTAAGAAAAGAAAAAGGGACTTCGGTCCAAAACCCTAGAAAGGGAAAGAAGTTAAGAGAATCTTATAGCATGAACATGTATATTTTATATGATTATACTTATGCCCATGTATGTTATGATATAAATGATTAGAGAGTATGTTAAAATTGAATCCGCTTCGGATACTCATGTTTTCGAAAATCCAAGAATTGAACTTTATGCATGCTCACTATTTTCATTAATAAAACCGAAGTGGCTGGGACGATGACGATGACACTTTCGTGTCGAGTCCTACTGAGAAATTCCATTTCTCACCCTAGTTATTTCCCCCGTATCGTCACCAGATCTCGACGACGCATCCGGAGGAGTGGAGCATGAATCCCCAACACTGTGAGCGGACGTGTGGCGTAGGATGCAAGATGAAGTTGTTTTGGGACTTGTAGCGACCATCGCTCTGCACCTCCGCATATTTCTTTTGAGCTGAGCATTGTCATTTAAATTTGTACTTAGTATCTAGTATTTGGACCATGGCCCGACCATGAGCCTCCTTTGATGTAATGTTGATATATATGTATGTATATATATTATGAACCCATATCGATGTAATGACTTTGCTATATAATGCAATGTACTTGTGAATTACTATTCATTTATCTTTCTCTGGTTTTATGATATTGGAGTACGTATTTTATACGACACGCCCTTACTCTGTCTAGCTTCTCGTTCAAGGCTTTACTTTTCAAAACGCTGCAAAGCGACGACGTATTTCAAAGAAAAATCTTATCGTATTTTCCGCGTAACTTAATTTCAAGCAAAGTTTAGTTTTCCACGAGCATAAGTAACACTAATAAAACGCCGTAATACGACTTAAGCGTAGTATGGGTTTATTAGGGTGTTACAGTAGCCAACTCGGATCGTTTCCCAAAGATGAACACACTATTTGATCAGAAAATTCAGGGGGGTTTTTATAACAAACACTTAAAATGCAATACTGAATTCCAAAGCAAACAGAAAACAAAAAGGCTAAACCGAATTAAAATTCTAATCCAAGACACACAAGAAGAAAACAATCAACACTCAATCATTGGATTCAAATATACATGCACACTCCAATTCGATGATTAATTTTAGATTCAATTGAAACGTCAAATCAAACCTAGCATTCACATGAAAATCTCCATGCATTCAACTAATCACTCAAGCAATTCGGTTTAGAGACCTCTAAAACTGAATTGATTTTGGATTAGCTTCCAAAACCAATGCTCTAATCTCATATTCAGATCCGAAATATGAATCACACTCTTGAACAATCGAATCACATATATCAACCGAATTATACATGATTTGATTGACTCTTAATCAACATGTATGAATGAAAACCTCCAATTCAATTACGAGATTAAGAAGAAGAGAAGAGAAGAGGAGTGAAACCGAAATTGGAATTTCCATGTCTTGATGCACCAATCCTCAAGAGCTTGAATGCTTCTCTTGATGCCTTGGATCAGAGGAGGATCACCCCTCCATTAATGGAGGAAAACGCAAAAGAGAGAGAGAGAGAGAGAGAGTTTTCTTATTCAATAA
Source organism: Pterocarpus macrocarpus (assembly GCA_031439585.1). Lineage (NCBI taxonomy): Eukaryota > Viridiplantae > Streptophyta > Magnoliopsida > Fabales > Fabaceae > Pterocarpus > Pterocarpus macrocarpus. Next base: position 34,567,251 of record CM062520.1, read on the forward strand.
AACTAAAAATTACAAAATGAGCAAAAAAGGTCCTGAAGCATAATCAGAATTTCTATATATACCTCTAATTAAAAGTCACTAATTACTTAATTAAAATAATCCTCTTTTCCTAAGCTAAATTTGGATAGCTCATTTGCCCAATTTGGATGCTTAGAGAGAAAGTTGTGCCCAAAACAAGTTGAGTGGGCTTTCTTAGACTCAGCAGCGACCTCCAACACGTTTTTGGGCCTCATAACGGTTCTTCTTGGCTTAGTGCTCTGAACATAAGATGAAGCCCTGGATGTTAGCTTTCCAATGCCACTGGAATGGGCTCAATTGAGTCCCTGTAGCCCAAGATATGGTCCAATCATTGAAGGCTGCTCAGAAACCGCGCCCAAACGCTTCAGTTCAGTTCCGAGCCCAATTTCGGCTTTAAGATCTCAGAATTAGCCCTTGCCCTCTTCATAGAAATTGTAGCTCTATCTCTTAGCTTTCCTACAAATCAAGAAGCATAATAAAATGAGGTATAGAGCTCAAGATATGATCTAAACACTGAAGCAGGTCAAAATAACCGAAATGCTGCAAAAATTAACTAAGTCTCACTAAGATCCAAAAAAGGAAAATGATCTAAACTCAACCAATTAAGCACAAAGGAGGATTAATGAGAAAAGTATGAAGGATAAAAATAGTATAAAAATCCAATTCATCACTACTGTTGAGAAATTCTTTGCTGACAATACTTGTTACTGTTGAGGGATTCCTTTTGTTACTTCTTGAACTTTTCCTTTTTGTCGTCTTCTGTTGGACTTCTACTAATGAGAGATTCTTTCTGAAGCTCTTTATTATTGAGTGTATGAGTCTTGTGTAATTACACCTTTATGTCAATCAGCCCAATATTCCATAACAATCATCCTCATTTGTCTGAAGATAATTGGTGGAACTGGATGCTTCCCCATCATGAACGTTGCTAGGTTGTGTGGTCTGTACTGCCTTTAGCCTTTCTTTAAACACTTATTCTGGAGTGGCAGCGACTAGTATGTCCATTATTTTTGATTTTTTTGTAAAGAAGGCAGCTTTCTTTTCCCCTATTTTTCAATAGGAGAGATTAGCTGGAAGTTCTTAATCCATTCCTCAATATTTTCTTTTCTGATTAGAGTAATATTGAGCTTTGATCACCATTTCACTCTTACTGATCTAACTAGACATAAAAGATCGATATCATATGAAAATTTTGCTGCAGAAGAAATGCAAGCCATTAACCAGTTTATTCCTTGGCTAGATACAAACGAGATTGATCTATATCCTTAAACAAAATTAGTTTTTTCTTTTAAATATTTATAAATGCTTTGAACTTCTAGTGGCAATATGAAGATAGACGGTCTAAGGTCAAAAAAACCATCTGATGAACCATTTTGGAAATTTGAGGGAGATCCCATTTTTGAAGTAGATAAACCAGGTATGCTGATAAGGTTTGTAATAAAACATATTGCACCAGACTTCTTTATAATCATAATAGGTGCAGGTTTAAGGAGTGAATTGTCTTGAAAGAGATTTTAAGAGACACAGCAGCACTTCTTCAAAATTCTAAGCATTGAACAATTCATTAGAGTAATTCATGATCAGAGTAATCAGCATAAGAACATGAGAAAGGTTCATAATAAAGGATAAGGAAATAAAAGTAGAAAGAGTCAAAGACTTATAATTTTGTAGAACTTCGTCAAAGATTTTATTCAAACATAAAGTTTTCAAGGTACAAAGTTTTTCAAAAGTTCACAACAAGAGAGAATGTTTATGCCCGATTGCCCTCTGCCGAGTTCAACCTCAGAGCAGTTCATTTATACACATGAAAAGCAAAATATACAATTATCAAGAATCAAAAAGCAAATTTTGACTAGAGATTTCAACAGATGGTATCTGTCGTTAGTCACTATTGAGAGATATTGTTACTGTTGAGGGATTCTTTGCCAGCAATACTTTTTACAATTGTGGGATTCCTTTTGTTACTTTTCTTTTTTGTCATCTTCTCTTGGACTTTTACTTAGGAGAGATTCTTTCGGAAGCTCTTTATTATTGAGTGTATGAGTCTTGTGCAATTACACCTTTATGTCAATCAGTCCAATATTCCATAACAATTGTTGTCATTATTCAAAACATAATTGGTGGAACTGGATGCTTCCCCATCTTGGACGTTGCTCGGTTATGGGGCTCGTACTGTCTTTAGCCTTTCTTTAAACTATTCTTCTGAAGTGGCAGCGGCTAGTATGTCCATTATTTTTTATTTTTCAGCAATGAAGGTAGATTCCTTTTACCCTTATTTTTCAGCTGTGGAGATTTGCTGGAAGTTCTTGATCCATTCTTCAATATTTTTTTTTTTCTGATAAGAGTAATATTGAACCTCGACCACCATTTGACTCTCACTGATCTAACTAGATATAAAAGATCAATATCATATGAAAATTTTGCTGTAGAAGAAATCCAAGCCATTAACTAGGCTATTCCTTGGCTAACCACAAATGAGATTAATCTATATCCTTGAACAAAATTAGTTTTTTCTTTTCAATATTTATAGATGCTTTGAACTTCTGGTGGGAATATGGAGATAAACGGTCCAAAGTAAAAAAAACCATCTTATGCACCATTTTGGAAATTTGAGGGAGATCACATTTTTGAACTAGATAAACCAAGTGTGCTGGTAAGGTTTGTAATAAAACATATTCCACCAGCCTTCTTTATAATCATAATAGGTGTAGGTTTGAGGAGTAAATTGTCTTGAAAGAGATTTTCAGAGACGCAGCAGCACTTCTTCAAAATTCTAAGCATTGATCAATTAATCAGAGTAATTCATGATCAGAGTAATCGGCATAAGAACATGAGAAAGATTTATAACAAAAAACAAGGAAATAAAAGTAGAAAAAGTCAAAGACTTACGATTTTGTAGAACTTCGTTAGAGATTTTATTGAAACACAAAGTTTTCAAGGTACAAAGTTTTTCAAAAGTTCACAACAAGAGAGAATGTTTATGCCCGATTGCCCTCTGCCGAGTTCAACCTCGGAGCAGTTCATTTATACACATTAAAAGCAAAATATACAATTATTGAGAATCCAAAAGCAAATTTTGACAAGAGATTTCAGTAGATGCTATATGTCATTAGTCACTATTAAAAGATACTGCTACTATTAAGGGATTCTTTGTTGATAATACTTTTTACTATTGTGGGATTCCTTTAGTTACTTCTTGAACTTTTCTTTTTTGTCATCTTCTCTTGGACTTCTACTTAGGAGAGATTCTTTCGGAAGCTCTTTATTATTGAGTGTACGAGTCTTGTGTAATTACACCTTTATGTCAATTAGTCCAATATTCCAAAACAATCATCCTAATTAGTCAAAAGATAATTGGTGGAATTGGATGCTTCCCCATCTTGAACATTGCTGGGTTGTGGGGTCTGTACTGCCTTTAGCCTTTTTTAAAACTATTCTTCTAAATTGGCAGCAGCTGGTATGTCCATTATTTTTTATTTTTTTGCAAAGAAGGTAGATTCCTTTTCCCCCTGTTTTTCAGCTGCGGAGATTTGCTGGAAGTTCTTGATCCATTCTTCAATATTTTCTTTTCTGATCAGAGCAATATTGAACTACAACCCCCATTTGACTCTTACTAATGTAACTAGATGTAAATGGTCAATGTCATATGAAAATTTTGCAGCAGAAGAAACCCAAGCCATTAACCAGGTTATTCCTTAATTAGCCACAAATGAGATTGATCTATATCCTTGAACGGAATTTGTTTTTTCTTTTAAATATTTATAAATGCTTTGAACTTCTGGTGGGAATATGGAGATAGGCAGTGCATGTCAAAAAACTATCTGATGAACCATTTTGGAAATTTGAGGGAGATCCCATTTTTGTACTAGGTAAACCAGGTGTGCTGATAAGGTTTGTAATAAAACATATTGCACCAGGCTTCTTTATAATCATAATAAGGGTCGGTTTGAGGAGTGAATTGTCTTGAAAGAGGTTTTGAAAGATGCAGCAGCACTTCTTCAAAATTCTCAGCATTGAACAATTCATCAAAGTAATTCATGATCAGAGTAATCAGCATATGAGTGTGAGAAGGATTCATAATAAAGGATATGGAAATAAAAGTCAAAAGAATTAGAGACTTGCAATTCTGTAGAACTTCGTCAGAGATGTTATTGAAACATAAAGTTTTCAAGGTGCAAAGTTTTTCAAAAGTTCACAGCGAAAAAGAATGTTTATGCCTGATTACCCTCTACCGAGTTCAACCTCGGAGCAGTTCATTTGTACACATGAAAAAAAAATATACAATTGTTGAGAATCAAAAAGTAGATTTCGATTAGAGATTTCAGCAGATGCTATCTGTCCTTAATCACTATCGAGAAATGCTGCTATTGTTAAGGGATTCTTTGCCAACAATACTTTTTACTGGTGAGGGATTCCTTTTGTTAGTTCCTGACCTTTTCTTTTTTGTTGTCTTCTCTTAGACATCTACTTATGAGAAATTCTTTCGGAATCTCTTTATTATTGAGTGTATGAGTCTTGTGTATTTACACCTTTATGTCAATCAGTCCAATATTCCATAACAATCATCCTCATTAGTTTGAAGATAATTGGTGTAACTGGATGCTTCCCCATCTTGAACATTGCAGGGCTATAGGGTTTGTACTGGCTTTAGCCTTTCTTAAAACAGTTCTTCTAAAGTGGTAGTGGCTAGCATGTCCATTTTTTTTTTAACTTTCTGCAAAGAAGGCAGCTTCCTTTTCCCCTTGTTTTTCAACTTGCGAGATTTGCTGGAAGTTCTTGATCCATTCTTCAATATTTTCTTTTTTGATTAGAGCAATATTGAACTTCAACACCATTTGACTATTACTAACCTAACTAGATATAAAAGATCAATATCATATGAAAATTTTGCTACGGAAGAAATCCAAGCTATTAACCAGGTTATTCCTTGGCTAGCCACAAATGAGATTAATCTATATCCTTGAACAAAATAAGTTTTTTCCTTTAAATATTTATAAATGCTTTGAACTTCTGGTGAGAATATGGAGATAGACGGTCCAAAGTCAAAAAAACCATCTGATGAACCATTTTGTTAATTTAAGGGAGATCCCATTTTTGAACTAGATAAACCAGGTGTTCTGATTTGTAATAAAACATATTGCTCCAGGCTTCTTTATAATCATAATAGGTGTAGATTTGAGGAGTGAATTGTCTTGAAAGAGATTTTGAGAGACATAGCAGCACTTCTTCAAAATGCGGAGCATTGAACAATTCATCAAAGTAATTCATGATCAGAGTAATCAGCATAAGAATGTGAGAAGGACTCATAATAAAGGATAAGGAAATAAAAGTAGATAGAGTCAATGACTTACAATTTTGTAGAACTTTGTCAGAGATTTTATTGAAACATAAAGTTTTCAAGGTACAAAGTTTTTCAAAAGTTCACAACGAGGGAAAATGTTTATTCCCGATTGCCCTTTGCCAAGTTCAACCTTAGAGCAGGTCATTTATACACATGAAAAGCAAAATATAGAATTATTGAGAATCAAAAAGTAAATTTTCGTTAAAGATTTCAGCAGCTACTATCTATCCTTAGTCACTATAGAGAGATGCTGCTACTATTGAGAAATTCTTTGCTGACAATACTTGTTACTGTTGAGGGATTCCTTTTGTTACTTCTTGAACTTTTCCTTTTTGTCGTCTTCTGTTGGACTTCTACTAATGAGAGATTCTTTCGGAAGCTCTTTATTATTGAGTGTATGAGTCTTGTGTAATTACACCTTTATGTCAATCAGTCCAATATTCCATAACAATCGTCCTCATTAGCCTGAAGATAAGTGGTAGAACTGGATGCTTCGCCATCTTGAGCATTACAGTGTTGTGGGGTCCATACTGCCTTTAGCCTTTCTTTAAACTGTTCTTTTGAAGTGGCAGTGGCTAGTGTCTCCATTATTTTTTATTTTTTTGCAAAGAAGGTAGCATGATTTTCCCCCTATTTTTCAGCTGAGGAGATTTGCTGGAAGTTCATGATCCATTCTTCAATATTTCCTTTTCTGATCAGAGCAATATCAAACTTCGACCACCATTTGACGCTTATTGATCTAATAAGATATAAAGATCAATATCATATGAAAATTTTACTGTAGAAGAAATCCATGCCATTAACGAGGTTATTCCTTGGCTAGCCACAAATGAGATTGATCCATATCCTTGAACAAAATTAGTTTTTTCTTTTAAATTTTTATAAATGCTTTCAACTTCTGGGAGAATATGGAGATAGACAGTCCAAAGTCAAAAAAATCATCTGATTAACCATTTTGGAAATTTGAGGGAGATCCCATTTTTGAGCAAGATAAACTAGGTGTGCTGATAAGGTTTGTAATAAAACATATTGCACCAGGCTTCTTTATAATCATAATAGGTGTCGGTTCGAGGAGTGAATTGTCTTGAAAGAGATTTTGAGAGACACATCAGCACTTCTTCAAAATGTTGAGCATTGAACAATTCATTAGAGTATTTCATGATCAGAGTAATCAACATAAGAACGTAAGAAGGACTCATAATAAAGGATAAGGAAATAAAAGTAAAAAGAATTAGAGACTTACAAATTTGTAGAGCTTCGTCAGAGATTTTATTGAAATAGAAAGTTTTCAAGATACAAAGTTCTTCGAAAGTTCACAACGAGAGAGAATTTTTATGCTTGATTGCCCTCTGCCGAGTTCAATCTCTGAGCAGTTCATTTATACAAATGAAAAGCAAAATATACAATTATTGAAAAATAAGAAGTTGATTCTGATCAGAAATTTCAGTAGATGGTATCTGTCCTAACTCCTTATTGAGAGATTCTGCTACTGTTGAGGGATTCTTTGCTGACAATACCTTTTACTATTGAGGGATTCCTTTTGTTACTTCTTGAACTTTTCTTTTTTATCGTCTTCTCTTGGACTTCTACTTATGAGAGATTCTTTCGAAAGCTCTTTATTATTGAGTGTATGAGTCTTGTGTAATTACACCTTTATGTCAATCAGTCCAATATTCCATAACAATCATCCTCATTAGTCTGAAGATAATTGGTGGAACTGGATGCTTCCCCATCTTGAACGTTGCTGGGTCGTGGGGTCGGTGCTACCTTTAGCCTTTCTTTAAACTATTCTTCTAAAGTGGCAGTGGCTAGTATGTCCATTAGTTTTTATTTTTTTGCAAAGAAGGCAGCTTCCTTTTTACCCCTGTTTTTTAGCTGGGGATATTTCCTAGAAGTTCTAGATTCATTCTTCAATATTTTCTTTTCTAATTAGAGCAATATTGAACTTCGACCACCATTTGACTCTTACTGATCTAACTGGATATAAATGATCAATATCGTATAAAAATTTTGCTGTGGAAGAAATCCAAGCCATTAACCAGGTTTTTCCTTAGCTAGCAACAAATGAGATTAATCTATATCCTTGAATAAAATTAGTTTTTTCTTTTAAATATTTATAAATGCTTTGAACTTCCGGTTGGAATATGAGGATATACGGTCCGAAGTCAAAGAAACCATCTAATGAACCATTTTGGAAATTTGAGGGAGATCCCGTTTTTGAGGTAGATAAGCCAGGTGTGCTGATAAGGTTTGTAATAAAACATATTGCACCAGACTTCTTTATAATCATAATAGGTGTAGGTTTGAGGATTGAATTATCTTGAAGGACATTTTGAGAGATGTAGTAGCACTTCTTCAAAATTCTTAGCATTGAACAATTCATCAAAGTAATTCATGATCAGAGTAATCACATATGAACGTGAGAAGGATTCATAATAAAGGCTGAGGAAATAAAAGTAGAAAAAGTCAGAGGCTTACAATTTTATAGAACTTTATCAAAGATTTTATTGAATCATAATGTTTTCAAGCTACAAAGTTTTTCAAAAGTTCACAATGACAGAGAATATCTATGCCTGATTGCCCTCTGCTAAGCTCAATCTCAGAGCAGTTCATTTATCCACATGAAAAGGAAAATATACAATTATTGAGAATCAAAAAGTAGATTTTGATTAGAGATTTCAATAGATGCTATTTGTCCTTAGTCACCATTGAGAGATGCTGCTGCTGTTAAGGGATTCTTTGCCAACGATACTTTTTGTAACATCCTCAATTTCTTGTCATGCTAAATTACCTCAGTAACCCTGAGTAATTAGGCATTTAATGAGAAATTATGAGATTTCGGCTTAATCAAGGGGTTAACGAAGAATTTATGAGTTAACTCAGATGAGAAAAGTCAAGAGAATGCTTAATCGAGATTAGATAATCTCTAATTAAGCAAGTCAAAGCCTTTATAGCTTAGTTAAGCACTAATCGCCCTTAATTAGCTTAATCGAGTTTAATTAAGGTCAATTAAGTTTAATCGCAAGATTAATTTTTGTTAATCATGTTCTTGTGTGTTAATCATTAATCCTTGCTTAATCACCTTAATTAAGTTGCAAGAGTACTTAATCACATGATTAAATTCAAATTTAGTCAACTAGACAATAAAGTAAAGAGTGATGTCACTAAAGCATAAAGCATTAGACAAGAGTGCTTTATGTAAGAGTTAATACTTGCTCCCCCATCATCCAATTTGTCCCCCTAAACCTTAATTAGCACAAAATTAAGGAAATATCTCCCTCCTTCCCCTTGTATAGTTGACGCCATGCATACCCACCCACACACACACTCATATTTTCATTTTGTGTCTTCGTATTCTCTCTCTAACCTTCATATACTCTCATTTCTCTCTAAAACTCTCTTATTCTTCTTCATCTTCTTCTTCCTTTCTCTACCTCCATAACCAAACCTTCTTCACTTAGCCCTTCAAAGACCACATCTTTTGGTCTTTGAAGACAAGATCTAAACACAACCAACATCATTTTCAAGAGGACTCAAGAGCTTCTACTTCCTCCTTGCAAAACTACCACCATCATCATCAAGAGAAGCCATCATCTTCTTCATTTTCTCCTTCAAGAACTCGCCATTTTCAAGCCTAGGTAGTGATCTTCACTTTTTATTTGGTTTGCTCAAGAAAGCTTGAAGCTTGGTTATTCTCATGACCAAGATCTTTAAGTGAAAACTTGAGAAAATCTTTCATGTTCTTCATGAGCAAAAGTTTCTATTTTTAGTTAAATATGTTCATGTTCTTCTTCAAGTGTTATTGATGTTTCTACTTTTGGAAAAATATGTTCTTGTCCTTCTTCAAGTGTTCTTAATGTTTCTATTTTTGGTAAAATATGACTACTTTATAAAGAATGATAACTTTTATAATACTTAAGGTAAGATCTTGTTATGTTAGTGATAAAAACTTGAAACTTTTTAACTTGGTTAAGTTAAAAATCACCCTTGGTGTTTAGAACATGGTGTTGCTGGGTTCATGATGTGGTTATGTGTTGTCATGACCCAAGGATTAGAGGGATCTCGAACTCCTTGGGAACAGAAGTATGATTAGGGCCTCTAAGCATACCATGAACCTCGGAATCACTAAGTGCACTATCTCAAGGAAAGGAAACAATCATTTAACTTAATTAATTTGAACAAGTGTTTCATAAGACATATACTCAAGTAAAGGGTAATTTCACATAAGAACTAAGTAACTAAAAGGCTACATACATATATTTTAACTATGTGATTCTCTCATGGGAAATCATATGATGATTCATAAGATTCTTCACAAAGAATAACACAACTATGAACCCCTCTAGGGTATGAATGTATGATGCCATTCAGCATGATGAACGACAAGTTTGATTGAGCTTTGTCTCATGATTGAATGATTAGTGTGATGATATAATATAGATGTGACGAACTGTTGGTTGAAAGTTTATGATTGGCATTTTGGGGGAAGCTCCGTTCTAATCGTTATGCTGCCGGATTTCCGTCAAAATTATGGACTTAGTCATATCATTGCATGTGCCTAGTCAAAAAAGTATTATGCATGTAAAGTATAATGATAAGAAAAGAAATAACGAAATATGACCATTCAATCATTTCGGTAAGGGAAATGAGAGACGACGATCCAGAAAGACTCAAGGAACCTCTATGAAGGAGGTAAGGGTGACATGGAGGACCCTCCAACTTAGGGGTAACCAATATTTGTTTAGTCTGATTTGGTTTATTACTGCATGATGACGATCACTGAATAAACTCATGTCCAAGAGCAGTTTATTTCAAAGGAAAGTAAAGAATGTTAAGCATGTGCTAAAAATGAAAGTAAAGTCAAAAGTATAAAGTCTATGATGATGCGTGTCTTTGCATGTATTTATATTATCCATTTGCATTATGAATGTTTATTCTATGCTTTAGTATGTATGTTCGTTATGTTGATGTAGTTATGATGTTAAGTTTAAAAGCAACCAGCTTCGGGACTTAAGTTTTTAGAATCAATAAAATTGAACCTATATCTGTCCACTACTTTTATAATTAAACCCGAAGTGGCTGGGACAATGACGATGATACAGTGTTTGTCTAGTCGCGATCTTATTGAGAAATCTAGTATTTCTCACTCTTACATTTCTGTGTCGTCTTCAGAGGATGTCGATGTCGGGCACAATGGTGATCTTCATTGAGCTCCCAGTATGGCATTAGCGCTTCGACTCGGTGCTGAATGCCTCAATGATGTCTGTGAGTGCATATGGTGAGGTTACCTTGGATGACATCCGTCCTTACTTTTAGCCGCCGAGATACCCTATTAACGATGAGACTGACTCTGATACTTGTCTAGCTCCTACCGCTTCCTTGGATTTCGATCCTTCTGAGCCTTCCTATCCGAGCTATCATGTGGATACTGACCTATCTGAGCCTTCTTACCCGTATGTGATACATCTAACGTCTAACTTGTCTTCTTCTTCAGCAGTTCCTTGTCACACTCCACCCCCGGTTCGTGGTTGCAGGTTCACTCGTACTCGTGCTGTGCCTCGAGGGCGTGGGCGTGGGCGTGCTTGAGGAGGGGGACGTGGTGATGTTACTCCCGGTGGGTTCAGGAATGGTTTCCTCCCGCTTGACGAGTGATGTGATGATTGCATGCGGAGCCAAGCACGAGGATAACCCTTTTTAGTTGTAGTTATAGGGTTATCATTTTATTGTATGGCATGCTTGCTTGGGTCATAGGGATTTCTGATGTATTTTCTTTTATCATGTATTTGGTCGGTTTCATGTGTAGGTTCGGCAGTAGGTATCGGACCCATCATTATCTATATGTATGACTTTTGGTAACACTATTAGCTATGAATAGTCGTGGAATGAATGTTATATTTATCCAAGTTATTGTTAATTTTGTCACTACTATCTATTCTTTTCGCACAGTATGTATGAGATAGCATTGTTTATTATAGGCATTCACGATGCGCTCATGGCTCTTGGCTTCCAAAACAGTTTATTTGTTATTGTTCAAAAAAAATTTACCCCTATTTTCGTATAAAAGTATTTTTCATTGGTAATGTTAGTTCCGCAAGCAAAAGTAACAATTAGTAATTCCATAATATGACTTAAGTATAGTATGGGACTATTAGGGTGTTACACTTTGTACTATTGAGGGATTCCTTTTGTTACTTCTTGAACTTTTCTTTTTTGTCATCTTCTCTTGGACTTCTACTTAAGAGAGATTCTTTCGGAAGCTCTTTATTATTTAGTGTATGAGTCTTGTGTAATTACACCTTTATGTCAATCAATCCAATATTCTATAACAATCGTCCTCATTTGTCTGAAGATAATTGGTGGAACTAGATGCTTCCCCATCTTGAACGTTGCTAGGCTATGGGGTTCGTACTGCCTTAAGCCTTTAAACTCTTCTTTTGAAGAGGCAGCGGCTAGTATGTCCATTATTTTTTATTTTTCTGCAAAGAAGACAGCTTCCTTTTCCCCCTATTTTTTAGCTGGGGAGATTTACTAGAAGTTCTTGATCCATTCTTCAATATTTTCTTTTCTGATCAGAGCAATATTGAACTTCGACCACTATTTGACTCTTACTGATCTAACTAGATATAAAAGATTAATATCATATGAAAATTTTGTTGCAAAAGAAATCCAAGCCATTAACTAGGTTATTCCTTGGCTAGACACAAATGAGATTAATCTATATCCTTGAACAAAATTAGTTTTTTCTTTTGAATATTTATAAGTTCTTTGAACTTTTGGTAGGAATATGGAGATAGACGGTCCAAAGTAAAAAAAAACCATCTGATGAGCCATTTTGGAAATTTGAGGGAGATTCCATTTTTAAACTAGATAATCCAGGTGTGCTGATAAGGTTTGTAATAAAGCATATTGCACCAAGCTTCTTTATAATCATAATAGGTGTAGGTTTGAGGAGTGAATTGTCTTGAAAGAGATTTTGAGAGACGCAGCAACACTTCTTCAAAATTCTCAGCATTGAACAATTCATCAGAGTAAGTCATGATCAGAGTAATCCGCATTTGAATGTGAGAAGGATTCATAATAAAGGATAAGGAAATAAAAGTAAAAAAAAGTCAGAGACTTACAATTTTGTAGAACTTCGTCAGAGATTTTATTGAAACACAATTTTCAAGATACAAAGTTCTTCGAAATTTCACAACGAGAGAGAACTTTTATGCTTGATTGCCCTCTGCTGAGTTCAATCTCTAAGAAGTTCATTTATACACATGAAAAGTAAAATATACAATTATTGAAAAACAAAAAGTAGATTTTGATCGGAGATTTCAATAGATGTTGTCTGTCCTTACTCCTTATTGAGAGATGCTGCTACTGTTGAGGGATTATTTGCCAACAATACCTTTTACTATTGAGGGATTCCTTTTGTTACTTCTTGAACTTTTCTTTTTCGTTGTCTTCTCTTGAACTTCCACTTTTGGGAGATTCATTTGGAAGCTCTCTATTATTGAGTGTACGTGTCTTCTATAATTGCACATTTATGTCAATCAGTCCAATATTCCATAACAATCGTCCTTATTAGTCTGAAGATAATTGGTGGAACTAGACGCTTCCTCATCTTGAACATTGCTGGGTTGTGGGGTCTGTACTGCCTTTTGCCCTACTTCAAACTCTTCTTCTGAAGTGGCAGTAGCTGGTATGGCCATTATTTTTTATTTTAATGCTAAAATGGCAGCACCCCTTTCTCCCTTTGTTCTAGCTAGGGAGATTTACTGGAAGTTCTTGATCCATTCTTAAATTTTTTCATTTCTGATTAGAGCAATTATCCCAAGCCATTATCCAGGTTATTCCTTGGCTAGGCACAAATGAGATTAGTCTATATCCTTGAACAAAATTAGCTTTTTCTTTAAAATATTTATAAAAACTTTGAACTTCTAGGGGGAATATGGAGATAGATGGTCCAATGTCAAAAAAACCATCTGATGAATCATTTCAGAAATTTGAGGGAGATTCGCTTTTTGAACCAGATAAACTAGGAGTGTTGATAAGGTTTATAATAAAAGATATTGTACCAGGCTTCTTTCTAATCATAATAAGTGTAGGTTTGAGGAGTGAATTGTCTTGAAAGAGATTTGGAGAGATGTAGCAACACTTCTTCAAAATTCTCAGCATTGAACTGTAACATCCACCGAAATTCTTTTATCGTTTTTCATTTAATTGTTTGATTTTTATAAAATAATTGAGATTAATTAAAATTTGACTAAATATTTATTTAGGATTAATGATTAGCAATTAATTGAGATTAGGTACAAGTTAATTAAGTTAGAAGTATAGAAGATTTCATAAGAATTTTCACAAAACCGATTTACCGATTTAAAGGAAATCGGTAAGATTATGGTATTTTAAACAGTCGGAACTGAACCAATTGAATTTCAACTTCTTAACCCTACTTTAAGTGGTTGAGACCTCAACCACTTAATCCCTCAAAATGGCACCAAGGAGGCCACAAAGATGGAAGAGGGCTGGCTGAATTTCAGCCTTGGAAGGTTAGACCAATCAAAAGCCTTCATTCTACCTACCTCCTACATGACATTATAACATAACTCCTTTCTCTCCTTCAGCCAAATTTGCGCCACTTTCTCCTCTCCCTTGCTCAGCTCTCTTCTTCTCTTCTTCATTCACTCAACTCCATCAAAGCTCCAAGCTCAACAAGGTCTTGATAGCCCAAACCCCAAAAGCAAGCCAAATCACTCATAGTAAGAGGTAGAGGTTTAATTCTTGTGTTAATTCTCTGATCTTGGGTGGCTGGTGGTGACTTATTTTATCAATCTTTGATGTATTCATTGAATGATTATGATGATATATGGCTGATTTATTGGCTGTTTTGACGTTGAAACCGAATTGGAAGCAAGAAAGGATGAAATTAGGAATAGCTGAGGGGTTGGGAAACCAAAAACCCTCGGTAGTCCGTACGGCAAAGTGTACAGCTCTGCCTACAGCAGATTAAATTTGATGAAACCAATTTTAAATGAAACTAGACATCCAGGGCTTTCCATACATATATATATAAGGCCATTGGATTAGTATTGAGTGACATACGAATTTTTGAAGTTCGACCTAGGTTTCTTATTTTGATTCTGGATAGACTGGATTTTTCAGGGTAGAACTTGCCCTATACTACTTGGAATTGAATGAAACTAACTTTGTTAGAAAGCTTACACATAGGAAAATTTCCCATAAAAATTTCAGAATTAGATAAGGTCCCGTTTGTTCCCAGTTATTCAAGAAAGTTTCCCTATGTCCAAACCGGGCCAAAACAAGGCAATTTAGGAAGGTTAGTTTCGGGGCTTATAACTCGAGCCTTACTAAGTCAAATGGAATGGAACTTTTTGCAAATGAAAGTTTGTCCTGTTATCTTTAATATGAGATCAATTTTGTATGATTTGAATCAGTTTTCGATTTTTAGTAGATTTTTACTTCTAAGTGTACAATTCTAGCCAGCTGCTGGGCAGGCCGGGATAAAACTTAAATAATTTGACTTATACTTATCAAAATTAGATGGGACTAAAGAGGTTAGAAAATAGACACATAAAACTTTAACATATCCAAAATTGAGGTCCAGAAGAGTTAAATAGAGATTATGGCCTAATTTACAAAAATTGGGTTGAATACAAGTAGTGAGGCAGAAACCTGTTTTAATTGCAATACTTGTGCCTTAAATTTGATGATTGAAACATGAATGAAATATGTTACATTATGAATGGAATGATGTGATTTCTTTGTTAAGTTGATATGCTGAATATTGGCACATTTCATGGGGAAGCGGACACGTTCCGTTATGCTGCCAAAATTTCAGTAAGATCTGTACATGAGTTATGATATACATGTTGATGCATGTGCATTTACAAGGAAAATATGAAAGCTATGTTATGATGATCATAAGGAATATATTAAGATGAAAGTTCCATGATGCTTGGGCCAGCCCCGGATAAAAAGTTAAGGGGAATAGATCAGTGGAGACGTTGGGGAAAGTAAATCCGACACTGCTGTATAGGAACGAGCTCAATCCTGAAAAGCAAACTATTACCCAGGAGTCTAAAATGGCCAAGAACTCTCAGGGGACCAAGTGATGGAAAATGATAGAGAGTTATAGGAAAAATTTATGAAGAAAGGTTCAAGAATAAGTTTTGCATGATTACATTAAATGCATGATTACCTTGAGCAGTTATTACATGTCGTTTACAGTTTGTCTGTTATGTTTATTTACTACCGAATATGTATTTATTTTGTTTATTATTCTGTGTATCATTATTAGTAATTTATTCTGTTTCTTATACTGTCTTAAGTAAAACTGGACCTTGCCTCGGACCAGACTTTTTCTTAAACTGATTAAATATGAATAGTTAGGGTTGATCTCATGTTTTTATAATTAAATAAAACCCAAGGCAACTGAGAATGAATGTGACGTCAGTTAAACGCCATACCCAAACCCTACTGAGAATTTCTGTAAATTCTCACTTCGTTTTGCATTTCCGCATCATTCTCAGACGCTGACGATGGACTCCACGGCCACTCTCTTCATTGAGATTCCAGTTCTGTAGCTTCACCACGACCCTATTCTAGATTCTCTGTATATAGCCGGTTCTTGCCACTTTCGTCTTTACCTATTTAGTAATAGGAACTTTGCTGTCCCACTATTTCATCCTTCTTTTGATCCTGCTATTCCATATGTTGCGGTTCCACTGCATATGGCACAACTACCTCCAGCACCTCCCGCACCCGCAGCACCTGCAGCTCTAGTTGACCTTGCACCAGAGTTACCCCCGTAGATGGTACCTGACATTCTGCTCAACTCCGAAAGTGACCCTTCGGAGGCCACTAGCTCACCATCTTCCTCCTCGGGACTCAGTGCAGACTACTCTCTGACCAGGCCTGACACGGCCAATGGCTATTTGACTGAGTAGGACAACAGCAGAGGACGTTGTACAGCATAACCCTCTTTTGACAGCACGTAGCTTTGGGTCATAGACTTAACAGCAGATCTAGCAGTAAGTTTGAAATGTCCTTTGAGGAACCCATAGGATCATTTTGATTGATACGGGCCTTATGTCTTTTTGGGTACATCGGCCCCACTTATGTATCCTATTTTGAGATCTGTACATAAACTGAAGCATTGGCTTCTGATATATATATATGCACGTATACAGTTGATGTTACTTTACTTATTCTTATCTTTTGGGGTATTTTGTTAAATTTTGTTACGCTCATTATATAGCAGCGTGCCATTTCCTCTGTTTAAAAAAAAATAAAATGAGATGTGATACAGTGAAAAGTAAGCAGAATATTAACGCGGTAACACAGTTTACTTAATTTCATGCTATGACTTAAGCATAACATTAAATTAGTAAGGTGTTATATTTTTTGTATCAGAGCAGTTCGTCCTAGCTAAGGCTTGAGGATTGGACTGGCTATGCTTCGCATATATTTTGTATTTCCAGTTGATAACATGCACTAGATCTTACTTGTACGGTTGAAATATAGGTGTGCATGTGTAAGAAGTGCCTAACCGTGTGAGCTATTATTTACTAGCACATTAGACTTAGTTTTGAGCCTGATCAACTCAATAACTTTTGTTTTGTGTGCTTAGAACTTAATGGCTTCCGGAAGGTGGGGTAGGCCACGCACAGAACTTGCTCAAGAGGACTCAGCTGACTTCATGGACACAATACGAGAGATGGCTCACGCAATGAGGGAGCAAGCCGCGATAGCTCACCAAATGATGGATCAGCTAGACAGGCGACCAGAGGTAAACTGTGGAGGAAACCCACATGGCCTGGGAGCTGATCTGGACTATCTTAAGTTCGCTGAGTTCAGGAAGGCGAATCCACCCAACTTTCGAGGGGCGTATGACCCTGATAAAGCAGATGAATGGATCAAAGCCATGGAGAAGATTTTCTCTATCCTAGATTGCTCAAATCATCATTAGGTGACCTTCGCCACCTATATGTTCGAAGCGGATGAAGAGTCCTGGTGGAATGGGGTACGAAGATTATACGAAGAGTCTCAGACAGCAGTCACCTAGATGGTGTTTAGAGACATTTTCTACCAAAAGTACTTTCCTGCCTTTGTTCGAAATGCCAAGGAGCTTGAATTTATGCAGCTTTGCCAAGGAAACCAGACGGTATCTGAATATATTGCCAGATTTGAAGAGCTATGCAAATTTTCTACAATTTACCAGAGGAACCCAAACGAAGTTTGGAAGTGCATCAAGTTCGAAGGAGGATTACGAGAAGACATTCTTACCGCAATAGGGCTAATGGAGAACAGAGATTTTCCCACTTTGGTAAATAAATGCTGACTTGTGGAAGATTGCAACTCGAAATTGGCTGTAGCCAAGGCATCTGGTGGTAATTTCAAGAAGGGGTTGGCCCCGCAGGGCCCCAGATTTAAGCCCAACTTTCAACAACAAAGAAGATTTCCACCAGTGGGCAACAAAGGCAAGCAGCCTCAAAGGCCTCATCCGAATCCAACTTGCATGAAGTGCGGTAAGAATCATGGCGATCGGCCATGTTTGGCAGGCCAGAATGTCTGTGGCAGCAAGTGTCGCAGCCTGCTCCAAATTATAATTTTAAAATATTTAATTACACTAAATTCGAAGTATAGTGCAACCAAGGTCATCTCACAAAGATGTTGTTGCTATCTAGTTAAGTAACAAGGGGGTATGTGCAAACTGCAGTAAATAAACTATAAAAGAAAATTAGATGAAAATAAAACTACTAGTTCAAAGAGTTCCTTAGGCATAAGGTGAATTAATCATTAATGCACAATATATCAAACACATGGAGTGCGACTAATTTGAGTTATTAGAGAGACCTCTACTAACAACCCCACAATTCTACCAAGAGAACTCTGGGAATTCAACCAACACATAATTGATTAGATAATTGAGACCTCAACTCTAATTAACTTATATTGATTTCTAGCTCCCATTGTACTAGTCTAGGTTTGAACCCAAACCCAATTCTTAATGCTTTAACTAATCAAGCTCATACCAATTGACCAATTAGCAATCACCCAACTAATTCCTCATTCATAAATTCACATATCAATACCATTCAATGCAAATTTACAAATAAAAGAGGGCAAAGAATCAAGAAAACGAACATGATTGAAATTCAAGCATAGGGTTTCAAGATTACAACCATAATGCCCTTGGAGTCTCCTTGAACTAGCTTGAAATCCTACTCCTCCATAGCAATGAAGGCTACAAAATAGAACCCAAAACAATTATCTTACAAAGTGAAAGGAAAAGAAAAAGAAAAGAAGAGGAGAGGAGAAGAGAAGAAAGAAAAAATGAAAAATGTTAGAGGTATGAGTCCCCCTTCGCATCTCTCTTTTCTCTCTTCTTATCAGATCTCGAATGTCAAAATTCAAAAATAACCTTGAGCCCAACTTAATCCTCTACCTCTTAGCTTTAAGGGGACACCCAATTTGCTTAATTTGGACCTAAAATGAGAGAGTTATGGCCCAATCTTTATAGCATGTTCAGGTTGTACGTGTATTCGCATCAGTCCATTTTAACAGCAAATAAATCCATGAAGATGTCATTATTTTTGAGAGTGATCTTCATATGAATTGAAACTTTATGTCTTAGCTTTCAAATGGCACTAGTTTTGCCTCAATTCAATGTCTACAACTCACATTATGGTCCAATTAGTGCACACTACTCCGGTTCCAGTGTAACAGCCTTGTTCTGACTTCGTGGCCCAATTCGACCTACTAGACATCTGAATTAGTTTTTGACTTCTTCATCAAAGTTGTAGATCTTTCTCTCAGCTTTCCTCCAATATAAAATTTGTAATTTTTAGATATCTACAACTCAAGATACAGCCATAATACAAAAATAGTATAAATTTGCAATAATACTGAAAAATACAATTAAGCCCAATTAGAGTCCAAACTTATGAAATGTGTCCAATATTATTCAATTAAGCACAAAAGAGGTTCAATAAACTAAATATGAGGGTTAATCAATGTATCAAAATATTGCTTATCAAATTCCCCCACACTTAGCATTTTGCATGTGCTCATGCAAAATCCAAAATATACTCAAGGGTGCCGAAAATGAAACATTAGAATCTAAAACAAACACAAAAGTCCTAAAAACAAAAAATGACCAAATACTATGAAAAACAAATTCCCAATGGATCCTCAAGAGTGTCAAGCATATAGGCAAAAAGCAGATCCAAGGCATCAAGAAATTCAACAATCAAGACACATCTCTACAAAGGTGCAAGCAAGACAAAAATCACTCCAAAAAGTATGGATCAAGCATGGAGGATTTCATAAGATAATGTGTTTAGCACTCTTACTCTCAAGTGTTTAAGGGTCAATTATACCACTCAAATCACCTCAAAAGAAAAAGCATTACCATAAGCTTGCTTATTATCTAATTCTCCACCACTCAAACACATGCACACACAAATCAAGAGGACTTTATTCAAGGTTGTAATGAGGCCAAGGTAAGGGTAAGAAAATAGTAAGGATATGCAAGGTAAAAACCAAAGAGAATAGAAGACAATTGGCAAAGACATGAGGTCACAAATGTGAGGGCCCTCCTCAAATCTAAGAATGCAACAAACAACTCTTTTTTATCCCACTTCTTTACTTTCTCTTTTTATCAAAATTGCCCCAATTTATTGACTTTTTCTTTTTTCTATTTGCTTTTCTCTTTTACATTTTCTTTGCTTCTTTTTCTTCTTCTTTTTTTTTTTAATCTTTTCATTTCTTTCCTTTTTCTCTTTTCACCACTTTGCACCCCCACACTTAAAGTCCTGTATGTTCTCATGCAAACCCCCACACTTATGTGAATGCACATTGCTAATGGTAACCAATGGTTTCCTAATCCCTAAGGCTAGGTAGAATTATGGTTTTTCGCTTTAGGTTTATGTGCTAAAAACAAAGAATAGATAAAAAGGCTCAAAGGGGCTAAGCAAGGGTAAAAATACAAGGGTGCCTATTTGGTTAAGTGGCTAATCACAAAATGAATGCCTCAATCATATTTATGAATGCAAATGAATAGTGTAGTCTCAAAAAGAATCAAAGCAAGTTCTAAAGTGACAAATCCTAATAGGGATCAAAACACACAAGAAAGAAAAGAATGGCATGTAACATAGCCATCCAAATATGGCTCAAAAGCTCACATGGGTCATGTCCAACATACTCAATCCAAGCAATTGAAGATCATGCTACCAAGCATGTAAAATATAAAGAATGAGATGAAAAGTCAAGCATGTTGAAGCCTCAAGCCATGAATGTCTACTGCCTAAAGCTAACAACTGAAGAATCACTACAGGGGAATATCCAACTAAACAACATAACTAGCATATGAAAACTAATACTAAACATATTTTATTCTTAAATTAAAATTCAAGACAAAAAATTAAAAATGCAAGACAAAAATTTTAAAAAGTAAAAAGTGGTGAGAACTCCCTCATGGTGGCTTATGCTTGAACTGGTGCAGGAATCCCCACCAAGGTTTGCATCTTTTGCCTCTTTTAGGATCCCATGAGGTGATCTTGAATTCATTGCCATCCTTGCTATTGGTGCCTTGATAGATCAGTGTTGATGGCCCTAGCATCCCCCAAGCTAGTACCTCTACAATGATGAAACAAGCAGCTTGGGGGCAAGATTTGTTTTTCATGTAGGCATAATCCAACCACCTTCGTGCACCCAAATGAAGTAAGCCAGTTGTCATGTCACAAATGGTTTGGAGTTGGGCATCATTCTCCAAGTTGGCATATTCAAACTGCCCCAAGAAAGTTGTAAGTGCATACTCTAAACCACTTAAGTATGTCTTAGTTGCAGGTAGAAGGACAGTGGAAGGGAGAGGCTGGGTGGTTTCTTTAACTTGTTCCTCCAATAGCTCAACTCTTTGAATATCAGCTACAACTTCGCCATTTTCTAGCATTAGAGGATCTCCCCTCAGACATGCCTCAATCTTTGCACATACAGGGCAGATATACTCACCTTCACAGTCAGCACATGTGAATCTAGCAAAAGTGTCAATAACAGTTAGCTCAGGGAATTCTACTAAGAGGTCACTCATGGGGTCTTCTAAAGAAGTGAAAATATCCATGCATGTAGACATATTTATTTTCTCAACACCAATAAGATCATGAAATATATCCTCAACCACTGTCTCCTGTGGTATCTTATCTAGTGGCCCGGCTACATCTTGACTCTTGCCAATCCCCTCAACTAGCTCATGTGATTGCACATCTGGCATATTCCCCTCATGAGCTTGCAATTTGCTCAATGTAGAAGTTAACTAGCTCAATTGTGTTTGCAAGTCTTGAATGGTTTTATCAGCTTTCTGTTGCCATTGGAGATTACTCTCCATCAACTGGTTCACAAGATCTTCTAAAGAAGGCTCAAGTGAGGTGGCTAGTGGACCGGCTTGATGATATGTAGGTGGTAACTCAAGCTATGGTTGCTCATATGACTCCTGGAGTAGATACAAGTGTTGTTGAATGAAGAGGAGTGAAGGTTGGAACTGCTACTAAAAATATGGGGGTTGCTGTGATGGAACACCCCCATATCCCTAATCAACTCCATCATACCAGTCAGACTGGTATATACTGGAACTTGGGTCATATCCCTGTTGTGGTTGCTGGATGTGATTCCTCATGGCATATTGCTCTATTAGGTACTTTATCTCATCCAGTTGCTGTTCCATTCTTTGGTAAGAATCCTCAACAACCGCTCCAGTTCCTGTAATATTCCAACAACCATATGTTTGGGAACTAAAAGATGAGTTAGTGAATATATTAGAAAAATAGAAATAAGTAAACTAAATGGAAGAAGAAACTAAAAACTACTCTAAAATGGCTTAAAACAACTAAGAAAATACTGCAAAAGATGTTTTGGGTTATATAAACAAGAAACAAAAATGGAAGACATAAAAGAAAATATTAAAAAATGCAAGAAAAATCAAAATAAATAGAAAAAGTGGTCAAAACGATTGAATTTGGCAAAAATAGGATAGGGCTCACTATGGTGAGTCTTGCTTAGAATACCGAAAAACTTTGGAATAAAAAGTTTCAAGATGATCTAAACACAAATAGTACAGAACAGCACCCAAAATTAGCCTAAAAACACCGAAAACGGCCAAAACATGCAAAACTCAAACAAAACCAAGTAAACACATATATTTACAAACTAAATAGCATCAACATCCCCGGCAACGGCACCAAAATTTAGCAGCAAGTGTCGCAACCTGCTCCAAATTACAATTTTAAAATACTTAATTACACTAAATTCGAAGTATATTGCAACCAAGGTCGTCTTCCAAGGATGTTGTTGCTATCTAGTTAAGTAACAAAGGGGTATGTGCAAACATGCAGTAAATAAGCTATAAAAGAAAATTAGATGAAAATAAAAATACTAGTTCAAAGAGTTGCTTAGACATAAGGTGAATCAATCATTAACAAACAATATATCAAACACATGGAATGCGACTAATTTGAGTTATTAGAGAGACCTCTACTAACAACCCCACAATTGTACCTAGAGAACTCTAGGAATTCAACCAACACATAATTGATTAGATAATTGAGACCTCAACTCTAATTAACGTTTGTTCATTTCTAGCTCCAATTGTACTAGCCTAGGTTTGAACCCAAACCCAATTCCTAATCCTTTAACTAATCAAGCTTATACCAATTGACCAATTAGCAATCGCCCAACTAATTCTTCATTCATAAACTCACATATCAATACCATTCAATGCAAATTTACAAATAAAAGAGGGCAAAGAATCAAGAAAACGAACATGATTGAAATTCAAGCATAGGGTTTCAAGATTACAACCATAATGCCCTTAGAGTCTCCTTGAACTAGCTTGAAATCCTACTCCTCCATAGCAATGAAGGTTACAAAATAGAACCCAAAACAATTATCTTACAAAGTGAAAGGAAAAGAAAAAGAAAAGAAGAGGAGAGGAGAAGAGAAGAAAGAAAAAATGAAAAATGTTGGAGGTATGAGTCCCCCTTCGCGTCTCTCTTTTCTCTCTTCTTATCAGATCTCAAATGTCAAAATTCAAAAATAACCTTGAGTCCAACTTAATCCTCTGCCTCTTAGCTTTAAGTGGACACCCAATTTGCTTACTTTGGACTTAAAATGAGAGAGTTATGGCCCAATCTTCAGAGCATGTCCAGGTTGTATGTGTATTCGTGTTAGTCCATTTTAACAGCCAATAAATCCATGAAGATGTCATTTTTTTGGAGAGTGGTCTTGATATGAATTGAAGCTTTATGTCTTAGCTTTCAAATGGTACTAGTTTTGCCTCAATCCAATCTCTACAACTCACGTTATGGCCCAATTAGTGCACACTGCTCCAATTCTAGCATAACAGCCCTATTCTGACTTCGTGGCCTAATTCGACCCACTAGACATCTGAATTTGTTGTTGACTTCTTCATCAATATTGTAGATATTTCTCTCATCTTTCCTACAATATAAAATTTGTAATTTTTTGATATTTGCAACTCAAGATACAGCCATAATACAAAAACAGTATAAATTTGCAATAATGCTGAAAAATACAATTAAGCCCAATTAGAGTCCAAACTTATGAAATATGTCCAATATTATTTAATTAAGCACAAAAGAGGTTCAATAAACTAAATATGAGGATTAATCAATGTATCAAAATATTGCCTATTAGTTTGCTATGGGTGTGGCAAGCCAAGCCACAAAATTTATGAGTGCCCAACCAGAAATCCACCACAGCCGTCTAGACCTCAATGTCAAGGACGAGTCTTCACAATGAATGCAAAAGAAGCTGACAAGTCTGAGGGACTCATTCAAGGTACCTGTGAAGTGGACGGTAAGACTCTACCTGTACTATATGATTCGGGTGCCTCACATTCATTTATTTCTCATAATTGTGTGGCTATTTTGCAATTACCAATTTCTGAATTACTTTATGATCTACTGGTTTCTACTCCCACCCATGAACCTGTTAGAACTAGTCAAATATGCATCAATGTTCCTCTTCAAATTGAGGATAGAGCCCTTGCAGCCAATTTGATTTGCCTCCCTCTCTTTGGACTTGATATAATTCTGGGCATGGACTGGCTTTCCGCCAATCGAGTCATGCTCAATTGCTTTGATAAGACAGTGGTATTCCCCTCTGTCTCATCTTCTGAATCCCAAGCCTCAATACTCTTCTATCTAAACTCTTTATTAACAAACTATGGTGGGTCGAAGAGTCAAGGATACATCCTCCTATCAGCTAATGTGACGGAAGTTGAACAGAAACTAGAAGAGATCCCAGCTGTTAAGGAATATCCTGATATTTTTCCAGAAGATATTCCTGAATTTCCTCCTGAAAGAGAGATTAAGTTCACCATCGAGTTGGTTCCAGGTGCGGGACCAATATCTACAGCTCCATATCGAATGTCACCTTTGGAGTTGACCGAACTAAAGAGACAAATTGAAGAGCTTTTGGAAAAAGGATTCATACGGCCAAGCGTGTCACCTTGGGGAGCTCCAGTCTTGTTGGTCAAGAAGAAAGGTGGGAGCATTCGCCTATGCATGGACTATAGGTAGTTGAATAAAGTGACGATTAAGAATAAATATCCACTGCCAAGGATTGATGACCTCATGCACCAACTACAAGGTGCAACGGTATTTTCTAAGATCGATTTGCGTTCCGGATATCATCAAATTCGAGTTCGAGAACAAGATGTCCCTAAGATAGCCTTTCGAACTCGTTACGGGCACATGAGTATACCGTGATGTCATTTGGACTGACGAACGCACTAGCAGTATTCATGGATTACATTAATCGAATATTCCGCCCATATTTGGACAAGTTTGTAGTGCTGTTCATCGACGACATACTTGTCTACTCAAAGACGGAGCAAGAGCATGCGGAACACTTGCGGCTGGTTCTACAAATTTTAAGAGAAAAGAAACTCTATGCTAAGTTATCCAAATGTGACTTTTGGATGAAGGAAGTAAAATTTCTCAACCATGTAGTGTCCTCTAGAGGAATCTCCGTAGACCCCAGCAAAGTAGAAGCAGTTCTAAATTGGGAAAGGCTGACCACAGTCATTGAAGCCAGGAGTTTCTGGGCTTAGCTGGATATTACAGGCGATTCGTTAAGGATTTTTCTCGAATAGCCTTACTCTTGACCAGGCTAACCAGGAAGAATGTTCCGTTTGAATGGATGCCGGAGTGCGAATAAAGTTTTCAAGACTTGAAGAGAAGATTGACTACAACCCCAGTGTTAGCCTTGCCAGACCCTCGTGGACCATTTGAGGTTTATTGTGATGCTTCCAAACAAGGATTAGGCTGCATATTGATGCAAGCTAGAAATGTGGTCGCGTATGCCTCCAGACAATTAAAGCCACATGAAAGGAATTATCCTACGCACGATCTTGAATTAGCAGCAGTAGTAATTGCCTTAAAGATCTGGAGACATCACCTGTATGGAGTAAGATTCGAGGTCTTTTCTGATCACAAGAGTTTGAAATATCTCTTTGATCAAAAGGAATTAAACATGAGGCAGCGGAGATGTGTAACACCCTAATAAACCCATACTACGCTTAAGTCGTATTACGGTGTTTTATTAGTTGTTACTTATGCTCGTGGAAAACTGAACTTCACTTGAAATTAAGTTACGCAGAAAATATAGTAAGATTTTTTTTTTTTTTTAAATACGTCGTCGCTTTGCAGCATTTTGAAATGTAAAGCCTTGAGCGAGAAGATAGCTAGAGAAAGAGCGTGTCGCATAAAATATATACCCCAAAATCTTAAAACATGAGAAAGGCAAATAGATAATAATTCACAAATACATTCCATTAAATAACTAACCAGTACATTCATATGGGTTCATAATATATATATATATACATACACATATATCAGCATTACATCAAAGGAAGCTCATGGTCGTGCCATGATATAAATACTAGATACAAACTTAAATTGACATCGTTCATCACAAAAGAAATGAATAAGGATGCAGAAGTACGGCGACTACAAGTCCACATCAGCATTGTCTGACATCCCACGTCATACGTCCGCTCACAATGTGGGGGATCCATGCTCCACTCCACCGGATGCGCCATCGAGATCTGGTGATGATACGGAAGAATAACTAGGGCGAGAAATGGAATTTCTCAGTAGGACTCGAACCCGACACGAAAGTGTCATTGTCATCGTCCCAGCCACTTCGATTTTATTAATGAAAATAGTGAGCATGCATAAGGTTTAATTCTTGGATTTTCGAAATCATGAATATCCGAAGCGGATTCAATTTTAGCGTATCCTCTAATCATTTACATCATAATATACATAAGCACAAATATAATTACATAAAATATGCATATCCATGCTATAAAATTCTCTTAACTTCTTCCCTTTCTAGGGTTTTGGACTGAAGTCCCTTTTCTTTTCTTAACTTGATTTTATCTTTTCACCCACTAAACATAAGTGGTAATGAGCTCATACCGTGGCCGTTGCCACCATAGAATTTCGATACTTACACTAGCTAGGTCATGCCATGCCTCATGTAAGACCTATCCCTTATACTCACACTAGCTGGGTCATGCCATGCCTCATGTGAGTCGTGGGTGAGGGGAGCTTAAATTAGGTCACCTTCCCTTTTGAAGGATCATACCCTTAGTTCATCTTTTTCTTATTAAAGCTTATGATGCAAAGTTATTCTAATTCTCTTCCACATTTAGGCGTTACGTATCGCCGTCCCTAAATGTGGTTCCTTTATTAATCACCTCTGGGCGTTACGTATCGCCGTCTCCAGAGTGTTCATATTTATGAATCCTTTCATGTATAGCATTAAGCATCATGTCATCAACATATCATATGCATATCATCATCATTCATTATCATATCGTCATCATATCATTATCATTCTTATCATCATCGTATCACTATCATAATCATCATCATCATGATCATCATCATATCATATCATCATTATCATGTCATTGTCATCATATTGACACATAGAGGCATACATATCACACAAAGTCTTATGAGCTTAGCTTAGTAAACTTGGGTACAAGCTTTTAATTAATTTGCTTCTTGCATAAATTCTTTTATTAGGCATAGGGCCAATTTCATCCATTATCCTTTTTGAAACTTTTAAGTTAAATTATGTAGGTTTTCCAATACTTAATGTAAGGGTCTTAATGTCTTAAAGCTTATTTCTCATTAACCTTTAAAACTTACCATAACCAGTTTTACTTTTACAGTGGGGCAGTAACTTCAAAAATTCACCATAATTTCATCTTTTTTTGTTTCAAATTTTGGTATGGTTATACTTATCTGAGTCTATTTTTAAACAAAATAAGCCCCACTCAAAAATTCATTTTGTAACTTGAGTTATGCATATTTTATTCTGACTGTTCAGACTTGAAAGTTCAACTCGGGTCAGTGGCTTGTCCACTTCACTGGGAGTTCCTCACATGGAATCTGACAAAACTGTTTTATGGGGGTGTTCCTCTATGTCTTAGCTTTCTAAAAAACTTGGTTCCACTCAAAAATGTTCTGTATAACTTGAGTTATGCACATTTTATTACATACTGCCCGAACAGAAATCCATCCGGAAACAGCCAACTTTGAAAAATCATATCTCCCTCATTTTAAGTCCAAATTTCACGAATTTTATATGTGTGGAAAGCTCTTTGAGTCTACTTTCACAGAAAATTAGTTTGATTGCATTTGGAGTTATATTAAAGGAGTTATCAGTCACGCCATACAGACTGCCAGAATTTTCCAGCTTCCACGGTTTTGGTTTCAATGAGTTTTCTTGTAAAAACATTAAATCTTTTCCTCAAGTGACCACTTTTCTCTTCCAAACCACTTTTATACTTTGAGATCTTGGTATTAACTCAATGTTTTTAATGTCTAAAAGTTTGGTTCAATAGCAATAGACATACTAACTGAAAATCTCATGCCGAAGAGAAGGATACAACACACAAAACTCATCATATCAACAAGCATGGCCATGAGGCCTTGGAAACAAGTCTTAGAACCACCTAGCTATGGAGAGCTTAGGAGTTAAAGGGCTTGAAGAACAAATAAAAGAAGAAGGTTAGAGTCACTAGCACAAGGATTCTCTTGAAGGCTTGAAGAATGAAAATGGTTGGAGATGGCCTTCCTCCTCCTTGAGCTTGATAATAGGGCTAAGTGAGTGTTTGTTTTGCTTCCTCAAGAACCAAAGAGGGTGGTCCTTGAAGGGCTTGTGGAATGGTGAAAGGAAAGAGAGTTGGATGGGGTGTGAAAGTGGAAAGAAGAACAAGAGAAATTAGAAGAGTAGAAGAGCTAGAATGAGGCTTAGAGAGAAGTGAGAGCTTAGGCTTGTAGTGAGAGGATGAAAATCACAAATGAGAGAGTGGGAGGGCTAGTTTGGGGTGCAAAATGGGTGAGGGAGGGCTGATGGCTTTTGCTTCTCTAACAAGTAAGAGGGAGTAGATGAGTCTTACTTTTCTTTCAAGCAAAAGGGCTAGGAACCTTGGGATAAAAAGGTGGGTTGTGTTTTCCTTGAGTCTTGGTGTTTGGATAAGAACCATGTTGTGTTTTCTCAAGTGGTTATAAGCATGACTACTCTTGGGATTGGCTTGGGTGGATATGATCACTCCAAGTGTCACAATCTTGATGGAGGAGAGTAGATCTTTTGTCTTGACTCAAGGAATCTCCTAACATGGACTCTTGATCTAAGGTTGTATGATGAGAAGGCAAATGGATGGTTGGATATAGCTCTTGCCTTGACCAAACTTTCAAACAATAATTAAAGGGAAGTTTCTAAAATTTTACCATTGTTACAATTATCTAAATGCTAATTAATCCAATTGGTTTAATTACACTTTAGCACATTTTCAATAAAAAGGATTTTCCTCATTAATTATGTAAAGAAGAGGTGAAGGTTAATCTTCATATAATTAAGATGTGATACTTATATGCTCTTAGTTAATTAGGTTAGATCACCTTGATTTTATGTTCTAAATCATGAATTAATAAGGATTGGGCAATTAGGCTTTTAATTGTAACTTTTAATGCATTATGCTTCAATTGTTGACTTGCCTTTAATTTACTAAGCCCTTGCTCTCGAGATTAGCCGATTAGTTCTTAATTAATCGCTAATCCCTCTAATTAGCCGGAGACACCAAGCTAATTAGCTTAAACAAAAATTGGGGATGTTACAAGATGGATGGAACTTCTTAAGGACTACGAATTCGAATTCAAATACCACCCAGGTAAAGCAAACATTGTGGCAGATGCTTTGAGCAGAAAATCATTGACCATAGCCTGGATGATGATTAAGGATACGGAGCTTATTGAAAGCTTCCGAAATCTTAATTTGGGAATCCTCATGACCTCCAAGGCCCTTTAGTTACACCAAATTAAGATAACCAGTAGCTTTAAGGACCAAATTCGGCAAGCACAACGACAAGATGCTAATTTTCAACGTACGATTAATCTTGTGCAATCAGGGAAACTAACGGGTTTCGCCCAAGATAAAGAGGGCATCTGGCGGTGTCACGACAGGGTGTGTTTTCCCGAAAGGAACGATCTCCGAAAAAGAATCTTAGAAGAAGCACATAAAGGCGAATTCACCGTACACCCCGGAATTACTAAAATGTATCAAGACCTCAAGCAAATGTTTTGGTGGCCAAGCATGAAGTCAGATATGGCAAACTTTGTGGGCAGGTGCTTGACCTATCAGAAGGTGAAAGCGGAACATCAGAAACCTTTCGGGATGTTACAACCCTAGGAAATCCCTGAGTGGAAGTGGGAGAGTATTTCCATGGATTTTGTAATGGAGTTACCAAGAACGTCAACAGGATATGATGCCATATGGGCCATTGTGGATAGATTAACCAAATCTGCTCACTTTTTACCCATTTGAGCAAATTATCCTTTGGAAAAATTGGCGCAATTGTATATCTAAGAAATTATCAGGCTACGTGGTACCCCTTCAACTATTATCTCTAATCGAGACCCTAGGTTTACTTCACGATTTTGGGGAGCCTTACAAAAGGCGCTTGGTGCTAAGTTGTGCCTAAGCACTGCATATCACCTGCAAATAGATGGCCAAACAGAAAGGATAATTCAAACCTTGGAAGATATGTTACGAGCCTATATATTGGAGCAACGCTGGAATTGGGATCAATATTTGCCGCTAGCCGAATTCGCATACAACAATAGCTATCACGCTAGCATCGGCATGGCTCCTTATGAAGCATTGTATGGATGGAAGTGCCAATCTCCACTGTGTTGGTACGAAATAGGAGAATCAACTCTATTGGGGCCTGATCTAGTTGAGCAAACCACTGAACAGATCAAGAAGATTTAAAGTAAGATGGTTGCTGCTCAGAGCCGCCAGAAGAGCTATGCGGAAACCAGGAGGAAGCCTCTGGAATTTTTAGAAGGAGACCACGTATTTTTGAAGGTTTTGCCTACAACAGGAATAGGTAGAGCCATTAAGGTGAAGAAGTTAAATCCTCGCTTTATTGGTCCTTTCCAGATCTTTAAGCGAATCGGATCAGTTGCATACCGAATCGCTTTGCCTCCACATTTATCAAACCTTCACGATGTTTTCCATGTCTCCCAACTCAGAAGATATCAACCTGACCCTACACACTTCCTAAAACCCGAGTCAATACAGTTAAAAGAGGACCTGACCTTCCATGTACAACTGGCACGGATCGTAGACAGAAGCAGCAGGTAACTTCGAAACAAAACCGTATAGCTAGTAAAGATAGCATGGGGAAAAGGAGATGTTGAAGACTACACTTGGGAATTGGAATCAAACATGAGGAAAGAGTATCCTGAACTACAACTTCGAAACAAAACCGTACAGCTAGTAAAGGTAGCATGGGGAAAAGGAGATATTGAAGACTACACTTGGGAATTAGAATCAAACATGAGGAAAGAGTATCCTGAACTATTCTCAGGTACTAAATTTTGAGGACAAAATAAAGAGTATCCTGAACTATTCTTAGGTACTAAATTTTGAGGACAAAATTTTTTTTAAGGAGGGTGGTAATGTAACATCTACCGAAATTCTTTTATCATTTTTCATTTAATTGTTAGATTTTTATCGAATAATTAAGATTAATTAAAATTCGACTAAATATTTATTTAGGATTAATTGATTAGCAATTAATTGAGATTAGGTACAAGTTAATTAAGTTAGAAGTATAGAAGATTTCATAAGAATTTTTACAAAACCGATTTACCAATTTAAAGGAAATCAGAAATATTACGGTATTTTAAATTGTCGAAACCGAACCAATTGAATTTCAACTTCTTAACCCTACTTTAAGTGGCTGAGAACTCAGCCACTTAATCCCTCAAAGTGGCGCCAAGGAGGCCACAAAGACGGAAGAAGGTTGGCTGAATTTCAGCCTTGGAAGGTTAGACCAATCAAAAGCCTTCATTCTACCTACCTCCTACATGACATTATAACACAACTCCTTTCTCTCCTTCAGCCAATTCTGCGCCACCTGCTCCTCTTCCTTGCTCAGCTCTCTTCTTCTCTTCTTCTCTTCTTCATTCACTCAACTCCATCAAAGCTCCAAGCTCAACAAGGTCTTGATAGCCCAAACCCCAAAAGCAAGCCAAATCACTCATAGTAAAAGGTAGAGGTTTAATTCTTGTGTTAATTCTCTGATCTTGGGTGGCTGGTGGTGACTTATTTTATCAATCTTTGATGTATTAATTGAATGATTATGATGATATATGGCTGGTTTATTGGCTGTTTGTGAGGTTGAAACCGAATTGGAAGCAAGAAAGGATGAAATTAGGAAGAGTTAAGGGGCTGGGAAACAAAAAACTCTCGGCAATCCGTACGGCAGAGCGTACGGCTTCACCTATAGCATTTTAAATTTGATGAAATCAATTTTAAATGAAACTAAACATCCAGGACTTTCCATACATATATCATATAAGGCCATTGGATTAGTATTGAGTGAGATACGAATTTTTGAAGTTCGACCTAGGTTGTTGATTTTGATTCTGGGCAGACTGGATTGTTCAAGATAGAACTCGCCCTATACTACTTGGAATTGAATGAAACCAACTTTGTTAGAAAGCTTACACATAGAAGAATTTCTCATTAAAATTTCAGAATTAGATAAGGTCCCGTTTGTGCCTAGTTATTCAAGAAAGTTTCCCTATGTCCAAACCAGGCCAAAACAGGGCAGATCAGGAAGGTCAGATTTCGGGGCTTATAACTCGAGCCCTACTAAGTCAAATGGAATGAAACTATGTTATGATGATCATAAGGAATATGTTAAGACGAAAGTTCCATGATGCTTGGGCCAGCCCTGGATAAAAAGTTAAGGGGAGTAGATCGGTGGGGACGTCGGGGAAAGTAAACCCGGCATTCCTGTATAGGAACTAGCTCGATCTTGACAAGCAGACTATTACCCAAGAGTCTAAAATGGCCAAGAACTCCCACGGGACCAAGTGATGGAAAATGATGGAAAGTTATGGGAAAAATTTATGAAGAAAGGTTCAAGAATAAGTTTTGCATGATTACATTAAATGCATGATTACCTTGAGCAGTTATTACATGTCATTTACAGTTAGTCTATTATGTTTATTTACTGCTGAATATGCATTTATTCTATTTATTATTCTGTGTATCATTATTAGTAATTTATTCTGTTTCTTATACTGTCTTAAGTAAAACTAGACTTTGCCTCAGACCAGATGTTTTCTTAAACTGATTAAATATGAATAGTTAGGGTTGATCTCATGTTTTTATAATTAAATAAAACTCGAGGCAACTGAGAATGAATGTGACGTCAGTTAAACGCCATACCCAAACCCTACTAAGAATTTCTGTAAATTCTCACTTTGTTTTGCATTTCCGTATCATTCTCAGACGCTGATGATGGACTCCACGGCCACTCTCTTCATTGAGATTCCAGATCAGTAGCTTCACCATGACCCTATTCTAGATTCTCTGTATATAGTTGGTTCTTGCCACTTTCGTCTTTACCTATTTAGTAATAGGAACTTTGCCGTCCCACTATTTCATCCTGCTTTTGATCCTGCTACTCCATATGTTGCGGTTCCACTGCATATGGCACACCCACCTCCAGCATCTCCTGCACCCGCAGCACCTGCAGCTCCAGTTGACCTTGCACCAGAGTCACCCCCGCAGCTGGTAGCTGACATACCGCTTAGCTCCGAAAGCGACCTTTCGGAGGCCACCAGCTCACCATCTTCCTCCTCGGGACCCAGTGTAGACTACTCTTCGGCCAGGCCTGACACGGCCAACGGCTATTTGGCTGAGTAGGACAGCAGCAAAGGACGTTGTACAACATGACCCTCTTTTGACAGCACGCAACTTTGGGTCATAGACTTAACAGCAGATCTAGCAGTAGGTTTGAAATGTCCTTTGAGGACCCCATAGGATCATTTTGACTGATACGGGCCTTATGTCTTTTTGGGTACACCGGCCCCACTTATGTATCCTGTTTTGAGATCTATACATAAACTGAAGCATTGGCTTCTGATATATATATATATATATATATATATATGCACGTATACAGTTGATGTTACTTTACTTATTCTTATCTTGTGGGGTATTTTGTTAAATTTTGTTACGCTCATTATATAGCAGCGTGCCGTTTCCTCTGTTAAAAAAAAAAAAAATGAAAATGAGATGTGATACAATGAAAGGTAAGCAGAATATTAATGCGGTAACATAGTTTACTTAATTTCATGCTATGACTTAAGCATAATATTAAATTAATAAGGTGTTACATGAACAATTCATCAGAGTAATCCATGATCAGAGTAATTAGCATATGAAGGAGAGAAGGATTCATAATAAAGGATAAGGAAATAAAAGTAGAAAGAGTCAAAGACTTACAATTTTGGTGAACTTCGTCAAAGATTTTATTGAAACATAGTTTTCAACATAAAGTTTTTCAAAAGTTCACAACAAGAGAGAATTTTTATGCTTGCTTGCCCTCTGCCGAGTTCAATCTCGGAGCAATTCATTTTTACACACGAAAAGCAAAATATTCAATTATTGACTATCAAAAAGCTTATTTCGATAAGAGGTTTTAGTAGATGCTGTTTGTCTGTAGTCACTTTTGAGAGATGCTGCTACCGTTGAGGGATTCTTTGCCGACAATACCTTTTACTTTTGAGGGATTCCTTTTGGTACTTCTTGAAATTTTCTTTTTTGTCGTCTTCTCTTGAACTTCTACTTTTGAGAAATTCTTTTGGAAGCTCTTTATTATTGATTGTCCGAGTCTTGTATAATTACACCTTTATCTCAATCAGTCCAATATTCCATTACAATCGTCCTCATTAATTTGAAGATAATTGGTGGAACTAGATGCTTCCTTTGTAACATCCCCATATAACGTAATAGGGAATAATAAAAACAAATTTTGGTTATTCCCAACCTTGCCCCTAAACTTTTTAGAAAATGATATTTAGGTCCCTATATCAATAAAATTAGCAGAATAAGGTTTTAAACGAAGTAGAATCATATAGCGAAAACGTAGAAACCTGAACCTCGGCCGATTGGGCCATGAAGGCAATCGGGTGTGAAATGACGTGGGGTGTCCCTGGACTTGCTCAAAATTACGGAAATGCCATTAGTTACAGAAAAATAGAAAACAAAAAGGCTCCAAATTTGCAAAACTAATTTACGCCGTTAATCTATTTATTCGGTTTCAATAGTTATGTGAGGGCAATTAGGAGTTAATTAAATATTAATTAGGAGTTAATTAGATGTTAATTAAAAGGATGAGACTTAAGAACAATTAGAATAGAGATATAGAAATCCTCTCAGTGTCATTTAGTAAAGTTTTGTCAATTTGAAGAAATTGGCGAAGATTCGGTATTTTAAACCGCCAGAACCGAACTAGCAGAATCTTCTACTAGAACCCCTCACTTAAGTGGCTGAAATTCAGCCACCCCTACCACATATGAGTGGCGCCAAGTGTTGCTCAAGATAGTGGAAAAACTTGGCCTCACCTCCATCGGATTTTCATCGTTTTCGCCTAGTTGTTCGGCTTCATCAACTACTTAAGATTAATTAGCATTCGATTAAATTTTTACTTAGAGCCAATTAAGTATCATTTAGAGAAATTAGAGATGAGAGAATTAGATTGAAAGCATAGGAAACTTCATAGGATTTTTCCAAAACCGATTTACCGATTTAAAGGAAATCGGTAAGATTTCGATACTTTGAATTGTCGGAACCGAACCAATCGAAATTATACTGTGAAAACCCTAGGATGGATGGCCAAGAT
This sequence comes from Pterocarpus macrocarpus, assembly GCA_031439585.1. Lineage (NCBI taxonomy): Eukaryota > Viridiplantae > Streptophyta > Magnoliopsida > Fabales > Fabaceae > Pterocarpus > Pterocarpus macrocarpus. The sequence continues at coordinate 34,602,926 of CM062520.1, forward strand.
TCAGTCAACACTCCTCACAAGTGGCACAAAAATCAGCCATAAAAGAGGGAAGCCAAGCCAAGTTTGAATGAGGTTTGAAATCCACCAATCAAGAGCCAACTTCCTTCATAAGTTTTTATTTTTTTTCTTCCTTTCCCCTTTATATTTTCGGCATTCCCACTACCAGCCTCATTTCCCCACTCTTCTTCATCTTCTTCCACTTCCTCTCATCCCCAAGCTCAAGCCCCAACCATCAACTTCACTCCAAGATCAAGTTCCATCAAGATTTCACACCACCAAGGTAGAAATCTCAACCTTCTCCTTCCTTTCTCTGATTTGGGGCTGCCTAGGGCTTCTCCTTCTCTCTTTGTTTTGATGTTATGTTGGTTGGGTATGATGAATTAAGGTTGGTTTAAGGTATATATGTGAGTTTGAATTGAAGATTGGATGGATTGATTAGAGAAGAACATGAATCCAAGAAGAATTCAAGAAGCTATTAGGGTTTTCCCCTTAGCGGTCTATACGGCGGAGTGTACCGCTCTGCCTACCGCCGTTTAAATTCCATGAAACCATTTTTATATGAAACTAGACATCCAGGGATTTCCATACATATAAAATATAGGGCCATTGGATTAGTATAGAATTAGTTATGAATTTTTGAAGTTTAATCTAGAAATCTGGATTCTTACCCGGGCAGTATGAGTTGAGAAGGGTATAACTCACCCTATACAACTCCAAATTGAGTGAGATCAAAGTTTTTTGAAAGCTAACATATAATTGAACATCCCATAAAAATTTCAGAGCCAGATTCATTGCCGTTTGTTCCCAGCACACCAATGAAGTTGACTTAAGCTTAACCCGTGCTGGAACAAGGTAGTCCAGTAGGGTCAAGTTTTGGAACTCATAACTCAAAACATACTTAGGCAAATGACATGAAACTTAGTTTATTTGAAATTTTGTCCTGTTAGCTTTAATTTGATATAAAATTTGTAAGATTTCACCTAGTTTTCCATTTTTAGTGAATTTTCTTTTATAAGAACCCAAGTCTGGCTACGAATAGGGCATGCTGAGGCAAACCATTTATATCTTGAGTTATACAAATCCAAATGAGATGGGACTAAAAGGGTTAGAAACTAGACACATAAGGCTACGATATATCCAAAAATTAGGTTTAAATGAGTTAAATTGAAATAAGGGTGGAGTACACAATTACCGGGCAGGATAAGGAAGAATGAACTGAAAGCCCTATTGATGCTTGAATTGAAACTAAGGAATGAATCTAATGGATACATGTATATTTGCTGGTCTATGTTGAATTGCAAGTTTGGACAATTGTACTGGTTGCCTGGCATTATTCATGGGGAAGTGGACTCGATCCGTTATGCTGTCGAATTTCCGACAGAAATTAGTGATAGTTCTAAATGATGGTGTGTTAATATTGTTATGTGACGGGTATGAATACTAAGCAAATATTATTGTTTGAGAGTAAGGTACGAAGCCTATGTATCTATGATTTTATGATAAAAGATATAATGATGAGTCCATATTCCGAAGGAACGTGACATGGCGATCATGCTCTGATAGAGTATGACATGGCGATCTTACTCTGGGATATGGCATGATAAGTACATCCTAAGGAGTGTGACACGGCGATCACACCCCGATGGGGTATGACATGACGATCATACTCTGGAATATGGCATGATGACTACATCCTAAGGAATGTGACATGGCGATCACACTCCGATAGAGTATGACATGGCGATCGTACTCTGGAATAGATAATGCTACACTTGAGGATGGCGATACGTAACGCTCAAGTGTAGGCAGATGAAGACGCCCTAGGGACGGCGATACGTAATGCCTAGGTGTGTTGAATGAAAGAAAAGTAAATTTTATATAATTGCATAAATTCAAAGGCATGTGTAGAGATTATGTTTCCAGTACAATAATGCTATCATATTTTAATATGATGCAGTTATTATTATTATTCATAAAATAATTCATGAATTGAATTTGTATAGACTCTCCGGAATGCCAAGTGTATGAGTAAAATAAACTTTGCTTCGGATAATATATTTTCGAACTATAAAATTAAACAGTTTATATATCATGTTCACCTTTTTCATAATAAACCGAAGCAAACTGGAGATGACAATGATTGTAACATCCCAAAATTTCCTTGTGCTAAATTATTCCATTCTACCTACACCACGAGTTCCGAGTTCCGAGTTCACCTTCAAGTTTTCATGATTTCCGACTTCATCTTCAAATTTCACATACAAAATAAACTATTTCCGACTTCCGAGTTCATTTTCGAATTTCAGCATAATTTACCGACTTCCGACTTAACATTCAGGTCCAAAACAACATGGAGTGATTTACGATATCCGATTTCATGTCTTAAACACAATATACCCGATTTCCGATATCATAACTTATCTCCAAGTTTCAAGCAGATGTACCCGAGTTCCGACTTCATACCTCATGTTTCAAAATAGTATACATGGTTTCCGACCTTCGAGTTGAGTGTAACGAGTATTCCGCCTCAAAGTTGAACTTAAATAGAATGGACACGAGTTCGGATCTTTGAGCTGATTTCCAAGTCATAAACGAGTTCCGATATCCGAGTTTATTCCAAGAGGCTTCCTATTTATGTTGGTGTTCCCGAGTTTGGATGGGGAGTTCCGGGATTAGGTGATTGTAAGCGGTATGATTTCCGATATCCGAACTTACCCCCAAGTGCCAAATAAGGTTGGACGAGTTCCGACATCAGGTTTCAGCTCCAAGCTCAAATGAAGGGGACGCGGGTTCCGACTTTACACATAATACACGAGTTCCGATTTCGAATTTATGGAAGCGAGTTCCACTTTTGGGATGACGTGAAGAGCTATTTGGCCACAAAAGTGGATATTTCCACAATAACCCTGGAACTTTTCATAAATGACCTTTATGTCCCCACATCTATAGGATTGGCAGAATAGGGTTTTGAACGGAGCAGAATCACGTGGTGAAACCGTAGAAGTTAAACTCTCTGCCGATTGGGCCACGGATGTAGTCGGATGTGAAATGACGTGGGGTGCCCCTGGACTTGCTCAAAATTACGGATATGCCATTAGCTATAGAAAACAGAAAACAGAAAGGTTTGGAATTTTTGCAAAACGTTTAATCTACACTATTAATCGATCTATTCGATCTTATTGATTAGGTAAGGCTGATTAGAAATTTATTAAAGGATAATTAGAGATTAATTAGATGTTAATTAGAGAGATTAGGCTTAAGATAAATCAAAATGAACACGAAGACATCTTACCAAAACTATTAAGTAACGTTTTACCGGTTTGGAGAAAATCGGTAAATATTCGGTGTTCTAAACCGCCAGAACCGAATCAGTAGAATTCTACTAGTTTGAGTGTGGTTTAGAATGATTAGGTATAATGGAAATTAGATTAGAGCCATAGGAAACTTCATAGGATTCTTCTAAAACCGTTTTACTGATTTAAAGGAAATCGGTAAGATTACGGTGTTTTAAACTGTCGGAACCGGACCAGTAGAATTTTTCTATGAATGCCCTAGAATCAACGGCTAAGATTTAGCCAAATAACTCCCTCAAGTGGCGCCTTAATAGCCCTTGATGATGGAAAGTTAAACCAGATTTTATGACCAAGTTGAATCCACCAATCAAGACTAAGTAGCTTCCAAATATCTCACCTTTTCCTTCCTTCTTCTTATCATTTTCGAGCTCCCCACTACCAGCCCCATTTCTCCACTCTTCTTCATCTTCTTCCACTTCCTCTCATCCCCAAACTCAAGCCCCAACTATCAACTTCACTCCAAGATCAAGTTCCATCAAGATTTCACACCACCAAGGTAGGAATTCCTACTCCTTTTCTTGTTTTCTTTGAATTGGGCTGATTGGGACTCTATTTTCTTCCCAATTTCTTGTAAGATTCTGATGCTATCTTGAGTGATGATGATGAATTAAGATTGGTTTAAGGTGTATATGTGAGTTTGAATTGAGGATTGGGTGGATTGATTAGCGCAAAACATGAATCCAAGGAGAGTTCAAGAAGTCTGTTAGGGTTTTCTCCTCGACGGTCCGTCTGGCGGAGTGTACGGCTCCGCCTACCGCCGTTTAAATTTGATGAAACCATTTTTAAATGAAACTAGACATCCAGGGATTTTCATACATATAAAATATAAGGCCATTGGATTAGTATAGAATTAGTTATGAATTTTTGAAGTTAGACCTAGAAATCTGGGTTCTCACCCGGGCAGCATGGGTTGAGAAGGGTGTATCCCACCCTATACAACCTCAAATTGAGTGCAACTAAAGATTTTTGAAGGCTAACACATGAGAGAACATCCCATGAAAATTTCAGAATTTAATTCGTTGTCCTTTGTTCCCAGCACATCAATGAAGTTGGCTTAAGTTTAAACCGGCCTAGAACAGGACAGAGCAGTAGGGTAATGTTTCGAGGCTCATAACTCAAAACTCATTTTAAAGCTTGTTGTGTTAGCTTTAGTTTGATATAAAATTCGTATGATTTCACCTAGTTTTCAATTTTTAGTGAATTTTCTTCTATAGGAACCCAATTCTGGCTAAGAACAGGACATGCTAAGATAAAATGTTTATATCTTGAGTTATACAACTCAAAATGAGATGGGACCAAAAAGGTTAGAAACTAGACACATAATGCTATGACATATCCAAAAATTAGACTCAAATAAGTTGAATTGCAATAAAGGTGGAGCATACCAAAATCGGGCAGAATAGGAAGGAGTAAACTGAAAACCTTATAGATGCTTGAATTGAACTTGATGAATGATTCTATGAATATCTATATAATGGCTGATCCATATTGAATTACAAGTTTGAAAGGTTGTGCTGGTGGTCTGGCACTATTCATGGGGAAGCGGACTCGAGCCGTTATCTTGCGAAATTCCGGCAAGGATTTATGAGAACTTATGCTATGAATGATTATGCTTTGAGTGTATTTACATTTACATGTCATATTCATGAACATCATGCATGCAAGTATATGCTTAGAACATGATATGATGTATAAAGTATGAGACATACTCATGAATGCACCAAACGTCTGCATGCATGACAAGATATGAAAAGGAAAAAGATAATAAGAACTTGCAAGAAAGACGTACCAAGCTACCACGTGAGGCATGGCATAGACCCACGAAGCGTGGGCGAGCGGTATTGTCTAAGACTTGGGCCAGCCCCCGACCAGATTTAAGGGGAATAGACCGGTGTGAGGGTCAGGGAAAGTAAACCCGTCACTCATGTATAGGTACGAGCTCGGACCTGAAAAGCAGGCTATCACCCAGGGGTGAGAGAGGCCAGTCACCTCCGGGGGACCAAGTACAGAAGAGCAAGGTTAAATTGCAAGTTAAAGAGAGAAATGAATTAAGTCAAGTGCACTTGTATACAATCAAATACAAGCATCTATATGTGCATTTCTAATCATCTCATTATGTCATGATGCTATTATGACTCTTACTAAAGCATATTGTACTATCTCAGATCTCTATGTCACCATATGAAATGGCAAGTGGTTGTTAAAATATGACCCGCTTCGAGAATGGTGTTTTCAACTTAAAATTGAACCACTGTGTGTTTATATGTACTCATATTTTCATAAGAACCCGAAGCGGCTGGAATGTTTATGATGGCACTGTATGAGAATAGTTCATGTTTACCTACTGAGAACCTTAGGTTCTCACTGCCTGCTTGCATGTTTTTCTGTTCCATAAACATTCCAGTACCCAAATTGGAAACCAAGTACGAGGCAGAGTACAGGACCATTCATGGAGCAAGCATTGGGCGTAAGCCACACCAAAAGATCATTGAAGCTAGTAACGACTAGTCAGAAGTAGACGCTGTGTATTATATCAGTCACAGTTTCTTTTAAAGTGTAACTATTTTATATTTTTCCATGTATCAGAGACTATTAGTCGGTAATAAAGTAAGCAGTTAAAGGGCCATGTATTATATTTTCCCTATTTTAAAGTTTTCTTAGCACAGTGACAACCTCTTAATATAACTCCATGACTCGAACATGGCTTATATAATAGAGGGTGTTACATTTATTGGTATCAGAGCAGTTCGTCCGGTATAGGCCCGTGGATGGACTGATTATGCTTCTAATGCATACTCTGAGAATCTAGATGTACCATGCTTTAGGTCCTCACGTGAAGAGGGCATAGAAATATTGTGCATGGTAGCCTTGTTGTGAGTGTTGTGGACTACCTGTTGCACTTGACTGAATATTGAGTCTGATCACCTCAATATAAGGTTTTGTGTAAACAGAAGCCCAAAACACCCAGCAGGCTTATTAGGGACCTTCTATATATAATTATTAGAGATAAAACTCCTAGAAAGTAGCGATGGCATAAAAGGGTTAGACAATTGAGCAAGTCAAGGAGTGCAGAGAATTTGGGGATTAAATCAAAGGAAATGTGTCGGACGGTTTGCTATGGACATGGTAAACCTAGCTATATCGAAAAAGGTTGTTTGTAAAGCGTTGTCGGGTAGCCAAAGATTTTCCATCATCAGGAGCAGGATCTTAGTTGGAGACGAGTTGAGTAAAAATCTTCTTTACCTTGACGGGGCTTGGTTTAAGCTTCATTGCGATTACCCAATCCAGACTATCTTCTCTAGATTGAATCTAGGGGATTCTTCTACTTGGTTTCGTATTCTTAATACTCGATAGGAGTAAGGTGATTACCCATTGATGAGTTTATCTCGTATGGCATGAGTAGTGCCCTTATTTTCTTCATGGATGAGATTACCCTGAAGGTACTCTCAAAGAAATTCAATGATGCTTTGTATTTTGGGATTTTGGTAACACCACATTATAAAGACCTGACCCTTCATTAAGGAGCTTGTAGAGTGGACGAAGGAAGCAGAGATTCAATGAAAGAAACTAAGGGCAGAAGCTTCGGTTAGGTATATGGGAGAACTTTTTAAGTTCCTGTCTAGAGAATGAAATGGTTTCTCCCTCAAGGGCACAGGGAACTAACCTTGTAGCGATTGCGAATTGAGAGAATACTAAGTGGAATCTTGGCTATGAAATGGAAACGGTTGAGCAAACTGTAACGAGACCCATCTAACCGTATCTTGAATCAAGATAGAGATACGATTATACACGGTATGGAAAGCAAATGAAGTTATAAGTGTAACAAGAGAAAGAGACAATATATCTCCTACTAGCCTGAAGTAGGAACACTTTCAGACTAGAGGTGGCATATGAACCAAGTGTAAATTTTTCCTACCTTTCAGGGATAAAGGAAGTGTTAGAAAATCTAGTCATGTTCAAAGTCTACCAACCTCAGCCACCACAGGAACTGGATGATAGAATCATCTTCAACATGTTATTAGTAGAAGAATAAGGCTATTTAGAGAAGAAAGGCAAAGTTGAACAATCGCCTTTAGGCAACATTATATGTGTTATGGATGGAGTAACTCGATAAGAAATATATTCAAATTTAGGCAAAGGTAATGAAGATTTAAAGTATGCAACTAATCCTGATAAGCCAAGGGAGCCATAACAAGGTAAGTTTTGACACACGAAAATAGATACGTTCCTGGCAGAACAATAGAACACGGTAGGAGGAGGAGGAAGTTTGGATTTATGACTGCCCACTAAAGAAAGAAAAGCTACCTTGTATGAGAAATGCAGTGCAGACAAGATTGTGTACGAAATACCAAGTAGGGTTGCTTTGGCACCGGCCATAAGTGTAGTAGACCTAATGCACCCTAAGCAAGACTAAATGATGCACCAATATATGATCAAAAAGGATTCGGAAGCATGCCCCATGAGGGGCAAGGTTACGATGTCGGAATTAGAGGTAGTCAGAAGAGTCTCCATATCTTGGACCAGATTAAATGCGATCAGCACCAGCGCACTAGGTTCCATCAGAGTTCCGTAGTTAAGTGTGCTCGGATGAGAGCAATATTATGATGGGTGACCTTTTAGGAAGTCCTCATATTATAACTTCAACAGGGAAGCAAGACCATCATTCCCATCTCTCACAGCAAATGGATTATATCCTGGGGGCAAGATATCATAAAGGATAGCCAGAAGGCTTAACAGTTAGGGTAATATGAGATATAGCCACTAAAACTAACACCTCTTTATATTATATTAGGACAAATCCCCAATGAGATTGATAACATCGGTGCCCACAAAAGTGGGAAGTGGACATCAACACAATAGTCGAGGAATCCCCATGCTAACCAATTAAAGGAAAGTAGAAGAGTGGCAGGAACTTCGGCTGTTCCATAATCCTTTCCTTACGTGAAGCTGATCATATTTGGAGGGAACCAGTATCGCAACAATCATTGAGAAGTTCAACAAAAACGGCATGAGATCCGTTTAGCAAATAATAAGAAATGGAGTAAGTTCCGCAAAGGAAGGAGAGATTTTGAAGCAAGGACTATAGATATATTTAGAAGGAAGCTTTAGCATTACACCTAAAACTTAACGGAAGGGGGATTCATCACCGATCGAAGAGGACCAGATAGGCAAGAGTTTGGATATGGCCTGGTCAATTTCTCAAAAAACTTCGGCGAGGCCATTACGACCACTAATTGTTGAAGTTGATTGCTGCCATAGCTGATAGTTTTCGTAATGGCAAGAACTTCTTCAGTTGGTATTTGGGACCCGAGGCACAAGTATTATCAAGTTTATCGGAAAACATAGCGCACAAGTAGTTAGACACAAGACATGGAGGATGAGGAAATTTCTCGATGAATTTGATGATGGGTCAGGATGTCAGCGAAACAAAGTATATCCAACCCTCTGCTTAGATATTAGAAAAAGTCATCTTGTAAGACAATATGGTAGGGAAACTCTGCAGTTTCGATGAAAGCATCTGACTTTTAACCTTGGTTTTCACATTAAACTACCTGTATCTCAATAACCAGGAATCAAGGGGGATATCAGAATAATAGGGAAAGTCATGAGTCTTAGGACTTAATCCATATAGTGGGAGTGACCTGAAATTTTCCTACAGGCATTAGGCACGAGGCAAATTTTACCAAGAAGAATGAGTTTTAAGATAAGGCTTTTAGTTATAATTTTGAGAAAAGGCCTAAGCTTATGTCTCTAAAGAAATCTTGGGAAAGGATATACAGACCTCCTTGACACAGGTATTATCATTACTACATATTGGCGTCAATTACTACGATAATTGCTAATCTTTGCAATTGCAAATCTTCATGAGTTGAATATCTGGGGCCTTATGTATAAGCGGCAGAAGATTTAGCAGCTACCACAAAGCAGGACTAGTAGGGTATAGAGCAAGGGAAATGAGTAAGAGTCTCCAATAAAGTGAGCAATGATTCAGAGCGTCATAGGGACAAGGCAAGCTCAAACACCAACATAACCCTTATGGATCCTTTGTATGTATTAAGACATTTCCTCATAGCTATCGGCAAGTAATCTCAAGACAAGATATAAACTCAAAAAAGAGGAATATCTCTATAAGTTAAAAGGAATTTTTCCTTGACCCTTCTTAATCCTAGAATTTTGAGGACAAAATTCTTTTAAGGTGAGTAGAGTGTAACATCCCAAAATTTCCTTGTGCTAAATTATTCCATTCTACCTACACCACGAGTTCCGAGTTCCGAGTTCCGAGTTCACCTTCAAGTTTTCATGATTTCCGACTTCATCTTCAAATTTCACATACAAAATAAACTATTTCCGACTTTCGAGTTCGTTTTCGAATTTCAGCATAATTTACCGACTTCCGACTTAACATTCAGGTCCAAAACAACATGGAGTGATTTACGATCTCCGATTTCATGTCTTAAACACAATATACCCGATTTCCGATATCATAACTTATCTCCAAGTTTCAAGCAGATGTACCCGAGTTCCGACTTCATACCTCATGTTTCAAAATAGTATACATGGTTTCCGACCTCCGAGTTGAGTGTAACGAGTATTCCGCCTCAAAGTTGAACTTAAATAGAATGGACACGAGTTCGGATCTTTGAGCTGATTTCCAAGTCATAAACGAGTTAGATATCAGAGTTTATTCCAAGAGGCTTCCTATTTATGTTGGTGTTCAGAGTTTGGATGGGGAGTTACGGGATTAGGTGATTGTAAGCGGTATGATTTCCGATATCCGAACTTACCCCCAAGTGCCAAATAAGGTTGGACGAGTTCCGACATCAGGTTTCAGCTCCAAGCTCAAATGAAGGGGACGCGGGTTCCGACTTTACACATAATACACGAGTTCCGATTTCGAATTTATGGAAGCGAGTTCCAACTTTGGGATGACGTGAAGAGCTATTTGGCCACAAAAGTGGATATTTCCACAATAACCCTGGAACTTTTCATAAATGACCTTTATGTCCCCACATCTATAGGATTGGCAGAATAGGGTTTTGAACGGAGCAGAATCACGTGGTGAAACCGTAGAAGTTAAACTCTCTGCCGATTGGGCCACGGATGTAGTCGGATGTGAAATGACGTGAGGTGCCCCTGGACTTGCTCAAAATTACGGATATGCCATTAGCTATAGAAAAGCGAATGTAAAGGTTTGGAATTTTTGCAAAACGTTTAATCTACACTATTAATCGATCTATTCGATCTTATTGATTAGGTAAGGCTGATTAGAAATTTATTAAAGGATAATTAGAGATTAATTAGATGTTAATTAGAGAGATTAGGCTTAAGATAAATCAAAATGAACACGAAGACATCTTACCAAAACTATTAAGTAACGTTTTACCGGTTTGGAGAAAATCGGTAAATATTCTGTGTTCTAAACTGCCAGAACCGAATCAGTAGAATTCTACTAGTTTGAGTGTGGTTTAGAATGATTAGGTATAATGGAAATTAGATTAGAGCCATAGGAAACTTCATAGGATTCTTCTAAAACCGTTTTACTGATTTAAAGGAAATCGGTAAGATTACGGTGTTTTAAACTGTCGGAACTGGACCAGTAGAATTTTTCTATGAATGCCCTAGAATCAACGGCTAAGATTTAGCCAAATAACTCCCTCAAGTGGCGCCTTAATAGCCCTTGATGATGGAAAGTTAAACCAGATTTTATGACCAAGTTGAATCCACCAATCAAGACTAAGTAGCTTCCAAATATCTCACCTTTTCCTTCCTTCTTCTTATCATTTTCGAGCTCCCCACTACCAGCCCCATTTCTCCACTCTTCTTCATCTTCTTCCACTTCCTCTCATCCCCAAACTCAAGCCCCAACCATCAACTTTACTCCAAGATCAAGTTCCATCAAGATTTCACACCACCAAGGTAGGAATTCCTACTCCTTTTCTTGTTTTCTTTGAATTGGGCTGATTGGGACTCTATTTTCTTCCCAATTTCTTGTAAGATTCTGATGCTATCTTGAGTGATGATGATGAATTAAGATTGGTTTAAGGTGTATATGTGAGTTTGAATTGAGGATTGGGTGGATTGATTAGAGAAAAACATGAATCCAAGGAGAGTTCAAGAAGCTGTTAGGGTTTTCTCCTCGACGGTCCGTACGGCGGAGTGTACGGCTCCGCCTACCGCCGTTTAAATTTGATGAAACCATTTTTAAATGAAACTAGACATCCAGGGATTTTCATACATATAAAATATAAGGCCATTGGATTAGTATAGAATTAGTTATGAATTTTTGAAGTTAGACCTAGAAATCTGGGTTCTCACCCGGGCAGCATGGGTTGAGAAGGGTGTATCCCACCCTATACAACCTCAAATTGAGTGCAACTAAAGATGTTTGAAGGCTAACACATGAGAGAACATCCCATGAAAATTTCAGAATTTAATTCGTTGTCCTTTGTTCCCAGCACATCAATGAAGTTGGCTTAAGTTTAAACCGGCCTAGAACAGGACAAAGCAGTAGGGTAATGTTTCGAGGCTCATAACTCAAAATCTACTTAGGCAAATGACATGAAACTTAACTCATTTTAAAGCTTGTTGTGTTAGCTTTAGTTTGATATAAAATTCGTATGATTTCACCTAGTTTTCAATTTTTAGTGAATTTTCTTCTATAGGAACCCAATTCTGGCTAAGAACAGGACATGCTAAGATAAAATGTTTATATCTTGAGTTATACAACTCAAAATGAGATGGGACCAAAAAGGTTAGAAACTAGACACATAATGCTATGACATATCCAAAAATTAGACTCAAATAAGTTGAATTGCAATAAAGGTGGAGCATACCAAAATCGGGCAGAATAGGAAGGAATAAACTGAAAACCTTATAGATGCTTGAATTGAACTTGATGAATGATTCTATGAATATCTATATAATGGCTGATCCATATTGAATTACAAGTTTGAAAGATTGTGCTGGTGGTCTGGCACTATTCATGGGGAAGCGGACTCGAGCCGTTATGCTGCCGAAATTCCGGCAAGGATTTATGAGAACTTATGCTATGAATGATTATGCTTTGAGTGTATTTACATTTACATGTCATATTCATGAACATCATGCATGCAAGTATATGCTTAGAACATGATATGATGTATAAAGTATGAGACATACTCATGAATGCACCAAACGTCTGCATGCATGACAAGATATGAAAAGGAAAAAGATAATAAGAACTTGCAAGAAAGACGTACCAAGCTACCACGTGAGGCATGGCATAGACCCAGCTAGCGTGGGCCAGGCGATCTTGTCTAAGACTTGGGCCAGCCCGACCAGATTTAAGGGGAATAGACCGGTGTGAGGGTCGGGGAAAGTAAACCCGTCACTCATGTATAGGTACGAGCTCGGACCTGAAAAGCAGGCTATCACCCAGGGGTGAGAAAGGCCATTCACCTCCGGGGGACCAAGTACAGAAGAGCAAGGTTAAATTGCAAGTTAAAGAGAGAAATGAATTAAGTCAAGTGCACTTGCATACAATCAAATATAAGCATCTATATGTGCATTTCTAATCATCTCATTATGTCATGATGCTATTATGACTCTTACTAAAGCATATTGTACTATCTGTATCTCTATGTCAGTCATATGAAATGGCAAGTGGTTGTTAAAATATGACCCGCTTCGAGAATGGTGTTTTCAACTTAAAATTGAACCACTGTGTGTTTATATGTACTCATATTTTCATAAGAACCCGAAGCGGTTGGAATGTTTATGATGGCACTGTATGAGAATAGTTCATGTTTACTCATCGAGAACCTTAGGTTCTCACTGCCTGCTTGCATGTTTTTCTGTTCCATAAACATTCCAGTACCCAAATTGGAAACCAAGTACGAGGCAGAGTACAGGACCATTCATGGAGCAAGCATTGGGCGTAAGCCACACCAAAAGATCATTGAAGCTAGTAACGACTAGTCAGAAGTAGACGCTGTGTATTATATCAGTCACAGTTTCTTTTAAAGTGTAACTATTTTATATTTTTCCATGTATCAGAGACTATTAGTCGGTAATAAAGTAAGCAGTTAAAGGGCCATGTATTATATTTTCCCTATTCTAAAGTTTTCTTAGCACAGTGACAACCTCTTAATATAACTCCATGATTCGAGCATGGCTTATATAATAGAGGGTGTTACAATGATGACATTATGTATGGTAATTAGAGAATCCTATTGAGAATTTATAATTCTCACTCTTATTTCCGTGTTATCTCCAGATAGTTCGAGAAGTTGCAAAGACGGCTGAAGTTGCTGTTAGTTAAGGTCCGCTCAGGTAATTGTAACAACTCCTGACTGTGGTATTATGACTTAAGCATAGTACTGTACGAAGAAGGACGTTACATCCTCATCTTGAATGTTGCTGGGTTACTGGGTCTGTACTGCCTTTAGCCCTTCTTCAAATTCTTCTTCTAAAGTGGCAACGGCTAGTATGACCATTATTTTTTATTTTTTTGTTAAGAAGGCAGCTTCCTTTTCTCCCTGTTTTTCAGTAGGGGAGATTTGCTGGAAGTTCTTCATCCATTCTTCAATTTTTCTATTCTGATTAGAGCAATGTTGAACTTTGAACATCATTTGACTCTTATTGATCTAACTAGATATAAAAGATCAATATCATATGAAAATTTTGCTGCAGAAGAAATCCAAGCCATTAACCAGGTTATTCCTTAGCTAGCCACAAATGAGATTAATCTATATCCTTGAACAAAATTAGTTTTTTCTCTAAAATGTTTATAAATGTTATGAACTTCTAAGGGGAATATGGAGATAGACGGTCCAAAAAAAAAAAAAAAACCATCTAATGAACCATTTCAGAAATTCGAGGGAGAACCGCTTTTCGAACCAGATAAACCAGGAGTTCTAATAAGGTTTGTGATAAACATATTGTACCAGGCTTCTTTATAATCGTAATAGCTGTAGGTTTGAGGGGTGAATTATTTTGAAAGAGATTTTCAGAGACACAACAGAACTTCTTCAAAATTCACAGCATTGAACAATTCATGAGAGTAATCCATGATCAGAGTAATCAGCATATGAAGGCGAAAAGGATTCATAATAAAGGATAAGGGAATAAAAATAAAAGAGTCAAAGACTTACAATTTTGTAGAACTTCGTCAAAGATTTTATTGAAACACAAAGTTTTCAATATGCAAAGTTTGTCAAAAGTGCACAATGAGAGAGAATTTTTATGCTTGACTGCCCTCTACCGTGTTCAATCTTTGAGCAGTTCGTTTATACACATGAAAAGCAAAATATATAATTATTGAGAATCAAAAAGTAGATTTTGATCAAAGATTTCAGTAGATGTTGTCTGTGCTTAGTCACTATTAAGCAATGTTGCTAATGTTGAGGGATTCTTTACCGACAAAACTTTTTACTTTTGAGGGATTCCTTTTGTTACTTCTTGAACTTCTCTTGAACTTCTACTTTTGAGAGATTCTTTCGGAAGATCTTTATAATCGAGTGTACGAGTCTAGTATAATTACACCTCTATGTCAATCAGTCCAATATCCTATAACAATCGTCATCATTACTCTGAAGATAATTGGTGGAATTGGACGCTTCCTCATCTTGAACATTGCATTGTGGGGTCCGTACTACCTTTAGCCCTTCTTCAAACTCTTCTTCTAAAGTGGTAGCGGCTATTATGGCCATTATTTTTTATTTTTTTGCTAAAAAGACAGCTTCCTTTTCTCCCTAATTTTTAGCTGCGATATTTGCTGGAAGTTCTTGATCCATTCTTAAATTTTTTCTTTTCTGATCAGAGAAATATTGAACTTTGACCACCATTTGACTTTTATTGATCTTACTCAATATAAAAGATCAATATCATCTGAAAACTTAGCTGCAAAATAATCCTAAGCCATTATCCAAGTTATTCCTCGACTAGCCACAAATAAAATTAATCTATATCCTTGAACAAAATTAGTTTTTCTATAAAATATTTATAAATGCTTTGAACTTCTGGTGGGAATATGGAGATAGGTGGTCCAATGTCAAAAAAACCATCTGATGAATCATTTTGGAAATTTGAGGGAGATCCGCATTTTGAACCAGATAAACTAGGAGTGCTGATAAGGTTTATAATAAAACATATTGTACCAGGCTTCTTTATAATCATAATAGGTGTAGATTTGAGGAATGAATTGTCTTGACAGAGATTTTGAGAGACGCAGTAGCACTTCTTCAAAATTCTCAGCATTGAACAATTCATCAAAGTAATCCATGACCAGAGTAATCAGCATGTGAAGGAGAGAAGGATTCATAATAAAGGATAAGGAAATAAAAGTAGAAAGAGTTAGAGACTTATAATTTTGATGAACTTCGTCAGAGATTTGATTGAAACACAAAGATTTCAAGATAAAGTTTTCCAAAAGTTCACAACGAGAGAGAATTTTTATGCTCCATTGCCCTTTGCCGAGTTCAATATCTAAGCAATTCATTTTTAAGAACGAAAAGGAAAATATTCAATAATTGCATATCAAAATGCAAATTTTGATAAAAGATTTTGGTAGATGCTATCTGTCCGTAGCCACTATTGAGAGTTGCTGCCACTGTTGAGGGATTCTTTGCCGATAATACTTTTTACTTTTGAGGGATTCCTTTTTTTACTTCTTGAACTTTTCTTTTTTGTCGTTTTCTCTTGCACTTCTACTTTTGAGGGATTCTTTCAAAAGCTCTTTATTATTGAGTGCATGAATCTTGTATAATTATACCGATATGTCAATTAGTCCAATATTCCATTACAATCGTCGTCATTACTCTGAAGATAATTGGTAGAACTGGACGCTTCCTCATCTTGAATGCTACATTGTGGGGTCTATACTGCCTTTAGCCCTTCTTCAAACTCTTCTTCTGAAGTGGCAGCTGTAACACCCTAGTAAACCCATACTACGCTTAAGTCGTATTACGGTGTTTTATTAGTGTTACTTATGCTCGTGGAAAACTAAACTTTGCTTGAAATTAAGTTACGCGGAAAATACGATAAGATTTTTCTTTGAAATACGTCGTCGCTTTGCAGCGTTTTGAAAAGTAAAGCCTTGAACGAGAAGCTAGACAGAGTAAGGGCGTGTCGTATAAAATACGTACTCCAATATCATAAAACCAGAGAAAGATAAATGAATAGTAATTCACAAGTACATTGCATTATATAGCAAAGTCATTACATCGATATGGGTTCATAATATATATACATACATATATATCAACATTACATCAAAGGAGGCTCATGGTCGGGCCATGGTCCAAATACTAGATACTAAGTACAAATCTAAATGACAATGCTCAGCTCAAAAGAAATATGCGAAGGTGCAGAGCGATGGTCGCTACAAGTCCCAAAACAGCTTCGTCTTGCATCCCACGTCACATGTCCGCTCACAGTGTTGGGGATCCACGCTCCACTCCACCGGATGCGTCCTCGAGATCTGGTGACGATACGGAAGAATAACGAGGGTGAGAAATGGAATTTCTCAGTAGGACTCGAACCCGACACAAAAGTGTCATCGTCATCGTCCCAGCCACTTCGGTTTTATTAATGAAAATAGTGGGCATGCATACGGTTCAATTCTTGCATTTTTCGAAATCGTGAACATCCGAAGCGGATTCAATTTTAACATACTCTCTAATCATTTATATCATAACATACATGGGCATAAGTATAATCATATAAAAATGCATGACTGTGCTATAAGTTTTTCTTAACTTCTTCCCTTGCTAGGGTTTAGACCGAGGTCCCTTTTCCTTTCTTAACTTAACTTTATCTTTTCACCCACTAAACATAAGTGGTAATGAGCTCACACCGTGGCCGTCGCCACCATAGAATTTCGGTACTTACACTAGCTGGGTCATGCCATGCCTCATGTAAGACCTATCCCCTATACTCACACTAGCTGGGTCATGCCATGCCTCATGTGAGTTGTGGGTGAGGGGAAATTTAAATTAGGTCACCTTCCCTTTTGAAGGATCATACCCTTAGTTCATCTTTTTCTTATTAAAGCTTATGATGCAAAGTTACTCTAATTCTCTTCCACATTTAGGCGTTACGTATCGCCGTCCCCAAATGTGGTTCCTTTATTAATCACCTCTGGGTGTTACGTATCGCCGTCCCCAGGGTGTTCATATTTATTAATCCTTTCATGTTTATCATTAAGCATCATATTATCAACATATCATATTCATATCATCATGATTTATCATAATATCGTCATCATATCATTATCATCCTTATCATCATCATAACACTATCATAATCATCATCATATCACATCATCATCATCATATCATATCATCATCATTACTCATCATCATCATAGCATCATGCTTGCACATAAACATAGGCATATTCTCAAGCAAAGTTTTATGAGCTTAGCTTAGTAAATTGGGTGCAAGCTTTTAATTGAGATTGCCTCTTGTATAAACTTCTTTTATTAGGCTTAGTGCCAATTTTGTCTAATGTCCTTTTTGATACTTTTTAAGTTGAATTATGAGGGTTCTCTAATGCTTAATGTAAGGGTATTAATGTCTTAAAGCTTATTTCTCCTTATTCTTCAACTTTTACCATAACCAGTTTTACTTTTACAGTGGGGCAGTAACTTCAAAAATTCACCATAATTTCATCTTTTACTCTTTTATTTCGAATTTTGGTATGCTTATACTTCTCTGAGTCTATTTTTAAACAAAAGAAGCCCCACTTAAAATTTATTTTGTAGCTTGAGTTATGCATATTTTATTCTGACTGTTCAGTTTCTAAGTTCACTCCCGGTACAGTGGATTGTTACTTCTCATTATAATTACTCAGAAGGAATCTGAGAAAACTGTTTTATGGGTTTGTTCCTCTATGTCTTAGCTTTCAATTAAACTTGGTCTCACTCAAAAATCATTTTTGTAGCTCGAGTTATACACATTTTAGTGTAGACTGCCCAGACAGAAACCAATCCGAGAACAGTCCACTTTGAAAAATCATATCTCACTCATCTTAACTCCGAATCTTATGTATTTTATATGTATGGAAATCTCTCTGAGTCTATTTTCATATAAAATTGGTTCCACTAATTTCTGAGTTCTCTGGAAAAAGTTATACCGTTCGGTTTACAGACTGCCAGAAAATCCAGATTTCACGTTTTGATTTTTCTCATGTTTTCTCCAAAACACTCAACCTCACTTTCAAGAAAACATTCTCAAGTTATAAAACACTCATATGCCATGAAAGATTAGTGAAAAACTAACATGTTGGAGTTCAAAAAATATTGAGTTCAACCATGCTTCACACCAAACCGAAAACATGTTTTCAACAAACCACCATACAAGCAACAACATCTCATTTTATGACAAGAATGGCTATGATGCCCATAATCAATCTTTAAAACCACCTAGCTATGGAGAGCATAGGAGTTCTAAAGCTTGAAAAACAAGAGAGAAAAAGAGTTTAGAGCCCCTACCAAAGAGAGTTTTCTTGAAGGATTTTGAAGGTGGAGAAGGTTGGAGAGAGCCTTCCTCCTTGAGTGCTTGGAAATGGGGCTTGTGTATAAGTGATCTTGTTTCTCCAAAGACCAAAAATGGTGGTCCTTGAAGGGATGGTGATGGTGGTGATAGGAGATGAGGGTGATGGTGGTAGAAAAGTGAAGACTTAGGGTAGGGAAACAAGAAGAACAAGAAGAAGAGTAGGAAGAACAAAGAGAGGTTTAGAGAGAGGTGAGAGAGCTTTTGTGTATATTCTTGAGAGAGGAAATGAAAATGAATTGAGGAGAGATGGAGGGCTGAAAGTGGCGCACAAATGGGGAGAAAGGTGATGTGATTTTTGCTTCTTACACAAGCTAGGGAGTGGGAAAAACCATAGGGCAAAAGAGTGTGTTGTGTTTCCTTTGAGTCTTGGCAATTTGGGTAAAGACTATGTAGTGTTTTTGTCAAGTGGTTAAAAGTATGAGCTCTCTTAGGATTGGGCATTGGATGGCTAGGATCACACCAAGTGTCATGATCTTGGTGAAGAAGAGTACAACTCTTGTCATGACTTAAGGAAGCTACTAATATGGACTCTTGATCTAAGGGTGCATGATGAGAAAGTAATTGAATGGTTGGATGTGGCTCTTGCTTTGACCAAACTTTCAAACAATAAAATAAAGGGAAGTTTCTACATCTTTATAATTGTTGTAATTATCTAAATGTTAATTAATTCAATTGGTTTAAATTACTCATTAGCACATTTTAGCTAAGAAGGATTTTCCTCATTAATTTTGTAAGAAGATGTGAAGGTTAATGTGATTAAGTTTTGAGACTTATGTGCTCTTAGTTAATTAGATTAGACCACCTTGATTTTATGTTCTAAATCATGGATTAATAAAGATTAGACAATTGGGCTTTTAATTATAACTTTTAATGCATTATGTTTCAATTGTTGACTTTTACTTATCTTGTTGACTTGCCTTTAATTTACTAAGCTCTTGCTCATCGAGATTAGCCGATTAATTCTCAATTAATCGTTAACCTCTCTAATTAGTCAGGATTACTGAACTAATTAGCTTAGACAAAAATTGGGGATGTTACAGCAGCGGCTAGTATGGCCAGTATTTTTTATTTTTCTGCTAAGAAGGCAGCTTCCTTTTCTCCCTAATTTTTAGCTGGGGAGATTTGCTGGAAGTTCTTAATCCATTCTTCAATTTTTTCTTTTCTGATTAGAGCAATATTGAACTTTAACCATCATTTGACTCTTATTGATCTTACTAGATATAAATGATCGATATTATCTAAAAACTTAGCTGCGGAATAATCCTAAGCATTTATCCAAGTTATTCCTCGACTAGCCACAAATGAAATTAATCTATATCCTTAAACAAAATTAGTTTTTTCTATAAAATATATATAAATGCTTTGAACTTGTGGTGGGAATATGGAGATAGATGGTCCAATGTCAAAAAAACCATCTGATGAATCATTTTGAAGTTTTGAGCGAGATCCGCTTTTTGAACTAGATAAACTAGGAGTGCTGATAAGGTTTATAATAAAACATATTGTACAAGGCCTCTTTATAATCATAATAGGTGTAGGTTTTAAGAATGAATTGTCTTGACAGAGATTTTGAGAGACGCAGCAGCACTTCTTCAAAATTCTCAGCATTAAACAATTCATCAGAGTAATCAGCATATAAAGGAGAGAAGGATTCATAATAAAGGATAAGGAAATAAAAGTGGAAAGAGTCAAAGACTTACAATTTCAGTGAACTTCATCAGAGACTTTTTTGAAACACAAAGTTTTCAAGATAAAGTTTTTCAAAAGTTCACAACAAGAGAGAATTTTTATGCTCGATTGCCCTCTACCGAGTTCAATCTCTGAGCAATTCATTTTTACAAATGAAAAGCAAAATATACAATTATTGAGAATCAAAAAGCAGATTTTGATAAAAGATTTTGGTAGATATTGTCTATCTATAGTCACTTTTGAGAGATGCTGCTACTGTTGAGGGATTCTTTGCTGACAATATGTTTTACTTTTGAGGGATTCCTTTTGGTACTTCTTGAACTTTTCTTCTTGTCATCTCTTGAACTTCTACTTTTGAGAGATTCTTTTAGAAACTCTTTATTATTGAGTGTATGAGTCTTATATAATTACACCTTTATGTCAATCAGTCCAATATTCCATTACAATCATCGTCATTATTCTGAAGATAATTGGTGGAACTGGATGCTTCCTCATCTTGAACGTTGCTGGGTTATGGGGTCCGTACTACCTTTGGTCCTTCTTGTAATGTCCAAAAAATTCTATCGTTATTAACCGAGTTGTTCGGTTTTCATCAAATAATTGGGATTAATTAGAATTCGATTAAGCATTCACTTAAAGCCAATAAATTGTGATTTAGAAGGATTAGACTTGATGGGATTAGATTAGGAACATACGAAACCTCATAGAATTTTTCTAAAACCGGTTTACCAATTTAAGAGAAATCGGTAAGATTTCAGTATTTTAAACTGTCAGAACCAAACCAATAGAACTTATATTATGAATGCCCTAGGATGAATGGCTAGGATTTAGCCAAAACATCCCTATATATGGCTCCACTTTCAGCCAAAGAAGGCAGCTACAAAATCAAGTTGACATGGCCAACACAAATCCACCAATCAAATTCAACTTACTTTAGAAGTTTTCATTTCTTCCTTTTCTACCCTTACAATTTCGGCCTCTTTATGTGGCTAACCACTCTCCATTCTTTTCTCCCTCATCTCATCTGATCTCACCTCATATCATCTTCACCTTCAACAAACCTTCAAGCCACAACAAGATTTCTTCAACTCAAACACAAATCCAGCAAGAATCACACCTAGGAAAGGTAGGAATCCAACTTCTCTTCTTGTTTTCTTTGATTTGCGGCTATTGGGGATCTTGTTTTTCTCATGATACTAATGAGATTTGGAGTGATGATGATGGATTATGGTTGATTTTACATGTATATTGTGATTAGAATTGAAATTAGTATGAAAGAACTTGAAGAATAGAGAGAATTCAAAAAGCTGTTAGGGTTTTCACTCAACGGTCCATACGGCAAAGTGTACAGCTCCACCTACAGTCGTTTCAATTTGATGAATCTATTTTTATATGAAACAATACATTCAGGGCTTTCCATATAAGGGTGTAACTCACCCTACACAACTCTAAATTGAGTGAAACCAACATTTTTTGAAAGCTAACATATAAGGGAACATCCCACAAAAATTTCAGAGTCAAAATTTGTTGCCAATTATTCCCAACACATCAAAGAAGTTACCTTAAGTTCAAACTAGACTAGAATAGGGTAATCCAGTATGGTCAAGTTTCGGGGCTTATATCTCAAAATATACTCATGAAAATGATATGAAACTTATTTCATTTGAAATCTTGTTCTGTTGGCTTTAATTTGATATAAATTTTGTATAATTTCACCCATATTTCTATTTTTAGTGAATTTTCACTTATAAGAGTGCACTTCTAGCTAAGTACAGGGCAGTCTAAGATAAAATGCTAATAACTTGAGATGAGATGGGACAAAAAGGGTTGGAAACTAGATACATAGATCTATGACATATGCAAAATTCAGGTATAAGTGAGTTGAATAGAAGTAAAGGTGGATTTTACAAAATTCGGGCAGAAGAGGGTAGAGTAAGCAGAAAACTCTATTGATATGTCTATTAATTTTGACATACCATATGGTCAATAATGTTGCTGTAACTTGCTATTTTACATTGAATTGCATACTTAATTGATTATATTGGTAGCCTTGCACTATTCACGGGGAAGTGGACTTGATCTATCGTGTAGCCAAAATTTCGGCAAAGCCTATGCATAGGTTATGAAATACACTTTGATACATATGCATTCATGATTATGATGAAAGCTATAATAAAGATTTTATGATGAAAGATATGATAATGAGTCCATATTTTGAAAGACGTGACATGGCGATCACGCTCTGATGGGGTATGATATGGCAATCATACTCTGAAAGGTGGCATAATGATCCCATACTCTAAAGGATGTGACATGGCGATCACACCCCGATAGAGTATGACATGGCGATCATAATCTTGGACGTGGCAGGATGAACATATTCCTAAGGAGTGCGACATGGTGATCACACCCCTACGGAGTATGATATGGTGATCATACTCTGGAATATGTATAACAAATAAAGGAAGATAAAGGAAGAAAAGAAAATTATGTGTATCTGCATAAATTCAAGTACAAGTAAAGACATGTGCAGATTTTATGTTTTCATTATATTAGTGGTATTATATTTTAATACGTTTCAGTTATTATTTATAGTATAATTCATGAATTTATTTTGTATTGGCTCACCCAAATGACAAGTGCATGAATAAAATGGACTCTGCTTTGAACAATATGTTTTTAAACTATAAAATTAAGTAATTTATATAACATGTCCACCTTTTTCATAATAAATCGAAGCAGCTGGAGATAATAAAGATGACACGGTATGAAATTTCATAGTGAATCCTATTGAGAATTTAAAATTCTCACTCCTGCTTCCGTGTTATCCCCAGATATTTCGAGAACTTTCAAAGATGATTGAAATTACTATCAGATAAGGTCTGCTCAGGTAACAGTAACAATTCCAGAGTGTAGTACTATAACTTAAACCTAGTTCTGTACAGAGGAGGACGTTACACTTCTTTAAATTGTTCTTCTGAAGTGGCAATGGCCAGTATGTCCATTATTTTTTATTTTTCTGCTAAAAAGGCAACTTCCTTTTCTCCCTATTTTTCAGCAAGGGAGATTTGCTAGAAGTTCTTGATCCATTCTTCAATTTTTTCTTTTCTGATTAGAGCAATGTTGAACTTTGACCATCATTTGACTCTTATTGATCTAAAGAGATATAAAAGATCAATATCATCTGAAAACTTTGCCACGGAATAATGCTAAGCCATTATCCAGGTTATTCCTTAGCTAGCCACAAATGAGTTTAATCTATATCCTTGAACAAAATTAGTTTTTTCTTTAAAATGTTTATAAATGCTTTGAACTTCTGGTGGGAATATGAAGATAGATGGTTCAAACTAAAAAAAAGGAAAAAAACCATTTGATGGACCATTTTGGAAATTTGAGGGAGATCACCAATTTGAACTAGATAAATCATGAGTGCTGATAAGGCCTGTAATAAAACATATTGTGCCAAGTTTCTTTATAATTACAATAAGTGTAGGTTTGAGAAGTGAATTGTCTTTAAAGAGATTTTGAGAAATGTAGCTGCACTTCTTCAAAATTCTTAGCATGGAGTAATTCATTAGACTAATCCATGATCAGAGTAATCAGCATATGAAGGAGAAAAGGATTCATAATAAAGGATAAGGAAATAAAAGTAGGAAGAGTCAAAGACTTACTATTTTTTAGAAAATTTTGTAGAACTTCGTCAAAATTTTTTATTAAAACACAAAGTTTTCAAGTTAAAAAGTTTTTCAACAGTCCAGAATGAGAGTGAAGTTTTTTGCTCAATTGCTCTCTGTTGAGTTCAATCTCTGAGCAGTTCATTTGTACACATGAAAAGTAAAATATACAATTATTGAGAATCAAAAAGTAGATTTTGATCAGAGATTTCAGTAGATGTTGTCTGTCCTTAGTCATTGTTGAGAGATGCTGCTACTGTTGAGGGATTCTTTGCTAACAATACTTTTTACTATTGAGGGATTCATTTTGTTACTTCTTGAACTTTTCTTTTTTATCTTCTTTTCTTGAACTTCTTTTTTTGAGAGATTCTTCCAGAAGCTCTTTATTATTAAGTGTACGAGTCTTGTATAATTATACCTTTATGTCAATTAGTCCAATATTCTATAACAATTGTGCTCATTACTCTGAAGATAATTGGAGGAACTTGATGCTTCCTCATCTTGAACGTTGCTGGGTTATGGGGTCTGTACTGCTTTTAGTCTTTCTTCAAACTCTTCTTCCGAAGTGGCAGCAGCTAATATGGCCATTATTTTTTATTTTTCTGCTAAGAAGGCAGCTTCATTTTCTCCCTGTTTTTCAGCTGGGGAGATTTGCTGAAAGTTCTTGATCTATTCTTCAATTTTTTCTTTTTTGATCAAAGCAATATTGAACTTTGACCATCATTTGACTCTTATTGATCTAACTAGATATAAAAGATCAATATCATCTGAAAACTTAGCTGTAGAATAATCCTAAGCCATTATCTAGGTTATTCCTTGATCAAAATTAATTTTTTCTTTAAAATATTTATAAATGCTTTGAACTTTTGGTGGGAATATGGAGACAGACGATCCAGAGTAAAAAAAAACCATTTGACGAACCATTTTGGTAATTTAAGGGAGATTCTCTTATTAAACAAGATAAACCAGGAGTGCTGCTAAGGTTTGTAATAAAACATAGTGTACCAGGCTTCTTTCTAATTATAATAGGTGTAAGTTTGAGGAGTGAATTGTCTCGAAAGAGATTTTGATTTATATAAAGGTTGATTCCATTCGGATATGGCTAGAATTATGAGAATTTTAACCTGGAGAAGATTATATTGTTGTCTTTATTTGTATTGTGAGTTACCTCTATTGAGTCAATATCAACAAGCATGAACTCATAAAAGGCTCGGATCTTTTTAAAGTCATGGGGTAAATATTGAAAGGAATGAGGGAAAAGTTGCTGGGCTAGGTCTCAAGCTGAGGTGTTCTTCCATTCTTTTTCTATAATGGTGATTGGCATAAGGTCAGTCTTTTCTTGATAGGGTGTATCTTGTTGAGTTGGTGGTGTTGAGGTTGTAGCCTTATGGAAATCGGACGAGGTGATGATTGTAGTTTGATAATGAAGTAAGGTAAATCGGCTTTGAACTGGCACCAAAGGATTATGAGGCTTTGGAGCATTTTGAACAATTTAGGCTATAGTGTTGGGTTTTTGAATAACCTTTTGAGCTACAGAACAAGCAAAGGGTGCCATAGACGGCCTTATTGATCCAGTGGATTATTTTCAACCAACATTTTATGAACCCAATGGGGTCCGTATTGATCTTTAGTGCTGGGTTGAGTACTCATTTGCAAAAACTCTCTTGTGAGGAAGTTGGGCAGAGCATTCTTTTCACCCTTTATATGAACTATTTCAAAATCAAAACATGATAATAAAGCTTGACATCTAGTGAATATATGTTTTGAAACCCGATTTTTAAAATCTTTTTGTAAAAAACTTGGAGCAACTTTACAATTAGTTCTAAATAAGAATTTTTTTATTGAAAAGATCATCTTGAAATTTTAAAAAACATAAGACAATTGACAAAATTTCCATTTTGACAGTAGAGTAGTTTAGCTTAGAGGAATGCCAAATACCAAAATGATATTTGACCACTTATTCTTTGGATGAGGTGGGTAGGACTTGTTTAAGAATTCCACCATACCCTATGTCTAAAGCATCGGTTTCTATAACAAGATTTGCTTCTGGATCTGGTATATCTAGACATGGAAGAGTCTTGACTATTTTCTTTACTTGTTGGACTATATTAGTCATCTTACTTTCCCAAGGTGAAGAATTCTTTTGTAACCTTTGATATAGAGATTGACACATTATTCTAATGTAGGAAATAAATTCCGAAATATAATTGAGACATCTTAAAAATCTTTGTAATTGGGTTTTTTTTTTTTTTCAATTCATCTAGGAATTTTTTTGCAAACTCTATTGACCTTTGTATGGGAGTGATAACTCCTTGAAATATTTCAAATCTAATAACTGAATTTTTGTTTGGAATATTTTTATTTTTCTTGCTGAAACTACTAACCCTTTTTCTTTTATGATTTCTATAAATTTATTAAGATGTTGAATATGTTGGTTTATTCCCTTTGAAAAGATTAATACATCATCTAAATATACTATTGAAAATTCCATATATGGATAAAATATATCATTCATTATATTTTGAAATTCACTAAAGGCATTCTTTAATCCTTGAGGCATAACATTCCATTCGTAATGATCAAAAGAAACAAGAAAGGCAATTTTATACCTATATTCCTCCTGGACTAAAATTTGGTAGTAACCTTCATGTCAAATTTTGAAAAGATGTTAACATTGTATAATCTTTTAATTAGATTTGCTTTATTTGGTAATGAGAATCTAATCCACTTAAGAACCTTATTGAGAGGTTTACAATTAATCTTGGAGCACCTCTTTCTTCCTCAGAGGCCTTCATTACATAAAAGCCAGAATAACTCCATGGAGATTTGGATGGTCTAGTTAATCCTTTATCTAAGTATTCTTGTATTTCCTTTTTACAATAAGCTAAATATTCTTGATTCATTTGTATAGGTCTTGCTTTTGTAGGAATATCTTTTTCATTAAACCCTTCAACATATCGTAATGATATTTCATAATTTTTCCAATGCCAAAAAGCAGTTAGATTTGTTTCACAAATTTCTTTTTCGATTCTTTCTTGAAGTTCTTGTACTAGCTTTTTGATATTCGGGGTTTGTAATTGTTCTTCTATTCTCTTACATTGGATTTCTTTATTCAACATAATAATATGTTTTTGTTTTCTTTCAATTAAATTAACTTTAGTTATTGAAAATTCCTATAATAAAGTTAGTTCTTTTATTCTTGGAGGTTTGATAGATTCAAATAATATTTCTTTTTCTAGAGCTTTTAATATTATTCCTCTTTTAGTGACCTAAAAAGGATATAGTAAAGTTAGGAAAAGTGTTCCTAATATTAACTGAGTATTCATGTTTTTTACTACTACAAATGATGTGGTATAGCATATTTTATTTTTTCATATTTTAGCATTAGATAATTTATATCGAATATTCATTTTTGATCCATGAGCGCTTGTTACTCCTTCAGTAGTTTTTTCATAATATTTTGTAGGTATTAGCCTTTCTTGGATATAGTTTACATCAGCACCTGAATCTATTAAGGCTATCATATTAAATTTTTGATCTTGTATAATTAAAGTTATTTCACAATGCCACTTATGAGTAGTAATTAGACATAATAAATTAATATGTGACTCTTGACCAACTTCTTCTTTTTCTTGAGATGTGTTAGTTTGGGACTGAATAATTTGTCTTCCTTCTAATTCCTACATTCTGTATTCTAATGAGATATCATTTTGCTTTAATAATTGGATTTCTTGTGTTAATTTTTTATTTCATTTTGTAAATCTTTTATAGTAACGTGTTCAGTAGGAGATTTAAATATATTATAAATATATCTCACATTTATTGGTTTAATTTGAACTCTATTTTCTTCATTTCTTTTAACTAAGTCATTTAATTGATATAAGAACTCAGTTTTTAATAGAGATTCGTCCTGTAATACCCCAGCATGAGATTCCTATTGTCTGTCAATATCAGATCCTGAAAATTCTAAGTCTGAACCCTATACTTTCTTGGAAGGTTATAGGATTGAGATATTTTCCTACGATTAAAAGTCCCGATAATAGTTCCCTGGACATAATTGAGTTGAAGATAGACTTTCAACGAATTTTAGAGAATGAGGAACCTCTTCGTTTTTAACCCAAGAGTTTATTAAAATGCAAGTTTTTGAAAATTTGTAGTAAAATCCAAAAGTTGGATTCTAATTCCTACGGATTTTGAACTTTTAGATATTTTTATTCCCTTATTTACATTTATATTTTAAAGTTAATGGAGAGTAAAGTTAAAGAGGATAGAAATGTAAATAAGTATGTGCAATGTCCTAGACCTGGGAAAGGACTGCAGAAGGAAGGAACCAAGTTTTTGAAGTTGATAATTGTAACGTCTAAAGAATTTTATCGTTAATAACCGAATTTTTTGGTTTCCAGCGAATAAGTGGGTTTAATCGGAATTCGATTAAACATTCACTTAAAGCCAATTAAGTGTGATTTAGAAGGATTAGGCTTGATGGAATTAGAATAGGAACATAAAAAACCACCTAAGAATTTTTCTAAAACCTATTTGCCGATTTAAGAGAAATCGGTAATTTAAACTGTTGGAATCGGATCAATAGAAATTATACTGTGAGAACCCTAGAATGGATGGCCAAGATTTAGCCAACTTATCCATGCAAATGGCGCCATCTCAGCCCTCCATATGGGCTGCCAAACTAAGTTAAATAACCTACTCAAATCTACTAATCATGCAACAACTTGCTTCAAAAGTCTTGAGATAATTCCTTCCTTCTCCCTTGGTAATTTTGGCCAGCATAAGGAGCTGACCACTCTCCATTTCTCTTCCATACACACTCATCTCCACTCCATCTTCATCCCTTCTTCAAGTCTCATCAAGAGTTGCTTCCATTTGAGACATCAAATCAACAAGAATTCAACTAAACAAGGTAGGAATCCAACTTCTCTTTTTATTTTTCTTGATTTAGGGCTATGTGGGGATCTTATTCTCCTCATGATATTGATTTGATTTGGAGTGATGATGATAATATACAACTGAATTTGCATGCGGGTTGTGGTTAGAATTGAAATTGGTATGAAAGAACTTGAAGAAAAGAGAAAACTCAAGAAGCTGGTAGGGTTTTTCCTTGGTGGTCCATATGGCGGAGTGTACGGCTCCCCCTACAGCTATTTAAATTTCATGAATCTATTTTTTATGAGAAACTAGACATTCAGGGCTTTCCATGCATATATAATATAAGGCCATTGGATTAGTATAAAGGTAGTTAGGAATTTTTGAACTTTGACATAGAAATTAGGACTTTCATCCGGGCAGTGTGAGTTGAGAAGGGTGTAACTCACCCTACACAACTCCAAATTAAGTGATTCCAACATTGTCTAAAAGCTAACATATGAGGAACATCCCATAAAAATTTTAGAGTCAGATTCGTTGCCAACTATCCCCAGTACATCAATGAATTCTCCTTAAGTTCAACTCAGGCTGGAACAGGATAGTCCAGTAGGGTCAAGTTTCAGGGCTTATATCTCAAATTATACTCATTTAAATAATATGCAACTTATTTCATTTGAAAGCTTGCTCTATTAGCTTTACAGTGATATAAATTGCGTATGATTTTATCCAAATTTCTATTTTTGATGAATTTTTTCTTATAAGAATGCAACTCTAGTTAGAGACATGCATGAATACTAGATCAAGTTTAGTTAATATCAGAACTCGAAACTTAGCAAACAGAGAGCTAGATCGGGTATACTTAATGTTGAACTTGGAACTTAGCAAACAGAGAGCTAGATCGGGTATACTTAATGCTGAACTCGGAACTTAGTGAATAGGAAACTAGATCGGATATGGATAATGTCGGAACTCAGAACTTAGGAAACATATTCATGAAAGTCTTGGAAGACCAATTATGGATTTATGTCAGAAATCGGAATCCGAGAAGTTGGTAACCAAAACAATACATAATCCCAGAAGTCGGAAACCAAAACATTACATAACCCTGGAAGTCGGAACTTATATAATCTCGGAACTCGGAACCCAAATCAATCTCGGAACTCCGTCCTAGGCTCAAACTCGGGAACATCAATAGGAATTAAAAGCTTGCAAGATAGATTAAGACTTAAGATATTAAAACTTACACCTAACTACCTAAGCTTTTCTCATAAGACTTTGTTATGTGTGACAACTATTGAAAATATGATGCTCTATATTTTGGTTTGTTGTTTAATTAAAATTTCCTGGTTGTCTAGCACTATTCATGGAGAATCGGACATGATTCGTTATGCTGCCAAATTTTTGGCAGAAATCTATGAAACTACGAGTGTTTATTTTACAAGAAATTTATGATATGAACAGCTATACAATTATGGATATGTTATGGTGATATGATCATGAATTCTTCTTATGAGAGCATGCATATTTGCATATAATGAAGTAAGAATATATGAGATTCCTTCACTTTGAGGTAGTTATTTGGGTTCCCCCCAGGTGAAGGCAGTTAAAAGATTAAGATGTGGGTCCTTTCACTCGGAGGAAGTTGCACCTTTGGTCCCTTCCTGTGAAAGCAGCTAAAACTTTTGGGTCCCTCTATGTTGAAGGCAGATGGCCAACTGAGTCCCTTCGACCTAGAGGCACGTGGGTCCCCTTGCGGGTCAGTACTGTGTGGCGAAGGTCACGAGTTGAGCTTGCTCCTAGATCAGACTACCCAAGAGCAGTAAGGACTAAAGATCAAATCATATGCAAGCTGTAACGTCCGCGACTTCAAACCTCTGAGCTCATCAATATTCCAGACCTCCGACTTCATTTCCAAGGCTCAACTGGACTGGCAGGATTTCCAATTTCCGATTTTAATTAGGCTCTAATGGACCAGCTTGATTTTCACGATTTCCAACCTTATTCTTCAAAGATACAAGTTCCGACTGATTTAAGATGGACACCGAATCAGACTTTCGAGTTTATTTGAATTGGTCTCTAAGTTCGGCCAAAATTTTCACGACTTCCGAATTCGAGGCTATTCTCAAGAGCTTTTTATTTCTATGATTTTTCCGATTTCCGAGATTATGTTTTGAGTTCTGATCTCGAGTTTATTAGCAAGAGCTTTTCATTTCTCTAAATTACCGAGTTCCGAGGTCGAGTTAGAGTGCCAAGATCCTATGAGTTCCAACTTCCTGGTACACAAGATTAACGTTGTTATTCCCGATCTCCGGTGTTATGCTTAGAACGGATTCAAGTTCACACAATGTCCCCGACTTCCGGGTTTAAGTGTTATGGTTTCACATTCTGGTCCTTGACTTTCGATTTTAAGGTGACTGTTCTTTACGATTTCCGACATCCGACTTTGATTTCAAGTCTCCAATAAACTAGAAATATTTTCGAGTTCCGATTTCACCTCTTCAAACTAGTCCCGACTTTAAGTAGTGTACGATTTCCGAGTCATCTTCAGATACAATGGGCACGAATTCCGACTTTAGGAAGTACACGAGTTCCGATGTCATGTTCAGATATGCTAGAAGTGAGTTTCACTTCTCAGGCAACGTGGAGAGCAATTTTGCCACAAAAGAGGAAGACATGGACAAACTTTGCCCACAGAAATTTCACCTAATCAAAGCCACTCATTCTAACTACCACCTCAAAGCCTTGTCTATATATATTCCCCTCCTGCCTCTTCAGCTCATTCCTTATCTTGCCCTCTCTTCCCCACTTCAGCTCTCTTTTCTTTTCTCCACTCACCCACTCCATCCAGCCTTCAAGATCAACCAAGCCCTATTTCCAAACTCAAGCAAGAGGTAGAGGTTTTAATTCTTGTCTTGATTTTTCTGATTCTTGGATGAATATTGGTGGTTTAATTCTTCAATTCTGATATATTGACTGAGTGATCATGATGAATTATGGCTAGTTTATTGGCTATTTGTGAGATTAAAATTGAATTGGAAATAAGAAAGGATGAAGATATGAAGAAGTTGAGAGGCTAGAAAACTCAAAACCCTCGGCAGTCGGTACGGCGGAGTGTACGGCTCCGCCTCCTGCCATTCAAAATTAATGAAACCATTTTTATGTAAAACTAGACATCTAGGGCTTTCTACACATATATCATATAAGACCATTGGAGTAATATTGAGAGAGATATGAATTTTTGAAATTCGACCTAGGAATCAGGACATCCACCCGGGCAGTATGGGTTGAAAAGGGTGTAACTCACCCTATACAACTCCAAATTGAGTGAAACTAATTTTGTTGGAAAGCTTACACATAGGAGAACATCATACAAAGAAATTCCAAGTTTGTTATCATCCCAATTGTTCCCGGTGATTTGAAGAAGTTACCCAATGTCTAAACTAGGCCAAAACAGGATAGTTTAGGAAGGTTAAGTTTCGGGGCTTATAACTCGAGCGCTACTAAGTCAAATGGAATGGGACTTTTTGCAAATGAAAGATGGTTCTATCAGCTTTAATATGAGACCAATTTCATATCCTTTGAGCTAGTTTTCGATTTTTAGTGGATTTGTATTTTTAAGTGTGCAAGTCTGGCTAGCTGCTGGGTAGACTGGGATAAAATCTGAATAATTTGAGTTATGGTTATCAAAATGAGATGGGACCAAAGAGGTTAGAAAATAGACACATAACACTTTAACAGATGCAAAATTGAGGTACAAAAGAGTTAAGTAGAAATTACGGCATGATTTACAAGAACCGGGTTGAACGATTTATGTTGAGGCTGTAATTCTGCCTTAAGGAGACTAATGCTTCTATGAGTTCCATGATGAATTGTGCATACAATATTATAATTTCTATGAGAAATTGGTATTTTGATGTACTGGCACTATTCATGGTGAAGCAGACACATTCCGTTATGCCGCCAAAATTGCGGTAAAGTATATGCATAAGTTATGAAATGCAAGTAGATGCATGTGCATTTTCAAGAAAGCTATGAAAGTTATGTTATGATGAACTCAAAGAATATGTTATGATGAAAGTTCCATTATACTTGGGCCAGCCTCGGATAGAAAGTTAAGGGGAATAGATCAGTGGAAACGTCGGGGAAAGTAAACCCGGCAATTCCTGTATAGGAACGAGCTCGATCCTGAAAAGCAGACTATTACCCAGGAGTTTAAAATGGCCAAGAACTCCCAGGGGACCAAGTAATGGAAAAGTTTATGAGGAATGAGAAAGTTTATGAAGAAAGGCTCAAGAGCAAGTTGCATGATTGCATTAAATGCATAATCACATTAAATAGTCATTATGAGTCATTTACAGCTTGTCTATTAGATTCAATTACTGCTATATGCTCATTATTCTGTTTATTGTTGATATTAATTTACTTTGTCCCTTATGTTGCCTTAAGTAAAACTGGACCTTGCCTCGGACCAGACCTCTTTCTCAACCTTATTAAATATGAATAGTTAAGTTTAATCTCATGTTTTTATAATTAAATAAAACCTGAGGCAACTGAGAATGAACGCGATGTCAGTTGAATGTCTTGCACGACCCTACTGAGAATTTTCTTGAATTCTCACCTGGTTTTGCATTTCCGCCTCATTCTCAGACGGGGACGATGGACACGACAGCTACCCTTTTTATTGAGGTCCCAGACTTGCAGCTCCACCATGACCCTGTAGTAGGCTCGCTGTATATAGTCGGCTCTTGCCAGTTCCGTCTTTATCTTTTTAGTGATAGGAATTTTACTGTCCCTTTACACCACCCTGCTTTTGATCCTGCCACCCCTTATTTTGAGGTCCCACTACATGTGGCACACCCTCCGCCAGCACCTCTTGCACCTGCAGTACCTGTAGCTCCTGCCGATCCTGTGCCAGAGTCACCTCCACAGGTAGTACCCGACATCCCGCTCAGCTCTGAGAGTGACCCTTCAGAGGCCACCGGCTCATCATCCTCCTCCTCCTCCTTCAGACCTAGTACTGACTACTCACCAGTCGGGCCTGATATGGCCAATGGCTACTTGACTGAGTAAGTCAGCCACAGGCAGTATTGTACAGCATGACCCTCTTTTGGCAGCATGCAGCTTTGGGTCATAGATCTAGTGGAAGGCTTTTGAAATGTCCTCTGAGGACCACATAGGATCAGGTTGACTGACATGGGCCTTATGTCTTTTTGGTACACGGCCCCACTTATGTATCCTATTTTGAAACTAGTACATAAACCGAGACAGTGGCTTCTTACATATATATGTATACATATGTACCATTGATAGCATACATATATATTATTGCTCTTATCTTTTCCGTTGCGATAAATTAAAGTCTGCCATGTTCATTATACAGAGTTCCATTTCTTATGTTATAAAAAAAAAAAAAGAATGTAAATGGAGCATTAACACAGTAACGCAATCTACTTAATTTCATGCTATGACTTAAGCATAACGTTAAATTAGTAGGGTGTTACACAAGCACCATGGGGACGGCGATACGTAATGCCTAGGTGTGCCAAGAAAAGAAAGCAAAGGAAGGTAAAGAAAAACATCAGTGAATTTGCATGAATTTAAGTATGAGTATTTGCATAATTATATCCCATGTTTTACTGATGCTGAGACTATTCTATTTACTTATGCTATGATTATTATTCCAAATATGAAATATTGCCAATGTGACTCAAGTGTGCGAATAAAATGAACTCTACTTCGGACAATATATTTTCAAACTATAAAACTGAACAGTCTAGTTAACATGCTCATATTTTTCATAATAAACCAAAGCACCTAGAGATAATAATGAAGACACAGCATATGGTAGTTTAAGGGACCTTAGTGAGAATTTAAAATTCTCACTCCTATTTCCATGTTATCTCCAGATAGTTTAAGAAGTTCCAAAGATGGCTGAGGTTGCTGTCAGATAAGGTCTGCTTAGGTAACAGTAACAACTCCAAGGTGTGGTACTATGACTTAAGCATAGTACTGTACAGAGGAGGACGTTATAGTAATCAATTACATAGGACCTATAATTGATTACAAGTCTCTCTGTATGCCTTTATGCTAAGTTTTACCCTATTGTAATCGATTACAGGGAGTGGTAATCGATTACAACAATCTGAGTTTATGGTAATCAATTACCAGACTATGTAATCGATTATCATGAGTCTATATAAGGCCATTGATGCGTCTCCCCCTTCATTTTCCGCAAATTTCACTCTCCCTCTAGCCCTTGAAACTCTCTCCCTTCTTTCTAAAACCCATTTCTTCACCAACCTTTCACCCCTAACACAACTCTTTCCATCAAATCATACTCATACTTACTCATATAACATCAAATCCTTTCTTTAATCTCCATTCTTGTTTTTCTCCAACATCAACCTTGTGGGGTCCTAAAGATTGAGGAGGTGACACCAACACTTCCAATCACTTCTTCTCTTCCTTTTTCCTTTCTAAAGGTAATCTTTAAACTCCTTTCCTCTTTCTTTCCTATGAATTATGGATTATTTCTCCGATAGTGAGTTCCTAGAGTACCCTAGGTTAGAAGAATTGGGAATTTTGTTATTTGAGAATAAATTGCTTTAATCTTTGATCTTAATTATTGATATTGAATTAGATTGTCATAATTATGGTGATATATCCCACTGGAGGTCCGGTTCTTGGCTCCGTGCCCCGTGGGCTTAAAGATTCCGCTATTGGGGTTAAGTCTGTGAGTAGATAGTTTATCCCTAGCTTATTTTTTAGTATATTTATTTAATATGTATGCAAATGATTTGATATATCATGGAATTATAATTCATATCTTGGTAGCTTGTTTATATTCAAAATTATCACGAGATAATGAAGGAATTTTTGGTGAATTTTGCTAATCGTTTGAATATATATTAGGTAGCTATGAAATGTTATAAATTTTTTGAAGCATGATAATGTTAAAGCTTTTGTTTTTCTTTATGGTATGATTTAAGTTTTATGCATAAGAATCTATATTAAGTGATGTGTATGACGAGCTATGAAGATAGCTCTTGTATGAAAAGGAATGGATGGATTTTTGTGAAACTTTTATAATTGTTAAAATAGTATTATTGAATAGTTATGTGTAAGGAATTGAAAACCCATGATTGAGTATTTGGTATGAGGACATATGTTTGTATATATTCTAAAAATTTATTATGTTGCATGCTGAGGGGTGCATTCTGAGAATGCTTAGATACCCGATAGATAAGTGTGATTTTTTGAATGTGCAGGATGAGGACCCATATTTAGGAATTATCTTAAATACAAAAGGGACTCTGTCTAATTTCTGTGAAAAATTGTGTGATGAAAGGATTGCTAAGGGACTTGCCCCTTATGCGCTAGTTACGGCCCGGCATAGGTCGTGACATAGATGATATCAGAGCCTAAGTTTCTCTGTGTAGTATAGAGCAAGTGTCCTTTGGTAGGATCACAACTGTGCAAATGGAAGTGCGCCCATTTTCACAAATTGTGGGACTGCGAGAAGTCTTTAGGAATGTCATCCTTGTCTATATTGTGTTAAACATTGTCTATTCTTATTTTGGTCATATTCTTGTCTTCCCTTCCATTTCAAATGTTCATTCAACTAGATGAATGTAACACCCTAATAAACCATACTTCGCTTAAGTCGTATTACGGCGTTTTATTAGTTGTTACTTATGCTCATGGAAAACTAAACTTCACTTGAAATTAAGTTACGCGGAAAATACAGTAAGATTTTTTTTTCTTTGTTTGAAATTCGTCGTCGCTTTGCAGCGTTTTGAAAAGTAAAGCCTTGAGCGAGAAGCTAAATAGAGAAAAAGCGTGTCACAAATATATACCCCAAAATCGTAAAACATGAGGAAGGTAAACAAATAAAAATTCACAAATACATTGCATTAAATAACAAACCATTACATTCATATGGGTTCATATTATATATATATACATACATATATATCAGCATTACATCAAAAGAGGCTCATGGTCGTGCCAT
Source organism: Pterocarpus macrocarpus (assembly GCA_031439585.1). Lineage (NCBI taxonomy): Eukaryota > Viridiplantae > Streptophyta > Magnoliopsida > Fabales > Fabaceae > Pterocarpus > Pterocarpus macrocarpus. The sequence goes on from CM062520.1 coordinate 34,640,067, forward strand.
GATCTAAATACTAGACACAAACTAAAATCGACATCGTTCGTCACAAAAGAAATGAATGAAGATGCAGAGCTACGGCAACTACAAGTCCACATCAGCAATTGTCTGACATCCCACGTCATATGCCCGCTCACAGTGTCAGGGATCCATGCTCTGCTCCACCGGATGCGCCATTGAGATCTGGTGACGATGCGGGAGAATAAATAGGGTGAGAAATGGAATTTCTCAGTAGGACTCGAACCTGACACGAAAGTGTCATCGTCATCGTCCCAGCCACTTCGGTTTTATTAATAAAAATAGTGAGCATGCAGAAGGTTCAATTCTTAGGTTTCCAAAAATATGAATATCCGAAGTGGATTCAATTTTAACATACTCTCTAATCATTTATATCATAACATACATGGGCATAAGTATAATCATACAAAACATGCATGTTCATGCTATAAGATTCTCTTAACTTCTTCCCTTTCTAGGGTTTGGACCGAAGTCCCTTTCTTTTCTTATCTTGACTTTATCTTAAGTTTTATCTTTTCACCCACTAAACATAAGTGGTAATGAGCTCATACCGTGGCCGTCGCCACCATAGAATTTCGGTACTTACACTAGCTGGGTCATGCCATGCCTCATGTAAGACCTATCCCCTATACTCACACTAGCTGAGTCATGCCATGCCTCATGTGAGTCGTGGGTGAGGGGAGCTTACTTTGGGTCACCTTCCCTTTTGAAGGATCACACCCTTAGTTTACTTTCTCTTCTTATTAAAGCTTATGATGCAAAAATTATTTTAATTCTCTTCCACATTTAGGCGTTACGTATCGCCGTCCCCAAATGTGGTTCTTTTATTAATCACCTCTGGGCGTTACATATCGCCGTCCCCAGGGTGTTCATATTTATTAATCTTTTCATGTATAGCATTAAGCGTCATGTTATCAACATATCATATTCATATCATCATGATTCATTATAATATCGTCATCATATCATTATCATCCTTATCATCATCATAACACTATCATAATCCTCATGTCGCATTCATAATCATCATATCATATCATCATCACCATTATCATACCATCATCATCATGATCATCATCATATCATATCATCATCATCATACTTGCACATAAATATAGGCATATTCTCAAGCAACATTTTATGAGCTTAGCTTAATAAATTTGGTGCAAGCTTTTAATTGAGATTGTCTCTTGTGTAAACTTCTTTTATTGGGCATGGGGCCAATTTCATCTGTTATCCTTTTTGACACTTTTAAGTTGAATTATAAAGGTTTTTCCAATGCTTAATGTAGGGGTATTAATGCTTTAGAGCTTGCACATAAACATAGGCATATTCTCAAGCAACATTTTATGAGCTTAGCTTAATAAATTTGGTGCAAGCTTTTAATTGAGATTGTCTCTTGTGTAAACTTCTTTTATTGGGCATGGGGCCAATTTCATCTATTATCCTTTTTGACACTTTTAAGTTGAATTATAAAGGTTTTTCCAATGCTTAATGTAGGGGTATTAATACTTTAGAGCTTATTCCTCCTTATTATTTAATTTTTACCATAACCAATTTTTTTCTTTTATAGTGGGGCAGTAACTTTGAAAATTCACCATAATTTCATCTTTTATTCTTTTATTTCGAATTTTTGTGTGGATGTACTTCTCTGAGTCTATTTTTAAACAAAAAAACCCCACTTAAAAATTCATTTTGTAGCTTGAGATATGCACATTTTATTCTGACTGTTCAGAATTGAAAGTTCATTTCGGATTAGTGACTTTTAAACATTACTGTGAACTCCTCACAAGGAATCTGCCAAAACTGTTTTATGGGGATGTTCCTCTATGTCTTAGCCCACTCAAAAATATTATGTATAACTTGAGTTATGCACGTTTTATTACCTATTTCCCGGATAGAAACCCATCCAGGAACAGCAAACTTTGAAAAATCATATCTCTCTCGTTTTAAGGCCAAATCTCGCATATTTTATATGTATGAAAAGCTCTTTGAGTCTACTTTTACAGAAAATTAGTTTTATTGCATTTTGAGTTTTGTGGAGTGAGTTATACTGTACGCTTTACAGACTGCCAGAATTCCAGATTAACTAGTTTTTAAGTTTTACATATCAATCTTGTGGAAATGTTGCTATACCATTTCAAATCACCATTTTTATGTTTTATCTCATCATCATACTCAAAGTTTTAGTCACCAAATCAATATTTTAAACTAAGATAAAGCAAGATACATAAAACTATCATGCCACATATTCTCACTTCAAGGCAACATTTTTCAACAAGACAAGAAAGCTCATAGAGCAAGAAATGGTCATGAGACCTTGGAGCAAGTCCTAAAATCACCTAGCTATGAAGAGCTTAGGAGTTCTAGAGCTTGAAAAATACATGAAAAAGAGAGGGTTAGAGTCACTACCAAATGAGTTTCTTGAGGAGTAGAAAGATTTGATGGGTTGGAGATGACCTTCCTCCTCCTTGAGCTTGATAATGGGGCTAAGTGAGTGTTTGTTTTGCTTCCTCAAGAACCAAAGAGGGTGGTCCTTGAAGGGCTTGTGGAATGGTGAAAGGAAAGAGAGTTGGAGGGGGTGTGAAAATGGGAAGAAGAACAAGAGGAATTGGAAGAGTAGAAGGGCTAGAATGAGGCTTAGAGAGAAGTGAGAACTTAGGCTTGTAGAGAGAGGGTGAAAATCACAAATGAGAGAGTGGGGGGGGCTGTTTGGGGCGCAAAAATGCGGAGAAGTGGGCTGATTGCTTTGCTTCTCCAATAAGCAAGAGAGAGTAGGTGAGTCTTACTTTTTTTTCAAGCAAAAGGGCTAGGAACCTTGGGATAAAAGGGTGAGTTGTGTTTCCTTTGAGTCTTGGCACTTGGGTAAAGGCTTGTAGTGTTTCTTTTCAAGTGGTTAAAAGCATGATCTATCCTAGGATTGGCATTGGATGATCGTGATCACTCCAAGTGTCACAATCTTGATGGAGGAGAGTAGATCTTTTGTCTTGACTCAAGGAATCTACTAACATAGACTCTTGATCTAAGGGTGCATGATGAGAAGGCAAATGGATGGTTGGATTTTGCTCTTGCCCTTGGCCGAAATTTGGTGAATCAATTAGGAGAAATTTTTAAATCTTCAAAGCCATTAGAATTACCTAAGTTGTTAATCAATTCGATTAGTTAAATTGCTCTTTACCCGATTTCGGTTAATTACATCTTTGAAACGTTTTTCCTCTTAAAAGAATTGATCTTATGAATTATGTAATTAAGGTTTAGAATTAATCTATATCAATTAGTAAAGGTAGAACAATTGTCTTGTACTTAATTAATAAGATTGGATTAGCTTAATTATATTTCTAAGTTATGAATTAATGAGGTTCGAATAATTAGGTTTTAATTAAACCATTTAGTGCATTATGATTCAATTATTGACTTGACTCAATTCACTAAGCTCTTGCTCATCGAGGTTAGCCGATTAGTCCTTAATTAATCGTTAACCTCTCTAATTAGCCAGGATCACTGAGCTAATTAGCTTAGACAAAAATCGGAGATGTTACAATGAACATGTGTCTTTTGTACATATGGAAGCAAAGACGTTGGGCTTCCAATGTGTGATCTGGACCGTGATAATGCTCTTGAGGCAAGAGAATTCGAGATGAAATTAGGATGAATGTTATGACATAATGGCTTAAGCAAGGTAAAAGGCAATTTGGGCTGAGGGCATGGATCGAGTATCCAAAACCGGTTGTGTGGACGATCGTAATATAGAAAGAAACGAGATGGTTCGCAAGTTATTAAATGGTGGGTAGATTTGATGCCATAAGATTCGATGGAATATGAGAGCAAGGAAAACCCTAAGTAGAAGGTTGTTACCATAATTGGTAGGGAAGATACTAGAAATCTTGAGATGAGACAACTGGACAATGATCAAGATGCATAAAAACCCTGTGGTTGGTTACTTCAAACATACAAGTCATATGCTTAGAACCAATGGTGAAATTTACATAAAACTAGTGCCCTTTTTCCAGGACATAGAGAAGCTTTCTATGCAGAGCTCTCGAACATTAACTGAATGTGTTGGCTTCAAGAAAGGAGATTATCCCAGTTACAACAATAAGCGAGGCGATGTTTATAGATATGATGAATCCTTTCCACTTGGCAAGGGCAACAGTTTCAAGTTTATTTACAATCCTAGAGCGATGGGAAGATACAAGATGTAGGGAAGCAGTTACCAACTACTTCAACTGGTCTCGATTATTATCCTCAATCAACTAACATTTCAAAATTGACTGAAATAGTGCAATCACTATCTAGCTTTATAAGTGGACATACTCCAATCACTTATGGATACTTGAACAAAGTAGACATACACAAGAGCTGCTCTTTATGTTGGCTACTGATCTTGGTACGATTCCAGGCTCAGAGATTGTTACAGCCTTTGCAGCCAATGAAGTCATTGAATTTGTCCCAACTGTGGCCGACACAACTTATGTAGGTATTCTGAAGCAGATCATGTTAGAACAATGGATATTGTTCCCATATGACATGAAGTTAGAAATAAAGGCTATCAAGTCTTTAGTGGTAACTCAAAATTTTATACAAAGAAGCACTTGGTGGAATGTCACACAATGCAAGTTATTCTTGTGAAGCGCATTGGAGAGTTTTGAATGATGATAGCTAAACTCATAATGAGGTTTTCTGATTAAGTTGCTTGATAGGAGAGAGAAGGTTAACAGATTAGAAGTAACAGTTAGGATGTAAAGTAAGGGGTAAAGGACAAGTTAAGGAGATGTTAAGTGGAACCATTACATCAAATCTTTACTGTCCGCCCTACAAAAGCAACCAAACCAAATACATCATAAAGAAAATACATCAGAATCTTTACTGTCCAAGTATGGCATATAATAAAATGATAACCCTATAACTACAAACAAAAAGGGCTTTCCTAGTGCTCGGCTCTACATGCAATCACCACGTCACTCATCGGGTAGGAGGAAACCATTACCGAAACCACTGGAAGCAACATCGCTACGTCCTCCTCCTCGGGCATGCCCACACCCACGAGGCACAACATGGGTATGAATGAACCCGCAACCATGAACCGGGGGTGGTGCATGATGAGGAGCTACTAAAGAAGAAGACGAATCAAACGTCAGGCAAATCACTAAAGGGCAAGAGGGCTTGGATAGGTCAGACTCCACATGATAGTTCGGGTAGGAGGTGTAACGTCCGAAAAATCTTATCGTTAATAACTGAGTTGTTCAGTTTTTATCAAATAAGTGAGTTTAATCAGAATTCAATTAAGCATTCACTTAGAGCCAATTAAGTATGATTTAGTGATTAGGCTTGATAGAATTAGATTAGGAACATAGAAAATCTCACATAATTTTTCTAAAACCGGTTTACCGATTTAAGAGAAATCGGTAAGATTTCGGTAATTTAAAACTGTCGGAACTGGATCAATAAAACTTACATCATGAGTGCCTTAGGATGAATGGCTAGGATTTAGCCAAACCACCCATACATGTAGCGCCACCTTCAGCCAAGGATGACAGCCACAAAATCAAATTAAAACTCCAACACACATCCACCAATCACCTAACTCTTTGCTCCACAAGTTTGTGTTTAATTCCTTCTTTGCCCTTGTGAATTTTGGCCAAGAGAAGAAGTTGATCTCCCTCCATTTCTCTTCCATTCACACTCCTCTCTACTCCATCTTCAACCTCTCTTCAAGTCTCATCAAGAGTTGCTTCCATCTAAGACACCAAATTGACAAACTTTCAACTAGACAAGGTAGGAATCCAACTTCTCTTCTTATTTTTCTTGATTTGAGGCTGTGTGGGGATCTTGTTTTCCTTATGATATTGATGTGATTTGGAGGGATGATGATGATTTATGACTGAATTTGCATGTGTGTTGTGATTAGAGTTGGAATTGGTATAAAAGAACTTGAAGAGATAAGAAAACTCAAGAAGCTATTAGGGTTTTTCCTCGGCAGTCCGTACAGTGGAGTGTACGGCTCTGCCTACAGCCGTTTAAATTTCATGAATCTATTTTTATGAGAAACTAGACATTCAAGGCTTTCCATCATATATAATATAAGGCCATTGGATCAGTATAGAGGTAATTATGAATTTTTGAAGTTTGACCTAAAAATTAGGACTTTCATCCGAGCAGTGTGAGTTAAGAAAGGTGTAACTCACCCTACACAACTCCAAATTAAGTGAATCTAATGTTTGAAAGCTAACATAGGAGGGAACATCCCATAAAAATTTTAGAGTCAGATTCATTGCCAACTATCCCCAGTACATCCATGAATTCACCTTAAGTTCAACCTGGGCTGGAACAGGGTAGTCCAATAGGGTCAAGTTTCAGGTTTTATATCTCGAATTATACTCATTCAAATAATATGCAACTTATTTCATTTGAAAGCTTGCTCTGTTAGCTTTACAGTGATATAAATTTCGTATGATTTCACCCAGATTTCTGTTTTTGGTGAATTTTCTCTTATAAGAGTGCAATTCTGGTTAAAGACATGTATGAATACTAGATCAAGTTTAGTTAATATCGGAACTCGGAACTCGGAACTTAGCAAACAGAGAGCTAGATCGGGTATACTTAATGTTGAATTTGGAACTTAATGAATAGGAAACTAGATAAGGTATAGTCAATGTCAGAAACTTGGAACTTAGGAAATACACTCATAAAAGTCTTAGAAGACCAATTGTGGATTAAGGTCACAGATCAGGATCACAAGCACATAAAACACTTTGAAATCAGAAGTCAAGGACAAGAATATAGAACCTAAAATACCTAAACTCGAAAGTTATGATTTTTCAACATAAACTTGGAAGTTGGTACTAGAATATGAAACCTTATAGCCGAATCTCGGAAGTTGAGAACTAGGACGCTTTAAAACTCTTATACCCGTAATTCCAAAACTCGACCCAGAATCAATCTCAGAGATCAAACATAACCCCAGAAGTCAGAACTTATATAATCTCGAAACTCGAACCCAATTCAATCTCGGAACTCGGTCCTAAGCTCAAACTCAGGAACATCAATAGAAATTAAAAGTTTGCACGATAGATTAAGACTTAAGATTTTAAAACTTGCACCTAGCTACCTAAGCTTTGCTCATAAGACTTTGTTGTGTGTGACAACTATTGAAGATATGATGCTCTATATTGGGTTTGCTGTTTGGTTAAAATTTCCTAGTTGTCTGGCATTATTCATGGGGAAGCGGACATGATCCGTTATGCTACCGAAATTTTGGTAGAGATTTCAATTAATATGAATTTACAAGTTATGCATGCATTGGTCAAAGTATTAGACAAGCAATGCTACCCTTATAAGAATGAGGAAGGATTTCCATGTGACTTGGGCTAGCCCCTAAACAAAGTTAAAGGGAATAGATCAGTGGGAAAGTTGGGGAAAGTAAACCTGGCGACCCTATATAGGAACGAGCTCGATCTTGAAAAGTAGACTATTACCCAAGAGTCTTATGGCCAATATACTCCCAGGGGACCAAGTATGGAAAAATATGAGTTTAGTTCAAGTGTATTATTTCTTATGCATATTCACAATTTCTGATATGATTCAGGGGGAAAGTTTAGTGTTGTGATTGATTTTTGTTTATTTTTAATCAGAAATGGATATAGACGCCACACTGAAGAGAAGATGGGAAGGTGAGTGATAAGTCTTGTTTTGATCCCCACAAGTTGCCTTGATAAGATCAGATTTAGTCCTTTGCCCAAGAACAAAAGGGAAGTTCTCACAAGTGGGAGAAAACTCAAAAAGAAGTCTATTCATAATCTGTCTTGTGTTTGTACATTGAGTTCCTATTTGTAATCTGAAAGTTACTGCACATTGAGTTGCAGCCACTACACATTCCACTAAATAGTAACTCCCAATAACATTGAAAACACAAGTAACTGACCCATTATCTATCATAATTGCCTAGGAACTCTTAAAAACTTGAAACTGACTTGGAAAATAGCTGAAGAGCTTCTGAAATTGGAGACATTAAAAGGTGCGCGAAAACTACAAGAAAATAAGACAAATTACACCTAATTAAAACTAATTATTCCAGCCCAATCTGATTGCAACTTGATCACTTGAATTGGGCTTCATCTTGGGTCTTCAAGTGACTTCTACATGTTGGACTTGGCTATTCTTCAAGCTGAATAAGATTGGTCCATTTTGGAAGCTCATGCTCAATTGGATTGCTCTTGGTCTTTGCTTCCTTGCCTAGGCCTTGCAAAGCTTCTTTTAGCCTTTTTGCTCTAGCTCTGGTCATTGGGCCGTCCATGCCTTGTAATTGATCTTGAACATTATTGGCCTTGATTGAATTCTCATCATTCCCTCCCTCTTGAAAAGGATTCGTCCTCGAATCAAGCTCATCACCTGCATCAAATAAGGACAGATCAGTTACATTGAAAGTAGCACTAACTTGATACTCACCTGGAAGATCAAGCTTATATGCGTTGTCATTGATCTTTTCAATCACTTGGAAAGGTCCATCTCCTCTTGGTTGTAGCTTGGTACGCCTTTGGGCAGGAAACCTCTCCTTCCTCATGTGAACCCAAACCCAATCTCCTGGCTCAAAAGTCACCTTCTTGCCCTTTGTTGGCTTGATGAGCATCTTTGCCATGTTTTCTTCTCAATTTGTTGTCTCACCTTCTCATGGAATTGCTTGACAAATTCAGCCTTCTTTTTGCCATCTAGATTACCTTGCTCTCTCATTGGCAAAGGAATTAAATCTAATGGAGTCAAAGGGTTAAAACCATAGACCACTTCAAAAGGTGAGTGATTAGTAGTAGAGTGTGTTGCCCTATTGTAAGCAAATTCTACATGAGGCAAACAATCTTCCCAAGACTTTAGATTCTTACTAATCACAGCCCTTAACAAGGTAGAGAGGGTTCTATTCACTACCTCTGTTTGTCCATCAGTTTGTGGATGACAAGTTGTAGAGAAAAGAAGCTTGGTTCCTAACTTGTTCCACAAGGTCTTCCAAAAGTGACTTAAGAACTTGGTATCACGGTCAGAGACAATGCTTCTTGGCATGCCATGCAATCTCACAACTTCTTTGAAAAACAATTCAGCAATTTGAATGGCATTGTTGGTTTTGTGGCAAGTTATGAAGTGTGCCATCTTTGAAAACCTGTCCACAACAACAAAAATAGAATCTTTGCCCCTCTTAGTTCGAGGCAAACCCAGTACAAAGTCCATAGGCAAATCAGTCCAAGGGAAATCAGGAATAGGTAACGGGTTATACAATCCATGAGGCATAACCTTGGATTTGGCCTTCTTGCAAGTAACACAATGACCACAAATTTTTTCTACATGCTTTTTCATTTGAGGCCAAAAGAAATGTTCAACCAAGGTACTCAAAGTCTTACTAACCCCAAAATGACCCATCAAACCCCCTCCATGAGCCTCTCTAACAAGTAATTCACGCAAGGAACAATTAGGCACACAAAGTCTATTTCCCTTAAACAAATAACCATCATGCCTAAAGAAATCCTTTTCTGCCCCTTTTTCACAAGCAATGTACAATTGTGCAAAATCGAGATTCATTTATGTACAAGTCTTTCAAATACTCAAAACCAAGCAATTTTGCATCTAAGGTAGAAAGTAGTGCATACCTCCTAGAAAGTGCATCAGCCACCACATTTTCTTTCCCTTGCTTGTATTTGATCACATAAGGGAATTGTTCTAGAAATTCAATCCACTTACCATGCCTTTTGTTTACCTTTCCTTGTCCCTTTAAATGTTTCAAGGATTCATGATCCGTGTGTACCACAAATTCTTTAGGCAAAAGATAATCTTTGCCAAACACTGCAAAGTTCTCACCAAAGCATACAACTCTTTGTCATAAGTAGAGTAATTAAGTTTAGCTCCACTCAATTTCTCACTAAAGTGCATAGCAGAGCCTACGTTCTTGCAGCAAACCAGCCCCTATACCTATACCCGAAGCATCACACTCAATTTCAAAGGATTTAGAAAAATCGGGTAAGACAAGTAAAGGTGCTCCACTCAATTTTTCTTTAAAAGTATTAAAAGCCATATCTTGCTCTTGTTCCCACTTGAAACCAACATTTTTCTTGACAACTTCAGTCAATGGTGCAGCTAGTGTACTAAAATCCTTGACAAACCTCCTATAAAAACTAGCTAACCCATGAAAACTCCTCACATCACTCAAACCCTTAGGTTTAGGCCATTCCCTAATTGCTCTCACTTTTTCTTCATCCACTTCTATCCCTCTAGAACTAACAATGAATCCAAGAAAGTTTACTTGTTGAGTGCAAAAGGAACACTTTTTCAAATTAGCATACAACCTCTCTTTTCTCAGTGCAAGTAAGACACACCTCAAATGCTCAAGATGTTCACCTAAGCTCTTGCTATAGATGAGGATATCATCAAAGTAAACAACCACAAATTTTCCAAGAAAAGCACGTAAAACATAATTCACGAGGCGCATGAATGTACTAGGAGTATTAGTTAAACCAAAAGGCATAACTAACCATTCATACAACCCATATTTAGTTTTGAAAGCTGTTTTCCATTCATCCCATCTTTCATCCTAATTTGATGATAACCACTTTTCAAATCAATTTTGGAGAAATAACAAGAACCATGCAATTCATCAAGCATATCATCTAATCTAGGAATTGGATGTCTATACTTTACAGTGATTTTGTTGATGGCTCTGCAATCTGTACACATCCTCCATGATCCATCTTTCTTTGGTACAAGAATAACAGGCACAGCACAAGGACTCATGCTTTCCCTCACCCATCCTTTTTCCATCAGCTCTCCAACTTGTTTTTGAAGTTCTTTTGCTTCCTCGGGATTAGTTCTATAGGCTGGCCTATTAGGGAGTCTGACACCAGGAATGAGATCAATTTGATGCTCAATTCCTCTCAAGGGTGGCAAACCACTTGGAACTTCATCCGGGAACACATCCTCAAATTCCTGCAAAAGAGATACAAAAGAACTAGGCAAAGAAGTTTGATCAATGTTAGAGTTTAAACAAGCCTCCTTGTACAAAAGTACAAGCATAGGTTGATGAGAAAAACAAGCTCTCTTGATCTCACTTTCTTTTGCAATAATACTCATGTATTTACTCTCTTTTTCTAGCTCACCACTCTCTTGGTGTTTACCTTTCTTTTTTTCACTCTCTTTTTTATTGGATGCCTCACGCTCTCTAGACTGCCTCATTTTTATTTGATCCTCAAAAACTTGTCTTGGAGACAAAGGTGTAAGAGTGAATTTCTTCTTGTTGTGCACAAGTGAAAACCGGTTGGTGTATCCATTGTGGATCTCCTTGCGGTCAAATTGCCATGGTCTTCCAAGAAGTATGTGTGCAGCATCCATGGGAACTACATCACAAAGTACCTCATCCACATAATCTCCAATAGTGAATGGTACTAGAACTTGCTTGTCCACCTTCAATTCTCCATTATCACTAAGCCATTGCAACCTATATGGCCTAGGATGCTTTGATGTGCTCAAATTCAATCTTTCCACCAAAGTTGTGCTAGCCACATTGGTGCAGCTCCCTCCATCAATGATCATGCTGCATACTTTTCCTTGAACAAGACATCTAGTATGGAAAATGTTTCCCTTTGTGCATCATCTTCTTCTTTGGTCTGCACATTTAAAATCCTTCTAACAACTAGCAAATCACCATCATGAGGCCTAATTTCATCACCTTCACTTTCATGCTCTAGTGATGCATCAGACTCCTCCTCAGTCTCTACCTCTCCATTATCCTTCAAAATCATTGCTCTCTTGTTAGGACATTCAGAAGCAATGTGACCCCTTCCAAGACACTTAAAGCACTTTATGTCTCGGTTCTTTGAAATGCTTGTTGATGGTTGACTTCTCTTTGATTCAACCTCTTTAGACTGAATTGCAACTGGTTGCTCCTTCTTTGGATTGTTTCTCCAAGGACTTGAATTGGAACTTGAAGAATTTCTTCTATTTCTCCTCTTTAATTGTTGCTCCACCTTGATTGCTTGATGCACCATCTCTTGAAGTTCCACATAGTGATACATCTCCACGGCATCAGCTATGTCTCGGTTAAGGCCATTGAGAAACCGAGCCATGGTTGCTTCTTGATCCTCCACAATGTTAGCTTGAATCATGGCCATCTCCATCTCCTTGTGATAGTCATCCACACTCTTAGAGCCTTGAGTGAGACTGCGCAGCTTGTTGTGGAGTTCCCTATGGAAATATGAAGGCACAAATCTCCTTCTCATGATTGCCTTCATCTCAGCCCATGTCCGAACCGGTTGCTCTCCATTCCTATCTCTATCTTTCTGCAATTGATCCCACCAAACAAGAGCATAATCAGTAAATTCAAGGCGAGCAAGCTTAACCTTATTACCTTGAATATGTGTGACAAGAGAATATTTGCTCCACTCTCATTGCGCACTCCAAATAGGCTTGTGGATCGGACTTCCCTTGAAATGGAGGAATTTTGATGTTAATTCCTCAGAGTTCATCACCATAATTTCTTCTTCTCCCATTGTGCCTAACAATCCTTCTTCTCCTTGTGTTTTGATCACTTGGCTCTTCCTCTTCAGATTGGTAATTTGTTTCATCTTGAGAAGCATGTTGACTAAGAGGTGCATGATTTTCCATCCTATCTATCCTCTCATGGAGCTCTTCAAATTTTGTATTGAATAGCCGTTTCTAGATGGCCGATCAATGCTTGCATCCGTAAAGCGGATAATCCTCCATCTTGTGATGAATTTTCATTTCTGCCATGTTAGCTAATGGAAACTGAAAAATATAGACCTCACAAACCTCACAAAGTGTTTACACTCTTGAAATATGACACTCACACTCGTGTATGTCACTCAAAATTGGCTTTTGACTAAAATGTTCTCTCTAGCCTTTTTCCACTCAAACTTCCTCTTATGAGCTCTTAAGAAAAGAACCTTCTCAATGATTTTTTCAAGACAGCAAGTAGACAATCAAGTGACCAAAAAAAAAAAATCAACAAGAAAATATCAATGGAACAAGAGACAAAAACGGATAGGAAAGAAATTCAACAAAGATCAAGAGGAATGAAAGGAATATCTTTGAACTCAGATTTCATAAAGAAAGAATATTGAGTCCTTTTAATTCACAAATCCCTTTTTTTCTTTTTTTTTACTATGCCCAGAATTTTCATTTTTTTTTTCCACTGATCAAATGTAATATCAACAAAGACAGAAATGGAAATTAGAATAACATCAAGAAATTAAGCAAAGTAAAAAGGATGAATCAAACAAGAACTGAAAGAAAACAAATCACAAAGTCGCACTAGACTGAGTTCGGAAAAGAAAAACGATGTATCTCGAGCTACAAAATTCGGATTTCAATGATTCAAAAAGGAGATGAAAGATGAGATTCTGAACTTCAGAAAAGACCCAAGAAACACCAAAATATGATGCGTAAAACTCAAGATATGAACCAAAGAAACCTGACTAATTCGCAGCTCGAAGAAGTGGCTCTGATACCAAATGATATGATTCAGGGGAAAGTTTAGTGTTGTGATTGATTTTTGTTTGTTTTTAATCGAAATGGAAATAGACGCATACAGAAGAGAAGATGGGAAGGTGAGTGATAAGTCTTGTTTTGATCGCCACAAGTTGCCTTGATAAGATCGATTTAGTCCTTTGCCCAAGAACAAAGGAAGTTCTCACAAGTGGGAGAAAACTCAAAAAGAAGTCTATTCATAATCTGTCTTGTGTTTGTACATTGAGTTCCTATTTGTAATCTGAAAGTTACTGCACATTGAGTTGCAGCCACTATACATTCCACTAAATAGTAACTCCCAATAACATTGAAAACACAAATAATCACCCATTATCTATCATAATTGCCTAGGAACTCTTAAAAACTTGAAACTGACTTGGAAAACAGCTGAAGAGCTTCTGAAATTGGAGACATTAAAAGGTGCGCGAAAACTACAAGAAAATAAGACAAATTACACCTAATTAAAACTAATTATTCCAGCCCAATCTGATTGCAACTTGATAACTTGAATTGGGCTTCATCTTGGGTCTTCAAGTGACTTCTACATGTTGGACTTGGCTATTCTTCAAGCTGAATAAGATTGGTCCATTTTGGGAGCTCATGCTCAATTGGATTGCTCTTGGTCTTTGCTTCCTTGCCTAGGCCTTGCAAAGCTTCTTTTAGCCTTTTTGCTCTAGCTCTGGTCATTGGGCCGTCCATGCCTTGTAATTGATCTTGAACATTATTGGCCTTGATTGAATTCTCATCAATTTCTGTTATCATGCATTGAGTTAATTGCACCATTGGATGTTTTATATATATATATATATATATATTATTCACTTTATAGCTATCACTTAACTATGTCAAAAACACAAGTCTGGTTGTTTATTTCTCTGTTTAATTTCCTTTATTTCCTTAAGTAAAACAAAGCTATGTTTCGGGCTATGATTTCTATAACTAATTGAGTAAGACATCCTGTAACATCCCCAATTTTTGTCTAAGCTAATTAGTTCGGTGTCTCCGGCTAATTAGAGGGGTTAGCGATTAATTAAGAACTAATCGGCTAATCTCGAGAGCAAGGGCTTAGTAAATTAAAGGCAAGTCAACAATTGAAGCATAATGCATTAAAAGTTACAATTAAAAGCCTAATTGCCCAATCCTTATTAATTCATGATTTAGAACATAAAATCAAGGTGATCTAACCTAATTAACTAAGAGCATATAAGTATCACATCTTAATTATATGAAGATTAACCCTCACCTCTTCTTTACATAATTAATGAGGAAAATCCTTTTTATTGAAAATGTGCTAAAGTGTAATTAAACCAATTGGATTAATTAGCATTTAGATAATTGTAACAATGGTAAAATTTTAGAAACTTCCCTTTAATTATTGTTTGAAAGTTTGGTCAAGGCAAGAGTCATATCCAACCATCCATTTGCCTTCTCATCATACAACCTTAGATCAAGAGTCCATGTTAGGAGATTCCTTGAGTCAAGACAAAAGATCTACTCTCCTCCATCAAGATTGTGACACTTGGAGTGATCACATCCACCCAAGTCAATCCCAAGAGTAGTCATGCTTATAACCACTTGAGAAAACACAACATGGTCCTTATCCAAACACCAAGACTCAAGGAAAACGCAACACACCCTTTTACCCCAAGGTTCCTAGCCCTTTTGCTTGAAAGAGAAGTAAGACTCGTCTACTCCCTCTTACTTGTTAGAGAAGCAAAAGCCATCAGCCCTCCCTCACCCATTTTGCGCCCCAAACTAGCCCTCCCACTCTCTCATTTGTGATTTTCATCCTCTCACTACAAGCCTAAGCTCTCACTGCTCTCTAAGCCTTATTCTAGCTCTTCTACTCTTCTAATTTCTCTTGTTCTTCTTCCCACTTTCACACCCCATCCAACTCTCTTTCCTTTCACCATTCCACAAGCCCTTCAAGGATCACCCTCTTTGGTTCTTGAGGAAGCAAAACAAACACTCACTTAGCCCCATTATCAAGCTCAAGGAGGAGGAAGGCCATCTCCAACCATTTTCATTCTTCAAGCCTTCAAGAGAATCCTTGTGGTAGTGACTCTAACCTTCTTCTTTTATGTGTTCTTCAAGCCCTTTAACTCCTAAGCTCTCCATAGCTAGGTGGTTCTAGGACTTGTTTCCAAGGCCTCATGGCCATGCTTGTTGATATGATGATTTTTGTGTGTTGTATCCTTCTCTTTGGCATGAGATTTTCAGTTGGTATGTCTATTGCTATTGAGCCAAATTTTTAGACGTTAAAAACATTGAGTTAATACCAAGATCTCAAAGTATAAAAGTAGTTTAGAAGTGGTCACTTGAGGAAAAGATTTAATGTTTTTACAAGAAAACTCATTGAAACAAAAACCGTGGAAGCTGGAAAATTCTGGCAGTTTGTATGGCGTGACTGATAACTCCTTTAATATAACTCCAAATGCAATGAAACTAATTTTCTGTGAAAGTAGACTCAAAGAGCTTTCCACACATATAAAATTCGTGAAATTTGGACTTAAAATGAGGGAGATATGATTTTTCAAAGTTGGCTGTTTCCGGATAGATTTCTGTTCAGGCAGTATGTAATAAAATGTGCATAACTCAAGTTATACAAAACATTTTTCAGTGGAACCAAGTTTGTTAGAAAGCTAAGATATAGCGGAACACCCCCATAAAACAGTTTTGTCAGATTCCATGTGAGGAACTCCCAGTGAAGTGGACAAGCCACTGACCCGAGTTAAACTTTCAAGTCTGAACAGTCAGAATAAAATATGCATAACTCAAGCTACAAAATGAATTTTTGAGTGGGGCTTATTTTGTTTAAAAATGGACTCAGAGAAGCATAACGATACCAAAATTCGAAACAAAAGAGTAAAAGATGAAATTATGGTGAATTTTTTAAGTTACTGCCCCACTATAAAAGTAAAACTGGTTATGGTAAGTTTTAAAGGTTAATGAGAAATAAGCTTTAAGACATTAAGACCTTTACATTAAGTATCGGAAAATCTACATAATTCAACTCAAAAGTTTCAAAAAGGATAATGGATGAAATTGGCCCTATGCCTAATAAAAGAATTTATGCAAGAAGCAAATCAATTAAAAGCTTGTACCCAAGTTTACTAAGCTAAGCTCATAAGACTTTGTGTGATATGTATGCCTCTATGTGTCAATATGATAACAATGACATGATAATGATGATATGATATGATGATGATGATGATGATGATGATGATGATATGATATGATGATGATGATTATGATAGTGATACGATGATGATAAGAATGATAATGATATGATGACAATATGATAATGAATAATGATGATATGCATATAATATGTTGATGACATGATGCTTAATGCTATACATGAAAGGATTAATAAATATGAACACCTTGGGGACGGTGATACGTAACGCCCAGAGGTGATTAATAAAGGAACCACATTTGGGGATGGCGATACGTAATGCCTAAATGTGGAAGAGAATTAGAATAACTTTGCATCATAAGCTTTAATAAGAAAAAGATGAACTAAGGGTATGATCCTTCAAAAGGGAAGGTGACCTAATTTAAGCTCCCCTCACCCACGACTCACATGAGGCATGGCATGACCCAGCTAGTGTGAGTATAGGGGATAGGTCTTACATGAGGCATGGCATGACCCAGCTAGTGTAAGTACCAAAATTCTATGGTGGCGACGGCCACGGTATGAGCTCATTACCACTTATGTTTAGTGGGTGAAAAGATAAAATCAAGTTAAGAAAAGAAAAGGGACTTCGGTCCAAAACCCTAGAAAGGGAAGAAGTTAAGAGAATTTTATAGCATGGATATGCATATTTTATGTAATTATATTTGTGCTTATGTATATTATGATGTAAATGATTAGAGGATACGTTAAAATTGAATCCGCTTCGGATATTCATGATTTCGAAAATCTAAGAATTGAACCTTATGCATGCTCACTATTTTCATTAATAAAACCGAAGTGGCTGGGATGATGACGATGACACTTCCGTGTCGGGTTCGAGTCCTATTGAGAAATTCCATTTCTCACCCTAGTTATTCTTCTGTATCGTCACCAGATCTCGATGGCGCATCCGGTGGAGTGGAGCATGGATCCCCCACATTGTGAGTGGACGTATGACGTGGGATGTCAGACAATGCTGATGTGGACTTGTAGTCGCCATACTTCTGCATCCTCATTCATTTCTTTTGCGACGAACAATGTCAATTTAAGTTTGTATCTAGTATTTGTATCATGGCACGACCATGAGCTTCCTTTGATGTAATGCTGATTTATACATATGTATATATATATATATTATGAACCCATATGAATGTACTGGTTAGTTATTTAATGCAATGTATTTGTGAATTATAATCTATTTGCCTTTCTCATGTTTTACGATTTTGGGGTATATATTTTATGCGACATGCTCTTTCTCTAGCTATCTTCTCGCTCAAGGCTTTACATTTCAAAATGCTGCAAAGCAATGATGTATTTTAAAAAAAAAAAAATCTTACTGTATTTTCCACGTAACTTAATTTCAAGTGAAGTTCAGTTTTCCACAAGCATAAGTAACAACTAATAAAACGCCGTAATACGACTTAAGCGTAGTATGGGTTTAGTAGGGTGTTACACATCCTGTTGATGCAACATTTTCTTTTAATTAACCAAAATTCGAAACAATTGAGAATGACAGCGATGACAAATAGATGTAAGACTTAGGATCCCTACTGAGAAATCTTTGTTTCTCACCCTACTATAGTTTTCGCATCATTCTCAGATTATGGAGAACGTGGCGACCAGCATCCTGTTCATTGAGTTTCCTGAGCTCCACATCCACCTGGACCTGTTTCTAGATTGTATATATGTATCTGGTAGATGTCATTTCTGTTTTTATTTCTTCTTTTGTAGAGATTTTGCTGTTCCCCTTGCTCATCCACTCTTCGACCCCGCCGCACCTTACATTGCTATCCTGCTATACATGGCCCATCCCTTTCCACCACCACCCAAAGCAGCGGCACCAGCAACAGCACTAGCAGCAGTACCAGTCATGGACCCTCCAGCCTCACCACAGCAGTAGATCCCCTCCGTCTTGATGTCTGAGGAGGATCTATCTAAGGTGGTGAGTTCATCCTCCTCGTCCTCTACTCCGAGCCTGAACTACACTCTTGGGGACGCCGGCATGGCGAGCGGATTCCTCTCCTTGGAGTCCACCTAGAGTACCTGTGCAGCGCAATCATAGGATATGTATAGAATGGCCCTCTTTTGATAATATTGGGTCATAGACAGTAGATGTGTATATGCTGTATAGCACATAAAATATCCTGTGAGGACCAGTTAGGGTACTATTCATGTTGACAGGGCGATTTATTTTGTGTAAGTGGCCTCATTTTGTTATCCTATATCATTTGTCAATTTTGAAAATAGACGTCTATATATATGTAAATATGATGAAATTTGCAGTAGTTCTGTCTGTTTCGCATTTTTATTTATGTTACTTTATTTTCGATACAACGATTATCTAGTTTTATTCTGCCATCAAACTGAAATATATTGAAGTGAATAGTTAACTCTATATGGGTAATTAATAATGAGACAAAAAATGGAATTTAATTAATTCGCCACACGTAATAACTTATCAGGTAATGACTTAAGCATAGTATTTTGCTTGGTAAGGTGTTATAGGAGGGCTCCGATGGATCGAAATCCAAAGAAATAGTTGGGGTCAGGCGAGTATCCAAGTCAGACTCTCCATCAATGGGGTACTTCAGCGGTTGAAAGTAGAGGCGGATGTCATTTAGAGTAACCTCGCCGTACGGCTGATGTGGGCGAAACAACAAGCTCATAACTGGCACTTGAAACGGACAGTCGTGGAAGATGTAGACCCTCATAACTGTGCTCACAGACATCACAGAAGCATTCAGCACTGGGTCAAAGCGCTAATGCCATACTGAGAACTCAATGAAAATCAGTACCATGCCTGACGCTAGCATCCTCTGAAGATGACACGGAAATGTAGGAGTGAGAAATACTAGATTTCTCAATAGGTTCGGGACTAGACAAACATTATGTCATTGTCATTGTCTCGGCCACTTCGGGGTTAATTATAAAAATAGTGGATATATATAGATTCAATTTTAATGATTTTGAAAACATAAGTCTCGAAGCGGGTTACTTTTAAACTTAACGTCATAATCAAATCTTCATAAGTAAATGTACATACAAAAGCATGGAATAAACATTCATAATGCATATGGACAATATAGATATATGTATTGACATACAACCTCATAGACTTAACCATGGTTTTATTTTAACTTTACTTTCATTCTTAGCACGTGCTTAACATTCTTTGCTTTTCCTTTGAAATAGACTATTTTTGGACATGAGCTCATTCCGTGATCGTCGTCACGCAGTACTAACCAAATCAGGCTAAGCTGATCATGGTTACCTCTAAGTTAGAGGGTCCTCCATGTCACCCTGCCTCCCCCATAGAGTTTCCTTGAGTCTTTGTGGATCACCGTCTCTCACTTCCCTAACGAAAATGATTGAATAGTCATATCCCATTCTTTCTTTTCTTATCATTATACTTTACATGTATAGTACTTCTTCGACAAGACACATACAATGATATGACTAAATCCATAATTTTGATAAAAATTCGGCAGCATGACGGCTAGACCAGAGCTTCCCCAAAATGCCAATCATAAAACATTCAAACAATAGTCCATTATATCCATCTCATATCATCACACCAATCATTCAATCATGAGACAATGCTCAATCAAACTTTTAACACCCTAATAGTTCTAGTCTATGCTTAATTCATGTTGTGTATTTACTAGTTGTTACTTTTGCTCGCAGAACTAACATTACCTTTTTTAAATTACTTTACCCGAAAATAAAGGCAATTTTTTTTTTTGAACAATAACGAGTAAACTGTTTTGAAAACCAAGAGCCATGAGCGCATCATGAATGCATATAATAAACAATGCTATCTCATACATATCGTGCGAATAACAATAAACAGAAGCAACAAGAATAAAAATAACTTAGATAATTATAATATTCATTTCACGGCCATTCATAGCTAATATAACGCTAATAGTGTTACTAAAAGTCATACATATAGATAATGATGGGTTCAATACCTACTGTCGACTTTATAGATGAAACCTACCAAATACATGATAAAAGAAAATACATCAGAAATCCCTACGGCCTAAGCATGCCATACAGTAAAATGATAACCCTATAACTACAGCCAAAAGGGGCTATCCTCGTACTTGTTTCCACATGCAATCACCGCATCACTCATCAGGCAGGAGAAAACCATTCTCGAATCCACCGAGAGTAACATCACCATGTCCCCTGTAACATCCTCCTCTATACAGCACTACGTTTAAGTAATAGTACCACACTCTGGAGTTGTTACTGTTACCTGAGCGGACCTTATCTGACAGCAACTTCAGCCATCTTTCAAACTTCTCAAACTATCTGGAGATAACACGGAAGTAGGAGTGAGAATTTTAAATTCTCAGTAGGATTTACTAAGAAATTTCATACCGTGTCATCGTTATTATCTCTAGCTAGTTCGATTTATTATGAAAGAAGTGGACATGTTACATAAACTACTTAATTTTATAGTTCGAAAACATATTTTTCGAAGCAGAGTCCATTTTATTCATACACTTGTCATTTGGGTGAGCCAATACGAAATACATTCATAAGTTATACTATGAATAATAACTGAAATGTATTAAAATATAATACCACTAATATAATGAAAACATAAAATCTGCACATGCCTTTACTTGTACTTGAATTTATGCAGATACACATAATTTTCTTTTCTTCCTTTATCTTCCTTTACTTGTTATACATATTCCAGAGTACGATCACCATGTCATAATTCGTAGGGGTGTGATCACCATGTTGCACTCTTAGGAATATGTTCATCCTATCATATCCTAGAGTATGATCGCCATGTCATACTCTATCGGGGTGTGATCACCATGTCACATCCCTTAGGGTGTCATTATGCCACATTCCAGAGCATGATCGCCATGTCATACCCCATCAGAGTGTAATCGCCATGTCACATCTTTTGCAATATGGACTCATCATCATATCTTTCATCATAGAATTTTTATTATAGCTTTCATCATAATCATGAATGCATATGTATCAAAGTGTATTTCATAACCTATGCATAGGCTTTGCCGAAATTTCGGCAGCATGACGGATCAAGTCCGCTTCCCCATGAATAGTGCCAGGCTACTAGTACAATCAATTAAGTATGCAATTCAATGTAAAACAGCAAGTTACAGCAACATTATTGACTATATGGTATGTCAAAATCAATAGATATATCAACAGAGTTTTCTGCTCACTCTATCCTCCTTTGATTGAATTTTGTAAAGTCCACTTTTACTTCTATTCAACTCACTTTTACCTAAATTTTGGATATATCTATGTGTCTAGTTTCCAACCCTTTTTGTCCCATCTCATTTTGATTTGTATAGCTCAAGTTATTAGCATTTTATCTCAGACTACCCTGCACATAGCTAGAAGTGCACTCTTATAAGTGAAAATTCACTAAAAATAGAAGTCTCAGTGAAATCATACAAAATTTATGTCAAATTAAAGCTAACAAAACAAGCTTTCAAATGAAA
Organism: Pterocarpus macrocarpus; assembly: GCA_031439585.1. Classification (NCBI taxonomy): domain Eukaryota; kingdom Viridiplantae; phylum Streptophyta; class Magnoliopsida; order Fabales; family Fabaceae; genus Pterocarpus; species Pterocarpus macrocarpus. The sequence continues at coordinate 34,662,267 of CM062520.1, forward strand.
GAATTTTCATATCATTTGCATAAGTATATTTTGAGATATAAGCCCCGAAACTTGACCTTATTGGACTACTCTGTCCCAACCCAGTTTGAACTTAAGGTAATTTATTGATATGCTGGGAATAATTAGCATCGAATCTGACTCTAAAATTTTAATGGGATGTTCCTTATATGTAGCTTTCAAACAATGTTTACTATCACTGAATTTAGAGTTGTTTAGGGTGAGTTACACCTTCTCAACTTATACTGCCCAGATAAGAATCTAGATTTCTAGGTCAAACTTCAAAAATTCATAACTAATTCTATACTAAGCCAATGGCCTTACATTTTATATTTGTGGAAAGCCCTGAATGTCTAATTTCATATAAAAATGGATTCATCAAATTTAAATAGCTGTAGAAGGAGCGGTACACTGCTCCGTACGGACCATCTGGTGAAAACTCGAACAGCTTCTTGAATCCTTCTCCATCTTCAAGTTCCTTCATCCCTATATCAATTCTAATCACAACATACATTCAAAATCAACCATAATCCATCATCATCACTCCAAAGCATATCAATATCATGAGGAAACCACTATCCCCACATAGCCCCAAATCAAGAAAAATAAGAGGAGAAGTGGGATTCCTACCTTGTTTAGTTGAATTCTTGTTGATTGGGTGTCTTAGATGGAAGCAACTCTTGATGAGACTTGAAGAGGGGATGAAGATGGAGTGAAGATGAGAGTGAATAGAAGAGAAATGATGGGAGCTTCAGTAGCTAGGTTGGCCGAAAATTCAAGGAGAGAAGGAAAGAAAAAGGTGAAGACTTTTGAAGCAAGTTTCATTTTGATTGGTGGATTTCATCTTGCCTTCAAATTTGGTTTGGCCTTCCACTCTTCATGGCTGATCAAGGCACTACATAAGGAGGTGTTTTGGCTAAATCTTAGCCATTCATCCTAGGGTACTCAACGCATAACTTCTATTGGTCCGTTTCCGACAGTTTAAAATGCCGAAGTCTTACCGATTTCTTTTAAATCGGTAAACTGGCTTTAGAAAAATTCTATGAGGTTTCCTATGTTCCTAATCTAATTCCATCAAGTCTAATCCTTTTAAATCACACTTAATTGGCTTTAAGTGAATGCTTAATCGAATTCTAATTAATCCCAATTATTTGATGAAATCGAACAATTCGGTTAATAACGATAGAATTTTTCAAACGTTACATCCCCCTCCTCGAGCATGCCCACGCCCTCGAGGCACTGCAAGAGTACGAAGAAACCCATGACCATGAACCGGGGGTGGAGTGTGACGAGAAATTGCTGAAGAAGAAGACGAGTCAGATGTCAGACGTATCATAGACGAATAGGAAGGCTCAGATGGGTCAGTCTCCATATGATAGCTCGGGTGGGAAGGCTCCGAAGGGTCAAAATCCAAGGAAACGGTCGAGTCAGACGGGTATCCGAGTTGGTCTCATCGTCAATGGTGTACCTCGATGGCTGAAAGTAAGGACGGATGTCATCCAAGGTAACCTTGCCAAATTGCTGATGTGGTCGAAAAAATGGGCTCATCACAGGAGTCTGAAACGGACGATCGTGGAAAATGTAGACCCTCATCGGTACGCTCGTAAACATCACTGAGGCATTCAGCACTGGGTCGAAGCGCTAGCGCCATACTGGAAATTGAATGAAGATCATCGTTGTGCTCGACATCAACATCCTCTGAAGACGACACCGAAACATAGGAGTGAGAAATACTAGATTTCTCAGTAAGATCGCGACTAGACAAATACTGTGTCATTTTCATCATCCTAGCCACTTCAGGTTTAATTATAAAAGCAGTGGATAGATATAAGTTCAATTTTAATGATTTTGAAAACTTAAACCCCAAAGCGGGTTGCTTTTAAACTTAACATCATAACTATATCATCATAACTAATCATACATACTAAAGCATAGAATAAAATTCATAATGCAAATGGACAATATAAACACATGCACAAACATGCATCATCGTAGATTTAACCATGGTTGTACTTGACTTTACTTTCATTTTTAACACGTGCTTAACATTCTTTATTTTCCATTGAAATAGACTGCTTTTGGATATGAGCTCATTCTATGACCGTCATCACGTAGTACTAAACCAAATCAGACTAAGCCGATATTGGTTACCTTTAAGTTGGAGGGTCCTCCATGTTACCCTTGCCTCCCTCATAGAGGTTCCTTGAGTCTTTGTGGATCACCGTCTCTCACTTCCCTTATCGAAGTAATTGAAGGGTCATGTCCTATTAATTCTTTTCTTATCATTATACTTTACATACATAATACTTCTTTGACTAGACACATGCAATGATATGACTAAGTCCATAATTTTGACGGAAATCTAGCAACATAACAGCTAGACCGGAGCTTCCCCAAACTACCAATCATAAACTTTCAACCAACAGTTCATCATATCTACATCATATCATCACACTCATCATTCAATCATGAGACAAAGCTCAATCAAACTTGTCATTTATCATGCCGAATGGCATCATACATTCATACCCTAAAGGGGTTTATAGTTGTGTTATTCTTTGTGAAGAATCTTATGAATCATCACATGATTTCCCATGGTTACCCATGAGAGAATCACATAGTTAAGATATCTATATGTGGTCTTTTAGTTACTTAGTTCTCATAGGAAATTATTATTGACTTGAGTTCATGTCTTATGAAACACTTGTTCAAATTAATTAAGTTAAATGATTGTTTCCTTTTCTTGACATAGTGCACTTAGTGATTCCTAGGTTCATGGTATGCTCAAAGGCCCTAATCATACTTCTGTTCCCAAGGAGTTTGAGATCCTTCTAATCCTTGGGTCATGACAATGCATAACCACATCATGAACCCAACAACAACATGTTCTCTGAACACTAAGGGTGGTTTTTAACTTAACCAAGTTACAAAGTTTCAAGCTTTTATCACTAATATAACAAGATCTTACCTTAAGTATTATAAAAGTTATCATTCTTTATAAAGTAGTCATAAAGTTTTATTCTTTATGAAAGTAAGTGCCTTTAAATTAAGCTCTTATCTTAAAGATTTGATCTTCATGAAATAATGACACAAGTTACTAGCCTTTTAACTAAAAAGTATTGTTCTTTATGAAAGTTGGCTCTTTTAATTATTCTAAGACCTTCAAGGTCTCATCTTTATGATTTAAAGTTGTCTCTAAATTAAAAAGGTTCCTACTTTATCAACTAGTGATATGAGACATTAGCTTTAAAGTTATAAAGTCTTGATCTTTATAAAAGATAGCACCTTTATGACTCAAAAATGCTATTTTTGCTTAAAGCTAGGAACTTTACTAATATAGTCATCTCAAGATTCCACCTTTATAAGATTTAATGTGCAAGTTTATAACTTTATGACTTAAAGTCACCTTCTTGATTAAAGTTGAAAACTTTATAAAAGGACTTACATCCAAGAATCAATCTTTACAACATAAAGTGTTTCTAACTCAAAAAGGCTTATTATTCCAAAAGTTTAGACTTTTACATATATTCTTGTCTTCAAAACAAAACAAAACAAAACTTTATGGAAGCACAAAGGTTGCGCCACTTTTAAGGAATCAAGAAGTAAACATTTTGAAGCTTTAAGCTTTTAGGATGTTCATAGTCTTATCAAATCATGAAAAACATGTAAAGATGAAACTTTTCTAATCATAAACTCATCATAAGAAAAAGAGCAACTTTAACCAAGATACCATCAAGAACATAAAGAACATAAAAAACATTCAAGAATAAGAACATAAACATATTTTTCCAAAAGTAGAAACATCAACAACACTTGAAGGAGAACAAGATCATATTTTTCCAAAAGTAGAAACATCAAGAAGACTTTAAGAAGAACATGAACATATTTCACCAAAAATAGAAACATTAAGAATACTTGAAGAAGAACATGAACATATTTTTCCAAAAAGGGAAACTTTTGCTCATGAAGAGCATGAAATATTTCCTCAAGTTTTCACTTAAAAATCTTGATCATGAAAAAAACCAAGCTTCAAGCTTTCTTGAGTAAACAAAATAAAAAGATGAAGATCACTACCTTTCTTGAAGATGGCGCAAGAACAAGAGAAGAGGAAGAAGAAGATGATGGCTACTCTTGATGATGATGGTGGCGGTTTTACAAGAAGGAAGGAGAATCTCTTGAGTTCTTGTGAAAATGGAGGTTGTAGTGTTTAGATCTTGTCTCCAAAGACCCAAAGATGAGGTCCTTGAAGGGCTAAGTAAGAGGTTTTGGGTTGTGGTGATGGAGAAAGGAAGAAGAAGATAAGAGTTTAGAGAGAAGTGAGAGGATTTGGTTTGAAGAGAGAGAATGAGATGAGTGAAAATGAAAATGGATGATGGTGGGAAAGGGAGAAAGTGGCATCCAATATTCAAGGGGAAGGAGGGAGATATTTTCTTAATTTTGTGTTAATTAAGGTTTAGGTGGACAAATTGGATGATGGGGGAACAAAGCATGTATAATCTCTTACAAAAAGCAACCTTGTCTTATGCTTTATGCTTTAATGACCTCATTCTTTACTTTATTGTCTAGTTGACTAAATTTGAATTTAATTATGTGATTAAGTGCTCTTGTAACTTAATTAAGATGATTAAGCAAGGATAAGTGATTAACACACAAGAACATGATTAACAAGAATTAATCTTGCAATTAAGTTTAATTAACCTTAATTAAACTCGATTAAGCTAATTAAGGATGATTAGTGCTTAATTAAGCTATAAAGGCTCTGACTTGCTTAATTAGAGATTATCTAATCTTGATTAAGCATTCTCTTGACTTATCTCACTCGAGTTGACTCATAAACTCTTCGCTAACCCCTTAATGAAGGCTTAATCTCATAGTTTCTCACTAAGTGCTAATTACTCAGGGTTACTAAGGTAATTTAGCACAAAACGAAATTGAGGATGTTACAAAACTTGTCATACATCATGTCAAATGGCATCATACATTCATACCCTAAAGAATTCATAGTTGTGTTATTCTTTGTGGAAGGTCTTATGTGCCATCATATGATTTTTCCTTGGTTACCCACAAGAGAATCACATAGTTAAAATAAATGTGTACATAGTATTTTTGTTACTTAGCCTATATGGGCAATTACTTTTTACTTGGGTGCATGTCTTATGAAATACTTGTTCAAGTTAACTAACTTAGGTATTATTTCCTTTCCTTGAGATAGTGCACTTAGTGATTTCTAGGTTTATGGTATGCTTGAGGTTGTAATCATACTTCTGTTCCCAAGAATTTCGAGGTAGCTCTAGTCCTTGGGTCATGACAATGCATAATCATACTCATGAACCCAACAGTACCATATTCACTATTCACCAAGGGTGATTTTTAACTTATCCAATTTGTAAAGTTTCAAGCTTTTATCATTAATATAACAAGATTTTACCTTCAATGTTATAAAAGTTATCATTCTTTATAAGGTAATTATAAAGTAACATTCTTTAAGAAAGCAAGTGCCTCTAAAATTATGCTCTTGTCTTAAAGATTCAATCTTTATGAAATAATGATACAAGATACTAGATTTAGGACTAGAAGGTTTTATTCTTTATGAAAGTTGATACTTTTAATTATTCTAAGACCATCAAGGTCTCAACTTTATGACTTAAAGTTGTCTTAAAGTCTAAAAGATTCCTACTTTATGAAATGATGATACAAGACATTAGCTTTAGGATTAGAAAGTCTTGTTCTTTATGAAAGTTGACACTTTTAATTAGTCTAAGACCATCAAGGTCTCAACTTTATAACTTAAAGTTGTCTTAAAGTCTAAAAAATTCATACTTTATGAAATAATGATACAAGACATTAGCTTTAGGATTAGAAAGCCTTGTTTTGTATAAAAGTTAACACTTTATGCATTATTTTGACTCAAGATACAAACTTTATAGATTAAAAGTTGCAAGTCAACACTTTTATGACTTAAAAATTTCATTCTTGGTTAAAGTTTGTAACTTTATGAAAGGTCTTATCTTCAAGATTCCATTTTTAAGACATAAAGTGACAAGTTTTCATTTTTATGACTTAAAAATCTTCATGTTCCAACAAGATTGAACCTTTACACATATTCTTGTCTTCAAAAAGAACAAAATGGAACCATGTGACACCTATAAAATAGCACCACTTTTCATGTATCAAGAAGCAAATTTTTAGAGCTTTATACTTTTGGAATGTGCATATTCTTATCAAGTCATGAAAAACATGTAAAGATGGAACTTTTCTAATCATAAGCTCATTATAAAAAAAAGGAACAAACTTTAAACAAAATACCAGCAAGAACATTATTCTTTTTCAAACAACTCACAAGAACCATCAAGATCTCATGCATCAAGAAAGAAAAATAGAAATTTGAGGCATTTAAGAAACAAACTTTTAAATAACCAAGAACATGATATGATTCAGGGGGAAAGTTTAGAGTTGTGTTTGATTTTTGTTTGTTTTTAATCAGAAATGGATATAGATGCCACACTCAAGAGAAGATGAGAAGGTGAGTGATAAGTCTTGTTTTGATCGCCACAAGATGCCTTGATAAGATCAAATTTAGTTCTTTGCCCAAGAACAAAAGGGAAGTTCTCACAATTAGGAGAAAACTCAAAAGAAGTCTATTCATATTCTATCTTGTGTTTGTACATTGAGTTCCTATTTGTAATCTGAAAGTTACTGCACATGGAGTTGCAGCCACTACACATTCCACTAAATAGTAACTCCCAATAACATTGAAAACACAAGTAACTGACCCATTATCTATCATAATTGCCTAGGAACTCTTAAAAACTTGAAACTGACTTGGAAAATAGCTGAAAAGCTTCTGAAATTGGAGACATTAAAAGGTGCACGAAAACTACAAGAAAACAAGACACATTACACCTAATTAAAACTAATTATTCCAGCCCAATCAGTTTGCAACTTGACCACTTGAATTGGGCTTCATCTTGGGTCTTCAAGTGACTTCTTCATGTTGGACTTGGCTATTCTTCAAGCTGAATAAGATTGGTCCATTTTGGAAGCTCATGCTCAATTGGATTGCTCTTGGTCTTTGCTTCCTTAACTAGGCCTTGCAAAGCTTCTTTTAGCCTTTTAGCTCTAGCTCTGGTCATTGGGCCATCCATGCCTTGTAATTGATTTTGAACATTATTGGCCTTGTTGAATTCTCATCAGAACAACTCATAAAGAAGAATATGAACACTTTTTGCTAAAAAGGGAAACTTTTGCTCATGAAGAGCAAGAGAGTTTTTTTCAAGCTTTCACTTGAAGATCTTGGTCAAGAGAGGAATCAAACTTCAAGCTTTCATGAGTAAACAAAAGAAAGAGTAGAGATCACTACCTAAGCTTGAAAATGGTGTCCTTGAAGGAGAAAAAGAAGATGAAGAAGACTCCTCCTTTGATCATGGTGGTGGCAGTTTTGAGAGGATGAAGATGGAAGCTCTTGAGTTCTCTTGAAAATGAGGCTTATAGTGTTTAGATATCTTCTCCAAAGACCAAAAGATACGATCTTTGAAGGGCTAAGTGAAGAAAGTTTGGTTATAGAGGTGGAGAATGATGAAGAAGGTGGAGAAAAAGAAGAAGAAATGTAAGGAGAAGTTAGAGGAGTAGGAAACATTGAGAGAGAATAGAAATTGAAAAATGAAAAGTGAAGATGTGTGTGTTGGCCATAGCCTTCATGTAATGGGTAGGGGAGATATTTTCTTAATTTTGTGCTAATTAAGGTTTAGGGAGACAAAATGGATGATAGGGGAACAAATCATGTACTTACTCTTACATAAAGCACTTTTGTCTAATGCTTTATGCTTTAGTGACATCACACTTTACTTTATCGTCTAGTTGACTGAATTTGAATTTAATCATGTGATTAAGTGCTCTTGCAACTTAATTAACATGATTAAACAAGGATTAGTGATTAACTCATGTGATTATGATTAACAAAAATGAATCTTACGATTAGGGTTAATTATCCTTAATTAAACTCGATTAAGCTAGTTGTGTGTGATTAGTGTTTAATTAAGCTATTAAGAGTCTGACTTGCTTAATTAGAGATTCTCTAATCTTAATTAAGTACTCTCTTAACTTCTCTCCTCATAATTAACTCATAATCACTTTGTTAATCCCTTATTATGCCTTAATCTCATAATTTCTCATTAAGTGCCTAATTACTCATGGTTACTAAGGTAATTTGGCATGACAAAAAATTGAGGATGTTACATTTCTCCTCACCTTTAAAAAGAATTTTACCCTCAAAATTCATTACCTATAAACAAGTTAGGATACTCGTTCTTTATCTCGGACTCTAGCTCCACGTATATTCTTCCATATTTCCTCTATCCCAAGCCACCTTGGCCAAGAGTACTACCTTATTCCTCAGCTGTTTTACCCCACGATCCACGATCCGAGATAACGTTAGATTAAAGGTTAAGTCCTCCTTTAACTGTACACTTTTAGGCTGAAGTAGATAACTAGGATCGGAATAATATTTTCTCAACTGAGAAACATGAAAGATATCATGAAGGTTTGACAAATTTGGAGGTAAGGCCATTTGATAAGCAATTGACCTGACACGTTTCAGAATTTGAAAAGGTCTAAGAAAATGGGAGCTTAACTTTTTTACCTTCATGGCTTTACCTATACCAGTAGTAGGAGTAATTTTCAGGAACACAGGCTCTCTTTCTTGGGACTCTAGAGGCTTTCTCCTCTTATCTGCATAACTCTTTTGATGGCTCTGAGCTGTAAGGATTTTCTTCCTAATCCTTCTTATTTGCTCTGTGGTCTACCCCACAAGATCAAGTCTGAATAGGCTCTACTCACCCAGTTCAAACCAACACAGGGGAGATTCACAATTCCTTTCATACAAAGCTTCATAAGGTGCCATACCAATACTCGCATGATGACTATTGTTATAGGCAAATTCAATCAACGGTACGTATCTATTCCAACTTCCTCAATTGTCCTATACACAAGCTCTTAACATGTCCTCTAAAGTTTGGATAGTTCTCTCTGACTGTCCATCCGTCTGGGGGTGATAAGTTGTACTTAGGCAAAGCCTTGTCCTAAATGCCTTTCGCAAGGCTCCCCAAAATCTAGAGGTAAATCTCGGGTCCTTATACAAGATTATAGTTGAAGATATGCCATGTAGCCTTACTATCTCTTGGACATATAGCTAGGCTAACTTTTCCAAAGCATAAGTAGCTCAAATGGGTAGAAAATGAGCATACTTGGTTAATATGTAAACAATTACCCATATCGCATCAAAACCAGCTTGCATTTTGGGTAAACCCATCATGAAGTCCATAGTGATACTTTCCCATTTCCATTCTGGGATCTCCAATGGTTGCAACCTACTAAAGGGCATTTGGTTCTCAATCTTTACCTTTTGGCAGACTAAACACTTACTTATCAACTCTATAATGTCCCTCTTCAATCCCAGCCACCAAAACATCTTCTTAATATCCTGATATATCTTCATCATGCCAGCATGTATGGTGAAATGGCTCTTGTGAGCCTCCTCCAAAATTCTTCTTTTGAGGTCACTACTTGTGGGTATGCAAACTCTTTATTCGAACCTCCATAATCCATCTATACCTCGAGCAAAACCCTTCAATTTTCCTTTTTCCACCAATGCCAGGGTTTTCAGGAAATCCTCTTCCTCACTTTGGGCTTGAGCAATTTGACTCTTACAATCGTTCGTCACCCTATGCTGATTCATCCTTAAGCTATGGGGGGTTAACATAACTCCAAGCTTAAGGTCTCTAAACCTCCTTAGTAGCTTATTCTCCTTGACCATCATCCATGACACATGCAAAGAATACCGACTTAGAGGGTCAGCCACCACATTGGCCTTCCCAAGATGACAGTTTAACACAAACTCATAATCCTTCAAAAATTCCATCCATCTCCTCTGCCTCATTCAACTCCTTTTGATCAAAAAGTTACTTCAAACTCTAATGATTAGAAAACACCTCAAACCTCACTTTATACAGATAATGCCTCCATATCTTCAGGGCAAACACTACAGCCGCTAACTCTAGGTCATGGGTTAGGTAGTTTACTTTGTGAGGCTTCAACTGGCTAGAGGCATAAACCACCACATTCCTATTTTGCATCAAGACACAACCTAAATCTCTCCCAAAGGCATCACAGTAAACCTTGAATGGTCCATTAAGGTTAGGCAATACGAATACTGGGGTTGAGGTTAACTTTTCCTTTAGCTCTTGAAAACTTTTCTCACAATCCATAGTCCACATAGATAGGGCATCCTTCCTTATTAGCTTGGTTAAGAGTAAGGATATCTAGGAAAATTCTTTTATAAACCTACTTTAGTAACCAACTAAACCCAAGAAACTCCTTATCTCAGTTACTAAGGTTAGTCTTTCCCAATTCATCACAGCCTCAATCTTACTTGGGTCCACAATGATACCTCCTTGTGACATCACATGTCTTGAAAACTTTACTTCCACTATCCAGAATTCACACTTAGATAACTTAGCATAAAGCTTATTTTCCCTCAAGATTCCCAACATAACCTTCAAATGTTCTTCATGTTCCTCCTTTGTTCTCGCATAGATGAGAATATCATCTATGAAAACAACTACAAACTTATCCAGGTAGGGTCTAAAAATTTTGTTCATATAATCCATGAAAACAGCAAGGGCATCAGTCAAGCCAAACGACATCACCATAAACTCATAATGCCCGTACCTTGTCCTAAAAGCTATCTTGGGTATATCCTCTTCTTTCACTCTTATCTGATGATATCCATATCTCAGATCAATCTTAGAGAACACAGTTGCATCATGCAGTTGGTCCATGAGGTTATCTATCCTAGGCAAAGGATACTTGTTCTTAACAGTCACCTTGTTCAACTGCCTATAATCCACACATAGCCTTATACTCCCATCTTTTTTTTTCACACACAATACTTGGCTCCCCAAGGTGAGGTACTAGGTCTTACAAACTTCTTCTCTTACAACTCTTACAATTGCCCCTTCAACTCTGACAACTCTATTGGGGACATTCTAAAGGGCGATATAGAGATTAGCCCCATTCCCGGTACCTACTCTATGGAAAACTCGATTTCCCTTTCCGGAGGAAACTTGGGTATATCATCGGGAAACACATCTGGGTATCCCCTGACTATGGGGATCTCATCCAATACCTACTTGAGTTTCACTTCATTTGCTATAAGGAGAACATGTCCCTGATCATCAGATTCACTACTCCCTACTCTAACAGAGTTCAAGAATAGACAACTAAATTCAACAAGTTTCATAGGTACAGTGGGAAGCATAACAGATTTCTCAAAACAATTTATTATAGCATGCTTGGCCGAAAGCCAGTCCATACCCAGAATCAAATCTAAACCAGACAAAGGCAAACAAATCAAATTTGATGCAAAAAACCTACCATCAATTTGGAATCGACAATTCAAACAACAATGGCAAGTCTTAACTTGTTTCCTAGTAGGAGTAGAAACAATTAACATGTAAGGTAATTCAGATACTGATAATCCCAATCTATCTACATAATCATCAGAAATAAAGGAGTGTGTAGCTCCAGAATCATACAGCACAGTTAAGGTTCTACTATTAACCTCGTACTTACCTTGGATCAGATCATCGGACTGAGTGGCCTCCTCAGCATTAAGGGCAAAGACCCTTCCTTGATGTTGGGGTTTGTTGGCAGGGGACAACAGCTTAAAAGTGCAATCTCTAGCCATATGTCTAGGCTTCCCTCATCGAAAACACGTATTCTGGCCAACTAAACAAGGGCATCATCCATGGTGTCTACCACACTTAGGGCAAGCTTGACCATTTGCAAGCTTAGATGGATTCCAAGTAGGTTTCTGGGGTTGCTTTCCTTTGAAGCCTCCACTTTGAAATGACTTCTTCAGGGGTTGGGGCTTGAACTTCTGCCCTTGCGGTGCCAACTTCTTTATATAAGCTTCGGACCTTGCCACAACCAGCTTACAGTTGCAATCTTCCACTAAACGGCATTTGTTGACTAATACAGCATAATCATAGATCTCCATGGGTCTGATAGATACCAGAATTTCCTCATGCAATCCCCCTTCAAGCTTGACACACTTCTATTGCTCATCTGGGTTCCTTTAGTAGATCATCGAGAACTTACATAGCTCCTTGAACTTGGCGGTATACTTTGCCATATTCATAGTCCCTTGATGCAGACTCATGAACTCCAGCTCCTTCACATGCCTTGTAGATGTAGGAAAATACTTCTCGTAAATATGCATCTTGAACACATACCAAGTCATGTGCGTTTAGGCTCCTTCCAATAGCCTCTTGGTGCCTACCCACTAGAACTCAGCATCTGCCTCCAACATGTAGGTAGCAAAGGCTACCCTCTGCTCCTCATTGCAAACTAACATAGTAAAAATATTCTCAATGGCCTTGATCCATTCGTTAGCTCGATAAGAGTTGTAGGCTCCTTGGAAGCTCGGCGGATTTGCTTTCCTGAACTCAGTAAACTAGAGGTATTTAAGGTCTATCCCACCTCCTCTGTTGTGCCCTTCATCCCTTTGCTCCATCTACTCCATTATACGACGGGCAGCAATAGCTTCCTCCCTCATGGCAGCAGCTATTTCACGGAGTGTTCCCATGACTTCCTCGGGACCTTCTGGCTCATTTTGGGGCCTACCACGTCTCCTTGATACCATTGGTTCCTGGTACACAAAATAGAAAACATTGAGTTGATTAGGCTCAACATTTTATGCTAAGTGAACCAGCAACTAACTACAATTAGATTTGACGATCATGCATGTCTAATCCCTATGTCCCATCCTACAAATGAGACTCAAAGCATGACTTAACGAATATGTATGCATAGAAGCATAGTCAGTCCATGCCTAAGCTCTTTAAGAATGAACTATTCTGATACCAAAATGTAACACCCAAATAGTCCCATGCTATACTTAAGTCATATTACGGAATTATTAGTTGTTACTTTTGCTCGCGGAGCTAACATTACCTTTGAAATTACTTTATAAATGAAAATAGGGGTTAATTTTTTATTTTTTTTTTGAATGATAAGAACATGAGTAAATCATTTTGAAAACTAAGGCATGAATGCATCGTGAACATGTAAAGTTGAACGTCTCTATCTCAATAAGCGGTGCGAATAAAATAAATAAAGGCGACATGAATAACACTTATATTAGGTAACATAACATAACATTCATTCCATGCCCATCAAGGTTAATAGTACTTGTAACATCCTTAATTTCTTGTCGTGCTAAATTACCTCAGTAACCCTGAGTAATTAGACACTTAATGAGAAATTATGAGATTAAAACTTAATTAAGGGGTTAACGAAGAATTTGAGTTAACTCGGATGAGAAAACTCAAGAGAATGCTTAATCAAAATTAGATAATCTCTAATTAAGTAAGTTAGAGCCTTTATAGCTTAGTTAAGCACTAATCGCCCTTAATTAGCTTAATCGAGTTTAATTAAGGTTAATTAAGCTTAATCATAAGATTAATTTTTGTTAATCATGTTCTTGTGCATTAATCGCTAATCCTTGCTTAATCATCTTAAATTAAGTTGCAAGAGCACTTAAGCTCATGATTAAATTCAAATTTAGTCAACTAGATAATAAAGTAAAGAGTGATATCACTAAAGCATAAAGCATTAGACAAGAGTACTTTATGTAAGTTAGTACTTGATTTGTTCCCCTATCATCCAATTTGTCCCCCTAAATCTTAATTAGCACAAAATTAAGAAAATATCTCCCTCCTTCCCCTTGTATAGTTGACGCCACACATGTAACATCCTAATAATACCATACTATGCTTAAGTCATTTTATGGCATCACTAGTTGTTACTCTTAACTAGCGGAAGTTCTTATAGTTGAAATTAGCATAATATACGAAAATAGCATGTAATTTTTTTTTTGTAAAACAATTATGCTTGAAAACTGAGCCTTTAAGCGCTTACTTACTCGCATACATATGGATGTTGTTCCTCATATCACTGAGTTACTAATAAGAATTATGACAAAATTGAAACAACATAACACAATACCTTAAGCCAAGAATGTAATCATAGATAATCAAGAGTAATCTTTACACTTAATAAGTATCCTATATGTAATAGGTAGTAGCATGACTTCCTACATGCTCTTAATTACACATAAACTGTCTAACTAGGGCTCTTAAAAATGAAAATACTATGCTACTATCTCGATCCTCCTTAACTAAGTGAAGAAACATGGCAGCTCCTCGTCTTATCCAGTCAGGTACCATCAGAAGTGCTATCGTGGATGCTATTAGCTCCATCTGAAGACGACATGAGAATGTACAAGTGAGAAATACAAGATTTCTCAGTAGTATCGCGACTAGACAAACATTATATCATCATCATCATCCCAGCCATTTCGGGTTTAATTATAAAAACGATGGACATGTATAGGTTCCATTTTAATGGTTTTGAAAACTTAAGCCCTGAAGCGGGTTGCTTTTAAACTTAACATCATAAGTAAACATACATGCGAAAGCATAGAATAAATATTCATATTGCATATGGACAATATAAATATATGCATTAAGATGCAATCTCATAGACTTAACCATGGTTTTACTTTGACTTTACTTTCATTTTTTAGCACGTGCTTAACATTCTTTACTTTCCTTGGAAATAGACTTCTTTTGGACATGAGCTCATTCCATGACTGTCGCCACGCAGTATTAAACAAATCAGACTAAGCTAATATTGGTTACCTTGAGTTGGAGGGTCCTCCGTGTCACCCTTGCCTTCCCCAAAGAGGTTCCTTGTGTCTTTGTGGATCACCGTCTCTCACTTCCCTGAAGTGATTAAGGGGTCATATCCTATTATTTCTTTTCTTATCATTATACTTTATATGCATAATACTTCTTCGACTAGATACATGCAATGATATGACTAAATCCATAATTTTGACAGAAATCCGGTAGCATAACGGCTAGACTAGAGCTTCCCTAAAATGCTAATCATAAAATTTGAAGCAACTGTCTATCATATCTATATTATATCATCACACTAATCATTCAATCAAGAGACAAAACTCAATCAAACTTCTCATTCATCATGCCAAATGGCATGATAAATTCATACCCTAAAGGGGTTCATAGTTGTGTTGTTCTTTGTGAAGAATCTTATGAATCATTATATGATTTCTCGTGGTTACCCATGAGAGAATCATATAGTTAAAATATATGTATGTGGTCTTTTAGTTACTTAGTTCTCATGTGAAATTGTTCTTTACTTTAGTTCGTGTCTTATGGAACACTTGCTCAAATTAATTAACTTAAATGATTATTTCCTTTCTTTGAGATAGTGTACTTAGTGATTCCTAGGTTCATGATATACTCAGAGGCCCTAATCATACTTCTGTTTCCAAGGAGCTCGAGATCCCTCTAATCCTTGGGTCATGACAACGCATAACCATACTCATGAACCTAACAACACCATGTTCGCTAATCACCAAGGATGATTTTTAACTTATCCAAGTTGCAAAGTTTCAAGTTTTTATTATTAACATGACAAGATCTTACATTAAACATTATCAAGGTTATCATTCTTTATGAAGTAATTGTAAAGTTTTACTTTAAGGGAGTATATGCCTCTAGGATTAAGCTCTTGTCTTAAAGATTCATACTTTATGAAATAATGATGCAAGGTATTAGCTTTAAAACTAAAAAGTCTTATTCTTTATGAAAGTTGACACTTTTAATTATTCTAAGACCATCAAGGTCTCAACTTTATGATTTAAAGTTGTCTTGAAGTCTAAAAGATTCCTACTTTATGAACTAATGATATAATATCATTAGCTTAAAGTTAGAAGTCTTGATCTTTATGAAAGTCAACACTTTTATGACTCAAAAGTGACATTGTTGCTTAAAACTTAAAACTTTGCTCAATATATTCATCTCAAGGTTCAACCTTTTCAAAACTAAAGTGTATGCTTATAACTTTATGACTTAAAGTTACCTTCTTGATTATAGTTTAAAATTTTATGAAAGGATTTGTATCCAAGAGTCAACCTTTCAAACATAAAGTGACAAGATGTCATTTTCATAACTTAAAAAGGCTTCGTATTCCAAAAAGCTTAGACTTTTACACATATTCTTGTCTTTAAGAAGAACAAAATGGAACTTTGTGAAACCCATAAAATAGCGCCACTTTTTAAGATCAAGAAGCAAACTTTTTGAGCTTTATACTCTTAGGATGTTCATAGTCTTATCAAATCATGAAAGAAACATGGAAAGATGAAACTTTTCCAATCATAAACTCATCATAAGAAAAGGAACAAACTTTAAACAAAATACCACCAAGAACACCAAGATCTCATGCATCAAGAATAGAAAATAGGAACTTTAAAGCATTTAGAGTAAGAAACTTTCAAAGAGTCAAGAGCACTTGTGAAGAAGAGCATGAACATATTTTACCAAGAATGGAAACATCAACAACACTTGAAGAAGAACATGAACATATTTTACTAAAAGTAGAAACTTTTGTCCATGAAGAGCATGAGAGTTTTCTCAAGTTTTCACTTGAAGATCTTGGTCATGAAAAGAACCAAGCTTCAAGCTTTCTTGAGTAAATAAAAGAGAAAAGTGAGGATCACTAACTCTACTTAAAAATGGCGCTACAACAAGAGAAGAAGAAGATAATGATGGTGGTTCCTTCCTTGAAGATGGTGGTGGTTTTGCAGGGAGGAAGGAGAAGCTCTTGAATTCTCTTGAAAATGAAGCTTGCAGTGTTTATATCTATTTTTCAAAGACCAAAAGATGTGGTCTTTGAAGGGCTAAATGAAGAAGGTTTGGTTATGGAGGTGGAGAATGGAAGAAGAAGAAGAAGTGTTTAGAGTGAAGTGCGAGGATTTGGTTTCAAGAGAGAAAATGATAAGAGTGAAAATGAAAATGGATAAGTGTGGGAGAAAGAGAGGGTAGTGTAACATATATCAAGGGAGGGAGGGAGATATTTTGCTTAATTTTGTGTTATCTTGTGATTAAGGGGACAAAGTGGATGATAGGGGGACAAAAACAAAGTCAACTCTTACAATAAGCACTCTTGTCTAATGCTTTATGCTTTAGTGACATCACTCTTTACTTTATTGTGTAGTTGACTAAATTTGAATTTAATCAAGTGATTAAGTGCTCTTGCAACTTAATTAATATGATTAAGCAAGGATTAGTGATTAACACACAAGAACATGATTAACAAAAATTAATCTTGCGATTAAGTTTAATTATCCTTAATTAAACTCATTTGTGCTAATTAAGGGTGATTAGTGCTTAATTAAGCTATTAAGGCTCTGACTTGCTTAATTAGAGATTATATAATCTTGATTAAGCATTCTCTTGACTTCTCTGATCTGAGTTAACTCATAAACACTTCATTAACCCTTTAATTAAGCCTTAATCTCATAATTTCTTATTAAGTGCCTAATTACTCAAGGTTATTGAAGTAATTTAGCATAACAAGAAATTGAGGATATTACAACACACACCCACACACACACACTCATATTTTCATTTTGTGTCTTACTATTCTCTCTCTAACCCTCATATCCGCTCACTTCTCTCTAAAACTCTCTTCTTCTTTATCTTCTTCTTCCTTTCTCCACTTCCATAACCAAACCTTCTTCACTTAGCCTTTCAAAGACCACATCTTTTGGTCTTTGAAGACAAGATCTAAACACTACCAACATCATTTTCAAGAGGACTCAAGAGCTTCTCCTTCCTCCTTGCAAAATAGCCACCATTATCATCAAGAGGAGCCATCATCTTTTTCATTTTCTCCTTCAAGAACTCGCCATTTTCAAGCCTAGGTAGAGATCTTCACTCTTCTATTTGGTTTACCCAAGAAAGCTTGAAGCTTGGTTCTTCTCATGACCAAGATCTTTAAGTTAAGACTTGAGAAAATCTTTCATGCTCTTCTTGAGCAAAAGTTTCTATTTTTGGTTAAATATGTTCATGTTTTTCGTCAAGTGTTCTTGATGTTTTTACTTTTGGAAAAATATGTTCTTGTTCTTCGTTAAGTGTTTTCGATGTTTCTATTTTTGATAAAATATGTTCATATTCTTATTATTGAATGTTCTTGATATTATTGGTGGTATTTTGCTGAAAGTTGTTTTTTTTTTTTTAAGATGAGTTTATGATTAGAAAAGTTTCATCTTTACATGTTTTTCATGATTGGATAAGACTATGAACATCCTAAAAGCTTAAAGCTTTAAAAAGTTTGCTTCTTGATGCATAAAAAGTGGCACAAGTTTAGTGCCTTCATAAAAGTCTTATTTTGTTTTGTTTTAAGGACAAGACTACACATAAAAATTTAAGCTTTTTGGAATATTAAGCCTTTTGAGTTATAAAAATGGTATTTTGTCACTTTATGTTGTAAAGATTGATTCTTGGATGTAAATCCTTTCATAAAGTTTTAAACTTTAATCAAGAAGGTGACTTTAAGTCATAAAGTTATATGCTTGCACACTAAGTCTTGTTAAGGTGGAATCTTGAGATAAATATATTAGTAAAGTACCAAGCTTTAAGCAAAAATAGCACTTTTGAGTCATAAAAGTGTTAACTTTTATAAAGATCAAGACTTTATAACTCTAAAGCTAATGTTTTATGTCCCTAGTTCATAAAGTAGGAATCTTTTAGACTTTAAGACAACCTTAAATCATAAAGTTGAGGCTTTGATGGTCTTAGAATAAATAAAAGTGTCAACTTTCATAAGAAATAAAACTTTATGACTACTTTATAAAGAATGATAACTTTTATAATACTTAAGGTAAGATCTTGTTATATTAGTGATAAAAGCTTGAAACTTTGTAACTTGGTTAAGATAAAAATCACCCTTGGTGTAAAGTGAACATGGTGCTGTTAGGTTCATGATGTGGTTATGCGTTGTCATGACCCAAGGATTAGAGGGATCTTGAACTCTTTGGGAGCAGAAGCATGATTAGGGCCTCTCGGCATTCCATGAACCTAAGAATCACTAAGTGCACTATCTCAAGGAAAGGAAACAATCATTTAACTTAATTAATTTGAACAAGTGTTCCATAAGACATATACTCAAGTAAAGGGTAATTTCACGTAAGAACTAAGTAACTAAAAGACAACATACATACATATATTTTAACTATGTGATTCTCTCATGGGTAACCATGGAAAATCATATGATGATTCATAAGATTCTTCACAAAGAATAACACAACTATGAACCCCTCTAGGGTATGAATGTATGACGCCATTCGACATGATAAATGACAAGTTTAATTGAGCTTTGTCTCATGATTGAATGATTACTGTGATGATATGATATAGATGTGATGGACTGTTGGTTGAAAGTTTATGATTGGCATATTGGGAGAAGCTTCGGTCTAACCGTTATGCTACCAGATTTCCGTCAAAATTATGGACTTAGTCATATCATTCAAAGAAGTATTATGCATATAAAGTATAATGATAAGAAAAGAAATAATGGGATATGACCCTTCAATCACTTTGGCAAGGGAAGTGAGAGACGGCGATCCACAAAGACTCAAGGAAGCTCTATGAGGGAGGCAAGGGTGACATGGAGGACCCTCCAACCTACGGGTAACCAATATCGGCTTATTTTGATTTGGTTTAGTATGCTTGATGACGCTCACAGAATGAGCTCATGTCCAAAAGCAGTGTATTTCAAAGGAAAGTAAAGAATGTTAAGCACGTTCTAAAAACGAAAATAAAGTCAAAAGTATAACCACGGTTAAGTCTATGATGATGCATGTATTTATATTGTCCATTTGCATTATGAATGTTTATTCTATGCTTTAGTATGTATATTAGTTATGATGATGTAGATATGATGTTAAGTTTAAAAGCAATCTACTTTAGGGCTTAAGTTTTCAGAATAATTAAAATTGAACTTATATCTGTCCACTGCTTTTATAATTAAACCCGAAATGGTTGGGACGATGACTATGACATAGTGTTTGTCTAGTCGCGATCCTACTAAAAAATATAGTATTTCTCACCCCTACATTTCTGTGTCATCTTCAGAGGATGACAATATCGGGCACGGTGGTGATCTTCATTGAGTTCCCAGTATGGCATTGGTGCTTCGTCCTGGTGCTAAATGCCTCAGTGATGTCTACGAGCACTGTAACATCCACCAGAATTTTCGTATTGTTTTTCGTCCAATTGTTCAATTTTTATCGAATAATTGAGATTAATTAAAATTGGACTAAATAATTATTTAGGATCAATTGATTAGCAATTAATTGAGTTTAGATATGAGAGAATTAGGTTAGAAGTATAGAAGATTTCATAAAAATTTTCTTGAAACCAATTTACCGATTTAAAGGAAATTGGTAAGATTACTGTATTTTATACTATCGGAATCGAACCAATAGGATTTTACACCCAATAGCCCTACATAACCCATGAAAGTGGCGCCACAAAGGCCGCAAAAATGAGGAAAGTTGGCTGAAATTCAGCCTTATATTTTAGACCAATCAAATTGCAAGAACTCAACTACCTCCTCAAAGCTTTTATAACACATTTCTTTCTTTCCCTTCAGCCCCATTCTGCGCTACTTTCTCCCTTGCTTCAGCTCTTTTCTTCTCTTCTCCACTCACCAAACTCCATTAAACCTTCAAGCTCAACAAGGTTTTGATAATCCAAACTTCAAAATCAAACCAAATCACATACAAAGAGGTAGGGGTTTAATTCTTGCCTTGCTATTCTGATTGTGGGTGGCTAGTGGTGGCTTTATTTTCTCAATTCTTGATGTGATAATTGAATGAATATAATGATATTTGGCTGGTTTGTTAGTTGTTTGTGATGTTATAATCGATTAGGAAGCAAGAAAGGATGAAAGTAGGAAGAGGAGAGGAGCTGGAAAACCAAAAATCCTCGACAATCCGTATGGCAGAGTGTACGGCTCCGCCTACCACCATTTAAATTTGATGAAACCATTTTTATATGAAACTAGACATTTAGGGATTTCCATACATATATCATATAAGGCCATTAGACTAGTATTGAGAGAGATATGAATTTTGGAAGTTCGACCTAGGTTTTTGAGTTCGATTTTGGGCAAACTGAGTTGTTTAGGGCAAAACTCGCCCTATACTACTTGGAATTGAATGAAACGAACTTTGTTAGAAAGCTTATCCCACAAAAATTTCAAAGTTAGATAAGGTGCCATTTGTCCTCAGTGGTTCTAGAAAGTTGCCCTATGTCCAAATCGGGCAAAAACAGGGCAGTTCAGAAAAGGTCAAATTTTGGGGCTTATAACTCGAGCCCTACTAAGGAAAATGGAATGAAATTTTTGCAAATGAAAGGTTGTCCAGTTGGATTTAATATGATCCCAATTTCGTATGATTTGAGCTAGTTTTCGATTTTTAGTGGATTTTTACTTTTAAGTGTGTAATTTTGGCCAACTACAGGGCAGGCCGGGATAAAACCTAAATAACTTGAGTTATATTTATCAAAATTAGATGAGACAAAAGAGGTTAAAAAATAGACACATAACACTTTAACATATCCAAAATTCAGATCTAGATGAGTTAAATAGAAATTTTGGCTTGATTTACAAAAATCGGGTTGAATGAATGTGCTGAGGCAGTAACCCTGTCTTAAATGTAACTAATGCTCCTATGAATTTGATGTATGAAAAATGAATGAAATGTCATGACTTTTATGAGAAATTGGTGTTCTAAGTACTAACACTATTCATGGGGAAGCGGACACGTTCCGTTATGCCACCAAAATTTTGGTAAAGTCTATGCTTGAGTTATAATATACATGTAGATACATATGCATTTTCAAGAAAATCATAAAGGTTATGTTATGACGAACATGAAGAGTATGTTATGATGAAAGTTCTATGATACTTGGGCCAGCCCCAGATAAAAGTTAAGGGAATAGATCGGTGGGGAGGTCGGGGAAAGTAAACCCGATATTCCTGTGTAGGAGTGAGCTCAATCCTGAAAAGCAGACTATTACCCAAGAGTCTAAATGGCCAAGAACTCCCAGGGGACCAAGTAATGGAAAAGTTTATGAAGAAAGGTTCAAGAATGAGTTTTGCATGATTACATTGAATGCATGATTACATTGAATAGTTATTACAAGTTGTTTACAATTTGTCTGTTATGTTTACTTACTACTGTATGTTCATTTATTCTGCTCATTATTTTGAGTGTCACTACTTAATAGTTTGTTCTGTTTCTTGTGTTGTCTTAAGTAAAACTGAACCTTGTCTCGGACCAGACGTTTTCTTAAACTTATTAAATATGGATAGTTTAGTTTGAACCCATGTTTTTATAATTAAATAAAAATCGAGGCAACTGAGAATGAATGTGACGTCAGTTAAACACCATACGCAAACCCTACTGAGAATTTCCTTAAATTTTCACCTTCATTTTGCATTTCGCATCATTCTTAGACACTGGTGATGGATTCGATGGCCACTCTTTTCATTGAGATTCCAGACCTACAGCTCCACCACGATCCCATAGGGGACTCACTGTATATAGCCATTTCCGTCTTTACCTTTTTAGTGATAGGAATTTCGCCATCCCTTTATTTCATCTTGCTTTTGACCCTACTGCCCCATACTTTTCGGTCCTATTGCATGTGGCACACCCTCCTCCAGCACCTCTCGCACCCATAGCACCTGCTAACCCTACACCATAGTCACCTCCGCAGGTGGTTCCAAACATACCGCTTAGCTCTGAGAGCGACCCTTCTGAAGCCACCACCGCTTAGCATGGCCATCGGCTATCTGACTGAGTAGGTCAGTCACAGATGACGTTGTACAGCATGGCCCTCTATTGGCAGTGTGTAGCTTTAGGTCATAGACTTGGCAGTAGGTTTAGCAGTAGGCTTGAAATATCCTGTAAGGACCCCAAAGGATTGTTTTGATTGACACGGGCCTTATGTCTTTTTGGTACACCGGCCCCACTTATGTATCCTATTTTGAATTTATATATAAACTGAAGCATCGGCTTCTGACCTATATATATGCACGTATACAGTTGATGATACATTACGTAATCTTATCTTTTCTGTTATGTTTTATTAAACTCTGTCACGTTCTATGATACTGAACACGTTCATTTTATACAGTGCACCATTTCTTCTATTTAAAAAAAAAAATGTGATACGATAAACGAAATGTAATCAGAGTATCAACACCGTAATACAATCTACTTAATTTCATGCTATGACTTAAGCATAACATTAAATTGGTAGGGTGTTGCATTTTTGGTATCAAAGCAGTTCATCCTAGCTAAGGCCTAAGGATTGGACTGACTATGCTTCGCGCATATTCTGTATTTTTAGCTGACAACATGCATTAGATCTTGCCTGTACGGTTTAGATATAGGTGTGCATGTGTAAAAAGTGCTTGACCATGTGAGCTATTATTTACTATCACATTAGACTTAGTGTTGAGCTTGATCAACTCAATAACTTTTGTTTTGTGTACTTAGAAGTTAATGGCTTCCAAAAGGCGAGGTAGGCCATGCACAGAACCTGCTCAAGGGGATCCTGCTGACCTTATGGACACGGTACGAGAAATGGCTCATGCGATGTGGGAACAGGTCGTAGCAGCTCACCAGATGATGGATCAATTAGGAAGGCGACTTGCGGTAAGTTGTGGAGGAAACCCACATGGCCCAGGAGCTAACTTGGACTACCTTAAGTTTGCTGAGTTTAAGAAGGCAAATCTGCCCAGCTTTCAAGGAGCATATGATCCTGATAAAACCGATGAATGGATCAAAGCCATCGAGAAGATTTTCTCTATCCTGGATTGTTCGAATCATCAGAAGGTGACTTTTGCCACCTATATGCTCGAAGCAGATATAGAGTTTTGGTGGAACGGCGTATGAAGACTATTTGAAGAATCTCAGATAGCAGTCACCTAGATGGTGTTTAGGGATGTATTTTACCAAAAGTACTTTCTTGCCTCTGTTTGAAATACCAAGGAACTCGAATTTATGCAGCTTCATCAAGAAAATCGAACAATATCCGAATACATTGCCAGATTTGAGGACTATGTAAATTTTCTACGATTTAACAAAGGAACCCAGATGAAGCTTGGAAGTGCATCAAATTCGAAGGGGGGTTACGAGAAGATATTCTTACCACAATAGGGCCAATGGAGATTAGAGATTTCCCCACGTTGGTAAATAATTGCCGACTTGTGGAAGATTGCAACTTGAAACTGGTTGCAGCTAGGGCATCTGGTGGTAGTTTCAAGAAAGGGTTGGCCTCGCAGGGACCAAGATTCAAGCCCAACTTACAACAGCAAAGGAGATTCCTGCCGACAAGCAACAAAGGCAAGTAGCCCCAAAGGCCTCTTCCGAATCCAACTTGCACGAAATGCGGTAAGAATCATGGCGATCGGCCGTGTTTGGCAGGCCAGAATGTCTGCCATGGATGTGGCAAGTCAGGCCACAAAATTTATGAGTGTCCAACCAGGAATCCACCATAGCCGTCTCAACCCCAACGTCAAGGATGGGTCTTTATGATGAATGTAGAAGAAGCTAACAAGTCCAAGGGACTAATCCAAGGTACCTGTAAAGTGGACGGTGAGACTCTAACTATACTTTATGATTCGGGTGCCTCCCACTCATTTATTTCTCATGACTGTGTGGCTATTTTACGATTACCAATTTATGAATTGCCTTATGATTTACTGGTTTCTACTGCTACCATGAACTTGTTAAAACTAGTCAAATATGCATCAATGTTCCTATTTGAATTGAGGGTAGGAACTTTGCAGCCAATTTGATTTGTCTCCCTCTCTTTGGACTTAATATAATTCTGGGCATGGTTTGGCTTTCTGCCAATTGAGTCATGTTCAATTGTTCCGATAAGACAGTGGTATTCCCCTCTGTCTTGTCTTCTAAACCCCAAGCTTCAACACACTTTTATCTAAACTCTTTATTAGTAAACTATAGTGGGTCGAAGAGTCAAGGATACATCCTCTTGTTAGCTAATGTGACGGAAGTTGAATAGAAACTAGAGGAGATCCCGATTGTTAAGGAATATCCTGATGTTTTTCTAGAAGATATTTCTGAATTCCCTCCTGAAAGAGAAATTGAGTTCACCATCGAGTTGATTCCAGGTGCGAGGCCAATATCTATAGCTTCGTATCGAATGTCGCCTCTGGAGCTGACAGAACTAAAAAGACAGATTAAAGAACTTTTAGAAAAAGGATTCATATGGCCAAGGGCGTCACCATGGGGAGCTCCAGTCTTGTTGGTCAAAAAGAAAGATAGGAGCATGTGCCTATGTGTGGATTATAGGCAGTTGAATAAAGTGACGATTAAGAATAAATATCCACTACCAAGGATCGATGACCTCATGGACTAACTACAAGGTGCAACGATATTTTCCAAGATCGATTTGCGTTCTGGATATCATCAAATTCGAGTTCGAGAACAAAATATCCCTAAGACAGCCTTTCGAACTCGTTATGGACACTATGAGTATACTGTGATGTCATTTGGACTGACAAACGTACTAGCAATGTTCATGGATTACATGAATCGAATATTCCACCCATATTCGGACAAATTTGTAGTGGTTTTCATCGACAACATACTTGTCCACTTGAAGACGGAGCGAGAGCATACGGAACACTTGTGGTTGGTTCTGCAAATTTTAAGAGAAAAGAAACTCTATGCTAAGTTATCCAAATGTGAGTTTTGGATGAAAGAAGTAAAATTTCTTGGCCATGTAGTGTCCTATGGAGGAATCTCCGTAGACCCCAGCAAAGTATAAGCAGTACTAAATTAGGAAAGGCCGGCCATAGTCACTGAAGTCAGGAGTTTTCTGGGCTTAGCTGGATATTACAGGTGATTCGTTAAGGATTTTTCTCGAATAGCTTTGCCCTTGACCAAGCTAACCAGGAAGAATGTTCCATTTGAATGGACGCCGAAGTACGAACAGAGTTTTCAAGACTTGAAGAGAAGGTTGACTATGACACCAGTGTTAGCCTTACTAGACCCTCATGGACCATTTGAGATCTATTATGATGCTTCCAAACAAGGATTAGGGTGTGTGTTGATGCAAACCAGAAATGTGGTCGCATATGCCTCCAGGCAATTAAAGCCACATGAAAGGAACCATCCTACTCACGACCTTGAATTAGCAGTAGTAGTATTTGCTTTGAAGATATGGAGATATCACCTGTATGGAGTGAGGTTCGAGGTCTTTTCTGATCATATGAGTTTGAAATATCTCTTTGATCAGAAGGAATTAAACATGAGGTAGCGGAGGTGGATGAAACTTCTTAAGGACTACGAATTTGAATTGAAATACCACTCAGGTAAGGCAAAAATTGTGGCAGATGCTTTGAGTAGGAAATCGTTGACCATAGCCTGGATGATGATTAAAGAGACGGAGCTTATTAAAAGCTTTCGAAATCTTAATTTGGGAATCCTTATAACTCCCAAGACCCTTCAGTTACACCAAGTTAAGATAGCCAGTATCTTTAAGGAATAGATTCGGCAAGCACAACAGCAGGATACTAGTTTCCAACATACAATCAATCTCGTACAATCAGGGAAATTAACGGATTTTGATCAAGATAAAGAAGGCATCTGGCGACATCATGACAGGGTGTGTGTACCCGAGGGAAATGATCTTCGAAGAAGAATCTTTGAGGAAGCACATAAGGGTGAATTTACTGTACATACCAGCATTACTAAAATGTATCAAGACCTCAAGAGAATGTTTTGGTAGCCAGACATGAAGTCAGACATGGCAAGCTTTGTGAGCAAGTGCTTGGTCCGTCAGAGGGTGAAAGTAGAACATCAAAAACCCTCCAGGATGTTACAACCCTTGGAAATCCCTGAGTGGAAGTGGGAGAGTATCTCCATGGATTTGGTAATAGGATTACCAAGAACGCTAATAGGATATGATGCCATATGGGTCATTGTAGATAGATTAACCAAATATGCTCACTTTTTACCCATTCGAGCAAATTATCCGTTGGAAAAATTAGCTCAGCTGTACATTTAAGAGATTATAAGATTGCATGGGACCCCTTCAACCACCATCTTTGATCAAGACCCAAGGTTTACTTTATGGTTTTGGGGAGCCTTATAAAAGATGTTTGGTGCTAAGTTGTGCCTAAGCACTGCACATCACCCAAAAATGGATGGTCAAACGGAGAGAACAATTCAAACCTTAGAAGACATGCTGCGAGCCTATACATTGGAGCAACGTGGGAATTGGGATCAATACTTACCGCTAGCAGAATTTGCATAAAATAATAGCTATCACGCTAGCATTGGCATGGCTCCTTACGAAGCATTGTATGGACGGAAGTGCCAATCTCCCCTGTGTTGGTATGAAACAGGAGAATCAACTCTATTGGGGCCTGATCTAGTTGAGCAGACCACTGAACAGATCAAGAGAATTCGAAGTAAGATGCTTGCAGCTCAAAGCTGTCAAAAGAGTTATGCAGATACCAGGAGAAAACCTCTGAAATTTCAAGAAGGAGACCACGTATTCCTGAAGATTACGCCTACAACAGGGATAGGTAGAGCCATTAAGGTCAAGAAGCTAAGTCCTCACTTTATCAGTCCCTTCCAAATCTTGAAGCGAATCTGATCAGTTGCATATCGAGTCGCTTTACCTCCACATTTGTCAAACTTTCATGATGTTTTCCATGTTTCTTAACTCAAAAGATATCAACCTGACCCTACACACTTCCTAGAACCCGAATCAATACAGTTAAAAGAGGACCTGACTTTTCACGTACAGCCAGCACGGATTGTAGACAGAAGTAACAGGCAACTTCGAAACAAAACCATGCAGCTAGTAAAGGTAGCATGGGGAAAAGGAGATGCTGAAGACTACACATGGGAATTAGAATCAGACATGAGGAAAGAGTATCCTGAACTATTCTTAGGTACTAAATTTTGAGGACAAAATTTTTCTTTTTTTAGGAGGGTGGTAATGTAACATCTACCAGAATTTTCTTATCATTTTTCGTCCAATTGTTTGGTTTTTATCGAATAATTGAGATTAGTTAAAATTCAACTAAATGATTATTTAGGATCAATTGATTAGCAATTAATTAAGTTTAGATATGAGAGAACTAGGTTAGAAGTATAGAAGATTTCATAAAAATTTTCTTCAAACCAATTTACCGATTTAAAGGAAATCGGTAAGATTACGGTATTTTAAACTGTTGGAACCAAACCAATAGGATTTTCACCTAATAACCTACATTAAGTGGAACTCAGCCACTTAACCCATGAAAATGGAGCCACAAAGGCCACAAAAATGAGGAAAGTTGACTGAAATTCAGCCTTATATTTTAGACCAATCAAATTGCAAGAACTCAACTGCCTCCTCAAAGCTTTTATAACATATTTCTTTCTTTCCCTTCAGCCCCATTCTGCGCTGCCTTCTCCCTTGCTTTAGTTTTCTTCATCTCTTCTCCACTCACCCAACTCCATCAAACCTTCAAACTCAATAAGATTTTGATAATCCAAACTTCAAAATCAAGCCAAATCACATACAAAGAGGTAGAGGTTTAATTCTTGCCTTGCTATTCTGACTGTGGGTGGTTAGTGGTGGCTTTATTTTCTCAATTCTTGATGTAATGATTGAATGAATATGATGATATTTGGCTAGTTTGTTGGTTGTTTGTGATGTTAAAATCAATTAGGAAGCAAGAAAGGATGAAAGTAGGAAGAGGAGAGGAGTTGGAAAACCAAAAACCCTCGGCAGTCCATACGGCGGAGTGTACGGCTCCGCCTACGGCTATTTAAATTTGATGAAACCATTTTGACATTCAGGGCTTTCCATACATATATCATATAAGGCCATTGGATTAGTATTGAGGGAGATAAGAATTTTGGAAGTTCGACCTAGGTTTTTCAGTTTGATTTTGGGCAAACTAGGTTGCTCAGGGCAAAACTCGCCCTATACTACTTGAAATTGAATGAAACTAATTTGTTTAGAAAGATTACACATAGGAGAATATCCCATAAAAATTGCAAAGTTAGATAAAGTCCCATTGCTCCTAGTGGTTCGAGAAAGTTGCCCTATGTCCAAATCGGGCCAAAATAGGGTAGTTCAGAAAGGTCAAATTTCAGGGATTATAACTCGAGCCCTACTAAGGCAAATGGAATGGAAATTTTTGCAAATGAAAGGTTGTCCTATTAGCTTTAATGTGAGACCAATTTTGTATGATTCAAGCTAGTTTTCGATGTTTAGTGGATTTTTACTTTTAAGTGTGTAATTCTAGCCAGCTACAGGGTAGGCCGGGATAAAACCTAAATAACTTGAGTTATATTTATCAAAATTAGATGGGACCAAAGAGGTTAGAAAATAGATACATAACACGTTAACATGTCCAAAATTCAGGTCCAGATGAGTCAAATAGAAATTTTGGCTTGATTTACAAAAATCAGGTTGAATGAATGTGCTGAGGCAATAAGCCTGTCTTAAATGTAACTAATGCTCCTATGAATTTGATGTATGAAATATGAATGAAATGTCATGACTTTTATGAGAAATTGGTGTTCTAAGTACGACACTATTCATGGAGAAGTGGACACGTTCCGTTATGCTACCAAAATTTTGGTAAAGTCTATGCTTGAGTTATAATATACATGTAGATACATGCGCATTTTCAAGAAAATCGTAAAGGTTATGTTATGATGAATATGAAGAGTATGTTATGATGAAAGTTCTATGATACTTGGGCCAGCCCCAATTAAAGTTAAGGGGAATAGATCAGTGGGGAGGTTGGCGAAAGTAAACCCGGCATTCCTATATAGGAACGAGCTCAATCCTGAGAAGCAGACTATTACCCAAGAGTCTAAATGGCCAAGAACTCCCAAGGGACCAAGTAATGGAAAAGTTTATGAAGTAAGCTTCAAGAATGATTTTTGCATGATTACATTGAATGCATAATTACATTGAATAGTTATTACAAGTTGTTTACAGTTTGTCTATTATGTTTACTTACTACTGTATGTTCATTTATTCTGCTCATTATTCTGAGTGTCATTACTTAATAGTTTGTTCTATTTCTTATGCTGTCTTAAGTAAAACTGAACCTTGCCTCGAACCAAACATTTTCTTAAACTTATTAAATATGGATAGTTCAGTTTGAACCCATGTTT
This sequence comes from Pterocarpus macrocarpus, assembly GCA_031439585.1. Classification (NCBI taxonomy): domain Eukaryota; kingdom Viridiplantae; phylum Streptophyta; class Magnoliopsida; order Fabales; family Fabaceae; genus Pterocarpus; species Pterocarpus macrocarpus. Next base: position 34,692,430 of record CM062520.1, read on the forward strand.
TTATAATTAAATAAAAATTGAGGCAACTGAGAATGAATGTGACGTTAGTTAAACACCATACGCAAACCCTATTGAGAATTTCCTTAAATTCTCACCTCCATTTTGCATTTTCGCATCACTCTCAGATGCTGGTGATGGATTCGATGGCCACTCTTTTCATTGAGATTCCAGACCTACAGCTCCACCACGATCCCATAGCGGACTCATTGTATATAGCTGGTTCCTGGCATTTCCATTTTTACCTTTTTAGTAATAGAAATTTTGCCGTCTCTTTATTTCATCCTACTTTTGACCCTGCTGCCCTATATTTTGCGGTCATGTTGCATGTGGCACACCCTCCTCCAGCACCTCCCGCACCAACAGCACCTGCAGCTCCTGCTGACCCTGCACCAGAGTCACCCCCGCAGGTGGTTCCAGGCATACCGCTCAGCTTTGAGAGCGACCCTTCTAAGGCCACCAACTCGTCGTCCTCCTAGGGACCCAGTACAGACTACTCTCCAGCCGGGCCTGGCATGGCCAACGATTATCTGACAAAGTAGGTTAGCCATAGATGACGTTGTACAGCATGGCCCTCTTTTGGCAGTGTGTAGCTTTGCGTCATAGACTTAGCAGTAGGCTTGAAATGTCCTTTGAGGACCCTATAGGATCGTTTTGACTGACACGGGCCTTATGGCTTTTTGGTACACCAGCCCCACTTATGTATCTTGTTTTGTATTTGTATATAAACTGAAGCTTTGGCTTCTGACCTATATATATGCATGTATACAGTTGATGGTATATTACGTAATCTTATCTTTTCTGTTGTGTTTTATTAAACTCTATCTTGTTCTGCGATACTAAACACATTCATTGTATACAGTGTGCCATTTCTTCTATTAAAAGAAAAATGTGATATGATAAATGAAATGTAGTCAGAGTATCAATACGGTAACACAATCTACTTAATTTTGTACTATGACTTAAGCATAAAATTAAATTGGTAGGGTGTTACAAGCACAGTGATGAGGGTCTCCATCTTTCATGACCATCTGTTTTAGACTCTAGTAATGAGCCCATTTTTCCAGCAACATCAGCCATATGGCGAGGTTACCTTGGATAACATCCGTCCTTACTTTCAGCCACCGAGATACCCCAATGACGATGAGACCGACTTAGATACTCGTCTGACTCCTACCACTTCCTTTGATTCTAATTCTTCAGAGTTTTCCCATCCGAGCTATCATATGGAGACTGACCCATGTGAGCCTTCTTACCTATCTGTGATATGTCTGACGTCTAACTCGTCTTCTTCTTCAACAGCTCCTCGTCACACTCCACCCCCAGTTCGCGGTTGCGGGTTCATTTGTACTCGTGCTGTGCCTCGAGGGCGTGGGTGTGCTCGAGGAGAGGGACGTGGTGATTTACTCCTGGTGGGTTCGGGAACGGTTTCCTCCCACCTAATGAGTGATGTGGTGATTGCATGCGGAGCCGAGCATGAGGATAACCTTTTTTGGTTGTAGTTATAGGGTTATCATTTTACTGTATGGCATGCTTGGGCTGTAGGGATTTCTAATATATTTTCTTTTATCATGTATTTGGTAGTTTTCATGTGTATGGTTGATAGTAGATATCGGACCCATCATTATCTATATGTATGACTTTTGGTAACATTATTAGCATTATATTAGCTATGAATGGCCATAGAATGAATGTTATGTTTATCCAAGTTATTGTTAATCTTGTCACTGCTATTTATTCTATTTGCAAGGTATGAATGAGATAGCATTGTTTATTATAGGTGTTCATGATGCACTCACGGCTTTTGACTTCCAAAATAGTTTATTTATTATTGTTCAAAAAAAAATTTACCCCTATTTTCATACAAAAGTATTTTCCAATGGTAATGTTAGTTCCGCGAGCAAAAATAACAACTAGTAATTCCATAATATGACTTAAGCATAGTATGGGACAATTAAGGTGTTACAGTAATGCCAAGAGTCATACATGAAAAGATAATGGGTCCAATATCTACTGTCAACCCTACAAAAGTAACCTAACCAAATACATCATAAAGAAAATACACTAGAATCTTTACTGCCCAAGCATGCCATACAATAAAATGATAACCTTAGAACTACAAATAAAAAGGGCTATCCTAGTGCTCGGCTCCACATGCAATCACCACGTCACTCATCAGGCAGGAGGAAACCGTTCCCAAAACCACCGGGAACAGCATCACCACGTCCTCCTCCTCGAGCATGCCCATGCCCACGAGGCATAGCATGAGTACGAATAAACTCGTGACCAGGAACAGAGGGTGATGCATGATAGGAGCTGCTAAAGAAGAAGATGAATCGGATGTCAGGCGAATCATTGAAGGGTAAGAGGGCTTGGATAGGTCAGACTCCACATGATAGCTTGGGTAGGAAGGCTTCGACAAATCGGAATCCAAGGAAACAGTCGAGGGTCAGGCGGTTAATCGACCCAAACTCTCTATCAATGGGGTACCTCAGCAAATGAAATGGATAGTCATGGATGATATAGACCCTCATAGCTGGGCTCGCAGGCATCATAGAGGATTCAACACTAGGTTAAAGCGCCAATGCCATACTGGGAACTCAATGAAAATCACCACTATGCTCGACACTGTAACACCCTTTATTATATAAGCCATGCTCGAGTCATGGAGTTATATTAAAAGGTTGTCACTGTGCTAAGAAATCTTTAAAATATGGAAAATAAAATACATGGCCCTTTAACTGCTCACTTTATTATTGACTAATAGTCCCTGATACATAGTTAAATAAAAAAAATTACACTTTAAAAGAAATTGTGACTGGCATGATACGTAGCGTTTACTTCCGACTAGTCGTTAGCTAGCTCCAATAGTCTCTTGGTCTTGCTCGCGCCCTATTCTTGCTCAATGAATGGCCCTGTACTCTGCCTCATACTTGATTTCCAACTTGGGAGTTGGACTATTTACGAAAAAGAGAAACATACAAATAGGCAATGAGAATCTAAGGTTCTCAGTAGGTAAACTCAAATCAATCTTACAGTGTCATCATAAATATTCCAGCCGCTTTGGTTTATTATGAAAATATGAGCACATATAAACAAATAGTGGTTCAATTTTAAGTTGAAAACACCTTTCTCGAAGCGGGTTATATTTTAACAATCACTTGCCATGTCATATAATAGACATAGAAATATGGATAGTATAATATGCTTTAATAAAGGTCATAATAGCATTATGACTTAACTAGATGATTGAAAATGCACATATAAATGCTTATACTTGAATGTATGCAAGTGTACTTGGCTTAACTTATCTCTTCTTTAACTTGCAACTTAACCTTGCCATTCTGTACTTGGTCCCCCGAAGGTGAATGGTCTCTCACCCCTGGGTGATAGCCTGCTTTTCAGGTCTAAGCTCGTACCTATACATGAGTGACGGGTTTCCTTTCCCCGACCCTCACACCGGTCTATTCCCTTTAAATCTAGTCGGGGGCTGGCCCAAGTTTTAGATAGTACCGCTCTGGCCCACGCTAGCTGGGTCTATGCCATGCCTCACATGGTAGCTTGGTACGTCTTTCTTGCAAGTTCTTATTGTCTTTTCCTTTTCATATATTGTCATGCATGCAGACGCTTGGTGCATTCATGAGTATGTCTCATACTTTATATATCATATCATGTTCTAAATATATACTTGCATGCATGATGTACATGAATATGACATGTAAACATAAATATATTTAAAGCATAATCATCCATAGCATAAGTTCTCATAAATTCCTCAATAAAATTCTCGAAAGATAATGATCGAGTCCGCTTCCCCATGAATAGTGCCAGGCAACCAGTACAAATATACAAACTTGCAATTTCAGAATAGACCAGCAATTACATACATATATTCATAGCATCATTCAATAATTCCAAATCAAGCATCATTAAGGTTTCAGTTTGTTCCTCCCTGTTCTGCCCGAATTTGGCATGCCCCAATTTTTATTCAATTCAACTCATTTTTGGATATGTTACAGCCTTATATGCCTAGTTTCTAATCCCTTTGGTCCGATCTCCTTTTGAGTTGTATAACTCAAGATATAAACATTTTATCTTAGCATGTCCTGTTCTTAGCCAGAATTGGGTTCCTATAGAAGAAAATTCATTAACAATTGAAAACTAGGTAAAATCATGTGAATTTCATATCAAAATAAAGCTAACACAACAAGATTTAAAATGAGTTAAGTTTCATGTCATTTGCCTACGTAGATTTTGAGTTACGAGTCTTGAAATATTACCCTACAAGGCTATCCTGTTCTAGGCTAGTTTAAACCTATGCCAACTTCATTGATGTGCTGGGAACAAATGGCAACGAATTAAATTCTGAAATTTTTATGGGATGTTCTCTCATGTGTTAGATTTCAAACAACTTTAGTTGCACTCAATTTTAGGTTGTATAGGATGAGTTACACTCTTCTCAACCCATGCTGTCCGGGTGAGAACCTAGATTTCTAGGTCTAACTTCAAAAATTCATAACTAATTCTATACTAATCCAATGGCCTTATATTTTATATGTATGGAAATTCCTGGATGTCTAGTTTCATTTAAAAATAGTTTCATCAGATTTAAATGGCAGTAGGCAGAGCCATACACTCCGCTGTACGGACCGCGGAGGAAAAATCCTAACAGCCTCTAAATTTGTCTTCTTCCTTCAAGCTATTTGTCATCAATTCCAATTTTAATCACAATATACATGCAAAATCAGTCATAAAATATCATCATCACTCTATAAAACACCAACATCTCAGATTATGCATGCCCAACATGCAGCCCCAAATCAGAGAAACAAGAGAAGAAGTAGGATTTCCTACCTTATCTAGTTGAGTTTGGGTGGATTTTGTGTCTTTGATGAAAGCAACTTGTGATGAGACTTGAAAATGGATGAGAATGGAGTAGAAATGAGAGTAAAGAGAAGAGAAGGAGATGACCTTCAGCAGCTGGAGAGGGAGGACGAAAATGATAAGGGAAGGAAGGAAAAGTTAGAGATATTTGGGTGTTGATGCATGTGATTGGTAGATGTAACTTCTTCATGAAATCTGATTTAGCTTCCACCATCAAGGGCTGCCTTAGGTGCCACTTGGGTGGATTATTTGGCTAAATCTTAGCCATTGATCCTAGGGCACTCATGGCATAATTTCTACTGATTCGATTTCGACAGTTTAAAACAACATAATCTTACCGATTTCCTTTAAATCCATAAAACGGTTTTAGAAAAATCCTATGAAGTTTCCTATGCTTTCAATCTAATTCTTTCATACCTAATTCTCTAAATGATACTTAATTGGCTCTAAGTAAAAAGTTAATCGAATGCTAATTAATCTTAAGTAGTTGATAAAACCGAATAACTAGGTGAAAACGATAAAAATCTGATGAAGGTAAAGCCAAGTTTTTCCACTATCTTGAGCAACACTTGGCGCCACTCATATGTGGTAGGAGAGGCTGAATTTCAGCCATTTAAGTGAGGGATTCCAGTAGAAAATTCTACTGGTTCGGTTCTGGTGGTTTAAAATACCGAATCTTCACCGATTTTCTCCAAACCGGTCAAACATTACTTAATAGTTTTGTAAGATATCTACATGTTCATTTTTAATTTATCTTAAGCCTAATCTTTCTAACTAATATCTAGTTAACTCTTAATTAATATTTCCTTAACCTCTAATTGCCCTTACATAACTATTGAAACCGAATAAGTGAATTAACGGAGTAAATTAGACATTTTCGTAAATCCGGAGCCTTTTTATTTCCAATTTTCTGTAACTAATGGCATTTTCGTAATTTTGAGCAAGTCCAGGGGCACCCCACGTCATTTAACACCAGACTGCCTCCATGGCCCAATCGGCAGAGATTTAAACTTCTACGGTTTCACCACGTGATTCTGCTCTGCTTAAAATCCCATTATGCTAATCTTATAGATGTAGGGACATAAAGGTTATTTCACGAAAAGTTCTAGGGTTATTGTGGAAATATCCACTTGGGGTTAAAGTACAATTTCTAAAACTTTTGGGCAAGAGTGAAATTAACAAAAGTTGATACGGGCACTTTTGTCATTTCCTAATTTTTAACATATGGTAGTGCCATATTTTCAACGGTAATGTTACACTACCTTATAATTCCAAGTGTGAGGATCGTCATGGCATAGCACTGCCTAAGAAATTCTCACACTGCCTAAGGGAAATAATTCAAAGTTCCTATTACATTCTGTTTACAAAAGTGGGGATGTTACAGACATCGGCATCCTCTAAAGATGGCACAGAAACGTAGGAGTGAGAAATACTAGATTTCTCAGTAGGATTGCGACTAGACAAACACAGTGTAATCGTCATCATTCCAACCACTTCAAGTTTAATTATAAAAATAGTGGGCATGAATAGGTTCAATTTTAATGATTTTGAAAACATAAGTCCTGAAGTGGGTTACTTTTAAACTTAACGTCATAATCATATCATCCGAAGTAAACATACATACGAAAGCATGGAATAAACATTCGTAAAGCATATGGACAATATAGATACATGTACTGACATGCAACCTCATAGAATTAACCATGGTTTTACTTTAACTTTACTTTCATTCTTAGCATGTGCTTAACATTTTTTACTTTTCCTTTAAAATAGACTACTTTTGGACATGAACTCATTCCGTGAGCATCGTCACTCAGTACTGACCAAATCAAGCTATGCTGATAATGGTTACCTCTAAGTTGAAGGGTCCTCCATATCACTCTGCCTCCCCCATAGAGGTTCCTTAAATCTTTGTGGATCACCATCTTTCACTTCCTTTACCGAAATGATTGAAAGGTCATATGCCATTCTTTCTTTTCTTATCATTATACTTTACATGCATAGTACTTCTTTGAAAAGACACATGCAAAGTCCATAATTTTGATAGAAATTCAGCAGCGTGATGGCTAGACTGGAGCTTCCCCAAAATTCCAATCATAAAACTTTCAACCATTAATCCATTATATTTATCTCATATCATCACACCAATCATTCAATCACGAGACAATGCTCAATCAAACTTGTCATACATCATGCCGAATAGCATCATACATTCATACCCTAAAGGGTTCATAGTTGTGTTATTCTTTGTGGAAAGTCTTATGAGCTATCATATGATTTTCCTGTGGTTACCCATAAGAGAATCACATAGTTAAATAAATGTGTATATAGTCTTTTAGTTACTTAGCCTGTATAGGCAATTACTTTTTACTTGGGTGCGTGTCTTATGGAACACTCGTTCAAGTTAACTAAGTTAGGTAATTATTTCCTTTTCTTGAGATAGTGCACTTAGTGATTCCTACGTTCATGATATGCTGGGAGGCCCTAATCATACTTCTGTTCCCAAGGATTTTGAATTACCTCTAGTCCTTGGGTCATGACAACACATAACCACACTCATGAACCCAACAACACCATTTTCACTTATCACCAAGGGTGATTTTTAACTTATCCAAGTTGCAAAGTTTCAAGCTTTTATCATTAACATAACAAGATTTTACCATCAATGTTATTAAAGTTATCATTCTTTATAAGGTAATTATAAAGTAACATTCTTTAAAAAAGTAGGTGCCTCTAAAATTATGCTCTTGTCTTAAAGATGCAAATCTTTATGAAATAATGATACAAGATACTAGCTTTAGGTCTAAAAAGTCTAGTTCTTAATGAAAGTGGACACTTTTAATTATTCTAAGACCAGTAAGGTCTCAACTTTATGAATTAAAGTTGTCTTAAAGTCTAAAGATTCCTACTTTATGAAATAATGATATAAGACATTAGCTTTAGGATTAGAAAGTCTTGTTCTTTATAAAAGTTAACACTTTATGCATTATTTTGACTCAAGATACAAACTTTATAGACGAAAAGTTGCAAGTCAACACTTTTATGACTTAAAAATTTCATTCTTGATTGAAGTTTGAAACTTTATGAAAGGTCTTATCTTCAAGATTCCATTTTTAAGACATAAAGCGGCAAGTTTCCATTTTTATGACTTAAAAAGCTTCATGTTCCAGCAAGATTGAATCTTTACACATATTCTTTTCTTAAAAAAGAACAAAATGGAACCATATGACACCCATAAAATAGCACCATTTTTCATGCATCAAGGAGCAAACTTTTAAAGCTTTATACTTTTGGAATGTTCATAGTCTTATCAAGTCATGAAAAACATATAAAGATAAAACTTTTCTAATCATAAGCTCATTATAAAAAAAAAGGAATAAACTTTAAACAAAATACCACGAAAAACATCATTTTTTTTCAAACAACCACAAGAAATATCAAGATCTCATGTATCAAGAAAGAAAAATAGAAACTTTGAGGCATTCAAGAAACAAACTTTCATATAACCAAGAACAACTCATAAAGAAGAATATGAACACTTTTGCTCGAAAAGGAAACTTTTGCTCATGAAGAGCATGAGAGTTTTTCTCAACCTTTCACTTGAAGATCTTGGTCATAAAAGGAACCAAACTTGAAGCTTCCTAAAGTTAACAAAAGAAAAAAGTAGAGATCACTACCTAAGATTGAAAATGGTGTCCTTGAAGGAGAGGAAGAAGATGAAGAAGACTCCTCCTTTGATGATGGTGATGGTGGTTTTGAGAGGATAAAGATGGAAGCTCTTGAGTCCTCTTGAAAATGAGGCTTGTAATGTTTAGATCTCTTCTCCAAAGACCAAAGATGTGATCTTTAAAGGGCTAAGTGAAGAAAGTTTGGTTATGGAGGTGGAGAATGATGAAGAAGGTAGAGAAGAAGAAGAAGAAGAAATATAGAGAGAAATTGGAGGAGTAGGAAACTTAGAGAGAGAATGGAAATTGAAAAATGAAAAGTGAAGATGTGTGTGTGTGTGTACGTTGGTCGTAGCCTTCATGTTGTGAGTGAGGGAAATATTTTCTTAATTTTGTACTAAATAAGGTTTAGGGAGACAAAATAGATTATGGGGGAACAAATCATATACTTACTCTTATATAAAGCCCTCTTGTCTAATACTTTATGCTTTAGTGACATCACACTTTACTTTATCATCTAGTTGACTAAATTTGAATTTAATCATGTGATTAAGTGATCTTGCAACTTAATTAACATGATGAAGCAAGGATTAGTGATTAACTCATGTGATTATGCATAACAAAAATTAATCTTGCAATTAAACTTAAATATCCTTAATTAAACTCGATTATTGTAACACCCTAATAATACCATACTATGCTTAAGTCATTTTATGGCATTGTTAGTTGTTACTCTTAACTAACAGAAGTTCTTATCGTTGAAATTAGTGTAATATATGAAAATAGCATGTAATTTTTTTTAGTAAAACCTTTATGCTTGAGAACTTAGCCTTTAACCACTTACTTACTCATATACACATGGACATTGTTCCTCACATCACTGAGTTACTAATAAGACGTATGATAAAATTGAAACAACATAACACAATACCATAAGCCAAGAATCTAATCATAGTTATTCAAGACTCATCATTAAACTTAATAAATGTCACATATGTCATAGGTCAAATTAAGCATCATGACTTCCTACATACTCTTAATTACACATAAACTACCCAATTAGGGCTCTTAAGAAAATGAAAATACTATGCTACTATCTCGATCCTCCTTAGCTAGGTGAAGAAACATGGCAGCTCTTCGTATCATCCAGTCAAGTGCCAATGGGAGTACTGCCGAGGATGCCATCAGCTCCTTCTGAAGATGACACAGAAATGTAGGAGTGAGGAATACAAGATTTCTCAATAGGATCCCAACTAGACCACTAATGTGTCAACGTCGTCATCTCAGCCACTTCGGGTTTAATTATGAATATAGTGAGCATGCATAAGTTCTATTTTTAAAGGGTGTGAAATCATAGGTTCTAGAAGCGGGTTTCTTTTAATCTTTCCCATATAAACATAATACAAAGAAACTCAAAGCTACCATATAAGAGCATATACATTCATCAATTTGACCATGGTTCTACTTTGACTTTACTTTCAATTTTAGCACGTGCTTAACATTCTTTACTTTTCCTTTGAAATAGACTACTTTTGGACATCAGCTCATTCCATGACAGTCGCCACACAGTACTAACCAAATCAGACTAAGCCGATATTGGTTATCTCTAAGTTGGAGGGTCCTCTATGTCACCCTTGTTTCCCTCAAAGAAGTTCCTTGAGTCTTTGTGGATCACCATCTCTTACTTCCTTGAAGTGATCGAGGGGTCATATTCTATTATTTCTTTTCTTATCATTATATTTTACATGCATAATACTTCTTTGACTAGACACATGCAATGATATGACGAAGTCCATAATTTTGACGGAAATCCAGCAGCATAACGGCTAGACCGGAGCTTCCTCAAAATGCTAATCATAAAACTTCCAATGAACAGTTTATCATATCACAATAATCAATCAATCATAAGACAAAGCTCAATCAAACTCATCATTCATCATGGCAAATGGCATCACACATTCATAACCTAAAGGGGTTTATAGTTGTGTTATTCTTTGTAAAGAATCTTATGAATCGTCATTTGATTTCCCATGGTTATGCATGAGAGAATTACTTAGTTAATATATATATATGTGACATCCCCAATTTTATCTAAGCTAATTAGCTCGGTGTCTCCGGCTAATTAGAGGGGTTAGCGATTAATTAAGAATTAATCGGCTAATCTTGATGAGCAAAAGCTTAGTGAATTGAGTCAAGTCAATAATTGAAACATAATGCATTAAAAGTTACAATTGAAAGCCTAATTGCCCAATCCTTATTAATCCATGATTTAGAACACAAAACTCAAGGTGATCTAACCTAATTAACTAAGAGCATATAAGTATCACATCTTAATTACATGAAGATTAACCCTCACCTCTTCTTTACATAATTAATGAGGAAAATCCTTCTCAATTAAAATGTGCTAATGTGTAATTTAAACCAATTGAATTAATTAGCATTTAGATAATTATAACAATTGTAAAAATTTAGAAACTTCCCTTTAATTATTGTTTGAAAGTTTGGTCAAAGCAAGAGCCATATCCAACCATCCATTTGCTTTCTCATCATACACCACTAGATCAAGAGTCCATGTTAGTAGATTCCTTGAGTCAAGACAAAAGATCTATTCTCCTCCATCAAGATTGTGACACTTGGAGTGATCACAACCATCCAATGCCAATCCTAGGATAGATCATGCTTTTAACCACTTGAAAAGAAACACTACAAGTCTTTACCCAAGTGCCAAGACTCAAAGGAAACACAACCCACTCTTTTACCCCAAAGTTCCTAGCCTTTTTGCTTGAAAAAGAAGCAAGACTCACCTACTCTCTCTTGCTTGTTGGAGAAGCAAAGCAATTAGCCCACTTCTCCCCATTTTTGCGCCTCAAACTAGCCCTCCCACTCTCTCATTTGTGATTTTCATCCTCTCACTACAAGCCTAAGCTCTCACTTTTCTCTAAGCCTCATTCTAGCTCTTCTACTCTTCCAATTCCTCTTGTTCTTCCTCCCACTTTCACACCCTATCCAACTCTCTTTCCTTTCACCATTCCACTAGCCCTTCAAGGACCACCTGTAACGTCCGCAACTTCCGACTTCCGAGCCCATCAGTATTCCCGACTTCCGGATTCATCTAGACTGGACAGACAATGATTTCCGATTTCCGACCTTAGGAGGGGTCAGACGGATTGCCTTGCATTTTCCGAATTCCGACTTCGTCTCTAAAGCTCAAATGAACTGGCTACATTCCGATTTCCGACCTTGTGTTCACAATGTACGAGTTCCGATATTGAGATCCTATGATTCCCGATTTCCTGGTACACGGATTAATGTTGTAAATTCCGACCTCTGGAATTTTGTTTACAATTGATCCATTTTGCCTAATTTCCCGACTTCCGACTTTAAGTGCTTGGCTTCACATTAGGCTCTGCTTTCAAGTTTCGACTAAACTGGATATGTTTTTCGAGTTCCGACTTCATATGCAGGATGTTCACGAGCTCCGACTTTAGAGAGAGTACGAGTTCCGATTTCATCTTCAGAATATACTGGAAACTAGTCCCACTTTAGGCGACGTGGAGAGCAATTCTACCACACAAATAACACGACGTGGAAAGCAAGGTTGGCTGAAACTCAGCCTTATGTTTTGAGGCCAATCAAAACCTTCCAAGTTAACTCCCACTCATGCCTATATAACACTCTCTCCTCCTCTGATTCAGACCCCTTCTACGTAACTCCTTCTTCACTTCAGCTCTCCCTTTTCTTTTCTTCACTCACCCAACTCCACCCAACTTTGAGATTCAATCAAGTTCCCGCTACAAACTCAGCCAAAATCATTCATAGTAAGAGGTAGGGGTTTTCTTCTTACTTGATTTTCTGACTCTTGAATGATTGGTAGTGATTTAATTTCTTAATTCTGATATGCTAATTGATTGATTATGATGAATTATAGCTGGGTTATGGGCTATTTATGAGGCTAAAATTTGAACTAAAAGTGAGAAAGGATGAAGATATGAAAAAGTTGAAAGATAGGAAAACTCAAAACCCTCGGCAGTCCGTACGGCAGAGTGTATGGCTCTGCCTCCCGCCATTCACAATTAATGAAACCATTTTTATGTGAAACTAGACATCTAGGGCTTTCCATACATATATCATATAAGACCATCGGATTAATATTGAGAGAGATATGATTTTTTGATGTTTGACCTAGGAATCGAGACATCCACCCGGGCAGTTTGGGTTGAAAAGGGTGTAACTCACCCTATACAACTCCAAATCGAGTGAAACTAATTTTGTTGGAAAGCTTACACATAGAAAAACATCCTACCCAGAAATTTCGAGTTTGTTACCATCCTATTAGTTCCCAGTGATTTGAAAAAGTTGACCTATGTCCAAACCGAGCCAAATCAGAGCAGTTCAAGAAGACTAAGTTTCGGGGCTTATAACTCGAGCCCTACCAAGCCAAATGGGACGGGACTTTTTGTAAATGAAACCTTATCCTATTAAATTTAATATGAATGCAATTTCGTATCATTTGAGTCAGTTTTCGAGTTTTAGTGGAGTTTTACTTTTAGTTGCCTGATTCTGGCAAGCCACTGGGCATGCCGGGATAAAATCTGAATATCTTGAGCTATAGATATCAGAATTAGATGGGACCAAGGAGGTTAGAAAAGAGAAACATAACACTTTTACATACTCAAATTTGAGGTCCAGATGAGTTAAGTAGGAATTATGGCTTGAATTATAAAAATCGGGTTGGTTGAATATGCTAAAGCAGAAACTCTGCCTTAATGAATTTGATGTTGATATGAGTTCAATATTGGAATATGCATATAATATTGTGATCCTTGTAATAAATTGATGTTCTGGTATGTTGGCACTATTCATGGGGAAGCGGACACGTTCCGTTATGCCGCCGAAATTACGGTAAGACCCATGCACAAGTTATGAATTCTATGTTAATGCATGTGCATCCTTAAGAAAGTTATGAAAGTTATGAAAAAGATTATGTACTATGAAAGTTCCATGCTACTTGGGCCAATTTTGATAAGAAGTTAAGGGAATAGATCGGTGGGAACTTCGGGAAAGTAAACCTGCAATTCCTGTATAGAACGAGCCTCGATCCTGAAAAGCAGACTATTACCCAGGAGTCTAAATGGCCAAGAACTCCCAGGGGACCAAGAGATGGAAAAATGATGAAAGGAAATGAAAAGTTTATGAAGGAAAGTTCAAGTATGAGTTTGCATGATTACTTGAATGCATGATTACATGGTATGATTATTTCAGGGAGTTTACCGTTTATCTGTTATATTTACGTACTACTATATGTTTATTTGCTAGGCTCATTATCCTATGTTTTACTGTTAGTAGCCTATTCTGTTTCATATGCTATCTAAAGTAAAACTGAACCTTGCCTCGAACCAGATGTTTTATTGAACTCATTGAAATAGGTAGCTTAGTTTGAACACATATTTTTATAATTAAATAAAGGAGGCAACTGAGGATGAATGTGACGTCAGTCAAACACCACACGTGGACCCTACTGAGAATTTCCTTAAATTCTCACCTCGTTCTATATTTTCCACATCATTCTCAGATGCTGGCAACGGACTCAACGGCCACTCCTTGTATTGAGATCCCAGACTTGCAGCTCCATTATGACTCCGATTTGGACTCGTTGCACATAGCCTACTCCTGCTAGTTCTGCCTCTACTTTTAGCATTGGGGATTTTGTCGTCCTTATTTCATCTGCTATTAATACATATATATATGTATAGACTGAAGCAATGACTCCTGTTATGTAAATATATACGTATGTATACAGTTGATGTTATTATTACTATTTCCTATCTGTTGTAGTACTATGTTGAGTTTCATTACGCACACAGAATAGCATCGCGCCGCTTCGACTGTTTTGTAATACAAAACACGAAATTTAAGCAGAATATTAACCCAGTAACACAGTCTACTTAATTGAATGCTATGACTTAAGCATAACATTAAATTAGTAGGGTGTTACACCACCCTCTTTGGTTCTTGAGGAAGCAAAACAGACATTCACTTAGCCCCATTATCAAGCTCAAGGAGGAAGAAGGCCATCTCCAACCATTTTCATTTTTCAAGCCTTCAAGAGAATCCTTTTGGTAGTGACTCTAACCTTCTTCTTTTATGTGTTCTTCAAGCCCTTTAACTCCTAAGCTCTCCATAGCTAGGTGGTTCTAGGACTTGTTTCCAAGGCCTCATGGCCATGCTTGTTGATATGATGAGTTTTATGTGTTGTATCCTTCTCTTTGGCATGAGATTTTCGGTTGGTATGTCTATTGCTATTGAACCAAATTTTTAGAAGTTAAAACATTGAGTTAATACCAAGATCTCAAAGTATAAAAGTGGTTTGGAAGAGAAAAGTGGTCACTTGAGGAAAAGCTTTAATGTTTTTACAAGAAAACTCAATGAAACCAAAACCGTGAAAACTGGAAAATTCTGGCAGTCTGTATGGTGCGACCAATAACTCTTTCAATATAACTCCAAATGGAACGAAACTAATTTTCTGTGAAAATATACTCAAAGAGATTTTCATACATATAAAATATGTGAGATTTTGCCTTAAAACGAGAGAGATATGAATTTTCAAAGTTTGCTGTTCTTGGATGGGTTTTTGTCCGGGCAGTGGGTGATAAAATGTGCATAACTCAAGTTATACATAACATTTTTGAGTGGGACTAAGTTTTTTAGAAAGCTAAGACATAGAAGAACACTCCCATAAACAGTTTTGTTAGATTCCATGTGAGGAACTGGCAGTGAAGTGGACAATCCACTGACCCGAGGTGAACTTTCAATTCTGAACAGTCAGAATAAAATGTGCATAACTCAAGCTACAAAATGAATTTTTAAGCGGGGCTTATTTTGTTTAAAAATAGACTCAGAGAATTATATCCACACAAAAATTCGAAATAAAAGAGTAAAAGATGAAATTATGGTGAATTTTTAAAGTTACTGCCCCACTGTAAAAATAAAAACTGGTTATGGTAAAAGTTAAAGAATAAGGAGAAATAAGCTCTAAAACATTAATACCCCTACACTAAGCATTGGAAGACCCTCATAATTCAACTGAAAAGTTTCAAAAAGGATAATGGATGAAGTTGGCCCTATGCCTAATAAAAGAATTTATATAAGAAGCAAATCAATTAAAAGCTTGCACCAAATTTACTAAGCTGAGCTCATAAGAATTTGTGTGATATGTATGCCTTTATGTGTCAATATGATGACAATGATATGATGATGATTATGATGATGATGATTATGATATGATATGATGATGATGAATTATGACATGATATGATGATGATCATGATGATGATGATTATGATATGATATGATGATGATGATTATGGTATTGATATGATAACGATATGAATATGATATGTTGAAAATGTGATGCTTAATGATATACATGAAAGGATTAATAAATATGAACACCCTGGGGACGGCGATACATAACGCCCAGAGGTGATTAATAAAGGAACCACATTTGGGGACGGCGATACGTAATGCCTAGATGTGGAAGAGAATTAGAATAACTTTGCATCATAAGTTTTAATAAGAAAAAGATGAACTAAGGGTATGATCCTTCAAAAGGGAAGGTGACCTAATTTAAGCTCCCCTCACCCACGACTCACGTGAGGCATGGCATGACCCAGCTAGTGTGAGTATAGGGGATAGGTCTTACATGAGGCATGGCATGACCCAGCTAGTGTAAGTACCAAAATTCTATGGTGGCGACGGCCATGGTATAAGCTCATTACCACTTATGTTTAGTGGGTGAAAAGATAAGACTTAAGATAAAGTCAAGATAAGACAAGAAGAGGGACTTCGGTCCAAAACCCTAGCAAGGGAAGAAGTTAGAAAAACTTATAGCACAGTCATGCATTTTTATATGATTATACTTATGCCCATGTATGTTGTGATATAAATGATTAGAGAGTATGTTAAAATTGAATCCACTTCGGATATTCATATTTTCGAAAACCTAAGAACTAAACCTTTTGAATGCTCACTGTTTTCATTAATAAAACCGAAGTGGCTGGGACGATGACGATGACACTTTCGTGTCGGGTTCGAGTCCTACTGAGAAATTCCATTTCTCACCCTAGTTATTCTTTCGTATCGTCACCAGATCCTGACGGCGCATCCAGTGGAGTGGAGCATGGATCCCCAACACCGTGAGCGGACGTGTGACGTGGGATGCAAGACGAAGCTGTTTTGGGACTTGTAGCGACCATCGCTCTGCACCTTTGCATATTTCTTTTGAGTTGGGCTTTGTCATTTAAAGTTGTACTTAGTATCTGGTATTTGGATCATGGCTCGACCATGAGCCTCCTTCGCTGTAATGCTGATATGTATATATATATTATGAACCCATATGAATGTAATGGTTAGTTATTTAATGCAATATATTTGTGAATTATTATTTGTTTACCTCTTTCTTATTTTATGATATTGGTGTATATATTTTATGCGACATGCTCTTTTCCTAGCTATCTTCTCGCTCAAGGCTTTACTTTTCAAAACGCTGCTAAGCGATGACGTATTTCAAAGAAAAATATTATTGTATTTTCTGCTAACTTAATTGCAAGTGAAGTTTAGTTTTCCACGAGCATAAGTAACAACTAATAAAACGCTGTAATACGACTTAAATGTAGTATGGGTTATTAGGGTGTTACAATATATATATATATATATGTGGTCTTTTAGTTACATAGTTCTCATCTGAAATTATTCTGTACTTGAGTTCATGTCTTATGGAACACTTGTTCAAATTAATTAAGTTAAATGATTGTTTCCTTTCCTTGAGATAGTGCACTCAGTGATTCCTAGGTTCATCATATGCTCAAAGGCCTTAATCATATTTCTGTTCCCAAGGAGTTTGAGATCCCTCTAATCCTTGGGTCATGACAACACATAACCATATCATGAACCCAACAACACAATGTTCAGTAATAACCAAGGGTGATTTTTAACTTAACCAAGTTACAAAGTTTCAAGCTTTTATTACTAACATACAAGGTCTTACCTTAAGTATTATAAAAGTTATTATTCTTTATAAAGTAGTCATAAAGTCTTATTCTTTATGAAAGTAGGTGCCTTTAAGATAAAGCTCTTACCTTAAAGATTAGATCTTCATGAAATAATGATACAAGTTACTAACTTTTTAACTAAAAAGTCTTGTTCTTTATGAAAGTTGACTCTTTTAATTATTCTAAGACCATCAAGGTCTCAACTTTATAATTTAAAGTTGTCTCTACATTAAAAAGGTTCCTACTTTATCAACTAGTGATATAAGACATTTGCTCTAAAGTTATAAAGTCTTGATCTTTATAAAAGTTAGCATTTCTATGATCGAAAAGTGACCTTTTTGATTTCAAGTTTCAAACTTTATGAAAGGATTTGCTTCCAACGATCAATCTTTGAAACATAAAGTGACAATACATCATTTTTCTAACTCAAAAAGGCTTATTATTCCAAAAAGCTTAGAATTTTACATGTAGTCTTGTCTTCAAAACAAAACAAAATAAGACTTTTATAAAGGCACTAAACTTGCCCCACTTTTTATGCTTCAAAAAGTAAACTTTTTAAAGTTCTAAGCTTTTAGGATGTTCATAGTCTTATCAAATCGTGAAAAGTATGTAAAGATGAAACTTTTCTAATCATAAACTCATCATAAGAAAAAGAACAATTTTAAGCAAGACACCACCAAGAACATCAAGAACATTCAAGAAGAAGAACATGAACATATTTTTCCAAAAGTAGAAACATCAAGAACACTTGAAGAACAACAAGAACATATTTTGCCAAAAATGGCAACTTTTGCTCATGAAGAGCATGAAGGATCTTCTCAAGTTTTTACTTAAAGATCTTGGTCATGAAAGAACCAAGCTTCAAGCTTTCTTGAGCAAACAAAATAAAAAGATGAAGATCACTACCTCTTCTTGAAGATGGTGCAAAAACAAGATAAGAGGGACAAGAAGATGATGGCTCTTCTTGATGATGATGGTGGCAATTTTGCAAGAAGGAAGGAGAAGCTCTTGAGATCTTGTGAAAATGGAGGTTGTAGTGTTTAGATCTTGTCTCCAAAGACCCAGAGATAAGGTCCTTGAAGGGCTAAGTGAGAGGTTTTGGGTGGTGATGGTAGAGAAAGGAAGAAGAAGATAAAGAAGAAGAAGAGAGTTTTAGAGAGAAGTGAGAGGATTTGATTTGAAGAGAGAGAATAAGATGAGTGAAAATGAAAATGGATGATGGTGGGAGAGGGAGAAAGTGGCGTCCACTATTCAAGGGGAAAGAGGGCGATATTTTCTTAATTTTGTGTCAATTAAGGTTTAGGGGGACAAATTGGATTATGAGGGAACAAAGTATGGACTAACTCTTACATAAAGCACTCTTGTCTTATGCTTTATGCTTTTATGGTATCACTTTTTACTTTATTGTCTAGTTGACTAAATTTGAATTTAATCATGTGATTAAGTGCTCTTGGAACTTAATTAAGACTATTAAGCAAGGATTAGTGATTAACACACAAGAACATGATTAACAAAAATTAATATTGTAATTAAGCTTAATTAACCTTAATTAAACTCGATTAAGCTAATTAAGGGCAATTATTGCTTAATTAAGCTATAGAGGCTCTGACTTACTTAATTAGAGATTATCTAATCCCAATTAAGCATTCTCTAGACTTTTCTCATCCGAATTAACTCATAAACTATTCGTTAACCCTTTAATTAAGCCTTAATCTCATAATTTCTCAGTATATGCCTGATTACTCAGGATTACTAAGATAATTTAGCACGTCACGAAATTGAGGGTGTTAAAATTATGCTAGTTATGTTTGATTAGTGCTTAATTAAGTTATTAAGAGCCTGACTTACTTAATTAGAGATTCTCTAATATTAATTAAGTATTCTCTTAACTTTTCTCCTAATAATTAACTCATAATCACTTTGTTAATCCCTTAATTAAGCCTTAATGATACGTGCTCTGGAGGACAAATTCGACATTCTAACATAAGGGGACAAGATGGAGATTTTAGCATGCCTGTAGGATCAATCACACGAGCAAGAGCAAAGAGGTTAAGAGAAGACTTTGGGAACTTGGCTAAAGCAATTGTGGAAGAGATGTATCAAGAATGGGCCATGAAGATGCCAACTCATACTAATGGACAACCCAAGATCTTGTTATTTGCTGCGAATTGGGCTTAGAAGCTTATTCTGGCCATATAGGGCCATTATCCTATTTTGGTCTTATTTAGTTTAGTTAGTTTAAGTATTTAGGACATCGAAACTTTTAGTTATTTTATTTAACCCATATTTTATATTTTATATTTTATCCAGCCCAATTCATATTATTTAGCATCAGAACACTTCTTATTAGGCTTGGACTTAGTTTAAGTGTTTAACCTAATGTAAGAGGTTATAAATGTAACACCTTCCCAAGTACAGTACTATGCTTCAGTCAAAGTACCACACCTTGGAGTTGTTATCATAATTTAACGAACTTTTTCCTGACAAGAACTTCAGTAGTCTTCTAACTTCTTGAACTATCTGGAGATAACACAGAAATAGGAGTGAGAATTACAAATTCTCAGTAGGATTCTCTATAATACACATAACGTCATCGTTGTCATCTCTAGTTTGCTTCGGTTTATTATGAAAAAGGTGAACATGCTATACAAACTGTTTAATTTTACATTTCGAAAAAAAAATATATTATCCGAAGCAAAATTTGTTTTTACTCATACACTTGGAATTTGGAAGAGCCCATACAAATTAAATCATGAATAATGACTGAAACATAATAAAATATAATGGCATCAATACACTGGAGATATAACATCTACTTATAACTTTACTTGTACTTGAATGTATGCATATACATAAAATTTACTTCTCTTTCTTCATCTTTCTTTTCATCATAAAATCTTTACATGCCATATTCCAGAGTATGATCGCCATGTCATACCCCATCAGAGCGTAATCGCCATGTCACGTTCCTTAGGAATATGAGACCTTCATTCGGTACTTACACTAGTTGGGTCATGCCATGCCTCTTCTAAGTTCTATCCCCTGTACTCACACTAGCTGGGTCAATGCCATGCCTCATGTGAGTGGGGTACTTGCATATCTTCTAATCTTTAGTCTTTAGTCTTTAGTCTTTAGCCTTTACTGCCCTTGGGTAGCCTGGCCTTGGAGTGAGCTCGTCAACTCAACTCGTGACCGTCGTCACACCGACTCACCCACAAGGGGACCCACGTGCCTCTAGGTCGGAGGGACTCAATGTGCAACTACCTCCAACATAGAGGGACCCAAGTTTTAGCTGCTTTCACAAGGAGAGACCCACATTTTATCATTTAACTGCCTTCACAGGGAGGGATTCATTGTGCAACTGCCTCCAAGTGAAGGGACCCACATTCAATATATTCACATTCTTTCATTCTTATGCATAATCAAACATAGACATGCGGGATATACTTATACATATGCTTCATGATTTACTTTTATATACTTCATAACTCATATCATACTTTAATTCATCCTTGCATATAAACATTCATAATCTCATAGACTTCTGCCGTAAATTTGGCAGCATAACGGATCAGATCCATTTCCCCATGAATAGTGCTAGTCCTCACGGACAAATCAGCCATAGTAATATAATCAATCTAACATATCCCTTAATGTAAAACTTGTAATCCTCAACTCAAACCTTATATGTCCACTAACACTTGTGAAACCATCAATTGAGTCATCCTGTCACTTCTATTCAATTCTGCCCGAATTCTGTATAATCCACCTTTACCTCTATCCAACTCATTTAAACCTCAATTTTGGATATGTCATAGATCTATGGGTCTATTTTCTAACCTCATTGGTCCCATCTCATTTAATTTGTATAACTCAAGATATTCAAATTTTGCCTTAGCCTATTCAGTCACTGGCCCAAATTACACTCCTGGAAGTATAAATTCACTAAAAATTGAAACTAAGCTCAAATAATACAAAATGGGTCTCATATTAAAGCTAACAGGACAATCCTTCATTTGCAAAAGTTTTACTTGATTTACTTAAGTATAGCTTGAGTTATAAGTCCTGAAATTCAACCTTCCTGAACTACACTGTTTTGGCCTAGTCTGGACATAGGGAAACTTCCTCGAATCACTGGGAACAATTGAGACCATAACAAACTCAGAATTTCATATTGGGATGTTCCTCTATGTGTAAGCTTTCTAACAAAGTTAGTTTTACTCAATTTGGAGTTGTGTGGGGCGAGTTACACCCTCCTCAAGTCACCCTGCCTGAATGAAAGTCCTGGTTCCTAGGTTAACATTCAAAAATTCATATCTCTCTCAATACTAACCCAATGGCCTTATATTATATATCTATGGAAAGCTCTAAATGTCTACTTTCATCTAAAAATAGTTTCATCAGATTTAACCGGCTATAGGCAGAGCTATACACTCCGCCATACGGACTGTCGTGGAGTTTCTCTCTTAGACAGCATTCCAAACCTTCACTTCTCCTAGTTTTCTTCTTCTAACCTTAATTCCAACTCAATATTTCATATAAATCCAACCATGATCCATCATATACATCCAATATATCATCAAATAATTGAAGAAAAGTGGAATCTCGTACAACCACAGTTCAAAGAAATCAAGAATAGAAACTGAATCCTACCTCTTTGGAGTGTGATCTTGCTAGGTGTTGAAGCTTGAGCTGATAGAACCTTGCTAAGCTTGAAAGAGTGATGGAGTTGATTGAGAGAAGAAAGGAAGAAGAAGGCTAGAGCAAGAGGGAGAGAGAGTGGCATAAATCAGATCAGAATGAAGAGGAGAGTCTGATTTATATACATGAGAGTAGTTGGAATTCTGGTGTTGATTGGTTGGAGTTTTATGGTTGAAGTTCGGCCATGTCTCCCACTTTTGTGGCTAAATTGCTCTCCACGTCGTCCTAAAAGTGGGACTCGCTTCCATTCTATCTAAACTCGGAACTCGTCTCGATTCTGCTTAAAGTCGGAACTCGTTCCATTTTACTTGAGCTTTGAGCTGAAGCCTGATGTCGAAACTTGTCCCATCTTATTTGTGACTTGAGAAAATAAACTCGGATATCTTGCTTGGTTTATTAGACAATTGGAAGCGAGGTCGGATGTCGGAAGTCATACAGCTTACAATCACATAATCTCGGAACTCCCAATTCAAACTCGAGAACACCAACCGAAATGGAAGGCTCCTGGGAATGAACTCGTACATCGTAACTCGTGTATGATTGGAAATCAACTCAAAGATTTGAACTCATGTCCATTGAGTTCAACTATAAGGCCAGAACTTGTTATATTAAAATCGCAGGTCGGCACTTGCAACATTGTGTTAAAGTATCAACATGGGGTCAAGTCGGAAGTCGGAATGGGGATGCTGGGTTAAGGTCAGAACTCGGGAATTCGGAATCACAATATCAAACCCAAATACTTAAACCCGAAAGTCAGTATTTTATATACAATGTGTTTGAGACTCTAAGTCGGAGGTTGGAACTCGCATATATCTTGCTTGAAACTTGAAGATAAATTATGAGATTGGAAATCGGGTACATTTTCTTTAAGACATGAAGTCAGATATCGGTAATCACGTCCATGTTGTTTGGACTTGAAGGTTAAATCGGGGAGTAGGAAATTATGCCCAATATACTTTAACTCAAAGTCGAATATTGGAACTTGGAAGCCACTCCATTTAACTCGAAACTAGAACATGAAGTCGGAAATTAGGAATAATCAAAATTGAAGATTAAATCGAAAATCAGACAGGACATGCAGTCGGAAATTGTGCAAGACGAACTCGGAACTCTAAAATTATCCCACTTCATGTGAAATTCGAAGATGAAGTCGGAAATCATGTAAACTTGAAGGTGAAGTCGGAAATCGAGAATCAGGGATGTTACAATAAATACCTCAAGGAATACATTGTTTAGGAGTTTTTGATTAATTGAAATTTTGTTTTGTTTTCTTTCAAGAAAACAGTGCTTTGTGTGCAAGTGAGATGAGTGATTTGCTTTGCTTGTTGTATCAAGAAATTGAGAGAATTCATCCTAAGGTAAGTTTCTTGTAATATTCAATTAATTTCTGTTCTATCTTTTCCCTGTTATCTACGTTTCCAAGGACAGGTTTCTTGGGGGTTTAGTAGGGAGGGTCTTTATTCTATATCTTGTTTTCTATCAAAGTGTGTGCTTGGGGTTTCTAGATCTTTATATCCACGGGGTTCCATCATCACTTAATCTTATAATTTCTCATTAAGTGCCTAATTACTCTAGGTTACTGAGGTAATTTAGCACGATAGGAAATTGAGGATGTTACATTATTCATCTGACTGGCAACTTTATCTTTGAATATATTAGGGTCTCCTACAAAATTTTGTATTGTTGAATATATTAATGTTGACACAGCATCAGATTCATTAGTTTCTGACTTTACACTATTGAGTAGTAATAATCTATCTTCTTTAATACATAAATTATCCCACCAACCTTTTAATTGTCCTGTGAACCATTGAACTAAAGTTAGCTTTATCTCTTTCAGATAACCTTTTTTATTTATAAGCCATAGCAGCCATGGACATTTGGCAAATTAAATCTAATTTCCTCATTCATTTAAACCATCTAAATTCCATTCTACAATATCTGATCTAGCAAAGGCATTTTGAACTAATTCTCCTCTTTCTTCAAATTGTATATATGGATAAGTAGGTCTTGGATAATAATTTCTTAGTTTTGGATAATTTTATTTTGGAATCTTAATTTGTTTAGTTTCTAATTCTGTAGTTTCGATTGTATTTATTGTTAATTTTCCTATATATAGTTTCTCAAATTTTTGTTTAATTTCTTCTAGGTTTTTATCAACATCGCTTGTAAATCTTATTGCTTCTAATTCCCTTTGTGGTACATTTATCAATTTATAAATGGGTTTTTTTGGAGATTTAGTCATTCTTGAAGTACTAGGTTTAGTTAAAGATTGATATTCTATTCTTGTTAAGTGCTTGGCCATAGTATTTAAGACAGTGTTTGAATAGTTTAACTACTGATGTATTTTTTGTATATCTTTTTAATCTACTAGTTTGTCTTCATTATAGGTCTTTTTATAAGGTATAGATTCTACTTCTAAATCTTTTGATAATTGTAGCTTTAAACCATCTTGAGGGGGATATTCTGATTCTATTATTTTATTGTCAAGAGTTTTCCATGGGGATGTTTTCTTTTCAAGGGGATTAATCTCATTTTTTATGTTAAAGGGATAATCTAAATCATTTTCTTTACTATATTTTAAAAACCAATCAAAGATATATAAATTTATTTCTTTCTTTTCCATATATTTATAAAATAATCTTCTAAACTCTTGTACTTCTTCTTTATTATAGGTGTTGAAATACCAATATCTTTTTTCTTTATTATATTCTACTTTAAAGTCTTGTCTAATCCAATTTTTATCAATTTGAAAGGGTTGTTCCCTAGTTAAAGTATTTAATATTTGCAATGTTGTAGAGGAGTACCAGGGAGATTATGAATTATAAGTCTCTTGATATACTAGCTTAGATATTTTTGGTACTGTATTATCTAATCCTTTAAGATCAATATTAATTGTTGATCCATCTATAGATGCTCTAAAGGTTTCTTCTCCAAATAATTTTTTAGGCTCTTTTATTTGTATAGACCTTGATCTATTCATTCTTAACCTAATTTAATACCTTCTTGAATTATTTTATGCATTTGTGTGTTGTAGATTTTAGGTTGAGAAATCACTTCTTCTAGTAACCATTCTTGTAATGCCTAGGTCTAAAGTCACACGAATCATGACACTTTGTCCTGTTGGACCCTACAAAAGCTCTAAGTTTGAACCCTATGCCTCCTTGGAGCGTTATATGATTGGGACATTTTCAATGGATCAAAAGTCTTAATAATTGTCTCTTAGATATCCAAGAACTGAAAAGTGATTTTTGATGAATTTTAGAAAGTCATTAGCCCTTTTGTTTTTAGCCTAGAAGTTTAAGAAAATGCGAGTTTTCTAAGAATTGTACTAAAATCCAAAAGTTAGATTTTGATTCTTAAAGAGTTTGATTTTTCCAATATTTTTATTAGATTCAAATGAGGGGTATTTTCTTATTTACATTTATGTTTTAAAGTTAATAGAGAGTAAAATAAACGAGGACAAAATGTAAATAAGTATATGATGATATGAGAGAAGTGTTTGGAAGAAAAGAGAGAGAAAAAAAAAAAGAGGACGGGCGCTTAGGCATTGCGCTATAAGATTGATGTGTTTTCAAGTGGGCGGGTGTCCAGGCGGCTGTGCCGTAGCGCCCAGGTGCCTACAAGGTGGAAATAAAGATGAATCTTGACCTTTTCTCCCTCATTCTCCACCATATCTCTCTCTCTCTCTCTTCTTTCTCTTTCATTCTTCTCTCCCTCCATATAGATCCTATCATGTCTTTATAAATTTTTTACTCAAATGTATTACCAAATCCATCCATTCCTTATCATCATCATAGCTTTGGGTTTGGCTTCTCTTTTGGATCTTTCTCCTATCTTAGTGAGAGAAAATGAAGGTGGGAGCCTCTACACATTCCACTAAACAGTAACTCCCAATAACATTGAAAACACAAGTAATTGACCTACTATATATCATAATTGCCTAGGAACTCTTAAAAACTTGAAACTGACTTGGAAAACAACTGAAAAGCTTTTGACATTGGAGACATTAAAAGGTGCATGAAAACTACAAGAAAATAAGACAAATTACACCTAATTAAAACTAATTATTGCAGCCCAATCTGTTTGCAACTTGATCACTCGAATTGGGCTTCATCTTGGGTCTTCAAGTGACTTCTTCATGTTGGACTTGGCTATTCTTCAAGCTGAATAAGATTGGTCTATTTTGGAAGCTCATGCTCAATTGGATTGCTCTTGGTCTTTGCTTCCATGACTAGGCCTTGCAAAGCTTCTTTTATCCTTTTTGCTCTAGCTCTAGTCATTGGGCCATCCATGCCGTTTAATTGATCTTGAACATTATTGGCCTTGGTTGAATTCTCATCATTCCCTCCCTCTTGAAAAGGATTCATCCTCGAATTAAGCTCATCACCTGCATCAAACAAGGATAGATCAGTTACATTGAAAGTAGCACTAACTTGATACTCACCTGGAAGATCAAGCTTGTATGCATTGTCATCGATCTTTTCAATCACTTGGAAAGGTCCATCTCCTCTTGGTTGTAGCTTGGAACGCCTTTGGGCAGGAAACCTCTCCTTCCTCATCTGAACCCCAACCCAATCTCCTGGCTCAAAAGTCACCTTCTTGCGCCCTTTGTTGGCTTGATGAGCATACTGTCGTGTTTTCTTCTCAATTTGTTGTCTCACCTTCTCATGGAATTGCTTGACAAATTCAGCCTTCTTTTTGCCATCTAGATTACCTTGCTCTCTCATTGGCAAAGGAATTAAATCTAATGGAGTCAAAGGATTAAAACCGTAGACCACTTCAAAAGGTGAGTGATTAGTAGTAGAGTGTGTTGCCCTATTGTAAGCAAATTCTACATGAGGCAAACAATCTTCCCAAGACTTTAGATTCTTACTAATCACAGCGCTTAACAAGGTGGAGAGGGTTCTATTCACTACCTCTGTTTGTCCATCAGTTTGTGGATGACAAGGTGTAGAGAAAAGAAGCTTGGTTCCTAACTTGTTCCACAAGGTCTTCCAAAAGTGACTTAAGAACTTGGTATCATGGTCGGAGACAATGCTTCTTGGCATGCCATGCAATCTTACGACTTCTTTGAAAAACAATTCAGCAATTTGAATGGCATTGTCCATTTTGTGGCAAGCTATGAAGTGTGCCATCTTTGAAAACCTCCTAGAAAGTGCATCAGCCACCACATTTTCTTTCCCTTGCTTGTATTTGATCACATAAGGGAATTTGTTCCAGAAATTCAATCCACTTACCATGCCTTTTGTTTACCTTTCCTTATCCCTTTAAATGTTTCAAGGATTCATGATCCGTGTGTACCACAAATTCTTTCGGCAAAAGATAATGCTGCCAAACCTGCAAAGTTCTCACCAAAGCATACAACTCTTTGTCATAAGTGGAGTAATTAAGTTTAGCTCCACTCAATTTCTCACTAAAGTACGCAACAGGCCTACCTTCTTGCATCAAAACAGCCCCTATACCTATACCCGAAGCATCACACTCAATTTCAAAGGATTTAGAAAAATTGGGTAAGACAAGTAAAGGTGCTCGGTATTGAAAGCCATATCTTGCTCTTGTCGCCATTTGAAACCAACATTTTTCTTGACAACTTCAGTCAATGGTGCAGCTAGTGTACTAAAATCCTTGACAAACCTCCTATAAAAACTAGCTAGCCCATGAAAACTCCTCACATCACTCAAACCCTTAGGTTTAGGCCATTCCCTAATTGCTCTCACTTTTTCTTCGTCCACTTCTATCCCTCTAGAACTAACAATGAATCCAAGAAAGTTTACTTGTTGAGTGCAAAAGGAACACTTTTTCAAATTAGCATACAAACTCTCTTTTCTCAGTGCAAGTAAGACGCACCTCAAATGCTCAAGATGTTCACCTAAGCTCTTGCTATAGATGAGGATATCATCAAAGTAAACAACCACAAATTTTCCAAGAAAAGCACGCAAAACATAATTCATGAGGCGCATGAATGTACTAGGAGCATTGGTTAAACCAAAAGGCATAACTAACCATTCATACAACCCACATTTAGTTTTGAAAGCTGTTTTCCATTCATCCCCTTCTTTCATCCTAATTTGATGATAACCACTTTTCAAATCAATTTTGGAGAAATAGCAAGAACCATGCAATTCATCAAGCTTATCATCTAATCTAGGAATTAGATGTCTATACTTTATAGTGATTTTGTTGATGGCTCTGCAATCCGTACACATCCTCCATGATCCATCTTTCTTTGGTACAAGAATAACAGGTACAGCACAAGGACTCATGCTTTCCCTCACCCATCCTTTTTCCATCAGTTCTCTAACTTGTTTTTGAAGTTTTTTTGCTTCCTCGAGATTAGTTCTATAGGCTGGCCTGTTAGGGAGTACAGCACCGGGAATGAGATCAATTTGATGCTCAATTTCTCTCAAGGGTGGCAAACCACTTGGAACTTCATCCGGGAACACATCCTCAAATTCCTGCAAAAGAGATACAAAAGAACTAGGCAAAGAAGTTTGATCAATGTTAGAGTTTAAACAAACCTCCTTGTACAAAAGTACAAGCATAGGTTGATGAGAAAAACAAGCTCTCTTGATCTCACTTTCTTTTGCAATGATACTCATGTGTTTACACTCTTTTCCTGGCTCACCACTCTCTTGGTGTTTACCTTTCTTTTTTTCACTCTCTTTTTTATTGGATGCCTCACGCTCTCTAGACTGCCTCATTTTTATTTGATCCTTAAAAACTTGTCTTGGAGACAAAGGTGTAAGAGTGAATTTCTTCTTGTTGTGCACAAGTGAAAACCGGTTGGTTTATCCATTGTGGATCACCTTGCGGTCAAATTGCCATGGTCTTCCAAGAAGTATGTGTGCAGCATCCATGGGGACTACATCACAAAGTACCCCGTCCACATAATCTCCAATAGTGAATGGTACTAGAACTTGCTTGTCCACCTTCAATTCTCCATTATCACTAAGCCATTGCAACCTATATGGCCTAGGATGCTTCGATGTGCTCAAATTCAATCTTTCCACCAAAGTTGTGCTAGCCATGTTGGTGCAGCTCCCTCCATCAATGATCATGCTGCATACTTTTCCTTGATCAAGACATCTAGTATGGAAAATGTTTTCCCTTTGTGCATCATCTTCTTCTTTGGTCTGCACATTTAAAATCCTTCTAACAACTAGCAAATCACCATCATGAGGCCTAATTTCCTCACCTTCACTTTCATGCTCTAGTGATGCATCAGACTCCTCCTCAGTCTCTACCTCTCCATTATCCTTCAAAATCATTGCTCTCTTGTTAGGACATTGAGAAGCAATGTGACCCCTTCTAAGACACTTAAAGCACTTTATGTCTTGATTCTTTGAAATGCTTGTTGATGGTTGACTTTTCTTTGATTCAGCCTCTTTAGACTGAATTGCAACTGGTTGCTCCTTCTTTGGGTTGTTTCTCCAAGGACTTGAATTGGAACTTGAAGAATTTCTTCTATTTCTCCTCTTTAATTGTTACTCCACCTTGATTGCTTGATGCACCATCTCTTGAAGTTCTACATAGTGATACATCTCCACGGCATCGGCTATGTCTCGGTTAAGGCCATTGAGAAAATGAGCCATGGTTGCTTCTTGATCCTCCACAATGTTAGCTTGAATCATGGCCATCTCCGTCTCCTTGTGATACTCATCCACACTCTTAGAACCTTGAGTAAGGCTCTGCAACTTATTGTGGAGTTCCCTATGGAAATATGAAGGCACAAATCTCCTTCTCATGATTGCCTTCATCTCAGCCCATGTCTGAATTGGTTGCTCTCCATTCCTAGCTCTATCTTTCTGTAATTGATCCCACCAAACAAGAGCATAATCAGTAAATTCAAGAGCAGCAAGCTTAACTTTATTACCTTCAGAATATGTGTGACAAAAGAATATTTGCTCCACTCTCATTGCCCACTCCAAATAGGCTTGCAAATCAGACTTCCCTTGAAATGGAGGAATTTTGATGTTAATCCCTCTGAGTTCATCACCAGAATTTCTTCTTCTCCTATTGTGCCTAACAATCCTTCTTCTCCTTGTGTTTTGATCACTTGTCTCTTCCTCTTCAGATTAGTAATTTGCTTCATCTTGAGAAGCATGCTGACTAAGTGGTGCATGGTTTTCCATCCTATCCATCCTCTCATGGAGCTCTTCAAATTTTGTATTGAATAGCCGTTCTAGATGGCCAGTCAATGCTTGCATCTGTAAAGCGGATAATCCTCCATCTTGTGATGAATTTTCATTTCCTGCCATGTTAGCTAATTGAAACTGAAAAATATAAGAGCTCACAAACCTCGCAAAGTGTTTACACTCTTGAAATATGACACTTACACTCGTGTATGTCACTTAAAATTGGCTTTTGACTAAAATGTTCTCTCTAGCCTTTTTCCACTCAAACTTCCTCTTATGAGCTCTTAAGAAAAGAACCTTATCAATGATTTTTTTCAAGACAGCAAGTAGACAATCAAGTGACCAAGAAACCAACAAGAAAATATCAATGGAACAAGAGACAAAAAACGGATAGGAAAGAAATTCAACAAAGATCAAGAGGAATGAAAGGAATATCTTTGAACTCAAATTTCATAAAAAAAGAATATTGAGTCCATTTAATTCACAAATCCCTTTTTTTTCTTTTTTTACTCTGCCCAGAATTTTCATTTTTTTTTCTTTCCATTGATCAAATGTAATATCAACAAAGACAGAAATGGAAATTAGAATAACATCAAGAAATTAAGCAAAGTAAAAAGGATAAATTAAACAAGAACTTAAAGAAAACAAATTGCAAAAGTCGCACAAGATTGAGTTTGGAAAAAAAAATCGTTATATCTCGAGTTACAAAATTCAGATTTCAATGATTCAAAAACAAGATGAAAGATGAGATCCTAAACTTCAGAAAAGACCCAAGAAACACCGAAATATGATGCACAAAACTCAAGATATGAACTAAAGCAAACTGACTAATTCTGCAACTCGAAGAAGCTGGCTCTGATTACCAAATGATATGATTCAGAGGGGAAGTTTAGGGTTGTATTTGGATTTTGTTTGTTTTTAATCAAAAATGGATATAGACGCCACACTCAAGAGAAGATGAGAAGGTGAGTGATAAGTCTTGTTTTGATCGCCACAAGTTGCCTTGATAAGATCTATAGTTCTTTGCCCAAGAACAAAAGGGAAGTTCTCACAATTTGGGAGAAAACTCAAAAGAAGTCTATTCATAATCTGACTTGTGTTTGTACATTGAGTTCCTATTTGTAATCTGAAAGTTACTGTACATTGAGTTGCAGCCTCTACACATTCCACTAAACAGTAACTCCCAATAACATTGAAAACACAAGTAACTGACCTACTATCTATCATAATTGCCTAGGAACTCTTAAAAACTTGAAACTGACTTGGAAAACAACTGAAAAGCTTTTGAAATTGGAGACATTAAAAGGTGCACGAAAACTACAAGAAAATAAGACAAATTACACCTAATTAAAACTAATTATTCCAGCCCAATCTGTTTGCAACTTGATCACTCGAATTGGGCTTCATCTTGGGTCTTCAAGTGACTTCTTCATGTTGGACTTGGCTATTCTTCAAGCTGAATAAGATTGGTCCATTTTGGAAGCTCATGCTCAATTGGATTGCTCTTGGTCTTTGCTTCCATGACTAGGCCTTGCAAAGCTTCTTTTAGCCTTTTTGCTCTAGCTCTAGTCATTGGGCCATCCATGCCTTTTAATTGATCTTGAACATTATTGGCCTTAGTTGAATTCTCATCATATACTATCTGAGTCATCCATCGAACAGAAGGTATCCATTCCTAAAATCACCGGCAGCATCATCTGCACGTTCTCCTCCTCGTGCATGTCCACGCCCACGGGGTATGGCACAGGTAAGAATGAACCCACAAATGTGAACCGAGGGTGGAACTAGGCCAGCAGACGAAGCAGTAGAATTGGAAAATAAATGAATCACCGAAGGCTGAGATGGCTCCAAACGGTAGGATCCCATGGCATAAGTCTGGTATGATGACTCTGAATGATCTATCTCTATCAAAGCAGTCGATGTCAACCGAGTGTCAGAGTCGGAATCCTAATCCGTCAGGTACCTTAGAGGATGAAAAGGCGGATGGATATCATCCATGGTAATGTCCTCAAATAGCTCATGAAGGCAAAAGAACGGACTCATCACAGGTGGATAAAACTGGCGACTATGAAACATGTAGACCCGCATCGTTGCCTGAGCAGTCAGAATAGAAGCATCACCGGGAACTCAACGAAGATCATCTAAAGATGACACAGAAACATAGGAATGAGAAATGCTAGATTTCTTAGTAGGATCGTGACTAGACAAACACTGCATCATTGTCATTGTCCCAGCCACTTCAGGTTTTAATATAAAAATAGCGAGCAGATATAAGTTCAATTGTTAATGATTTTTGAAAACATAGATCCCAAAGCGGGTTGCTTTTAACATAATATCATAGACATAACATCATAAGTAAACATACATACGAAAGCATAGAATAAACATTCATAATGCCTATGGACAACGTAGATACATGCACTGTCATGCAACCTCATTGACTTAACCATGGTTTTACTTTAACTTTACTTTCATTCTTAGCACGTACTTAACTTTCTTTACTTTTACTTTGAAATAGACTGCTTTTGAACATGAGCTCATTTCGTGACCGTCGTCATGCAGTACTAACCAAATTAGACTAAGCTGATAATAGTTGCCTCTAAGTTGGAGGGTCCTCTATGTCACCTTGCCTCTCCCATAAAGTTCCTTAAGTCTTTGTGAATCACCGTCTCTCACTTTCCTTACTGAAGTGATTGAAGGGTCATATCCCATTCTTTCTTTTCTTATCATTATACTTCACATGCATAGTACTTCTTGACAAGACACATGCAATGATATGACTAAGTCCATAATTTTGATGGAAATCCGGCAATGTGACAGTTAGACTGGAGCTTCCCCAAAATGCCAATCATGAAACTTTCAACCAACAGTCCACTACCTTCTAAAGTGCAAATTTATAAATTTATGACTTAAAGTTACTTTCTTGATTATAATTTAAAACTTTATGAAAGGACTTGTATTCAAGAGTCTATCTTTAAAACATGAAGTGACAAGTTATCATTTTTCTAACCTAAAAAGGCTTCATATTTGAAAAAGCTTAGACTTTTACATATATTCTTGTCTCCAAGACAAGACAAAATAAAACTTTATAAGAGCACAAAACTTACGCCACTTTTAAGGTTTCAAGTAACAAATGTTTTGAAATTTCATGCATCAAGAATGTGTTTAGTGTAACATCCACCACGAGTCCTGACTTTACCTTCAAATTTCCGTGATTTTTGACTTCATTTCCGATTTCCGACTTCATCTTCAATTTTGATTATTCCCATTTTCCGATTTCATGTTCTAGTTTCAAATTAACTAGAGTGGTTTTCGAGTTCCAATCTACAACTTCGAGTTGTACATAATTTCCGACTTTCAGGATTTGGGTATAAGGTTTCCTATTATGGTACCAACTTCCAAGTTTATGTAAAAATCCCGACTTCCGAGTTTAAGTATTTTAGGTTTAGGTTTAGGTTTGATATTCTTGCTGATGACTTTCGATTTCAAAGTGTTTTATGTGCTTGTGATTCCGATTTCCGACATTAATCTATATTGGTCTTCCAAGTTATGAATGATTCCGAATTCCTGAGTTCCGACCTTAACCATAGTATTCCTCATTTTCGACTTACGACTTAATGTTTCAAAACAAGTTGTACATGGTTTCCGCCTTCCGAGTTGATAGTAATGGTCACAAGTACCGACCTCCGGGTTTAATGTTACGAGATCCGACCTTAGAGTTGAACTCAACTATAACGGACATGAGTTCAGATGTTTGAGTTGATTTCCAAGTGTTACACGAGTTCCGATGTCCACGTTTATCCCAGGAGCTTTCCATTTCTGTTGATGCTCTCGAGTTTGAATTGGGAGTTCCGAGATTATGTGATTGTATGATTTCCGACATCAGACTTTACTTCCAAGTTTCAAATAAACCAGACATGATTTCTGATATTCGATTTCATTCCGAGTGTCAAATAAATTGCACGAGTTCCGACTTTAAGCAAAATCGAGACGAGTTCCGATTTTAAGTACAACGAAAGCGAATTCCACTTTTGGGGCGACGTGGAGAGTAATTTAGCCACAACAGCGAGAGACATGGCCGAACTTCAATCACAAAATTTCAACCAATCAATACTCACAATTCCAACTACCCTCATGTATTTAAGTCAGACTCTTCTTCTCACTTTTGACTGACTTGCACTTCCCTCTCCCTCTTGCTCCAGCCCTCTTCTTCTCTTCCCCTCTTAACCTACTCCATCAAATCTCCAAGCTTAGTCAAGGATCCATTAATCCAAACTCAAAGTCAGCAAGATCACACCTAAAGGAGGTAGGATTCCATTTCTATTCTTAAATTCTTTGAATTGTGGCTGCATGAAATTTTACTCTTCTTCATGTATTTGATGATATGTTGGATGTATATGATGGATTATGGTTGAATTAATATGAAATCTTGAGCTGGAATTAAGGTTAGAAGAGGAAAAATAGGAGAAGTGGAGGATTGAGATGCTGCCTGAGTAAGAAGTCCCACGGCAATCTGGATGGCAGAGTGTACGGCTCCGCCTACAACCAGTTAAATCCAATTAAACTATTTTTATATGGAAGTAGACATTCAGGGATTTCCATACATATATCATATAAGGCCATTGGATTAGTATTGAGAGAGATATGAATTTTTGAAGGATAACCTAGGAATTAGGACTTTCATCCGAGCAATGTGACTTAAGAAGGGTGCAACTCAGCCTACACAACTCTAAATTGAGTGAAACTAACTTTGTTAGAAAGCTTACACATAGGAGAACATCCCATGATGAAATTCCAAGTTTTTTATGATCCCATTTGTTCCCAGTGGTTCGAGGAATTGCCCTATGTCCAAATCAGGCCAAAATAGGGTAGTTCAGGAAAGTCAGATTTCAGGACTTATAACTTAAGCCATAATAAAGCAAATGAAATGAAACTTAATGGAAATGAAAGTTTGTCCTGTTAGCTTTGATATAACACCAATTTCGTATGATTTGGATTTGCTTTGGATTTTTAGTGAATTTTTACTTCCAAGAGTATAATTCAGACCAGTGACCGAATAGGCTTAGGCAAAATTTGTATATCTTGAGCTACACATATCAAAATGAGATGGGACTAAAAGAGTTGAAAACTAGACACATAAGGCTATGACATATCCAAAATTGAGATTTAAATGAGTTGAATAGAAGTAAATGTGGATTAGATAAAATTCGGGCAGAACTGAATAGAATTGGCAAAAATGACCACATTGATGGTTTCACAAGTGATTAGTGAACATATGAGACTTGAGTTGACGGTTGTAAGTTTTACCTTGATCGATATGTTAGATTGATTATACTGCTATAACTGATTTGTCCGTGAGAACTGGCACTATTCATAAGGAAACGGATCTGATCCGTTATGCTGCCGAATATACGGCAAAAGTCTATGAAACTATGAGTGTTTATATTACAAGAAATTTATGATATGAACAGCTATACAATTATGACTATGTATGTGGAAATTCTATATGCAAGAATGATATAAGTATGATATGAGGTATATGAAAATAAATGATGAAGCATATATATGAGTATATTCAGCATGTCTATGCTTGATTATGCATGAGAATGAAAAGACATAAGTATATTAAATTTGAATCCCTTCACTTGGAGGCAGTTGCACATTGAATCCCTCCCTGTGAAGGTAGTTAAAAGATAAAGATGTCAATCCCTTCACTTGGAGGCAATTGCATATTGAATCCCTCCCTGTGAAGGCAGTTAAAACTATGAGATCCCTCTACCTTGGAGGCACGTGGTTAGATGAGATCCCTCTATATTGAAGGAACGTGGTCAGATGAGATCCCTCAATTTGAGGTACATGACCAGAAGAGATCCCTTCAATTCGAGGCACGTGACCAAAATGAGATCCCTCCAAGACTAGAGGCACGTGAATCCCTTTGTGGGTTAGTCTGTGTGACGACGGTCACGAGATGAGCTGACGAGCTCACTCTTAGATCAGACTACCCAAGGGCAGTAAAGATTAAAGACTAAAGATTAACGCATATGCAAGCACCCCACTCACATGAGGCATGGCATCGACCCAGCTAGTGTGAGTATAGGGGACATGGCTTACATGAGGTATGGCATGACCCAGCTAGTGTAAGTACCGAAAATTCATGGTGGCATGTAAAGATTTTATGATGAAAGATATTATGATGAGTCTATATTCCTAAGGAATGTAACATGGCGATCACGTTCTGACGGGGTATGACATGGCAATCATACTATGAAATATGGCATGATTAGCAGAAGATAAAGAAAGAAAAGTAAATTTTATGTATTTACATAACCTCAATTACAAGTAAAGTCATGTGTAGATGTTATATCTCCAGTATATTGATGCTATAGTATCTTAATATGCTGCAGTTATTATTCATAGTATAATTCATGAATTGACTTTGTATGGGCTCTCCCAAATGCCAAGCGTATGAGTAAAATGAATTTTGCTTCGGATAATTTATTTTCGAACTATAAAATATAACAGCTTGTATAACATGTTCACCTCTTTCATAATAAACCGAAGCAAACTGGAGATGACAACGATGACATTATGTATGATACTTAGAGAACCCTACTAAGAATTTAAAAATTCTCACTCCTATTTCCTTCTATTTCCGTGTTATCTCCAGATAGTTTAAGAAGTTCCAAAGATGGCTGAAGTTGCTGTCAGATAAGGTCCGCTCAGGTAACAGTAACAACTCCAGGGTGTGGTACTATGACCTAAGCATAATACTGTACTTGAGAGGGTATTACATTTAGTCTTGTCAAATCAAGAGAAAATGATAAAGATGACAACTTTTCTAATCATAAGCACCACCATAAGAAGATAAATAGCTTTCAACACAAACATCACCAAGAACACCAAGATCTCATGCAACAAGAAAGGAAACTAGAAAATTTGAAGCACTTAAAGAAAGGAACTTTTCAAAAAAAAATCAAGAATAATTCATGAACAAGAACATGAGCATATTTTACCACAAATAGAAACTTTTGCTCTTGAAGAGCATGAATGATTTTCTCAAGCTTTCACTTGAAGATCTTGGTCATGAGATGAACCAAGCTTCAAGCCTTCTTGAGTAAACAAAAGAGAAGAGTAGATATCACTACCTAAGTTGAAAATGGAGTCCTTGAAGGAGAAAAAGAAGATGAAGAAGACTCCTTCTTTGATGATGGTCGTGGCTTTTTTGAGAGGATGAAGATGGAAGCTCTTAAGTTCTTTTGAAAATGAGGCTTGCAGTGTTTAGATCTTTTCTCCAAAGACCCGATATGGTCTTTGAAGGGCTTAGTGAGAGATTTTGATTATGGTGGTCATGGAGAAAGGAGGAAGAAGAAGAAAGAATGTAGAGAAAGGTTGGAGAACTTCTTAAAAAAGAAAGGATTTTAGAGAGAAAATGGAAGTTGAAAAATGAAGTGAAGGTGTGTGCATGTGGGTGTGTTAGTCATAACTTCTATGAGGGTGAGGAGAAGATATTTACTTAATTTTGTGTTAATTAAAGTTTAGGCAGACAAATAGGATGTTGGAGGAGACAAAGAGTGGTCAACTCTTACACAAAGTATTCTTGTCTCATGCTGTTGTGCTTTTACGACATCACCTTTGCTTTATTCTCTAGTTGACTAAATTTGAATTTAATCATGTGATTAAGTGCTCTTGAAACTTAATTAACATGATTAAGCAAGGATTAGTTATTAACACACAGGAACATGATTACGAAAATTAAACTCAATTATCCTTAATTAAACTCGATTAAGCTAATTAAGGGTGATTAGTACTTAATTAAGCTATTAAGGGTTTGACTTGCTTAATTAGACATTATCTAATCTCAATTAAGCATTCTTTTGACTTTTCTCATCGAGTTAATTCATAGACACTTAGTTAATCCCTTAATTAAGCGTTAATCTCATAATTTCCCATTGAGTGCCTAATTACTCAGGGTTACTTAGGTAATTTAACACGACAGGAAATTGAGGATGTTACATTTCTCCTCACCTTTAAAAAGAATTTTGCTCTCAAAATTCGTTACCTGAAAACAAGTCAGGATACTCATTCCTCATCTCGGACTCTAGCTCCCACGTATATTCTTCCATATTTCCTCTACCCCAAGCCACCTTGACCAAGGGTACTATCTTATTCCTTAGCTATTTTACCCCACGATCCATGATTCGAAACAATAGTTGATTGAAGGTTAAGCCCTCCCTTAACTATACACTTACAGGTTCAAGTAGATGACTTGGATCAGAATGGTATTTTCTTAACTGGGACACATAAAAAACATCATGAAGGTTTGACAAATTCAGAGGTAAGGCCATTTGATAAGCAACTGGCCCGACACGTTTCAGAATTTGATAGGGGCCAAGAAAACGAGGGCTTAACTTTTTTACCTTTATGGCTCTACCTATACCAGTCATAGGAGTGATTTTCAAGAGCACATGTTTTCCTTCTTGGAACTCTAGAGGCTTTATCCTTTTATTTGCATAACTCTTTTGATGGCTCTAAGCCGTAAGGATTCTATCCCTAATCCTCCTTATTTGCTCTGTGGTCTGCCTCACAAGAGCAGGTCCTAATAAGCTCTGCTCACTCGATTCAAACCAACACAGGGGAGATTGGCACTTTTTTCTATACAAAGCTTGATAGGGTAACATACCAATACTTGCATGATGACTGTTATTATAGGCAAACTCAATCAAAGGTAAGTATCTATCCTAACTTCCTCGATTGTCCAACACACAGGCTCTCAACATGTCCTCTAAAGTTTGGATAGTTCTCTTTGACTGTCCATCCGTCTAGGGGTGATAAGCTGTACTTTGGCAACGCCTCATCCCAAATGCCTTTTGCAAGGCCCCCCAGAATCTAAAGGTAAACCTCGGGTCCCTATTCGAGATTATGGTTGAAGGTATACCATGTAGCCTTACTATCTCTTGGACATACAGTTGGGCTAACATTTCCAAAGGATAAGTAGCTTGAATGGGCAGAAAGTGAGCAGACTTGGTTAATCCGTCAACAATTATGCCATATCACATCAAAACCAACTTGCATTTTGGGTAAACCCATTACAAAGTCCATAGAGATACTTTCCCATTTCCATTTTGGGATCTCTAATGGTTGCAACATAGCATAGGGCTTTTGGTGTTCAATTTTTACCTTCTGGCAAGCTAAACACTTATTTACCAACTCCGCAATGTCCGTCTTCAATCCCGGCCAGCAGAGCATCTTCTTAACATCTTGATACATCTTGTTACACTAGGGTGTATGGTGAATGGCTCTTGCAGGCCTCCTCCAATATCCTTTTTTGGAGGTCACCACTCGCAAGTAGACCAATTCTCCCTTCGAACCTCCATAGTCCATCTGTACCTCGAGCAAAACCCTTCAACTTTCCTTCTTCCACAATGCTAAGGTTTTTAAGAAATCCTCTTCCTTACTTTGGGCTTGAGCAATTTGACTCTTGAAATTGCTTGTCACCCTAAGCTGATTCAATCTTAAACTATGGGGGTTTAACACCACTCCGAGGTTAAGATCTCTAAAGCTCCTTACTAGCTTATCCTCCTTGACCATCATCCATGACGCATGCAAAGATTTCCGACTTAGAGCGTCAACCATCATAGTGGCCTTCCTAGGATGATAGTTTAACCTAAACTTATAATCCTTTGAAATCTCCATCCATTTCCATTGCCTTATATTCAACTTGTAACACCCTACTACTACCATACTATGCTTAAGTCATTTTATGGCATTACTAGTTGTTACTCTTATCTAACGGAAGTTCTTATCTTTGAAATTAGCATAATATACGAAAATAGCATATAATTTTTTTTTCTTGTAAAACCTTTATGCTTGAAAACTGAGCCTTTAAGCGCTTACTTACTCGTATACATATGAAAGTTGCTCTTTATATCGCTGAGTTACTAATAAGATATACAACAAAATGGAAACAACATAACACAATACATTAAACCAAGAATGTAAGCATAGATAATCAAGGTCATCGTTACACTTCATAAGTATCACATATGTAATAGGTCAAATTAAGTAGCATGACTTCCTACATGCTCTTAATTACACATAAACTGCCCAACTAGGGCTCTTGAGAAAATGAAAATGCTATGCTACTATCTCGATCCTCCTTAGCTAGGTGAAGAAATATGGCAGCTTCTCGTCTTATCTAGTCAGGTACCATCAGAAGTGTTACCATGGATGCCATTAGCTCTATCTGAAGACGACACAGAAACATAGTAGTGAGAAATACAGGTTTTCTCAATAGGATTGTGACTAGACAAACACGGTGTCATCGTCATCATCCCAGCCAGTTCGGGTTTGATTATAAAAATAGTAGATAGATATAGGTTCAATTTTAACAATTTCTGAAGATATAAATCCCGAAGTTGATTGCTTTTACGTTTATCATCATATTCATAACATCATACATAGGCATACCTGCTAATACATGGGATAAATATTCATAATACGCATGAGAAATATAGAAACATTCATGACTATGCAACTCATCAACTTGACCATGGTTCTACTTTGACTTTACTTTCATTTTTAGCATGTGCTTAACATTCTTTACTTTCCTTTAGAATAGACTACTTTTGGACATAAGCTCATTCCCTGACCGTCATCACGCAATACTAAACCAAATCAGACTAAGCCGATATTGGTTACCCCTAAGTTGGAGGGTCCTCTATATCACCCTTGCCTCCCTCATAGAGGTTCCTTGTGGATTGCGTCTCTCACTTCCCGGAAGTGATCGATGTAACATCCCCAATTTTGTCTAAGCTAATTAGCTCAATGATCCTGGCTAATTAGAGAGGTGAACGATTAATTGAGAACTAATCGGCTAATCTCAGTGAGCAAAAGCTTAGTAAATTGAGTCAAGTCAATAATTGAATCATAATGTACTAAACATTTTAATTAAAATCTAATTATTCGAACATCATTAATTTGTAACTTAGAA
This sequence comes from Pterocarpus macrocarpus, assembly GCA_031439585.1. Classification (NCBI taxonomy): domain Eukaryota; kingdom Viridiplantae; phylum Streptophyta; class Magnoliopsida; order Fabales; family Fabaceae; genus Pterocarpus; species Pterocarpus macrocarpus. Next base: position 34,733,855 of record CM062520.1, read on the forward strand.
ATATAATTAAGCTAATCCAATCTTATTAATCAAGTACAAGACAATTGTTTTGCCTTAATCAATTGAGATAGATTAATTCTTACACCCTAATTACATAATATATAAGATCAATTCTTTTAGAAGAAAAATGTCTTAAAAGTGTAATTAACCGAAATCGGTTAAAGAACAATTTAACTAGTCAAATTCATTAACAACTTAGGTAATTCTAATAGCTTTAAAAATTATAAAATTGCTCCTAATTGATGCACCAAATTTCGGCCAAGGACAAGAGCAAAATCCAACCATCCATTTGCCTTCTCATGCACTCTTAGATCAAGGGTCTAGGGTAGTAGTATCTCTTTAGTCAAGACAAGAGAAGTACTTTCCTCCATCAAGATTGTGCCATTTGGAGTGATCATATTCATCCAAGCCAATCCCAAGGGCTGTAACATCCTAATAAACCCATACTACGCCTAAGTCGTATTACGGCGTTTTATTAGTTGTTACTTATGCTCGTAGAAAATTAAACTCCATTTATAAGTCAAATTACGTGGAAAATACGGTAAATAAATTTTTTTTTTTTGAAATACATTGTCGCATTGCAGCATTTTGGAAAGTAAAGCCTGGAGTGAGAAGATAGCTATAAATGAGCGTGTCGCATACATACAAACCGTAAAATAAAGGAACAATGGATAAGTAGAAATGTAATACATTCATCTTACTAGAATAACCATACATATATAAAGTCTCATAATAATCAACAATACATAAAAAGGAGACTCATGGCCATGCCATGGCCCCAAAGTATCGAATATAAACAAATATGACAAGGTACGTTACAAAATGAAATACATAGGATAAGGAACACAAATTAAAATAGGCTCATGTAGACACATGTTGATTTCTCTGCCCCTTCTGTGCCCTTCGATCGGATGGACTCAAGTCCTCGAGTGCTTGGTCACCCTCGCTCCTCGACCTCGGGGGACGTGAGGAGTACGGATAATGCGAGGGTGCCTGCTGATCACCTCAATGCGACGAACGCAACGACCTGGAGTATAACTGGCCACCAAAGAACGCTCCTCAGAGGGATTGGGCCATAACTCTCTCATTTTAGGTCCAAATTAAGCAAATTGGGTGTCCATTTAAAGCTAAGAGGCAGAGGATTAAGTTAGGCTGAAGGGTATTTTTGAATTTTGACATTTGAGGTCTGATAAGTAAAGAGAAAAGAGAGACGTGAAAGAGAACTTATATCTCCAACATTTTTCATTTTTTCTTTCTTCTCTTCTCCTCTCCTCTTCTTTTCTTTTTCTTTTCCTTTCATTTTGTAAGATACTTGTTTTGGGTTCTATTTTGTAACCTTCATTGCTATGGAGGAGTAGGATTTCAAGCTAGTTCAAGGAGACTTCAAGGGCATTATGGTTGTAATCTTGAAACCCTATGCTTGAATTTCAATCATGTTTGTTTTCTTGATTCTTTGCCCTCTTTTATTTGTAAATTGGCATTGAATGGTATTGATATGTGAGTTTATGAATGAGGAATTAGTTGGGTGATTGCTAATTGGTCAATTGGTATGAACTTGATTAGTTAAAGAATTAGGACTTGGGTTTGGGTTCAAACCTAGGCTAATACAATTGGGGCTAGAAATTAACATAGGTTAATTAGAGTTGAGGTCTCAATTATCTAATCAATTATGTGTTAGTTGAATTCCTAAAGTTCTCTAGGTAGAATTGTGGAGTTGTTAGTAGAGGTCCCTCTAATAACTCAAATTAGTCGCACTCCGTGTGTTTGATATATTGTGTGTTAATGATTGATTCACCTTATGCCTAAGGAACTCTTTGAACTAGTGTTTTTATTTTCATCTAATTTTCTTTTATAGCTTATTGATTGCATGTTTGCACATACCCCCTTGTCACTTAACTAGATAGCAACAACATCTTTGTAAGACGATCTTGGTTGCACTATACTTCAAATTTAGTGTAATTAAGTATTTTAAAATTGTAATTTGGAGCAGGCTGCAACACTTGCTGCCAGCAACAAAGGCAAGCAGCCTCAAAAGCTTCTTCCAAATCCAACTTGCATGAAGTGCGGTAGGAATCACGATGATCGGCTGTGTTTGGCAAGCCAGAATGTCTACTATGGGCATGGCAAGCCAGGCCACAAAATTTATGAGTGCCCAACTAGGAATCCACCTCAGCCATCTCGACCTCAGCGTCAAGGACGGGTTTTTACCATGGATGTGGAGGAAGCTGATAAGTCCGAGGGGCTAATCCAAGGTACCTGCGAAGTGGACGGTGAGACCCTAACTGTACTTTATGATTCAGGTGCCTCACATTCATTTATTTCTCATAATTGTGTGGCTGTTTTGCAATTGTCAGTTTCTGAATTGCCTTATGATTTACTGGTTTCTACTCCTACTAATGAACTTGTTAAAACTAGTCAAGTTTGCATCAATGTTCCTCTTCGAATTGAGGGTAGAGCCTTTGTAGCCAATTTGATTTGCCTTCCTCTCTCTGGACTTGACATAATTTTGGGCATGGACTGGCTTTTTGCCAACCGAATCATGCTCAATTGCTCTGATAAGATGGTGGTATTCCCCTCTGTCTCATTTTCTGAATCGCAAGCCTCAACACTCTTCTACCTGAACTCTTTATTAGTAAACTATAGTGGGTCGAAAAGTCAAGGATACATCCTCCTGTCAGCTAACATGACAGAAGTTGAACAGAAATTAGAGGAGATCCCGGTTGTTGAGGAATATCCTGATATTTTCCCAGAAGATATTCTCGAATTCCCTCTTGAAAGAGAAATTAAATTCACCATCGAATTGGTTCCAGGTGCAAGACCAATATCTATAGCTTCATATCGAATGTCACCTTTGGAACTGACAGAGCTAAAGAGACAGATCGAGGAGCGTTTGGAAAAAGGATTCATAAGGCCAAGCGTGTTGCCTTGGGGAGCTCCAGTCTTGTTAGTCAAGAAGAAAGATGGGAGCATGCGTCTATGTGTGGATTATAGGCAGTTGAATAAAGTGATGATCAAGAATAAATATCCACTGCCAAGGATTGATGATCTCATGGATTAGCTACAAGGTTCAATGGCATTCTCCAAGATCGATCTGCCCTCCGGATATCATCAAATTCGAGTTCGGGAATAAGATATTCCTAAGACAGCCTTTCAAACTCGTTATGGGCACTACGAGTACACTGTGATGTCTTTTGGACTGACCAACGCACCAGCAGTATTCATGGATTACATGAATCGAATATTCCGCTCATACTTGGACAAGTTTGTAGTGGTTTTCATTGACGACATACTTGTCTACTCGAAGACGGAGCAAGAGCATGCGGAACACTTACAGCTAGTTCTGCAAATTTTGAGAGAAAAGAAACTTTATGCTACGTTATCCAAATGCAAATTTTGGATGAAAGAAGTAAAATTTCTCGGCCATGTAGTGTCTTAAGGAGGAATTTCAGTGGATCCCAGTAAAGTAAAAGCGATTCTAAATTAGGAAAGGCCGACCATAGTCACTGAAGTCAGGAGTTTTCTGGGCTTAGCTAGATATTACAGGCGATTCGTTAAGGATTTCTCTCGTATAGCCTTGCCCCTGACCAAGCTAACCAGGAAGAATGTCTCATTCAAGTGGACGCCGGAGTACGAACGGAGTTTCCAAGACTTGAAGAGGAGGTTAACTACGACACTAGTGTTGGCCTTACCAGACCCTCAAGGACCATTTGAAGTCTATTGTGATGCGTCCAAACAAGGATTGGGGTGCGTGTTGATGCAAACCAGAAATGTAGTCGCTTACGCCTCTAGACAATTAAAGCCGCATGAAAGGAATTATCCCACGCATGATCTCGAACTAGCTGCAGTTGTATTTGCCTTAAAGATATGGAGACATCACCTATATGGTGTAAGGTTCGAAGTCTTTTCTGATCACAAGAGTTTAAAATACCTCTTTGATCAAAAGGAACTAAATATGAGGCAGCGGAGGTGGATGGAACTTCTTAAGGACTATGAATTTGAATTGAAATACCATAGAGGTAAGGCAAACATTGTGGCAGATGCTTTGAGTAGAAAATCTCTGACTATAGCTTGGATGATGATCAAAGAGACGGAACTTATTGAAAGCTTCCGAAATCTTAATTTGGGAATCCTTATAACTCCCAAGGCCCTTCAGCTACATCAAATTAAGATAGCCAGTAGCTTTAAGGAGCTGATTTGGCAGGCACAGCAGCAGGATGCTAATCTTCAACATACGATCAATCTCGTGCAATCAGGGAAATTAACGGGTTTTGCTCAGGATAAGGAAAGCATCTGGCGACATCATGATAGGGTATATGTACCCGAGGGGAATGATCTCTGGAGAAAAATCTTGGAGGAAGCACGTAAGAGTGAATTCACTGTACATCCTGGCATTACTAAGATGTATCAAGATCTTAAGAAGATGTTTTGGCGGCCAGGCATGAAGTCAGACGTAGCGAGCTTCGTGAGTAAATGCTTGGTCTGTCAAAAGGTGAAAGCGAAACATCAGAAACCCTCCAGGATGCTTCAAACCTTGGAAATCCCTGAGTGGAAATGGGAGAGTATCTCTTGTACCACTTGTTAATGTATATGCTTGGTTTTGATGATGCCAAAAGGGTGATAAACGGCTGCAATCAAAGAGCTTGAAGATCCTTGAAGACAAATGGGTTCAAGCATCGTTGGTATAAATTCTTATGCCATAGGTTCTTTTTTGTTAACAGCTTTTCTATTAATAGTTCTCATGGCAAAACTTTTTGAAACTTTATAACTCGTGTTTTCAAAAATGTTTTCTTAAACAAGCTACCAAGTTAGATATTGTTTTTTTTGAAAACATATTATAAAATTCTAAATAATTTGTCTTAAAGTTGTTTATGGAAAATATGTTTTTGTTTAAATTAAGCAAATGCATGTTTTAGTAAAGTATAATCGATTACATAAAGTTTTAAATCGATTACGTTCGTTAAAATTTTCAAAAAGTCGTTACAACCGCGTTTTTTTTTAAGCTGTAATCGATTACCATCATCTTGTAATCGATTACCATTCTGTGTTCATTTGTAATCGATTACCACAAAGTGTAATTGATTACCACATTCAAAGACTTGCCCAAAAATTAGTTATTTTACAATGGTAATCGATTACCAAAGTCCTGTAATCGATTACCACGAGCCCTAACTGCAAAAAACGGCTAGTTATGAAAAGTCATGTTCGTTGGCTACTTTTCTCAAACGGCTAGAACGAAATCTGAAGCCTATAAATAGCCATTCATAACACATTTTTGAAAAAAACATAAAAAAAGGGTTGAAAACTCTTAATCAACTTTTTCCATTCCTTGATTTCTAACTCAGATTTCTGTGGCCAAAAAGAGTTGCTATTGAAAAGCTTCTTAGTACCTCAAGTTGTATTATTTTCTCTTTTAGAGAGTGGTCAATTTCCTTTATTCTGTATCAAACTGTAAGAGGGTGAGGCATCCCTCAAGAAAGAAAAAGGGTGAGGTATCCCTCTTTGGTTGTGAGAAACTCAAACACTAGGGTGAGGGATCCCAAAAGTGTGAGTTCTCAAGTATTGTAAAGGTTTTAAAACCTTGAAGAATTTGACATAGTGAGAAATCCTGAGTTGATTGCTTGGGGACTGGACGTAGGCCACAAAGGGTGACCGAACCAGGATAAATCTGAGTTTGCTCTTCTCTACCTTTATCTTTTACTTAATTGCAAGTTAAATTCATACTGTTTATTGTTGAAGTAATTTAAAACTTGCATTAATTTTCAAATAGTTAATCACTTAATCACCTATTTTCTAATAAGATTTAAAAGAAAGATATTTTTGGGAAAAGAATTAGGATAAACTTTAGAACTTAATTCACCCTCCTCTTAAGTTCTTGAGGCCACTTGGTAACATCTCCATGGATTTTGTGATGGGATTACCAAGAACGCCAACAGGATATGATGCCATATGGGTCGTTGTGGATAGATTGACCAAATCCGCTCACTTCCTACCCATTCGAGCAAATTATCCGTTGGAAAAATTGGCACAACTGTACATTCAAGAGATTATAAGACTGCACGGAATCCCTTCGACCATTATCTCTGATCGGGACCCCAGGTTTACTTCATGATTTTGGGGAGCCTTACAAAAGACCAGTGCTAAGTTGTGCCTAAGCACTGCATATCACCCCCAAATTGACGGCCAAATAGAAAGGACAATTCAAACCTTGGAAGATATGTTGTGAGCCTATATACTGGAGCAACGCGAGAATTAGGATCGATACTTACCGCTGGCCGAATTTGCATACAACAATAGCTATCACGCTAGCATCGGTATGGCTCCTTACGGAGCATTGTACGGACGGAAGTGCCAATCTCCCCTATGTTGGTATGAAACAGGAGAATCAACTCTATTGGGGCTTGTTTTAGTTGAGCAGACCACTGAGCAGATCAAGAAAATATGGAGCAAGATGCTTACCACTCAAAGCCGCCAAAAGAGTTACGCGGATACCAGGAGAAAGCCTCTGGAATTTCAAGAAGGAACCACGTATTTTTGAAGGTTATGCCTACAACGGGGAAAGGTAGAGCCATTAAAGTCAAGAAGTTAAATCCTCGCTTTATTGGTCCCTTCCAAATCTTGAGGCGAATCAGATTTGTTGCATATCAAGTTGCTTTGCCTCCACATTTGTCAAACCTTCATGATGTTTTCCATGTTTCCCAACTTAGAAGATATCAGCCTGACCCTACACACATGCTAGAACCCGAATCAATAAAGTTAAAGGAGGACCTAACCTTCCATGCCTGACCAGTAGCGGATTGTAGAACGAAGCGTGAACAACTTCAAAACAAATCCGTGCAGCTAGTAAAGGTAGCGTGGGGAAAAGAAGATGCTGAAGACTACACTTGGGAACTAGAATCAGACATGAGGAAAGAGTATCTTGGACTATTCTCAAGCACTAAATTTTGAGGACAAAATTTTTTTTTAAGGAGGGTGGTAATGTAACGTCCTATTTCCGACTTCCGACCTCATTAGTATTCACGATTTCCGACTTCATCTCAAAGTCTTATGGACTGTCTGGATTTTCCGATTTCCGACCTTATGTACGTATGTATGAGTTCCGACCTTAGGCTTAGAATGGACACGAAATCCGACATCCGAGTTTATTTCAAGCAGGAGTGAATGCGAGATCAGATCTCTGAATTGGTCTCCAAGTTCGACTCAAAATTGCACGAGTTCCGATCTCGAGTTTATTACCAAGAGCTTTCATTTCTCTATTTTCCCCGAGTTCCGAGATCGTGGTACACAAGATTGATGTTTTGAATTCCGATCTTCGGTGTTATGCTTAGAATCGATTCAAGTTTACCTAATTTCCCAACTTCCGAATTTAAGTGCTTGGTTTCACATCCGACTTTGCTTTCAAGTTTCGAGTAAACCAGACAATATTTCCGAGTTCCGATTTCATCTCCAAGATGTGCACGAGTTCCGACTTTAAGAAGAGTACGAGTTCCGATGTCATTTTCAGAATATACTAGAGCCGAGTCCCACTTTTAGGCGACGTGGAGAGAAATTTTGCCACACAAAGAGGACGACGTAGAGAACATTTTGATCACAAAAAGAGGGAAAGGTTGGCTGAAATTCAGCCTTGTGTTTTGGAGCCAATCAAAACCTTTCAAGTTAACTACCACTCATGCTTATATAACATATTCTCCTCCTCTCATTCAGACCCATTTCTTATGTTGCCTTCTCCCTCACTTCAGCTATCTTTTTCTCTTCTTCACTCACCCAACTCCATCCAACTTTTAAATTCAACCAAGTTCCAGCTATAAACTCAAGCTTAATAACAAGAGGTAGAGGTTTTCTTCTTGCTTGATTTTCTGACTCTTGGATGATTGGTGGTGATTTTATTCCTTAATTTTGATATGTTGATTGACTGATTATGATGAATTATAGCTAGTTTATTGGCTGTTTGTGAGATTAAAACTGAATTGGAAACAAGAAAGGATGAAGATAGGAAGAGTTGAGAGGCTGGAAAACTCAAAACCCTCGGCAGTCCGTACGGCGGAGTGTACGGCTTTACCTCCCACCATTTAAAATTGATGAAACCATTTTTATGTGAAACTAGACATCTAGGGCTTTTCATACATATATCATATAAGGCCATTGGATTAATAGTGAGAGAGATATGAATTTTTGAAGTTTAACCTAGAAATTAGGACACTCACCCAGGCAGTATGGGTTGAAAAGGGTGTAACTCACCCTATACAACTCCAAATTGAGTGAAACTAATTTTGTTGGAAAGCTTACACTTAGGAGAACATCATCCAAAGAAATTATGAGTTTGTTATCATCTCATTTGTTCCCAGTGATTTGAAGAAATTACCCTATGTCTAAACTAGGCCAAAACAGGGCAGTTTAGGAAGGTTAAGTTTCAGGTCTTATAACTTGAGCCCTACTAAGAGACATGAAATGGAAATTTTTGCATATGAAAGGTTGTCCTATTAACTTCGATATGAGACCAATTTCGTATGATTTGAGCTAGTTTTCGATTTTTAGTAGATTTTTACTTTTGAGTGTACAATTTTGGCTAGCCATAGGGCAGGCCGAGATAAAACCTGAATAACTTGAGTTATCGTTATTAACATTAGATGGGACCAAAGAGGTTAGAAAATAGACACATAACACTTTAACATATCCAAAATTGAGGTCCAAATGAGTTAATTAGAAATTATGCATGATTTACAAAAATTGGGTGAATGATTTATGTTGAGGCTGTAATTCTGTCTTATGAGTTCCATGATGAATTGTGCATGCAATATTGTAATCTCTATGAGAAATTGGTATTCTGATGTACTGGCACTATTCATGGAAAGTGGACATGTTCCATTATGCCGCCAAAATTTCGGTAAAGTATATGGATAAGTTATAAAATACATGTAGATGCATGTGCATTTTCAAGAAAGCTATGAAAGTTATGTTATGATGGAAGTTCCATGATACTTGGGCCAGCCCTGGATAAAAAAGTTAAGGGGAATAGATCGGTGGGAACATCGGGAAAAGTAAACCCGGCAATTTCCGTATAGGAACGAGCTCGATTCTGAAAAGCAGACTATTACCTAGGAGTCTAAAATGGCCAAGAACTCCCAGGAGACCAAGTAATAGAAAATGATGAAAAGTTTATAAGGAAAGGAAAAGTTTATAAGGAAAGGTTCAAGAGCAAGTTTTGTATGATTGCATTATTGTTTGTTAAATTCGCTTACTGCCATATGTTCAATATTCCGAGTATTGTTGATATCTGTGTATTGTTAATATCAATTTATTTTGTTTCTTTTATTGTCTTAAGTAAAACTGGACCCTGCCTCGGACTAGACATTTTTCCCAACCTTATTGAATATGAATAGTTAAGTTTAAATTCATGTTCTTGTTTTTAATTAAATCAAACCCGAGGCAGCTGAGAATGAATGCGACGTTAGTTAAATGTCATGCATGAACCCTACTAAGAATTTTCTTAAATTCTCACCTCGTCCTGTATTTCCCGCATCATTCTCAGACACTGGTGATGGACTCCACGGCCACCCTCTTCGTTGAGATTCCAGACTTGCAGCTTCACCAGGACCCCGAGTTGGACTCACTGTACCTAGCTGGCTTCCGCCATTTTCGTCTCTATGATGCGGCTTCGGCAAGTATATCGGGTCGTACAAGTAATAAAGTGATGAGAAAAGTATCGTTCCCACGAGGATAGATCAAATACCGGATAGTTTAAGGGATAACTATTTGGATAGAATGAATTCACGGATAAAGAAATTAAAATTCAAACAAAATAAAATAAATAAGAAAATTAATAATGTAAACGGATGCTAACTAGGTAAACAAATGCAATGGAATGGATGCTAGGGCTAATTAATTTCACCTATTGCAGACACGTTTACTATGAATTTCTATTAATCAGTTCCTATCCTAATTGACTCACGGTCGGTTCCCCTTAATTTATTCCTAGCCTCTCTCGAGGTCAAGCAATACTCTTTATCCTAAACTGATTGCCTAATCTCTTAGCACAAACTAATCTAAGAAAAGGTTGAAGCTTTATGGTTCCTATGTTGACCGCACGAACCGCGTTTGTCTATCTCTAGTTTTCGCTCAGCTCACGGTGTTTATGTTAAGAGGCTCTATTCACAAACCCTCTCTCGAGTTATTGTAAATCCCCAAATCAATTAATTGGTGATCAAGCAATTAAAAGCAATAAGAACAAACAAAAACACTAAGCAATAGAGATAGAAAACAAGATTAACATTAATCCATAAGTAAACTTGCCATACGAAAAGGGTCCATTAACACCCTAGCAAAAGAAAACTAGTTCATAACTGAATAAAAGAAAACAATGAAAAAGTATGAAAATGAGAAGATAGAAGAAACAAAAGCCATGGAGAATTCTGGCTAGAGACAAAGATTCGGAAGAATGTGGATCTCTCCGTATTGAACTTGAGCTCTGGAATCCTTGAATCTTCACCTTCAATCTCTCTGGAAGAAGTCTTCTATCTTGGGAAGGGTGTGTGTATGTCTAGGGATCTTTTTCTGACCTTATGTGTTGCCTTTTATAGTCTACGGATCCTTTTCTCGAATTTTGGCCCGAACCAGCAACTTGCTGCAAACGGCGTCGTGCTATAGCGCGCATGCCTAACAATGCCAACTATTTTTACACACTTCCAAGCTCTATAGTGGTCAGAATAGTTGAAAATTGGCCTCGGCGGTAGAAATAGTGATTGTAGATGTTTGAGTAAGCTTTCCAACGCAACAAGAATCACCACAATCGGAGTTCTTCAGCTCAAGATGTAAGCGAAATAGTGATGAAAGGTCAGACTTGACAGCATAAAAAACGAGATGAAGCTTCAATCTTGTTTCGCCTTTTTCTCCTAGAAAACTCGAGAATTGGAAAAAGTATCCAACAACAAAGTTGAAGATCTTCTTCTCTTCTTTCCAAAGAATCTTAAATCATCATAATCCGATTTCTGGAGAGCTAGATATCGAATTTTCAATGCTGAAAGGTCTTGATTTTACGCAAGATAAGCTCTATCATGGATCAAAATTCCAACTTGAGTGCTTCTACCTAATGACAATCAACATAAGCCTAAAATAAGTATCCAAAATATAAGAAATAACAGAAAACGAAAATAACACCAAATCTAAACTACTTAACTAAAATAAAACAAAGTAGCAACAAAACTAAACAATTACGTCCTAAATTAAATAAAAACTAACTAAAAATATAACTCACCAAATGGAGTTATCACAACCCCCAACTTAAGTACTTGCTTGTCCCCAAGCAAAACTCAACTCAAAGACTCAAAAATAGAAAAACAAAAGACTCAACCAAAAACACTTAAAACAAAAGGACTCACTAGACAAAATGCTTAAGATAAAAGTTGTTGCCTATAGAATCCCTCATCACTGCTCCATAACTTAACTCAAAAGTTACCAAAGATCAAAATCTAAGTACCATGACTATCTAATTGTGCAATCACATTGTCAAAAGAATGGATCAAGTGTGTGTGTACAAGAGAAAATCAACAAAGAATTGACTCACCCTATGCTTACGCCATATTTAAGAAAAGACAAAAACATCACACTATCCATGATCCTCTCTCTTTGTTTCTACATGAATGTCACTTAGCCAAAGATCAAAAGGACTTTTCTTAGCTTGTAATGGTAGGCCAAGGTAAGGGGTATGATGGAATAGTCATTTAAGCTCAATTAATCCCCTCAACTTAACGAACCCTCACCTCTAATTCATTCTCCTTGGGATACCCCCAACTTAGTTGCTTGGCAACCATCATGCTTTTCTCGTTGAACCTTGGCATTATATTTTCCTTGTATTGCCAATTTTTTTTTTTCATTACTCCTTCATTCTTTCACCCTTTTTTCTCCTTTTTTCTTTTTTTTTCTCTTTTTTTTCATATTTTCTTACTCTACCTTTTGATTTTAGCAAGCATGAGGTTGTGGTAGTGGAGATATTACCCTATTCAAATGAATTTAGAAGCTAAGGCTTGAGGGTAAACCATGGGATCAAAATGGAAAAGCAAGGAAGGACATTAGGCTCATAACGTGGTTCAATCAAAGAATAGGCTTTAAGGCTCAAATAGGGTGACTAAGGATCAATGACCAAGGGTGGGCAATGAGGCTCAATTATAGCTACCGAACATGGCCTAAATCACTTCTAGGGCTAAGATTCACTCACATATATTTTAAGAGAGATTCACATAAATAAGAATGCATGTCTCAACCTAAATAAAGCATAAAAGCATAAAGATCACCAATCCTAAGTTGCTAACTCTTATCAAAGTGGAAGAAAATGATCCTTCTCAATTCAATAGTAAAAGCACAAGAAGATTTTCGAAACTTAAATCCAGATCTAAAGTTACTTAAGAGTTAACAAACAGAACAATATTTCATATCATAGGCACAGACAACAACAACCAATTGACTAAAAAAAAAAAAAAGACAAAAAATTTTTTTTTTTAGTAGAAAATTGAAATTAAAAAAACACTAACAACCTAATCAACAAAACTAACAAAATGAAGCAGGAACAAATAAGAAAGTGTAATAATGGATTTTTCCAACCCCGAACTTAAAATTATGCATTGTCCCTAATGCATGAAAATAAAATCAAGAGGGAAAGGAGAGGAAAGTTACTCCCCAGTGCATGTATGTCTGCTGCACGCCCCATGTGGCTTTTTCCTCCACTTATGTGCTTCCTAATTGCTTCAATAAACCTACAAAACAAATTAAATAAATTAAAATTAATCAAAACTAAAATTTTATCCAAATCAAAAGAAAAACTAAAAAAAAAAAAATTTAAAATTAAAGAAGAGTTAGAAAAGTTAGGTTGTCTCCCAACAAGCACTTTGGTTTAATGTCCCTAAGTTAGACATGGTCTTGTCACTCAAGGTGGTTCCTTCTTCCTCTTCATTGGTGCTTTATCACCAAGATGGTGGTTCTTCTTCCCAAAAACTAATGAGATAGAATTAGGCTCGAATGGCAAGTGGAGAGCTTCTAGTGGCTTCTCAAGTGGCTTAAAATCATCATCCCCCACCCTTTTCTCTTTCTTCTTTGTTTTGCTCTTCGTTAATGGAGGCTTCCAAGGAGGTGTGGCATGTGATGCAGATACTGAAGTACTCAAGTTAGCTTCCACTACATCCATTTTATAGCATTGAGCTGTCTTTGTGGTAGAGTCCATTGCTTGGAACACTTTGAACTTCACTTTATTGTTCTGAAATCTCAGAGTTAGCTCCCCTTCTTCTACATCAATCAAGGCTCTGCTAGTGACCAAGAATGGATGCCCAAGAATTAGAGAGAGATTGACATCTTCCTCCATATCAAGAATCAAAAAATCAGTGGGAATGAAGAAACGATCCACCTTCACCAAAACATCTTCAATAATACCATAGGGAAGTTTGACAGATCTATCAGCCAACTGCAGAGATACCCTTGTAGGCTTCACTTCAGTAATACCCAATCTATGCACAAGTGACAAAGCCATCAGATTGATGCTTGCTCCAAGGTCACATAGTACCTTGTCAATCCTCAAATCACCAATGGTGCATGGAATAGTGAAGCTCCCAGGGTCCTTCAACTTAGGTGGCAATTTCCTCTGAATGATTGCCGAACACTCCTCAGTGAGTGGTACAGTCTCATCAGCATCCAATTTCCTTTTCTTAGAGAGTAGCTCCTTCATAAACTTGGCATAGTTTGGCATTCGCTCCAATGCCTCAGCAAATGGAATATTGATGTGGAGCTTTTTAAGCACATCAAGGACCTTAAGAAATTGCTACTCTTTTGGTTCCTTCTTTTGTTGCTTCACTCTCTGAGGATAAGGAATTGGAGGTTCATAAGCAGGAGGTGCCACATATTGTTTCTCCTCAGGTAGTGCCATATTGGAATCTTTATTAGGCTTTTCTTCTACCCTTACTTCTTCCTTTTCAGATTCAGTCAAATCTTTACCACTTCTCAGTATGATTGCATTCACATGCTCCTTTGGATTCTCAGTAGTATTGCTAGGTACGGAACCTAGTGGCCTCTCAGCTAACTGCTTAGAAATTTGCCCCACTTGATGCTCTAAGTTTTTTATTGCAGCATCATGAGCTCTAAATTGAGCCTCTGTCCTCTCCATAAAAGCTTCAGTCTTCTCTACAAAAGACATGTGGCTCTTCATAAACTATTGAAACATGTCTTCTAGGTTGGGCTTCTTCTCTTGTGGAGGCTGATTGAACTGTTGCCTAGGAATATAGGTGTTGGAGTAGAAGTTGTACTTCTGGGTATTCATATAGTTAACCTGCTCCTCAGAAGAAGGAGCTATAGTGCACTCTCCATTCAGATGGTTTCCATGGCAAAAATCACAATACATGACATGTGTTGGTGAAGTGGTGTTGAGCAAGCCCAATTGCTTCTGAATGGCTGCATTTTGGACAGAAAGGGCTTGCATTTGGGCCAAGAGGGCAGTAGTAGTGTCAACTTCCAGAACTCCCCTTTTCTGGGTTCTCTTACTAGGCCTCTGGTAATTGTTGCTAGCCAATACTTCAAATAGCTCCCAAGACTGCTCGGGTGTCTTATTGTTCAGAGAACCACCAGCTGCTGCATCATGTAACATCCCCAATTTTTGTCTAAGCTAATTAGTTCAGTGATCCTGACTAATTAGAGAGGTTAACGATTAACTGAGAATTAATCGGCTAATCTCGATGAGCAAGAGCTTAGTAAATTAAAGGCAAGTCAACAAGATAAGTAAAAGTCAACAATTGAAACATAATGCATTAAAAGTTATAATTAAAAGCCTAATGCCCAATCCTTATTAATCCATGATTTAGAACATAAAATCAAGGTGATCTAATCTAATTAACTAAGAGCATATAAGTCTCAAGACTTAATCACATTAACCCTTACATCTTCTTACATAATTAATGAGGAAAATCCTTCTTAATTAAAATGTGCTAATGTGTAATTTAAACTAATTGAATTAATTAGCATTTAGATGATTATAACAATTATAAAGATGTAGAAATTTCCCTTTATTTTGTTGTTTGAAAGTTTGGTCAAAGCAAGAGTCACATCCAACCATTCAATTACTTTCTCATCATACACCACTAGATCAAGAGTCCATATTAGGAGCTTCCTTAAGTCATGACAAGAGTTGTACTCTCCTTCACCAAGATCATGACACTTGGTGTGATCCTAGCCATCCAATGCTCAATCCTAAGAGAGCTCATGCTTTTAACCACTTGACAAAAACACTACATAGTCTTTACCCAATTGCCAAGACTCAAAGGAAACACAACACACTCTTTTGCCCTATGGTTTTTCCCACTCTCTAGCTTGTTGTAAGAAGCAAAGTCACCTCACTCCCTCTCTCATTTTTGCGCCACATTCAGCCACTCTCCCCCCCCCCCTCATTTCATTTTTCCATTCCTCTCACCAAGAATACAAAGCTCTCTCCTCTCTCCAAGTTCCTTTCCTACTCTCTTGTTCTTTCAATCTTCCTTGTTCTTCTTCCAATCTCTCCACTACTCCTCACCTCATTTCCATCACCACCATCACCATCCCTTCAAGGACCACCATTTTTGGTCTTTGGAGAAACAAGATCACTCATACACAAGCCCCATTTCCAAGCATTCAAGGAGGAAGGCTCTCTCCAACCTTCTCCACCTTCAAAATCCTTCAAGAAAACTCTCTTTGGTAGTGGCTCTAAACTCTTTTTCTCTCTTGTTTTTCAAGCTTTAAAACTCCTATGCTCTCCATAGCTAGGTGGTTTTAAAGATTGATTATGGGCGTCATAGCCATTCTTGTCATAAAATGAGATGTTGTTGCTTGTATGGTGGTTTGTTGAAAACATGTTTTCGGTTTGGTGTGAAGCATGGTTGAACTCAATATTTTTGAACTCCAACATGTTAGTTTTTCACTAATCTTTCATGGCATATGAGTGTTTTATAACTTGAGAATGTTTTCTTGAAAGTGAGGTTGAGTGTTTTGGAGAAAACATGAGGAAAATCAAAACGTGAAATCTGGATTTTCTGGCAGTCTGTAAACCGAACGGTATAACTTTTTCCAGAGAACTCAGAAATTAGTGGAACCAATTTTATATGAAAATAGACTCAGATAGCTTTCCATACATATAAAATACATAAGATTCGGAGTTAAAATGAGTGAGATATGATTTTTCAAAGTGGACTGTTCTCGGATTGGTTTCTGTCTGGGCAGTCTACACTAAAATGTGTATAACTCGAGCTACAAAAATGATTTTTGAGTGAGACCAAGTTTAATTGAAATCTAAGACATAGAGGAACAAACCCATAAAACAGTTTTCTCAGATTCCTTCTGAGTAATTATAATGAGAAGAAACAATCCACTGTACCGGGAGTGAACTTAGAAACTGAACAGTCAGAATAAAATATGTATAACTCAAGCTACAAAATGAATTTTTAAGTGGGGTTTCTTTTGTTTAAAAATAGACTCAGAGAAGTATACCCACACAAAAATTCGAAATAAAAGAGTAAAAGATGAAATTATGGTGAATTTTCAAAGTTACTGCCCCACTGTAAAAGTAAAACTGGTTATGGTAAAAGTTAAAGAATAAGGAGAAATAAGTTTTAAGACATTAATACCCTTATATTAAGCATTAGAGAACCCTCATAATTCAACTTAAAAAGTGTCAAAAAGGACATTAGACAAAAAGTGGCATTATGCTCAATAAGAGAAGTTTACACAAGAGACAACCTCAATTAAAAACTTGCACCTAATTTATCAAGCTAAGCTCATAAAATGTTGCTTGTGAATATGCCTATGTTTATGTGCAAGCATGATGTTATGATAATGATCATGATGATATGATGATGTTATGATGATGATATGATAATGATGATATGATATGATGCTTGATGATACTATGATGTTAGTTTCTCTGTTTGGCAAAATTTTGGGAAGCTTCGGTTTAGCCGTTATGCTGCCGAAATTTTGTAAGAATTATGGACTTAGAAATATTTTGCATCATAATGCTTAAATAAGAAGAAGTTTAATTCAAGTAAGTGATCCTTCAAAAGGGAAGGTAATCTAATTTAAGTTTCCCCTCACCCACGACTCACATGAGGCATGGCATGACCCAGCTAGTGTGAGTATAGGGGATAGGTCTTACATGAGGCATGGCATGACCCAGCTAGTGTAATCACTGAAATTCTATGGTGGCGGCACTACGGTATGAGCTCATTACCACTTATGTTTAGTGGGTGAAAAGATAAAGTTAAGTTAAGAAAAGAAAAGGGACTTCGGTCCAAAACCCTAGAAAGGGAAGAAGTCAAGAGAATTTCATAGCTTGGATATGCATGTTTCATGTAAATATGATTGTGTTCATGTGTATTATGAGGTAAATGATTAGAGAGTATGTAAAATTGAATCCACTTCGGATATTCATGTTTTCGAAAACCTAAGAACGAAACCTTATGAGTGTTCACTATTTTCATTAATAAAACCGAAGTGGCTGGGACGATGACGATGACACTTTCGTGTCGGGTTCGAGTCCTACTGAGAAATTCCATTTCTCACCCTAGTTGTTCTTCCGTATCGTCACCAGATCTCGACGGCGTATCCAGTGGAGTGGAGCGTGGATCCCCAACACGGTGAGCGGACGTGTGACGTGGGGTGCAAGACGAAGCTGTTTTAGGACTTGTAACGACCATCGCTCTACACCTCCGCATATTTCTTTTGAGCTGAGCATTGTCATTCAAATTTGTACTTAGTATCTAGTATTTGGACCATGGCCCGACCATGAGCCTTCTTTGATGTAATGTTGATATATATGTATGTATATATATTATGAACCCATATCGATGTAATGACTTTGCTATATAATGCAATGTACTTGTGAATTACTATTCATTTATCTTTCTCTGATTTTATGATATTGGAGTACGTATTTTATACGACACGCCGTTACTCTGTCTAGCTTCTCGTTCAAGGCTTTACTTTCAAAAAGTGACGACGTATTTCAAAAGAAAAAGAAAAATTTTACCGTATTTTCCGCGTAATTTAATTTCAAGTGCAGTTTAGTTTTCCACGAGCATAAGTAACAACTAATAAAACGCCGTAATACGACTTAAGCGTAGTATGGGTTTATTAGGGTGTTACACATCAACCATGATCTGAGTGGACATCAGGAGACCATTGTAGAATGTCTGGATTTGCATCCAGAGTGGGATGCCGTGATGTGGGCACTTAGCCAGCAGCTCCTTGTACCTCTCCCATGATTCATTAAAAGATTCACCATCTGCTTGGGTAAAGGAGGTGATGTTATTCCTCATCTTGGCAGACTTGGAAGGAGGAAAGTACTTCTCCAAGAATTTTCTGGCCACCATATCCCAGGTAGTGAGTGTCCCCTGTGGTTGAGACTTCAACCAGGCTCTGGCCTTGTCCCTTAATGAAAAGTGAAATAATCTCAGCCGAATAGCATCATCCGTGGCACCATTAATTGTTATGGTGTCACAAATCTCCAAAAAGTTGCTGAGATGCTCATTAGGATCTTCACTAGGCAGTCCAACAAATTGGCAATTTTGTTGCATGAACTGAATGAGTGACGTCTTCAGCTCAAAGTTGTTTGCTTGGACGGGTGGCCTAACAATGCTGGATGAGCACCCTTGAAGAGTTGGTGCCAAATAATCCTTCATGGCCCTATCATTTTGCTCGTTTTCATCTGCCATGATAGCTTTAGAGACTCTTTCAACTACTCTTCGTTCTCTTTTGAGCTGACGCAAAGAACGCTCGATCTCTGGATCAAAGAATAAATCTCTTGTGGATTGGCTTCTTCGCATAAACTGCAAAATAAAACACAAGAACAAGTGAAAGTAGGAATAAAAAAAAATAAAACAAAAGCTAAATAAAATAAATAACGAAAGAAAAAGAAAGAAAAATTAAATACAAGGAAAAATAAATAATAAAAAAAATAAACAAGACAAAAATAAATATAAAATAAAATAAAAATAAAAATAAAAAATTCTAGTCTAGTATCCCGTCAACTAAGAATGATATTGATACTATCCCCGGCAATGGCGCCAAAAACTTGATGCAGCTCCGGCAAGTATACCGGGTCGTACAAGTAATAAAGTGATGAGAAAAGTATTGTTCCCACGAGGATAGATCAAATACCGGATAGTTTAAGGGATAACTATTTGGATAGAATGAATTCACGGATAAAGAAATTAAAATTCAAACAAAATAAAATAAATAAGAAAATTAATAATGTAAACGGATGCTAACTGGGTAAACAAATGCAATGGAATGGATACTAGGGCTAATTAATTTCACCTATTGCAGACAGGTTTACTATGAATTTGTGTTAATCAGTTCCTATCCTAATTGACTCACGGTCGGTTCCCCTTAATTTATTCCTAGCCTCTTTCGAGGTCAAGCAATACTCTTTATCCTAAACTGATTGCCTAATCTCTTAGCACAAACTAATCTAAGAAAAGGTTGAAGCTTTATGGGTTCCTATGTTGACCGCACGAACCGCGTTTGTCTATCTTTAGTTTTTGCTCAGCTCACGGTGTTTATGTTAAGAGGCTCTATTCACAAACCCTCTCTCGAGTTATTATAAATCCCCAAATCAATTAATTGGTGATCAAGCAATTAAAAGCAATAAGAACAAACAAAAACACTAAGCAATAGAGATAGAAAACAAGATTAACATTAATCTATGAGTAAACTTGCCATACGAAAAGGGTCAATTAACACCCTAGCAAAAGAAAACTAGTTCATAACTGAATAAAAGAAAACAATGAAAAAGTATGAAAATGAGATGATAGAAGAAACAAAAGCCATGGAGAATTCTGGCTAGAGACAAAGATTCGGAAGAATGTGGATCTCTCCGTGTTGAACTTGAGCTCTAGAATTCTTGAATCTTCACCTTTAATCTCTTTGGAAGAAGTCTTCTATCTTGGGAAGGGTGTGTGTGTCTAGGGATCTTTTTCTGACCTTATGTGTTGCCTTTTATAGTCTACGGATCCTTTTCTCGAATTTTGGCCTGAACCAGCAACTTGCTACAAACGGTGTCGCGCTATAGCGCAAGGTAGCGCGCTATAGCGCGCATGCCTAACAATTCCAACTATTTTTACACACTTCCAAGCTCTATAGTGGTCAGAATAGTTGGAATTTGGCCTCGGCGGTAGAATAGTGATTGTAGATCTTTGAGTAAGCTTTCCAACGCAATAAGAATCACCTCAATCGGAGTTCTGCAGCTCAAGATATAAGCGAAATAGTGATGAAAGGTCAGACTTGACAGCATAAAAAACGAGATGAAGCTTCAATCTTGTTTCGCCTTTTTCTCCTAGAAAACTCGAGAATTGGAAAAAGTATCCAACAACAAAGTTGAAGATCTTCTTCTTTTCTTTCCAAAGAATCTTAAATCATCATAATCCGATTTCTGGAGAGCTAGATATCGAATTTTCAATGCTGAAAGGTCTTGATTTTACGCAAGATAAACTCTATCATGGATCAAAATTCCAACTTGAGTGCTTCTACCTAATGACAATCAATGTAACACCTTACCAGACAAAGTACTATGCTTAAGTCATAATAATCTATCTGATAAGAGATTACGTGTAATACTGATTAAATTTCTCTTTTCTGTATTAGAATTAATTTCTCGCATAAGACTACCTGATCTCATAACAAAATTTTCTGCGTGATGGCGGAATAAATACAAATCAATCGGTAAACTGTAAATAACTTAGCATAAATAAAAATACAATAAGAACAGAATAACTGCAAACGGCGTCATAGATATGTATATAGATATCTGATTTCAAAGTTTGTCAAAAAGTACAAGGTGTCAAAATGAGGCCGCTAATACAAAATGAAACGGCCAGTACCTATGAACAGCACCCTAACTGGTCCCCATGGAACATTTCATGTACATTCCTAATATCTACCCATCCAACCATGACCCAAACTGTCAAAAGAGAGTCATTCTGTACATCTAACCCCACTACAACCTCCACCCTATCTAAACAGAGTCTGACGAAAGGAAACCGTTCGCCATGGCTACGCCACCGGAGGGTGCCCATCGGGAGCAGATGACGATGAAGAACTAGCCACCTCGGACGGATCCTCCTCTGAGGTCGAGGCTGACGACATCGGCTGTGGCGGTGAAGCAGGAGGGGCCATGGGAATTGGAGCTACTGGTGCGGCTGGTGCTACTGCTGGTGGTGGTGGAAATGGATGGGCCATATGAAGAGGTATAGCAATGTAGGGGACAGCAGGATCAAAAAGAGGATGCATAAGTGGTACAAAGAAAGTCCTCTGGAAGAAGAAGTATAAACGAAACTGGCATCTACCTGATATATATACAGAATCTAGAAAAGGGTCGATGTGGATGTGAAGCTCAGGAAACTCAATGAATAGGACCCCGGTCGCTGCGTGCTCCATAGTCTGAGAATGACGCGGAATATATAACATGGTGAGAAATGAATATTTCTCAGTAGAAAATCCTAACTTCTATACATCTGTCATCGCTGTCATTCCCAGTTATTTCGGTCGTGCAAGATTTTCAGATAGTACGGTAAAATGATAATATTTAATTTAAATACTCATTTGTAAAGCATACACCGAAACAAGTTCAATTTTAATTAACAAATATACTAATGTACTTAAACAGTAGTCACAGCGGAACAATAGCATGTCATGAATAATATACAGAGATCTAGAACAATCAATAGAAAAGTATTTACACTGTACATATGCATGTGGAATGAGAAGATGCATCTTATTCTTTGAGGCTTGACCAATTGGATTTTTATATACTTATTTTCCCTCATTCCTAGCTCCTTAATTCTCTCTTGTGCCTAATTGTTTTGAATTGGACTATTTTGCATTGTTTGGATTTTGTTTGGGTTTAAGTTAAATTTTCCAGCATTAGGCGAATTCTGACACTATTTTGGTTTTTGGGTTATATCTTGAGTTGTAGAGCTCATTTTATTGTGATTCTTGATTTGTAGAAAAGCTGAGAGATAGGCCTACAAGTTATATGAGAGCTCAAGAGCCAATTCTGGTGTTAAGAAGCTGAAATTGGGCCTAGAAGTGAACTGAAGTGGTGCAACCGCGGATTCTGAGCAGGGTGTGGTATTTGGGCCATATCTCGGCCCACAAATGTCCGATTGAGCCCGTTCCAGTGGCATTTTGAAGCTGACATCCAAGGCTACAATTCTTCTTCAGAGTGGAAATCCAAACGGAATCGTTTTGATAGATGAAACGGTAGAAGAACGTTACTCACGGAATTAGCTATAATGATTTCATGTTTTTAATGTAACTTTCTTTCTATAATTCGGATTTTAGCAAATAAGATGTCCAGATTCCAAGGAGAGAGAGGGGATTAATGTAGTGATGACAATTTAATAAGTTTAGGCGGTTTTGATTTGGATTTTTGGCCGGTTTCAAAAGAAGGCCGAACTTGTAATTGGAGACAGATTTTGGAATAAGGAATTTTCGGTTTTGTTGGCTCTTCATCTCCTCTCTTCACTCACGCCCCCCCCACCTTAACAACTCGTCTTCCTCCATCCATGGAGGAGTAAGCTTCCATCTAATCCAAGGATTCAAAGGAGCATTGGCTGTCTTGAGGATTTGCGCAACCAAACTTCATCAAATTAAATCGGTTTTCTACTCCCTTTTCTTTTCTCTCATTGTGATTACTCCAATTTCGGATTTGAAGGTTTTTGATTCGGAATTGTGGTGGTTTATGATTCATTGCTTGCTTACTTGCCTGCATATTGCTCGATTGATTAATGTGTAATGCAATTGCGTGAGTAGAATCATTTTCAGGTTTGAATTTGATGATTGATTACATTGGTGCTTGAAAATTAACATGAATTGGTTAGGTTCTAGAGGTTTCTGAATTTAATCATTTATCTGTTAATTGAATGCATGAAGGTTTTCGTGAGCAATGTTGTATCCGAATAGAGGTTTCTTTCGGGTTTAATGTCAGTCACTGATTTGATTTGAATGATTATTTTTAGAATCTGATGATAGATTAGCCACTGTCTTTCTTGGTTCTTGGATTGGATGTTCCAAATTCTATTCAATTCTTTTATACTCATTTCAGTATTTTAAATTCCTAAACCCCCCCCCCAATTTTCTGATAGTATAACATTATCATCGCTGGGAAACGACCCAGGTTGCACCCTTGCTACGAGTTTAGTGTAATTCGGTTTTTATTGTAATTTGATCGAGCTCGGCACTCGAGTCAAATTTTGGCGCCGTTGCCGGGGATGATTGATGTTATTTGGTCATGTTAATATGTTTTTATAGCATTGCATATTCTGTTTTGATGTGTGTTTTGTTAAGTTGTTAGTTTTAATTCATAGTTAGTAGTTTGGTTTTACGATTTTTTTTTTGACTACTAACTCGTTTCAATTGATTTCAGGGGACTTGATTCCATAGCAAAACATCATTTTGAGAAAAACTCAATCCTTGAAGGATTGAGCCCCCCCTATTTTTATCAAATTCCATCGTTTAGATAGGTTTTGAGAGGTTTTTCGATCTTTTCGGTATTTTTTTAGGGACGTAACGGATATTTTTGTAAAAGATTTTGTGCTTCGATTGACTTGAAAATTGGTCAGTTGAAGGAAAATGGCCTTCTGATCAAGATCAACAGCAAAGCTGTTGACTTTTTATTTGTAAGCCAAATTCCTTTGTTTAGACCATTTTTTTAATTTTTTAAGATTTTTCTTTGCATTTTCTTACTCTTTGAGGGTAAAATTTTTTTGGTGTGGTGGTCCAATAATTTTTAAAAATTATTTGGTAGTGTTTTTATATTTATGTTGATTATTTTGAGTGTTTGTGTGCATGTTTTGGTGCTTTGAGTATATGGTTCTATTTGCTGTTTTGTTAGTGCATGACTAGGTCTAATCCAACTCCTAATTTAGTTGAATTTGATCCTGAATTAGAGAGGACTCTTAGACAAATTAGAAGAGCTAAAGAGGAGGTTATTTGAGGCTAGTTCCGCTAGTAATTCTGTGTTTGATTCTATTCCTGATTTTGTTGAAAATTCTGATTTTTCAGGTAGCATGGCTAATAGAACCTTGAAGGAACTTGGCAAAGACTCGATGTCAACTATCAAGCTTTGGCCATCCAAGATGCTGAATTTGGATGCGGACTTGAGCTAAAGTCGGTGATACATCTGCTGCCCAAGTTTCATGGCTTAGCTGGAGAAGACCCTCACAAGCACTTGAAGGAGTTCCATGTAGTGTGCTCAACCATGAAACCACATGGAGTGGAGGAAGAACACATCAAGCTGAGGGCATTTCCTTTTTCTCTAGATGGATCTGCCAAGGATTGGTTGTACTACTTGCATCCACGTTCCATCACGAGCTGGCAAGACATGAAGAGGATGTTCTTGAAGAAATTCTTCCCTGCCTCAAGAGCTGCGTCCATCAGAAAAGAAATTTGTGGCATAAGGCAGATTAGTGGAAAGACATTGCATGAGTATTGGGAGAGGTTCAAGAAATTATGTGCAAGCTGTCCACACCATCAGATTAGTGACCAGCTTCTCATTCAATATTTTTATGAAGGTCTCATGCCAATGGACAGAAGTATGGTTGATTATGCTTCTGGAAGGGCTTTGGTAGATAAAACACCTGCTGCAGCTCGTGAATTACTTGCAAACATGGCTGCCAATGCACAACAATTTGGTACCCGAGCCATAGTGTCAACAAGAGGAGTGAATGAAGTGCATACCTCTGATACAAACCAGCAGAAGATGGAGAACCGAATAGATGAGTTGACAACCTTGGTGAGGCAATTGGCACTTGGCCAAAGAATTTCCACAAATTTCAACAACCAAGAGCTATGATTTGTGGCATTTGTTCTATACCAGACATCCAATGCATCGCTGTCCGTGATCTCAGAGGAGAGCAATGAAATCAAGGCAGGAATTCTTCCTGGTAGGCCTTATCAGCAGCAGCAACAACAGAAGAATTATGATCCATTCTTCAACACATACAATCCTGGCTGGAGAGATCACCCAAATCTGAGGTATGGCAACAACTTCAATCAGCCAAAGAACCTCAATTTAAGCAAAATTCTCTTTGGACCAAGCTCAGGACAATACTATCCAACAATTCAGCAAAATAAACCACAAAGCGATGAGTGATGGCTCAGAACCAAGCTTGGCAGAATTGGTGAAGCAAATGGCAACCAGCAGCATTCAATTTCAGCAACGAACAGAAGCCAGCATTCAGAATCTGCAAACACAGATTGGTCAATTGGCTACAACAGTAAATGAGATGAAGTCTCAAGGTTCTGGCAACCTTCCTTCCCAATCCGTGAGCAACCCAAAGAATGTGAGTTCCATCACTTTAAGAAGTGGCAAGGAGCTTAAGGTTCCTAATGTTGCAGATTTTGCAGAACAACTGGAGGTGGTAGCAGAAAAATCTGATTCTGCAGAAATAAAGACAAATGGGGCAGAACCAAGCAGTAGCAACAGCAAGCAACCTGAACAGATTGTTCC
Source organism: Pterocarpus macrocarpus (assembly GCA_031439585.1). Lineage (NCBI taxonomy): Eukaryota > Viridiplantae > Streptophyta > Magnoliopsida > Fabales > Fabaceae > Pterocarpus > Pterocarpus macrocarpus. The sequence goes on from CM062520.1 coordinate 34,759,359, forward strand.
ACTGCCTTTCCCCAACAGAGTGACACAAAACAAGAAGCGGGCAGAAGCTGAATTGGACAAGGAGATCATGGACACATTCAGAAAAGTGGAGGTCAATATTCCACTCCTAGAAGCCATCAAACAGATTCCAAAGTATGCCAAATTTCTCAAGGATTTGTGCACTCATAGAAGGAGACTGAAGGGAAATGAGAAGGTGAGCATGGGCAGAAATGTTTCTGCAATCATTCAGCCAAATATTCCTCCAAAATGCAAGGATCCGGGGACTTTCACCATTCCATGCATCATAGGAAGTAAGCAGTTTAGTCAAGCTATGTTGGATCTTGGAGCTTCAATAAATGTCATGCCAAAATCAATTTACCAGTCTTTGTGCATTGGAGAGCTCAAGCCAACAGGAGTGGTCATCCAACTTGCCAACCGAAGCACCACTCACCCTGAGGGAGTTTTAGAAGATGTGTTGGTAAGAGTAAATGACCTTATTTTTCCTGCTGATTTCTATGTGCTAAATATGGAGGATGAATTGCATGCTAATCAACCAACATTAATCTTAGGTAGGCCATTTTTGAAAACTGCTAAGACTAAGATTGATGTGCATTCTGGTACATTATCCATGGAATTTGGAGATAGTAAAGTGCAATTTAATCTGTTTGATGCCATGAGATACCCACCGGAAGAGCATTCTGTTTTTCATATAGACATTATTGATTCATTGGTTGATGAAGTGCATGAGAACATGTTCGCTGAATTATATTGTGTTGATTGTGATTGTGATTGTGATGGTAGTAATGACTTATGTGCTGTTTGTGCTATTTATGCTGAATTTGCTGCATGCTTACAAGCTGAAAATCTTTATACGCTATCTCTAAATTTCTTGTATCATTCTTTGAATCTGTTTCCATCGAATCTGCTTTCTACCGAATCCGTCTGAATCTGTTCCTAATCAATGTACTGTGTCTGCAGATTCTGACTCTGATTTAATTTCTGCACATTTTGAAAATTCTGTTTCTAATTGTGCAAATTCTGCTGCTGTTCCTATTTTTTCTGCTGTTCAAAATTTTTCTAATGAATCTGATTCTGTTCCTGCTGTTAATTCTGAAAATTCTGTTCCTGCTGTCACATTATTTTCTGTTGCAGAAAATTCTGTTTCCATTGATTTAATTTCAAGCATACAAGATCTATTTCTAGCAGTGCGCTAATGTTCACTCTAGTTGCGCAAATTCAGTTGCGAAAATTCTGGTTTTGCATATCTTTGTTTCGCTGATTACATTGCTCTGCTGTTTCTGTTGATTCTATTTTGTCTGATGTTTCTGTAGGTTCCACATTACCACTTTCTACACATTCTGCTACTTCAATTTCTGGTTGCATAAACTCTGCATTTACAGAAATTTCTACTATTGAAAATTCTATTTTCGCAAATTGCATTTCTTTGCAAATTTGCTTTTGCAGATTCTGTGATTTTGAATTCGTACATCATTTTGACTCTGCTGATTCTGCTTTAGCTTCCATAGGATATGATGATCTTTGTTGTGCAGAATTTTTCACGCAGATTGCTTGAACCTAAACCATCAGAAGCAACTCCAAGATTAGCACCTTCTATCATAGAGCCACCTACCTTGGAATTGAAGCCATTGCCAGAAAATTTGAAGTATGTATTTCTGGCACCAAATGAGAAGCTACCAGTCATCATAGCCAAAGATCTGCAACCAGAGCAAGAAGAGAAGTTGTTGAACATCTTGAGGCAGAACATGAAGGCTATAGGCTGGACATTGGCAGACATACTTGGGATTAGCCCCTCTACATGCATGCACAAAATTCAGTTAGAGGAGGGAGTGAAACCAGTGAGGCAACCTCAGAGAAGGCTCAACTCGCTTATCTTGGATGTAGTGAAGAAAGAAGTGAGCAAATTGCTAGCTGCAGGAATTATTTATCCAATTTCAGACAGCAAGTGGGTGAGCCCGGTGCAAGTGGTTCCCAAGAAGACTTGAATAATAGTGGTGAAGAACTCAAAGGAGGTGTTGGTGCCTACAAGAGTACAGAACAGCTGGAGAGTCTGCATAGATTACCGGAAACTGAACCAGGCCACTAAGAAGGACCACTTCCCATTACCCTTCATTGATCAGATGCTGGAGAGATTGGCAGGTCAGTCACACTACTGTTTTCTTGATGGGTTTTCTGGCTATTTTCAGATCCACATTGCACCAGAAGATCAGGAGAAGACCACCTTTACATGCCCATTTGGCACATTTGCATACCGGAGGATGCCTTTTGGTTTATGCAATGCCCCAGGTACATTTCAGAGGTGCATGGTGAGTATTTTTTCTGATTTTCTAGAAAATTGTATGGAAGTCTTTATGGATGATTTTACAGTTTATGGCACTTCATTTGATGCATGCTTGGATAGCCTAGCCAGGGTATTACATAGATGTGTTGAGTCTCACCTTGTTTTGAATTATGAGAAATGTCATTTTATGGTTAGGCAAGGTGTAGTCTTAGGACATGTGATTTCTAGTGAGGGTATTGCTGTTGATAGGTCCAAGATTGATGTTATTGCTTCTTTACCTTACCCCACATGCGTGCGGGAAGTATGTTCTTTTCTTGGACATGCGGGTTTTTACAGGCGATTTATCCAGACTTGACAAAATTGCCCTTCCACTTTCCAAGCTACTGTAGAAGGATATAGACTTCCAATTTGATGATAACTGCAAGAAAGCTTTTGACCAGTTGAAGCGGCACTTGATTTCTGCTCCTGTTCTTCAGCTGCCGAACTGGGAATACCCGTTTGAGCTCATGTGTGATGCATCAAACCTTGCGCTTGAGCCGTTTCTTTCCCAGAGGGTTAGGAAGATTCCCCACGTCATAGCATATGCCTCCCGGACCCTAGACTCTGCACAGGCTAATTACACCACCACAGAGAAGGAGCTTTTAGCCATTATTTTTGCTTTAGATAAATTCCGTGCTTATCTGTTGGGAACTAAAGTAACCATTTTTTCTGATCATGCAGCCTTGAAGTTCTTACTAAAGAAGCCGGATGCAAAGCGTAGACTCATCAGGTGGATGTTGCTGTTGCAAGAATTTGATATTGAGATCAGGGACAAGAGTGGGTGAGAACACAGTAGCAGACTACTTGAGTCGCATTTCACAGACCTTGGAGCCTCTACCTATCCGTGAGACCTTTCCAGATGAGCAACTTTTAGAGTTGTGAGGTAAGAATCCATGGTATGTTGATTTGGTTAACTATTTAGTTGCTTCTGAATTACCTGCCTACTTTAAAAAGCATCAGATAGACAAACTTAAGAGTGAGGCTAAATATTATGTCTGGGATGATCCTTATCTGTGGCGCATGTGTAGTGATCAAATTATTAGGCGCTGTGTGCATGAGCTTGAGATTCCTTCCATTTTACATTTCTGCCACACACTTGCTTGTGGTGGTCACTTTGGACCACAATGCACTGCTAGGAAGGTCTTAGATGCAGGTTTTTATTGGCCCACATTGTTCCGCGATTCTTACACTTATTGTAAGAATTGTGAACAGTGTCAAAAGACAGGTACTATTTCTCGTAGGAATGAGATGCCTCAACAACCATTATTGTTTTGTGAGATATTTGATGTGTGGGGTATTGACTTTATGGGTCCATTTCCTGTCTCATTTGGTTTTGTTTATATTCTGCTGGCTGTTGATTATGTCTCCAAGTGGGTGGAGGCCAAGGCCACTCGAACTGATGATTCTCATGTTGTTGTAGATTTTGTCAGATCACACATTTTTTGCAGGTTTGGAGTGCCCAGAGCAATCATCAGTGATCAGGGGAGCCATTTCTGTAACAGGAACATGGCAACTCTATTGAAGAAATATGGTGTCACCCACAAGGTCTCAACTCCATACCATCCACAGACTAATGGACAGGCAGAGGTATCAAATAGGGAGTTGAAGCAGATTTTGGAGAAAACAGTGCAGCCCAGTAGGAAGGATTGGAGCAAGAGGCTAGAGGATGCATTATGGGCTTACCGCACTGCCTATAAGACTCCTTTGGGGATGTCCCCTCATAGGATTGTCTTTGGCAAGGCATGCCACCTTCCGGTGGAAATTGAGCACAAAGCATATTGGGCAGTCAAGAACTGCAATCTTGATATGAGCCAGTCCGGACTTCATAGGAAGTTCCAACTTCAGGAGTTGGAGGAGATTCGGTTGGAAGCCTATGAGAACTCCCACATGTACAAGGAGAAGACAAAACTCATTCATGATAAGAAGTTGCTACGGAAGGAGTTCTCCATTGGCCAGAAAGTGCTTCTCTACAATTCTCGCCTCAAGCTCTTTTCTGGTAAGCTTCATTCTAGGTGGCTTGGTCCTTACATAGTGACTAAGATTTTTCTATATGGTACTGTGCAGATTTTGGAGCCTGGGACTGATAAAGCTTTCACGGTGAATGGCCACCGCCTAAAGCCATTTCATGAAGACACACCCTTGGAGACCATTGAGGAGGTCCGCTTGCTAGCGGCCACTTACACTTGATAGGGGAGTTTCTCTTTTCTTTCCTTCACCTCATTTTACTCGGTTTGCAATTCCATTGTGTGTATTACATTGAGGACAATGTAAAGTTGAAGTGTGGGGGAGTGGTTTCGACATAGGTTGTAGGTTGTATTGTTTGGTAATTAGTCTTGCATTATAGATTTGTTTCATTGTAGTTTTTACTTCATTTTTGTTTAAAAAAAAAAAATTTCTGCTTTGTTTTACTTCGGTTCTCCATTGTTGAATTAAAAGTTGTTGAGTTAAGCCATTAGGCTATAGGGAGGATAGAGTTCCAACATGATTTCATTTTCTATCCCCTCTTGATATGTGTGAGTTGGGTGGTTGATCTTGATTTGCAATGATTGAGTATGTTGGACTTTACCTTTGTGAGCTTTTGAGCCTTATTTTGGATGGTAACACTTCATGCCATTCTTTTCCTTCTTGTGTGTTTTCCCTCATAGATTTTGTTATTCTAGAACTTGCTTTGATTCTTCTTTGAGGCTACATTTTTCATACGCATTCATGAACATGATAGAGGCATTTCTTTCATTTTAACCACTTGGCCATATAGCCTACCTTGCATTTTGCCCCTTGTTTAGCCCCTTTGAGCCTTATTGACCATTTCTTGGTTTCTAGCACATTATAAGCTTTAAGTGGAAAACCATGTTATACCCAACCTTAGGGAATAGAAAGTGCATTGGCTTTATCAGTATTGTTGCATTTCAAGTGTGGGGGTTTGAAAGGATGCAAGGAAAGCGAAAAAAAAAAAGAAAAAAAAACATAAAATAAAATGGAGAATCTTGATTAAAAAAAAAAAAGTGAAAAAAAAAAAAAGTTCAAAGAGAGTAAGTGTGTGATGTCTTGATTTGTCTAATGACCAATGTCACTTCTATTCTTTTAGGTCGTACCTTGTCATATCCTCATATTCTCCTACCCTTACCTTAGCCTCATTACAACCTTGAATAAAGTCCTCTTGATTTGTGTTTGCATATGATTGTGAGTAGTGGAGAAGTAGAAGATTAACAAGCTTATGGTAATGCATTGTCTATTGAGGTGACTTGAGTGAAACACTTTTGCCCATACACTTGAGAGTTGAGAGATTTAAACACCATCTTGTTAACCTTTCCATGCTTGATCTATTTGCATTTTGAAGGATATTGCTTAACTTGCATTTTTGAGAGATGAAGTGTTGAATGATTTGATTGTTGGAAACTCTCGATGCCTTGTATGCTCTTATGTTCCTAAGCCTGGCACTTTTGATGATCCATTGGAGAATTTGCTTGTTCATTTTGGATTATTCCATGATTATTAGGTTGCATGTCTCTATGTCCTTAGTTAAATCTTGCATGAGGACATGCAAGAGTTAAGTGTGGGGGAATTTGATCAATTGAATTTTTATATACTTATTTTCCCTCATTCCTAGCTCCTTAATTCTCTCTTGTGCCTAATTGTTTTGAATTGGACTATTTTGCATTGTTTGGATTTTGTTTGGGTTTAAGTTAAATTTTCCACAATTAGGCGAATTCTAACACTATTTTGATTTTTGGGTTATATCTTGAGTTGTAGAGCTCATTTTATTGTGATTCTTGATTTGTAGAGCTCAGAAGCCAATTCTGGTGTTAAGAAGCTGAAATTGGGCCTAGAAGTGAACTGAAGTGGTGCAACCGCGGATTCTGAGCAGGGTGTGGTATTTGGGCCATATCTTGGCCCACAGATGTCCGATTGAGCCCGTTCTAGTGGCATTTTGAAGCTGACATCCAAGGCTACAATTCTTCTTCAGAGTGGAAATCCAAACAGAATCGTTTTGATAGACTAAACGGTAGAAGAACGTTACTCACGGAATTAGCTATAATGATTTCATATTTTTAATGTAACTTTCTTTCTATAATTCGGATTTTAGCAAATAAGATGTCCAGATTCAAAGGAGAGAGAGAGGATTAATGTAGTGATGACAATTCAAAAGAAGGCCGAACTTGTAATTGGAGACAGATTTTGGAATAAGGAATTTTCGGTTTTGTTGGCTCTTCTTCTCCTCTCTTCACTCACGCCCCCCCCCCCCACCTTAACAACTCGTCTTCCTCCATCCATGGAGGAGTAAGCTTCCATCTAATCCAAGGATTCAAAGGAGCATTGGCTATCATGAGGATTTGCACAACCAAACTTCATCAAATTAAATCGGTTTTCTACTCCCTTTTCTTTTCTCTCATTGTGATTACTCCAATTTCGGATTTGAAGGTTTTTGATTCGGAATTGTGGTGATTTATGATTGATTGCTTGCTTACTTTCCTGCATATTGCTCGATTGATTAATGTGTAATGCAATTGCATGAGTAGAATCATTTTCAGGTTTGAATTTGATGATTGATTACATTGGTGCTTGAAAATTAACATGAATTGGTTAGGTTCTGCTGTGTTTCAATTTAATCATTTATCTGTTAATTGAATGCATGAAGGTTTTCGTGTGCAATGTTGTATCCGAATAGAGGTTTCTTTCGGGTTTGATGTCAGTCACTGATTTGATTTGAATGATTATTTTTAGAATCTGATGATAGATTAGCCACTGTCTTTCTTGGTTCTTGGATTGGATGTTTCAAATTCTATTCAATTCTTTTATACTCATTTCAGTATTTTAAATTCCTAAACCCCCCCCCAATTTTCTGATCGTATAACATTATCATCGCTGGGAAACGACCCGGGTTGCACCCTTGCTACGAGTTTAGTGTAATTCGGTTTTTATTGTAATTTGATCGAGCTCGGCACTCGAGTCAAGGCTTTTGCCTTTTATAACTTATTTCCATCCTTGGTCCCCTGGGAGTCATTGGCTATATACTCCTGGGTAATAGTCCGCTTTTCAGGACCGAGCTCGTTCCTATACAGGATGGCCGGGTTTACTTTCCCCAACTTTCCCACTGATCTATTCCCCTTAATTATTCCGGGGCTGGCCCAAGTGATGTGGAATTCTTTATAATGTCATGAATTGAATGCACATTTAACTTGTCTCTTTACTTCTGAAGTATTCAAGTTGTCACGAATTTCATAACTTATGGATTTCTTACCGAAATTTCGGCGGCATAACGGATCGAGTCCGCTTTCTCATGAATAGTGCCAGACAATCAGTATAGTTGCACAACTAATAATTTCAGTATAAACTAGCAAATATGTATAAACACTTACAACATCATTCAACAATTGCAAATCAAGCATTTAGTAGGTTCCAGCTTGCTCTTCCCTGTTCTGCCCGAGTTTGGCATGCTCCAAATTTTATTCAATTCAACTCATTAAATTCTCATTTTTGGATATGTTATAGCCCTATATGTCTACTTTCTACTCTCTTTAGTCCCATCTCGTTTTGAATTATATAACTCTAGATATAAACATTTTATCTCAGCCTGTCCTGTTCCTAGCCAGAATAGGATTCCTATAGAATAAAATTCATTAAAAATCGAAAACTCGATAGAATCATGCGAATTTTATATCAAAATGAAGCTAACACAACAAGCTTTAAAATGAGTTAGGTTTCATGTCATTTGCCTAAGTGGATTTTGAGTTATGAGTCTCGAAACATTACCCTACTGTGCTGTCCTGTTTTAGGCCAGTTTTAACCTAAGCCAACTTCATTGAGGTGCTGGGAACAAATTACAACCAATTAAATTCTGAAATTTTTATGGGATGTTGTCTCATGTATTAGCTTTCAAACCTCGTTGGTTGCACTCAATTTGAGGTTGTATAGGGTGAGTTACACCCTTCTCAACCCATGCTACCCGGATGAATACCCAGATTTCTAGGTCTAACTTCAAAAATTCATAACTAATTCTATACTAATCCAATGATCTATTATGATATATGTATAGAAAGCCCTGAATGTCTAGTTTCATTTAAAAATGGTTCATAAAATTTAAACGGTGGTAGGCGGAGCCGTACTCTCCGCCGTACGGACCGCCGAGGGAAATCCTATCCTGCTTCTAGGTTTGTCCCCTCCTTTCAAGCTATTTGCTTCCAAATCCAATTTTAATCACAACACACATGCAAAATCAGTCATAAAACATCATCATCACTCTATAAAACATCCAAATCTCAGATTAAGCATGCTCCTCATGAGCCCCAATTCAGAGAAAATAAAAGAAGAAGTAGGATTCCCTACCTTGTCTTGAGTAGATTAGGCTGATTTGTGTTCTTGGATGGTGGTGGCTGGGGATGAGGCTTGAAGATGGATGGAAAGGGAGTAGAAATGAGAACAAGGAGGAGAGAAAGAGAGAAGCTTCAGCATAAGAGGCTGGTCGAATTTTCTGATGGAAAAAGAGAGAAAGAAGTGAGATATTTGAAGCTACTTTGGGTGTTGATTGGTGGACCTAAAGTAGTCATAAAATCTGATTTGGCTTCCACCATCAAGGGCTGGTTTGGTGCCACTTGGGTGGGTTGGTTAGCTAAATCTTAGCCGTTGATTCTAGGGTACTCATAGAAAAAATTCTACTGGTTCGGTTCCGACAGTTGGAAATACCGAAATCCTACCGATCTCTTTTAAATCGGTAAATCGGTTTGAAATTGTTCTGTGAAGTTTTCTATGCTCCTAATCTAATTCTATCTAGTCTAATCCATCTAAATCACACTTAATTTGACTTCGAGTAAATGTTTAATCAAGTTCTGATTAAACTCACTTATTTGATTAAAAACCGAATAATTCGGTTGTTAACGATAAATCTTTCGGTCGTTACAATCAACATAAGCCCAAACTAAGTATCCAAAATATAAGAAAATAACAGAAAATGAAAATAGCACCAAATCTAAACTACTTAACTAAAATAAAACAAAGTAGCAACAAAACTAAACAATTATGTCCTAAATTAAATAAAAACTAACTAAAAATATAACTCACCAAATGGAGTTATCACTCTACTTTTTAACAATAGGAATTTTGTTGCCCCTTTTACTTCACTCTGCTTTTGATATGTATATTTATAAAGTGAAGCTTTGGCTTCCAGCTTATATATGTATATATGCAACTAATGATATTTCTATACCAATCATGTTTATTATATAAAGTGCCCTGTTTCGTAGGTATGTACGTCAGTCATATACATATATATTAGAATATAAAATAATGAATACAACTTTAGACAGAAGACTAATACGATAACGCAACTTATCCAATTTCATGTTATGACTTAAGCATAACATTAAGTTGGTAGGGTGTTACAGTTACAATTATCTAAATGCTAATTAGTTCAATTGATTTAAATTACACTTTAACATATTTTCAATGAAAAGAATTTTCCTCATTAATTATGTAAAGAAGATGCAAGGGTTAATGTGATTAAGATGTGATACTTATATGCTTTTAGTTAATTAGGTTAGACCACCTTGATTTTATGCTCTAAATCATGAATTAATAAGGATTGGGCAATCAGGCTTTTAATTGTAACTTTTAATGCATTATGTTTCAATTATTGACTTGCCTTTAATTTACTAAGCCCTTACTCTCGAGATTAGCCGATTAGTTCTTAATTAATCGCTAACCCCTCTAATTAGCCGGAGACACCGATCTAATGAGTTTAGATGAAAATGGGGATGTTACAAGGGCCACTTGAAAAATACTAAATTGTCTTTACCCAAGTGCCAAGACTCAAGAAAAACACAACCCACCCTTTTACCTCAAGGTTCCTAGCTTTCTTGCTTGAAAAAGAAGTTAAACTCACCTACTTCCTCTTGCTTATTGGGGAAGCAAAACACATCAGCCCCCCTCACCCATTTTTGTGCCAACTAGCCCCTTCCTAACTCCCTCATTTGTGATTTTTATCCTCTCACTACAAGCCTAAGTTATCACCTCTCTCTCTAAACCCCTCTTTGTTCTTCCTAATCTTTTTCTTGTTCTTCTTGCTTTCCTACTCTAACTCATCTCATTTCCACCACCATTCTCACAAGCTCTTCAAAGACCACCTCTTTGGTCTTTGAAGGATATATTTGAACACACACTTAGCCTTATTGTCAAGCTCAAAAAGGAGGAAGGTCATCTCCAACCCATCAACTCTTTCTACACCTCAAGAAACTCATTTGGTAGTGACTCTAAACCCTTTTTCTTCTATGTTTTTCAAGCTCTAGAAATCCTAAGCTCTCCATAGCTAGGTGGTTTTAGAACTTGCTCTAGAGGTCTCATGGCCATGCTTTCATTATAAGAAGTTGTTTGTGATTTTGTTCTTCTTTTGGAAAATGACTTTGGTTGTGCATTTTGTTTTATGTTGAACCCAACTTTGTAGAACTAAAAATATTGATTATTACCAAGATCTCAAAGTATAAAAGTGGTTTCGAAATGTAAAGTGGTCACTTGAAGAAAAGACTTAATGTTTTTATAAGAAAACTCATTAAAACCAAAATCGTGGAAACTAGAAAATTCTAGCAGTCTGTATGGCGTGACTAATAAGTCTTTCAATATAACTTCAAATGCAATGAATCTAATTTTAAATGAAAATAAACTCATAGAGCTTTTTATAAATATAAAATATGTAAACTTTGGCCTTAAAACGAGAGAGATATGAATTTTCAAAGTGGGCTTTTCCCATATGTGTTTCTGTTCGGGCAATCTATACTAAAACATTCATAACTTGAGCTATACATAACATTTTTTAGTGGGACCAACTTTGTTAAAAATCTAAGACATAGAGGAACACCTCCATAAAATAGTTTTGTCAGATTCCTTTTGAGGAACTCTCAGTAAAGTTTACAAGTCAATATACTGAGAATAAACTTAAAAGCTGAGCAGTCAGATTAAAAGGTGCATATCTCAAGTTACATAACTAATTTTTGAGTGGGGTTTCTTTTGTTTAAAAATAGACTCAGAGAAGTATAATCATACCAAAATTTAAGATAAAAGAGTAAAAGATAAAATTATGGTAAATTTTTAAATTTACTGCCCCACTAAAAAAGTAAAGACTAGTTATGGCTAAGTTTAATGGTTAATGAGGAATAAGCTTAAAGACATTAAGATCCCCAAATTAAGATATTGGAAAACCTTCATAATTCAACTTAAAAAGCTTCACAAAGGATAATAAACAAAAATTGACCCTATGCCTAATAAAAGAATTTACACAAGAGGCAATCTCAATTAAAAAGCTTGCACCAAATTTACTAAGCTAAACTCATAAGACTTTGTGTAATATGTATGCCTCTATGTGTCAATATGATGACAATGATATGATGATGATCATGATGATGATGATATGATAATGATGATGATGATGATGATTATGATAATGATATGATGATGATAAGGATGATAATGATATGATGACGATGTGATAATGAATGATGATGATATGAATATGATATGTTGATGATATGATGCTTAATGATATGCGATAAAGGAATCACATTTGGGGACGGTGATATATAATGCCTAGATGTGGAAAAGAATTAGAATAATTTTGCATCATAAGCCTTAATAAGAAGAAAATGAACTAAAGGTGTGATCCTTCAAAAGGGAAGGTGACCAAAGTAAGCTCCCCTCACCTACGACTTACATGCGGCATGGCATCGACCCAGCTAGTGTAATTATAGGGGATAGGGCTTATATGAGGCATGGCATGACCCAGCTAGTGTAAGTACCAAAAAGTTATGGTGGCGATGGCCATGGTATGAGCTCATTACCACTTATGTTTAGTGGGTGAAAAGAAAAGGACTTAAGATAAAGTCAAGTTAAGAAAAGAAAAGGGACTTCGATCCAAAACCTTGAAGGGAAGAAGTTAAGAGAAGCTTATAGCATAGCCATACATGTTTTATATAATTATAGTTGTTTCTATGCTTGTTATGATATAAATGATCAGAGGACATGTTAAAATTGAATCCGCTTTGGATGGCTATGTTTTCGAAAATCTAAGAATTGAACCTTATGCATACTGTAACGACCGAAAAATTTACCGTTAACAACTGAATTATTCGGTTTTTAATCAAATAAGTGAGTTTAATCAGAGCTTGATTAAACATTTACTTGAAGTCAAATTAAGTGTGATTTAGATGGATTAGACTAGATAGAATTAGATTAGGAGCATAGAAAACTTCACAGAACAATTTCAAACCGATTTACCGATTTAAAGGAAATCGGTAGGATTTTGGTATTTCCATTGTCGGGCAAGATCGGTAGAATTTTTGTATGAATGCCCTGGAATCAACGGTTAGGATTTAGCCAAACAACCCACCAAGTGGCGCCTTGGGAGCCCTTGATGGTGGGAAGCTCAACCAAAATCAATACTAGACTTGGATCCACCAATCAAAATCAACATAGATTCAAATATCTCACTTTTTTTTCTTTCTTTTTCCATCAGAATTTTCGTCCTCTTTCAGCAGCTGAAGCTTCTCTCTTTCTCTTCTCCTTGCTCTCATTTCTACTCCATTCTCATCCATCTTCAAGCCTCATCCCAAGCCACCACCATCCAAGACACAAAATCAGCCTAAATCACTCAAGACAAGGTAGGAAATCCTACTTCTTTCATTCTCTCTGATTTGGGGCTGTATGAGGAGCATGCTTAATCTCAGATTTTGATGTTTTATGGAGTGATGATGATGTTTTATGACTGATTTTGCATGTGTGTTGTGATTAAAATTGGATTTGGGGACAAATAGCTTGAAGGGAGGAGACAAACCTAGAATCAGGATAGGATTTCCCTCGGCGGTCCGTACGGCGGAGCGTACGGCTCCGCCTACCACCGTTTAAATTTGATTAAACTATTTTTAAATGAAGCTAGACATTCAGGGCTTTCCATACATATATCATAATAGACCATTGGATTAGTATAGAATTAGTTATGAATTTTTGAAGTTAGACCTAGAAATCTGGGTTCTCACCCGGGCAGCATAGGTTGAGAGGGGTGTATCTCACCCTATACAACCTCAAATTGAGTGCAACTAAAGATGTTTGAAAGCTAACACATGAGAGAACATCCCATAAAAATTTTAGAATTTAATTCGTTGTCATTTGTTCCCAGCACATCAATGAAGTTGGCTTAGGTTTAAACCGGACTAAAACAGGACAGCCCAGTAGGGTAATGTTTCGAGACTCATAACTCAAAATATACTTAGCCAAATGACATGAAACTTAATTCATTCTAAAGCTTGTTGTGTCAGCTTCATTTTTATATAAAATTCGCATGATTTCATCTAGTTTTCGATTTTTAATGAATTTTATTCTATAGGAACCCTATTCTGGTTAGGAACAGGACAGGCTGAGATAAAATGTTTATATCTAGAGTTATATAATTCAAAACGAGATGGGACTAAAGAGAGTAGAAAGTAGACATATAAGGCTATAACATATCCAAAAATGAGAATTTAATGAGTTGAATTGAATAAAATTTGGAGCATGCCAAACTCGGGCAGAACAGGGAAGAGCAAGCTGGAACCTACTAAATGCTTGATTTGCAATTGTTGAATGATGTTGTAAGTGTTTATACACATTTGCTAGTTTATACTGAAATTATTAGCTGTGCAACTGTACTGATTGTCTGGCACTATTCACGGGGGAAGCGGACTCGATCCGTTATGCCGCCAAAATTTCGGTAAGAAATCCATAAGTTATGAAATTCATGACAACTTGAATACTTCAGAAGTAAAGAGACAAGTTAAATGTACATTCAATTCATGACATTATAAAGAATTCCACATCACTTGGGCCAGCCCCGGAATAAATTAAGGGGAATAGATCAGTGGGAAAGTCGGGGAAAGTAAACCCAGCCATCCTATATAGGAATGAGCTCGGTCCTGAAAAGCGGACTATTACCCAGGAGCATATGGCCAATGACTTCCAGGGGACCAAGGATGGAAATAAGTTATAACAGGCGAAAGCCTCTAAGATTAAGATGCATCTTCTCATTGCACATGTATATGTACAGTGAAATACTTTTCTATTGATTGTTCTATATCTCTGTTTATTATTCATAACATGATATTGTTTCTCTGTGATTACTATTTTAGTACATTAGTATATCTGTTAATTAAAATTGAACTTGTTTCGGTGTATGCCTTACAAATGAGTATTTAAGTTAAATATTATCATTTTACCGTACTATCTAAAAATCTTGTACGACTGAAACAACTGGGAATGACAGCGATGACAGATGTATAGAAGTTAGGATTTTCTAATGAGAAATATTCATTTCTCACCATATTATATATTCTGCGTCATTCTCAGACTATGGAGCATGCAGCGACCGGGGTTCTATTCATTGAGTTTCCTGAGCTTCACATCCACATCGACCTTTTTCTAGATTCTGTATATATATCGGGTAGATGCCAGTTTCATTTATATTTCTTCTTCCAGAGGGACTTTGCAGTACCCTTGATGCACCCACTGTTTGATCCCGCTGTCCCATACATTGCCATCCCGCTCCATATGGCCCATCCGTTCCCACCTCCTCCTACAGTAGCAGCACCAGCAGCAGCCCCTGCTCCTATGGCTCCTCCTGCTTCACCACCCCATCCGATGCTTTCCGCCTCGACACCAGAGGAGGACCCATCAGAGCGGCGAGTTCCTCCTCATCCTTTGCTCCCAAAGACGGCCACCCTCTCTGCGGATGCACCCATGGAGAATGGGTTTCTTTCTTCAGATTCTGGTTAGATAGTGGGCGTACCACAGTAGTAGTAGGTGTATAGGGTGACCCTCTTTTGGCAGTTTGGGTCATGGTTGGATGGGTAGATATTAGGGATGTACTTGAAATGTCCCATGGGGACCAGTTAGGGTGCTGTTCATAGATACTGGCCGTTTCATTTTGTATTAGCGGCCTCATTTTGACACCTTGTACTTTTGACAAACTTTAAAATCTGATATCTATGTACATATCTATAATGCCGTTTGCAGTTATTCTGTTCTTATTGTATTTTTTTTATTTATGTTAAGTTATTTACAGTTCACTTGGAATTGATTAGTATTTATTTATTCCATCATCAGAGAAAAAAAAAAGAAAATTTGTTATGAAATCAAGTACTCTTATGTGAGAAAGTAATACTAATACAGTAGGAGAAAATTAATCAGTATTACGCGTAATCTCTTATCTGATAAATTATTATGACTTAAGCATAGTACTTTGTCTGGTAAGGTGTTACACATACTCACTATTTTCATTTATAAAATCGAAGTGGCTGGGACGATGATGATGATACTTTAGTGTCGGATCGAGTCCTACTGAGAGATCTTATTTCTCACTCTAGTTACTTTTCCTTATTGTCACTAGAATCTGATGGCGCATCCGGTGGAGTGAAGCATGGATCCTCCACACTGTTAGCGGATGTATGATGTAGGATGCCAGACAATGCTGATTTGGACTTGTAGTTGCCGTAGCTCTGCATCTTCATACATTCCTTTTTGTGACGAACGATGTCAATTTAAGTTTGTATTTAGTATTTGGGTCATGGCACGTCCATGAGCCTCCCTCGATGTAATGTTTATACATATGTATGTATATATATATATATTATGAACCCATATGGATGTAATGATTAGCTATATAATGTAATGTATTTGTGAATTATTATTTATTTACCTTTCTCATATTTTATGATATTGTGTTTCGGACTCTCTCGCGACACGCTCTTTTATATCTATCTTCTCGCTCAAGGCTTTACTTTCCAAAACACTGCGAAGCGATGACGTATTTTTTTCAAAAAAAAATCTTACCATATTTTTCATGTAACTGAATTTCAAGTGAAGTTTAGTTTTCCACGAGCATAAGTAACAACTAATAAAACAACGTAATATGACTTAAACGTAGTATGGGTTTATTAGGGTGTTACAATCGAGGGGTCATGTCTCATTCTTTCATTTCTTATCATTATACTTTACATGCATAGTTCTTCTTTGACTAGACACGTGCAATGATATGACTAAGTCCATAATTTTGACGAAAATCCGGTAGCATAACGACTAGACCGGAACTTCCCCAAAACGCCAATCATCAACTTTCAACGAACAGTTTATCATATCTATATCATATCATCATGCTCATCATTCAATCATGAGACAGAGCTCAATCAAACTTGTCATTCATTATGCCGAATGGCATCATACATTCATACCCTAAAGAGGTTTATAGTTGTGTTAATTGTGAAGAATCTTATGAATCATCACATAATTTCTCGTAATTACCCATAAGAGAATCACATAGTAAAGATATATGTGTGGGGTCTTTTAGTTACTTAGTTCTTATATGAAATTATTCTTTACTTGAGTTCATGTCTTATGGAATACTTGTTGAAATAAATTAAGTTAAGCGATTGTTTCTTTTCCTTGAGATAGTGCACTTAATAATTCCTAGGTTCATGATATGCTCAGAGGCCCTAATTATACTTCTGTGCCCAAGAAGTTCGAAATCCCTCTAATCCTTGGGTCATGACAACGCATAACCACATCATGAACCTAACAACACCATGTTCACTAAACACCAAGGGTGAACTTTAACTTAACTAAGTTACAAGTTTCAAGCTTTTATCACTTACCTAACAAGATCTTATATTAAATATTATAAAAGTTATCATTCTTATAAAGTAGTCATAAAGTTTTATTCTTTATGAAAGTAAGTGCCTTTAACATTAAGCTCTTATCTTAAAGATTAGACCTTTATGAAAAAATGATACAAGTTACTAGCTTTTTAACTAAAAGTCTTGTTCTTTATGAAAGTTGACTCATTTAATTATTCTAAGAGCCTCAAGGTCTGAACTTCATGACTAAAAGTTGTCTCTACATTAAAAAGGTTCCTACTTTATCAACTAGTGATATGAAACATTAACTTTAAGGTTAAAAAGTCTTGATCTTTATAAAAGTTAACACCTTTTAGCATTATTTTGATTCAAGATCTAAACTTTATAAATTAAATGTTACAAAACAACACTTTTATGACTTGAAGGTCTCATTCTTGATTAAAGTTTGAAACTTTATGAAAGGTCTTTTCTTTAAGGTTTGATTTCTAAGACATAAAGTGACAAGATATCATTTTTCTAACTCAAAAAGGTGTATTATATCAAAAAGCTTAGACTTTTACATGTATTCTTGCCTTCAAAATAAAACAAAATAAAACTTTTTGGAAGCTTAAAAGTTGCGCCACTTTTAAGGAATCAAGAAGCAAACTTTTTAAAGTTTTAAGCTTTTAAGATGTTCATAGTCTTATCTAATCATGAAAAACATAAAAAGATGAAGCTTTTCTAACCATCAACTCATCATAAGAAAAGGAACAACTTCAAACAGGAAACCATCAAGAACACTCAATAATAAAAACATATTTTCCAAAAGTAGAAATATCAAGAACACTTGAAGAACATCAAGAACATATTTTGCCAAAAGTAGAAACATCAAGAACACTTGAAGAACAACAAGAACATATTTTGCCAAAAATGGAAACTTTTGCTCATGAAGAGCATGAAGGATCTTCTCAAATTTTCATTTAAGATCTTGGTCATGAAAAGAACCAAGCTTCAAGCTTTCTTGGGCAAACAAAATAAAAAAGATGAAGATCACTACCTCTTCTTGAAGATGGCACAAAAAAAAGAGAAGAGGGAGAAGAAGATGATGGCTCCTCTTCATGATGATGGTGGTGGTTTTGCAAGAAGGAAGGAGAAGCTCTTGAGATCTTGTGAAAATGGAGGTTGTAGTGTTTAGATCTTGTCTCCAAAGACCCAAAGATGAGGTCTTTGAAGGGCTAAGTGAGAGGTTTTGGGTGGTGATGCTGGAGAAAGGAAGAATAAGATGAAAAAGAAGAAGAGAGTTTTAGAGAGAAGTAAGAGGATTTGGTTTGAAGAGAGAGAATGAGATGAGTGAAAATGAAAATGGATGATGGTGGGAGAGGAAGAAAGTGGCGTCCACTATTCAAGGGTAAGGAGGGAGATATTTTATTAATTTTGTGTTAATTAAGGTTTAGGGAGACAAATTAGACGATGGGGGAACAAAGTATGTACTAACTCCTACATAAAGCACTCTTGTCTTATGCTTTATGCTTTTATGACATCACATTTTACTTTTTTGTCTGGTTGACTAAATTTGAATTTGATCATGTAATTTAGTGCTCTTGCAACTTAATTAAGATGACTAAGCAAGGATTAGTGATTAACATACAAGAACATGATTAACAAAAATTAATATTACAATTAAGCTTAATTAACATTAATTAAACTTGATTAAGCTAATTAAGGGTGATTAGTGCTTAATTAAGCTATAAAGGCTCTGACTTACTTAATTAGACAATACAACAAAATGGTCTAAGGCCACATTATTTTAAGCCACGTTTAAAAAGTGTGGTCTATAACTATCAAAGACCACGCTTCTCTACGCGTGGGCTTTGATTATATCTTTTGGCAACACTTATAATGCAATGCTTAAAAAGTGTGGCCTTAGAGTAAGAAGACCACATTTTGCAAGCGTGGTTTATTTAAAGCAAAAATGATACACTTCCATTGATAATAAGCCACACTTTTCGATTGTGCCTGATCCTTTTAATTTGGGCTACACTTAAAAAATGCGGTCTATAGAACTCATGCTATAATTTTAATGTTCAATTATTTAGTGTACAAAGATCTAGAGGGAATAAAAACTTAAAAGAAAACAAAAACAAAAAACGATACTCAGCCAAAAACCAAAACAAAATGCAAGAATATCTTTCTTAAACAAAATCAACAAAACCCCTGCTCATTGTTCAATCTTACCAAAAGAAACTCAAAGCATTATTCTACACCACTTCCATTTTCGTTCTTCTACTGAATAGGGGCATCTCAATGGATTAAGAAATGAAAGGCAATGCGAGGTGAACCATCAAATTGGGATTGAGCTACGAGGTCCACTCCCTCACACCACCACCATCGCCTTCCCCCCAAATCGAAACCCTAAAAAATTCGCTTCCCCTCAAAATTTTCCTTATTCTGAATCTTGCCCCTTCACTGGACCACTTCCTCTTCGCATCGTCCCTCCCTCACATCAGCTTCCTTCTAATTTTAGCAGGGGAATTCGATTACGACTGACCCAAAATGAATCAATCCATCTCATTTTGAAGCTATTGCTGTGAACTTTGGATATCAAAAATGGTGGGAGGAGGGAGCAGAAGAAAGGAAGCGCCGATAATAAATAGCACCAACGTGTTCGCGGCGCTCAGAAGTTTGAAGAAGAAGAAGAAGCCACCTGAGAAGGAATAGGGTTCATCTAAGGGAAGAAGCTCTGCGGCTGTTTTCGAGGAGCCCAAGAAGAAGGAGGTTTCCTGGGCCCTGATGCCTCTCACAGCGAAGTCATGGGCCAATGTTGATGATGATGATTACTATGCCACCATCACTCCTCCTCAGTCAGTTTGGAGTGCTTCAACTGATGATCCCACAGCTTCAGAGATTCCGATTGAAGCTACGAAAGAGGTGAAATTATTGTTGTGCCCTTTTTATCTGACTTGTTTTTTATATGTTTGTGGCCTTGGATTACTATTTCTGATAATAGATAGGGTACTTTGAATTTAATTAGGTTTTGGTTTTTTATGCTGATGGTTATTCTTGGAGTACATAATCCTAGCTATGCTAAGTAATTGGAATAGGTGGCAAGGAATATTCTTATGAATTCTCTAGTTTTGGATTGAATGGCTTGAGTTTATGATGTCGTAATTGGGATTTATAAATTTTAGATTTAAGTCGTGAGGTCCACTCAATGTCATTGGGTTTAGATTGCTCTATCACAATGGCATTAGATCATTAGATTGAAGATTTCTCTCTTTTGACAGTCAATGACATTCAACACATTGCATTTACTTAGTCATTTCGAGTTCTATTGTTTTAAAGTTTCGCTATTTTTTCTTTGGTCGTTTTGTGTGATTTTGCTTCAATTGTATGTAATTGATGCCGAGGTTATTTTAGCTAGACTTCTTAATGTTTGATTTTCAAAGTGTCTATACTTAATGTAGCGTAGTTTAACGTCCTTATTAAACCAAAGATTTTCTTCTGAATAAGATTTTTAACAAGAAGCTTGATAGTTGTCATCATTTAGATAGATGTGCAACAGCACAAATAAGGACATATTCATACATGCATTGGTGTAATTTATTATCATTATTATTGTTAATTGTTATTATTATTATTATTATGATTGTAAGTGAGTGAATGGTTTGGTAGTGCTGAATATGCTAACCGTGCTTTCCTTTGTTTCTTTGCACGACTTTTGTACCTGGCGAATGATTGCTGACCTGTGGGATCCTATTACTTGTTATGGTTTCAGTTTACTTTGCAAAAACATGGTTTAGACTTTGACCCCATCATTTTGATTTATTGTGCCAGAGTATATTCCCCCTTGTTCCTTCTATCATGATCATGAATTAAATGTGTTTCCTTTTTATTGATATAGCCAAATTAGCTTATACATTTATTGATTGGATGCAGGATTGACACGCACCTAAAAGTGTTCATATTTGTCTTTTTAAGTGGGAGAAAGGATCTTCTTTCAGAACTTCAAGTGATAGGATCACTATGGAAAATTCACTTCCCGTAAGTATTTGGTTCCTCATCTTCTATCCTTATAATGTTTTATTTATTTATATTTGTCAATTTTCCAGTTCTGGTGGTATTGTAGCGCTTATAGATATAAGATGTTTAAGATACCTCAATTTAATTGAACATTGTGTGATTTAAAATTTAAATCTTAGTCAACTAGGAGAAGAGATTAGATGTACCCTTAAGTGGGATAGTTTGGTTTCCTTTTGATGTGATGGGAGTGCTAGGTTTATAAATTTCTGAAATTCCCTTAAGCTTAATATTACAACATATGACAATGTGGAGGCTGGATTTCTTCATAGTGGATAGTTTGGTTTACTTTGATGTGGTGAGAGTGCTAGTTTTATAAATTTCTAAAACTCCCTTGAGCTTATTATTAAAAGTTGAAAACCTTCAATGGCCATGAGAAAGAAATGACGTTGTCATGTTCTTCACAGTAACTTATTTTCTCTAAAATTGCAACGTGCTTAACTTTGAGAGGAATAATTGAGTGCCAATTTGGGTGTTATTAGCTTTTTTTCATATTCTTCTATTCTACCAAACTAGCTCTAATATGTGTATAATAGGACCCATTAGATTGGAAAGCTCTATATGCCCAAACCCACTTCTTTTATTAAACCACATAAAAACAAGACCAAGTCATGATTATGTTTCAAAGTAAGTTCGAATTTTATGTTCTTTATAATCAAGAATTCACTTTATATTTTAAGTAGTGGGAATTCTCTTATAAATTGAGTTTCCTAGTGGCAATAAGATTCTGCCTGAGTTAGCACAGGCTAGCAAAATAGGTGAAAAATAACTAAGATTGCAGTATCACCATTTTTATTATTATTGAAATTTACCGAACAATATTCTAGTACCCAAAATTGCAAGCATATTAATGCTTTCAATTTGGTATCTATTACACCTACAATAACCAATCATAAGAAGAGAAATCATGTTAGAGTGTCAGATATATCTCTTCCCTGAGCAACCAAGAACAAGGAAGGGTATAGGACAAAGGAAACACTAGCTTATCATCCAACAGTGACACAGATCACCCAGTTATGGAAAGCCTTGTGTAACATCCCCAATTTTTGTCTAAGCTAATTAGTTCAGTGATCCTGACTAATTAGAGAGGTTAACGATTAATTGAGAATTAATCGGCTAATCTCGATGAGCAAGAGCTTAGTAAATTAAAGGCAAGTCAACAAGATAAGTAAAAGTCAACAATTGAAACATAATGCATTAAAAAGTTATAATTAAAAGCCCAATTGTCTAATCCTTATTAATCCATGATTTAGAACATAAAATCAAGGTGATCTAATCTAATTAACTAAGAGCATATAAGTCTCAAGACTTAATCACATTAACCCTTACATCTTCTTACATAATTAATGAGGAAAATCCTTCTTAATTAAAATGTGCTAATGTGTAATTTAAACCAATTGAATTAATTAGCATTTAGATGATTATAACAATTATAAAAATGTAGAAACTTCCCTTTATTATTTGAAAGTTTGGTCAAAGCAAGAGCCACATCCAACCATTCAATTTCTTTCTCATCATACACCACTAGATCAAGAGTCCATATTAGGAGCTTCCTTAAGTCATGACAAGAGTTGTACTCTTCTTCACCAAGATCATGACACTTGGTGTGATCCTAGCCATCCAATGCCCAATCCTAAGAGAGCTCATGCTTTTAAACCACTTGACAAAAACACTACATAGTCTTTCCCAATTGCCAAGACTCAAAGGAAACACAACACACTCTTTTGCCCCAAGGTTTTTCCACTCCCTAGCTTGTGTAAGAAGCAAAATCACATCACCTTTTCTCCCCATTTTAGCCACCATCAGCCCTCTCTCTCCCTCATTTCATTTTTCACTTCCTCTCTCAAGACACACACACACAAAGCTCTCTCCTCTCTCCTCTCTCCAAGTCTCATACTCTCTTCTTCTTCCAAGCTTCATTGTGTTCTTCCAACCCTCATACTACTTCCTACTCATCTCCATTTACCATTCTCACAAGCCCTTCAAGGACTACCATTTTTGGTCCTTGGAGAAACAAAGCCACTCATACACAAGCCTCACTATCAAGCTCAAGGAGAAGGAGGCCATCTCCAACATTTTTCTATCTCTTCAAGCTTTCAAGAAATCCAATTGGTAGTGGCTCTAAACTCTTTTTCTCTCTTGTTTTTCAAGCTTTAGAACTCCTATGCTCTCCATAGCTAGGTGGTTTTAAAGATTGATTATGGGCATCATAGCCATTCTTGTCATAAAATGAGATGTTGTTGCTTGTATGGTGGTTTGTTGAAAACATGTTTTCGGTTTGGTGTGAAGCATGGTTGAACTCAATATTTTTGAACTCCAACATGTTAGTTTTTCACTAATCTTTCATGGTATATGAGTGTTTTATAACTTGAGAATGTTTT
Organism: Pterocarpus macrocarpus; assembly: GCA_031439585.1. Classification (NCBI taxonomy): domain Eukaryota; kingdom Viridiplantae; phylum Streptophyta; class Magnoliopsida; order Fabales; family Fabaceae; genus Pterocarpus; species Pterocarpus macrocarpus. Next base: position 34,782,752 of record CM062520.1, read on the forward strand.
CTTGAAAGTGAGGTTGAGTGTTTTGGAGAAAACATGAGGAAAATCAAAACGTGAAATCTGGATTTTCTGGCAGTCTGTAAACCGAACGGTATAACTTTTTCCAGAGAACTCAGAAATTAGTGGAACCAATTTTATATGAAAGTAGACTCAAAGAGCTTTCCATACATATGAAATACATAAGATTCGGAGTTAAAATGAGTGAGATATGATTTTTCAAAGTGGACTGTTCTCAGATTGGTTTCTGTCTGGGCAGTCTACACTAAAATGGGTATAACTCGAGCTACAAAAATGATTTTTGAGTGAGACCAAGTTTAATTGAAAGCTAAGACATAGAGGAACAAACCCATAAAACAGTTTTCTCAGATTCCTTCTGAGTAATTATAATGAGAAGTAACAATCCACTGTACCGGGAGTGAACTTAGAAACTGAACAGTCAGAATAAAATATGCATAACTCAAGCTACAAAATGAATTTTTAAGTGGGGTTTCTTTTGTTTAAAAATAGACTCAGAGAAGTATATCCACACAAAAATTCGAAATAAAAGAGTAAAAGATGAAATTATGGTGAGTTTTCAAAGTTACTGCCCCACTGTAAAAGTAAAACTGGTTATGGTAAAAGTTAAAGAATAAGGAGAAATAAGCTTTAAGACATTAATACCCTTATATTAAGCATTAGAGAACCCTCATAATTCAACTTAAAAAGTGTCAAAAAGGACATTAGACAAAAAGTGGCATTATGCTCAATAAGAGAAGTTTACACAAGAGACAATCTCAATTAAAAGCTTGCACCAAATTTCCTAAGCTAAGCTCATAAAACTTTGCTTGAGAATATGCCTTATGTTTATGTGCAAGCATGATGTTATGATAATGATCATGATGATATGATGATGTTATGATAATGATGGTGATGATATGATGATGTTATGATAATGATGATGATGATATGATGATGTTATGATGATGATATGATATGATGCTTAATGTTACATGATATTGGTTTCTCTGTTTGGCAAAATTTTGGGAAGCTTCGGTCTAGTAGTTATCTTTGTAGAAATTTTGTAAGAATTATGGACTTAGAAATATTTTGCATCATAATGCTTAAATAAGAAGAAGTTTAATTCAAGTAAGTGATCCTTCAAAAGGGAAGGTAACCTAATTTAAGTTTCCCCTCACCCACGACTCACATGAGGCATGGCATGACCCAGCTAGTGTGAGTATAGGGGATAGGTCTTACATGAGGCATGGCATGACCCAGCTAGTGTAAGTACCGAAATTCTATGGTGGCGACGGCCACGGTATGAGCTCATTACCACTTATGTTTAGTGGGTGAAAAGATAAAGTCAAGTTAAGAAAAGAAAAGGGACTTCGGTCCAAAACCCTAGCAAGGGAAGAGGTTAAGAAAAACTTATAGCACAGTCATGCATTTTTATATGATTATACTTATGCCCATGTATGTCATGATATAAATGATTAGAGAGTATGTTAAAATTGAATCCACTTCGGATATTCACGATTTCGAAAAATGCAAGAATTGAACCGTATGCATGCTCACTATTTTCATTAATAAAACCGAAGTGGCTGGGATGATGACGATGACACTTTCGTGTCGGTTCGAGTCCTACTGAGAAATTCCATTTCTCACCCTCGTTATTCTTCCGTATCGTCACCAGATCTCAACGGCGCATCCGGTGGAGTGGAGTGTGGATCCCCAACACGGTGAGCGGACGTGTGACGTGGGGTGCAAGACGAAGCTGTTTTGGGACTTGTAGCGACCATCGCTCTGCACCTCCGCATATTTCTTTTGAGCTGAGCATTGTCATTCAAATTTGTACTTAGTATCTAGTATTTGGACCATGGCTCGACCATGAGCCTCTTTTGATGTAATGTTGATATATATGTATGTATATATATATTATGAACCCATATCGATGTAATGACTTTGCTATATAATGCAATGTACTTGTGAATTACTATTCATTTATCTTTCTCTGATTTTATGATATTGGAGTACGTATTGTATACGACACGCCGTTACTCTGTCTAGCTTCTCGTTCAAGGCTTTACTTTCAAAAAGTGACGACGTATTTCAAAAGAAAAAGAAAAAATTTTACCGTATTTTCCGCGTAATTTAATTTCAAGTGCAGTTTAGTTTTCCATGAGCATAAGTAACAACTAATAAAACGCCGTAATACGACTTAAGCGTAGTATGGGTTTATTAGGGTGTTACACCTTGGAGCATGATTGTCTCTATATCAAGCTAACTTTTAGTCCCAATGTCTTTTTGTTTTGTTTTTTTAGTGAACAGTGTAACACCCTACTAATTTGATGTTATGCTTAAGTCATAGCATGAAATTAGGTAGATTGTGTTACCGTATTAGCACTCTGTTTACCTTTCCTGATTTATTCTTCTTTAAACAGTCATCATCATATTATTATTATTATTATTTTGAACAAAACGAAATGGCACGCTGCATACTAAAAGCGAAACGAATTTAACAAAATATCACCAAAGACAAGAATAGTACAATAGCGTTACTGTATATGTGCAAATATATGTATGTATATATATATATATATATATATCAGAAGCCTCTGCTTCAGTTTATATACAAAGTTTCAAAGTAAAATACATAAGCGGGCTGGATATCAAAAAGACAATGATGCCCGTATCAGGCAAAATATCCTATGGTCCTCAGAGGACATTTCGTAACCTACTGCTAACCCTACTGTCAAGTCTATGACCCAAAGCTACGTGCTGTCCAAAAGAGGGTCATACTGTACAACCTCTCCTGCTGCTAAGCTACTCTGTCAGATAGCCGTTAGCCATGCCAGGCTCAGCCGGTAAGTAGTCTGCGCTGGGCCCTGAGGAGGAAGAGGGTGACGAGCCGGTGGCCTTTGAGGGGTCACTCTTTGAACTCAATAGGATATCAGGGATTGCTTGCGATGGTGACTCAGGCGCAGGGTTAGCAAGTGCTGCCTGGGCTGCGGGTGCAGGAGGAGCAGCAGGTGGGTTCGCCATGTGCAACGGGACGGCAATGTAAGGACTAGTAGGGTCGAAAATGGGATGATGTAAAGGAACATCAAAGTTCCTATTGCTGAATGTAACACCCTCCTAAGTACAGTACTATGCTTAAGTCATAGTACCACACCCTGGAGTTGTTACGGTTACCTGAACGGACCTTATCTGATAGCAACTTCTGTTGCGCTACTCTGATACCTCTTGAACTTTCTGGAGACAACACGGAAATAGGAGTGAGAATTATAAACTCTCAGTAGGATTCTCTATAATACACATGTAATGTCATCGTTGTCATCTCCAGTTTGCTTTGGCTTGTTATGAAAAAGGTGAACATGCTGCACAACTGTTTAATTTTACGTTTCGAAAAAGCATGTCTTATCCGAAGCAAAGTTCATTTTAATCATACACTTGGCATTTGAGAGAATCCATAAAAATTCATGTCATGAATCATATTGGGACTAATAACTGAAATACAATAAGTACGATAGCATCAATGTACTAGAGGCCTAACTTCGACATATACTTTACTGGATCTATATCATATTAAGATGATGCCCACATGGCATCAATATGCTGAGAACATAACATCTGCACATAACTTATCTTGTATGTTAAATTTATGCATAGACATAGAACTTGCTTTTCTTTCTTTATCTCTCTTTTCATCATAAAATCTTTACGTGCCACATTCCAGAGTATGATCGCCATGTCATACCCCATCAGAGCGTGATCGCCATGTCACGTTCCTTAGGAATGTGGGATCTCTCTTTGGTACTTACACTAGCTGGGTCATGCCATGCCTCATGTAAGTTCTGTCCCCGATACTCACACTAGCTGGGTCGATGCCATGCCTCATGTAAGTGGGGTGCCTGCTTAAGCTTTAATCTCTAGTCTTTAGTCTTTAATCTTTAGCTTTTACTTGGCACACCTAGGCGTTACGTATCGCCGTCCCTAGGGTGCTATTACTGCCCTTGGGTAGCCTGGCCTTGGAGTGAGCTCGTCAGCTTCACCCGTGACCGTCGTCACACTGACTCACCCGCAAGGGACCCATCGCTCTAGGTTGGAGGGACCCAATGTGCAACTGCCTCCAACATAGAGGGACCCAAGTCTTTATCATTTAACTGCCTTCACAGGGAAGGACCTCAATTAACTGCCTCCAAGTGAAGGGACCCACATTCAATACATTTACATTCTTTCATTCTCATGCATAATCCAGCATAAACATGCGGGATGTACTCATATATACATGTTTCATAATTTATTCTCACATGTCTCATGTCGTACTTGTGTCATTCTTGCATATATGCTTCATAGTTTATTCTCATATATCTCTTATCATACTTATGTCATCCTCAAATATAGGGTTTCTATATACCCATTCATAGTCTAATTCTTCCTTGATAACTCATATCATTTTAAAATTCATCCTTACATCTAAACATTCATAGCTTCTTAGACTTCTACCGTAAATCCGGCAGCATAACGGATCAGGTCCGTTTCCCCATGAATAGTGCCAGCTCTCATAGACAGTTCAGTCATAGCAACATAAATCAACTTAACACATATATATCAATGTCAAACTGGCAATCCTCAACTCAAACTTTATAGGTTTCACTAACATTTGTAAAATTATCATTTTGGCCATCCTGCCAATCCTATTCGGTTCTACCCGAATCTTGTATAATCCACCTTTATTTCTATTCAACTCATTTAAATCTGAAATTTGGATATTTCGTACCTCTATATGTCTACTTTCTAACCTCTTTAGTCCCATATCATTTTGATTCATAAAACTCAAGATATTCAACTTTTACCTCAGCCTGTCAGCCACTAGCGCGAATTACACTCTTAGAGGTATAAATTCACTAAAAATCTAAACTAAGCTCAAATCACCCGAAATAGGTCTCATATTGAAGCTAACAGGACAACCTTTCATTTGCCACAAGTTTCATTCCATTTGCTTAAGAATACCTCGAGTTATAAGTCCTGGAAGTCGACCTTCCTGAACTACCCTATTTTGGCTCGGTTTGGACATAGAGTAACTTCCTCGAATTATTGGGAACAATTGGGACCATAACAAACTCGGAATATTATATTGGGATGTTCCCCTATGTCTAAGCTTTCTAACAAAATTGGTTTCACTCGATTTGGAGTTGTATAGGGTGAGTTATACCCTCCTCATGTCACCCTGCCCGGATGAAAGTCCTGAACCCTAGTTCAAACTTCAAAAATTCATATCTCTCTCAATACTAATCCAATGATCTTATATGATATATGTATGGAAAGCCCGGGATGTCTACTTTCATCTAAAAATGGTTTCATTGGATTTTACCAATTGTAGGCGGCGCCATACACTCCGTCGTACAGACTGCCGTGGAATTCTCACTCAGGCAGCATCCCAACCCATCCATTTCTTCTAATTTTCTCCTTCTAATCATAATTCTAACTCAAAATCTCCTATGAATTCAATCATACCCAGCATAATCCATCATAATACATCATATACATCGCATATATCATCAAACAATCATCAAAGAGTAATCTTTCATGCATCCTCAGTTTAGAGAAATCAAGATTAGAGATTGAATCCTACCTCTTTGGAGTATGACTTGAGCTAAGTGCTGAAACTTGGAGTGTTAGAACCTTGCTAAGCTTGGAGGAATGATGGAGTTGATTGAGAGAAGGGGAAGAGGAGGCTGGAACCAGAGGAAGAGGGAGAGTGGCATAGATCAGCCAGAAATGAGGGGAAGGGTTTGACTTAAATAGATGGGGGTAGTTTGAATTGTGGGTGTTGATTGGTTGAAGTTTTGTGACCGAAGTTCGGCCATGTCGCCTGCTTTTGTGGCTGAGTTGCTCTCCACGTCGTCCAAAAACTGGGATACGCTTCCGCTCTACCTGAAATCGGAACTCGTCCCTATATTACTTGAAGTTGGAACTCGTGACCTTTTTACAGTGCTTGAAGCTGAAACCGGACGTTGGAACTCGTACCATGTTGTTGGTGACTTGAGGAAATCTTGTTTGTTCTGATACTTTGAATCAAGGTCGGATATCGGAAGTCATGCAGCTGACAATCATATAACCTCGGAATTCCCTATTTGAACTCGGGAATGTCAATGATGGATGTATACTCGGATATCGGAACTCATTATCAAACTCGGAGTTCGGTACTAAACTATTACTTCTGAGGTCGGATGTATGATATCGGAAATCGGAACCTCATCATGTCGGATATTGGAACTCTGAAGCCTCTTATTACGAAGTCGGAAATCAGGAACAATCAAACTTAGATGAAACCGGAAGTCGGTACTTTACATACAGTGTGTTTGATGAGATCGGAACCGTGTATATTTTCCTTGAAACATAAGTCGGATATCAGGAATTCCAATAGTACGAGATCGGAAATCGGGTCTATGACTTGAGACGTGAAGTCAGGAATATGATGAAATCGGAAATCGTTATGACATGAATGAACTCGGAACTCGTAAACAACCCTTCTGTCTGATTTCAAAGACGAAATCGGAAATCGGAATTAATCACCCTGGGCTAAGTCGGAGCTCGAAAAACGGATGTTACACTGAAGAGGTAGAGATGGAAGTTACATGAGTTGGCTATTTACAGGGAATCCAACTCTGGGTCATGGTGAAGCTGTAAAGCTGGAATCTCAATGAAGAGGGTAGCGGTGGAGTCCATCACCAGCGTCTGAGAATGATGCGGAAGATACAAAACGGGGTGAGAATTTCAAGAAATTCTCAATAAGGTTCGGGTATACTGGTTAATTGGCGTCACATACATTCTCAGTTGCCTCGGATTTTATTTAATTATAAAAATGTGTATTCAAACTGAAATATCCATTTTAATGAGTTCAAGAAAATGTTTGGTCTGAGGCAACGTTCAGTTTTACTTTAGGCAGCACAAGAAACAAGATGGATTGCTAATAATATTGTATAGAATAATAAACAGAGCAAATAATAAACAGTAGTAAGCAAACGTAATAGACAACTGTAAACATTCTGACATAATTATTCCAGGTAACCATGCAGTCATGTGATCATGCAGACTTCATCATAAACATTTCGTCATATGCCCTTTTACATTACTTTTCATCATTTTCCATCTCTTGGTCCTTTGGGAGTTCTTGGCCATTTAGACTCCTGGGTAATAGTCTACTTCTTAGGATCGAGCTCGTTCCTATACAGGAATGCCGAGTTTACTTTCCCCGACCTTCCCACCGATCTATTCCCCTTAACTTCTTATCCGGGGCTGGCCCAAGTAACATGGAACTTTCATAATAACATGAGTCTTAATATACTTTCATAACTTTCCTTGAAATGCACATGTATTATCATGAAATTCATAACTTATGCATGGATTCTACCGAAATTTTAGCAGCATAACGGAACGTGTCTGCTTCCCCATGAATAGTGCCAGCCAACCAATGCATTTACACAATTTGCAATTTCAGTATAGAGTAGCAATTATGCACATATATTCATAAATTCATTCATTAGTTTCAACAAGCTTCAATAGGGCTTTTAGCTGATTCTGCCTCATTCTGCCCGGTTATGGTATATCCCACCTTTATTTCAATTTAACCCCTTGAAACCTGATTTTTGGATATGTTGTAGCCTTATGTGTCTAGTTTCTAACCGTTTGGTCCCATCTAATTTTGATATCTATTGCTCAAGATATTTAGGTTTTATCCCGGCCTGCCCAATGGCTAGCTAGAATTAGGCAACTAAAAGTAAAAATCCACTAAAAATCGAAAACTGACTCAAATTACACGAAATTGGACTCATATTAAAGCTAACAGGGTAAAGTTTCATTTGCAAAAATTTCCATTTCATTTGGCTTAGTATGGCTCGAGTTATAAGCCCCGAATTCTGACTTTCTTAGACTGCCCTATTCTGGCCCAATTTGGACATAGGGCAACTTTCTTGGATCACTGGGAGCAACTGGGACCTTGTCTAATTCTGAAATTTTTATGGGACATTCTCCTATGTGTAAGCTTTCTAACAAAGTTAGTTTCATTCATTTTCAAGTAGTGTAGGTCGAGTTCTATCTTGAGCAACCCAGTCTGCCCAGAATCGGAGTCAAAACCCTAGGTCGAGATTCAAAAAATCATATCTCTCTCAATACTAATCCAAAAGCCTTATATGATATATCTATGCAAAGCTCTGGATGTCTAGTTTCATTTAAAATTGGTTTCATCAAATTTAATCAGCTATAGGCGGAGCCGTACACTCTGCTGTATGGACTGCCGAGGGGTTTTGGTTGTCCAGCCCCTCAGCTCTTCTTATTTCTATTCTTTCTTGCTTCAACTTCAATTTTTACCAAACAAACAGCCCAAAACCAATCACATATCATCATAATCATCCAATTAACACATCAAAGATCATGAAAATAATCCAAGCTCAGCCAGCCAAGGCCACAGATTTGATGCAAGTATTAAACCCCTACCTTTGTTCCAAGTGATTTTGCTGGAATTTGAAGGTTTGGGTGAGCAAGGCTTGAATTGACTTGATGTTGGCTGGAGTTTTTGGTGTGTAAAGAAGAGAGAAAGAGAGCTGAATGAGAGGAGAGAAAAGTGGCGTAAGAAGGGGTCTGAATGGGTGTTAAAGAAGCTGAAAAATCTGATTGCTTTGAGTGATTTTTGCTTGAATTTGATTGGCTCAAAATGTTTGGCTGAAATTTAGCCAAGCTTCTCCATGGTCTAGTAGCCTTGGTTGCGCCACTTTTGGGTAGTAAGTGGCTGAGTTATCAGCCACTCAAAATAGGGTTTAAAGCTTGTAATTCTATTGATCCGGTTTCGACAGTTTAAGATACCGTAATGTTACCGATTTCCTTTAAACCGGTAAATCGGTTTTCAACAGAATTTTTATGAAATCTCCTATATTCTAACTTAATCCTCTCTTATCTAAACTCAAGTAATTGCTAATCAATTGAGTCTAAATAATTGTTTAACCGAATTCTAATTATTCTCAATTATTCGATAAAACCGAATAATTAGGCGAAAAATAGTGGATGTTACAAACAGGAGTAGGATTGCTATGTCTACAGGTAAACAGTACCCCCTAATGTATAAAATAAATACAAAGTACCAAAAAACAAAGTTTGTTTTGAAAATACAAGGACGAGGAGGTATGTTAGGTAGTACCTAAGGACTTTGATAATCAAACATAAAGAAGTGAATGACATGCTTGAATAAGAATTTAAATGGGGGATTTAGGTTTGATTGTAATGATTACTAAATGGAAGAATATACAATCTAAAATATATGTTGTTGAATATTCTTCTTTCTCATTCTTATATATTTAATTTGTATTTTGATGTGTGTAGGATAATGTGAATAATGATGCATTGGATGGTAACGGAGTATCTTAATCTCTGGCATTGTCAGGAGAAATTGATTATGAAGATCATGTGTTTCATACATTATGTGATCTATTGATGTATTCCTTTTTATCTTGTTTCTAGACTTATATTTAGACTAATATCATAAACTTGGTTAATTAGACCAATATGTTAAATTTGTTTCTAGTTCTTATTTAGACTAATAGTTTAATGTTGGATCATGATGGTACTTTAGACAATATTAATGAATTATTGATGTGTCTTTTTGTTTAAACTTGATTATTATCTTTTAACAATTTATTTTGAGAATATACCTCGGGAATATATATATATATATATATAATTGAAAATTATTTAGTTGATGTTGGCTTAGTACAAATTATGTGTATATTATAAAATGAAATAGAAATTAAAATTACACCCGTCAACCAACAAAAAAAAAAGTTAAAATTAAACATAATGAATTAAATAATGAAAATTTTAAAAATAATTTTTGCTTAATGCAAAAGTTTAGCATTTCAAAATTGTAGCCAATTTGGGAACCCAAAAGAAATTGATTATGTGCCACGATTGAAAAGTGTGGGTTTTGAATAATAATAAGTGTTGCCTTTGTATGAACAATCAAGCTTTATAACTGTGATTTAACTATATAGAATAGACCACGTTTTATAAGCATGGCCTAAAGTGAAAAGAACACAACGGTTGAAAAGCGTGGCCTTTAGTGAACATAAAAGACCACGTTTTAGAAGTGTGGCCTTAGGTTTACACAATAGATAACACTTAGAAACATGGCCTTAGGTATATACAAGAGGCAACACTTTGAATCGTGGTCTTAGGTGCCTTTGAAAGCGTTGCAATTGCCATGATCAAATGCCACGCTTTTTAAGTCAAAAACCACACTTTGACTAAAAATGTGGCCTTTGCTCCAGACAAGTGTGGCCACAGGGAATAGGATACGGTTTCATAAATCACGGCATGAAAAGCATGGCCTTTTGGTGAAAAGTGTGGCCTTTGATCAAAGGCCACACTTTTTATAACTAAAGGGCACACTTTTTAAACGTGGTCATAGGGCATATTTGTTGTCGTGAGAGATCATCTAATCTCGATTAAATATTCTCTTGACTTTTCTCATTCGAGTTAACTTATAAACTCTTCGTTAACCCCTTAATTAAGCCTTAATCTCATAATTTCTTATTAAGTGATTACTCAGGATTACTAAGGTAATTTAGCATGTTACGAAATTGAGGATGTTACATTTGTCCTCACCTTTAAAATGAATTTTGCCCTCAAAATTCATTACCTGTAAATAATTATGGATGCTCGTTCTTCATCTCGGACTCAAGCTCCCATGTATATTCTTCCATGTTTCCTCTACCCTAAGCCACCTTGACCAAGGGTACCGTCTTATTCCTCAACTATTTTACCCCACGATCCACAATCCGAGATGGTGGTAGTTTGAAGGTTAGGTCATCTCTTAACTGTACACTTTCGGGTTCAAGTAGATGACTAGGATCGGAATGATATTTTCTCAACTGAGACACATGAAAGATATCATGAAGGTTTGACAAATTTGTAGGTAAGGCCATTTAATAAGCAACTGACCCGATATATTTGAGAATTTGAAAAGGGCCAAGAAAATGGGGGCTCAACTTCCTGACCTTCATGGCTCTACCTACACCAGTCGTGGGAGTGAGTTTCAGGAACACATGTTCTCCTTCTTAGAACTCTAGAGGCTTTCCCTTCTTATCCACATAACTTTTTTGATGGCTATGGCCTGTAAGGATTCTGTCTCTAATCCTTCTTAGTTGCTCTGTGGTTACCTCATAAGATCAAGTCCTAATAGGCTTTGCTCACCCAATTCAAACCAATACAGGGGAGATTGACACTTTCTTCTATACAAAGCTTCATAGGGTATCATACCAATACTTGCATGATGACTATTGTTATAGGCAAACTCAATTAAAGGTAAGTATCTATTCCAACTTCCTCAATTATCCAATACACAAGCTTTCAACATGTCCTCTAAAGTTTGTATAGTCCTCTCTGACTGTCCATCCGTCTAGGGGTGATAAGCTGTACTTAGGCAAAGCCTCGTCCTAAATGCCTTTTGCAAGGCTCCCCAGAATCTAAAGGTAAACCGCGAGTCCCTATCCGAGATTATAGTTGAAGGCACACCATGCAACCTTACTATCTCTTGAACATACAGCTAGGCTACCTTTTCCAAATGATAAGTAGCTCGAATGGGCAAAAAGTGAGCAGACTTGGTTAATCTGTCAACAATCACCCATATCACATCAAAACCAACTCGCGTTTTGGGTGAACCCATCACGAAGTCCATAAAGATGCTTTCCCATTTCCATTCTGGGATCTCCAATGGTTGCAACATACCAAAGGGCTTTTGGTGTTCAATCTTCACCTTTTGGCAGACTAAACACTTGCTTACCAATTCCGCAATGTCCCTCTTCAATCCCGGCCACCAAAACATCTTCTTAACATCTTGGTACATCTTCATCACACCAAGGTGTATAGTGAAATGGCTCTTGTGAGCCACCTCCAAAGTTCTTCTTCGGAGGTCACAACTTGCGGGTACACAGACTCTTCTTTTGAATCTCCACAGTCCATCTGTACCTCAAGCAAAACCCTTCAACTTTCCTTCTTCCACCAATGCCAAGGTTTCTAGGAAATCCTCTTCCTCACTTTGGGCTTGAGCAATTTGACTCTTGAAATCACTCATCACCCTAAACTGATTCAATCTTAAACTATGGGGGGTTAACACCACTCCAAGGTTAAGGTCTCAAAAACTCCTTACCAACTCATCCTCCTTGACCATTATCCTTGACGCATGCAAAGACTTCCTACTTAGAGTATCGGCTACCACATTGGCCTTCCCAAGATGATAGTTCAACCCAAACTCATAATCTTTTAGAAACTCCATCCATCTCCTTTGCCTCATATTCAGCTCTTTCTGATCAAAGAGATACTTCAAACTCTTATGATCAAAAAATACTTCAAACTTCACACCATATAGATAATGCCTCCATATCTTCAAGGCAAACACTATAGCTGCTAACTCCAAGTCATGGGTTAGGTAGTTCACTTCATAAGGCTTCAACTGTCTAGAGGCATAAGCCACCATATTCCTATTCTGCATCAAGACACAACCTAAACCTCTCCTAGAGGCATCATAATAAACCTCAAATGGTCCACTTGGGTCAGGCAAAACTAGCACTGGGGTTGAGGTTAACTTTCCCTTTAGCTCTTGAAAGCTTTTCTCACAATCCATAGTCCACACAAATGGGGCATCCTTCCTTGTCAACTTAGTTAAAGGTAAAGATATCTGGGAAAATCCCTTTATAAACCTACGATAGTAACCGACTAAACCCAAGAAACTCCTTATGTCAGTTACCGAGGTTGGTCTCTCCCAATTTATTACAGCCTCAATTTTATTTGGATCCATAAATATTCCTCCTTGTGACACCACATGTTCTAAGAACTTTACTTCCTCCATCCAGAATTCATACTTAGATAACTAAGCATAAAGCTTCTTTCCCCTCAAGATTCCTAACATAACTCTCAAATGCTCTTCATGTTCCTCCTTTGCTCTCGAATAGATAAGAATATCATCTATGAAAACAACTACAAACTTATCCAAGTAGGGTCTAAAGATTCTGTTCATATAATCCATGAAAATAGCAGGGGTATTAGTCAATCCAAATGACATCACTGTAAACTCATAATGCCCATGCGTTGTCCTAAAAGCTGTCTTAGGTATATCCTCCTCTTTCACCCATATCTGATGATATCTGGATCTCAAATCAATCTTAGAGAAAATAGCTGCACCTCACAGTTGGTCCATGAGGTCATCTATCCTAGGCAAAGGGTACTTGATCTTAATAGTCACCTTGTTCAATTGCCTATAGTCCACACATAGCCTCATGCTCCCATATTTCTTTTTCACAAACAACACTGGGGCTCCCCAAGATGAGGCACTAGGTCTTACAAACTTCTTTTCCAACAACTCTTTCAATTGTCCCTTCAACTTCAACAACTCCAATGGGGACATCCTATAAGGTGCTATAGAGATTGGCCTCGTTCCCTGTACCAACTCTATAGAAAACTCGATTTCCATTTCCGAGGAAAATTTGGGTATGTCGTTAGGAAACACATCTGGGTATTCCCTAACCATGGGGATCTCTTCCAATACCTGCTCAAGTTCTACTTTACTTGCTATAAGGAGAACATATCCCTGATTACCAAACTCACTACTCCCTATCTTAACAGAATTCACAAATAAACTAACAGGTTCAACAGGCTTAACAGGTATAGGGGGAAGAACAATAGATTTCTCAGAACAATTTATCATAGCATGGTTAGCAGAGAGCCAATCCAGGCCTGGAATCAAATCCAAACCAGACAATAGCAAACAATCAAATTTGCTATGAAAGACCTACCATCAATTTGAAACCGACAATTCAAACAACAACGACAAGTCTTAACTGGTTTCCTAGCAGGAGTAGAAATAATCAACATGTAAGGCAATTCAGACACAGACAATCCTAATCTATCTACATTATCATGAGAAATAAAGGAGTGCATAGCTCCAGAATCATGTAGTACAATTAAGGTTCTACCGTTGACCTCACACTTACCTCGGATTAGATCGTCGGACTGAGTAAGTCCTCAGCATTAAGGACAAAGACCCTTTCTTGGTGTTGGGGCTTGTTGGCAGGGGGCAATAGCTTGATAGTGCAATCCTTAGCCATATGTCCAGGCTTTCCGCATTGGAAACAAACCATTTGTCCTACTAAGCAGGGTTGTCCTCCATGATTCTTGCCATACTTGGAGCACCTAGGAGTCACCATTTGCTTTGGTAACTGACCACCAGTGCCCTTTCCAAACTACGGTTGTCTCTTGCAGTACGGGTTGTACCTAGTCCCTTGGTATTGAGAAGCTATTCTTTTTCTATAAGCATCTTTCTTTGGTGTAGCGCACTTACTATAGAGTGCAGCCTTAAACACCTCCTAGGTAATAGGGGTCTGGGAATCCTTGATCATCCTTCTAGCATTAGTCTACCAAGCTTCAACATCAGCCTCCAGCATGTAGGTAGCAAATGTTACTTTCTGCAACCCCGTGCAACCTAATACAGAGAATGTCCTTTCCAGTACCTCGATCCATCCCTCAACTTCCTTAGAGTTGAAGTCTCCTTGGAAAGCTGGTGGGTTGGTCTTCATAAACTTAGCAAACTTCAAGTATTCTAAGCCAACCTCAATTCCTACTATTCCTCCTAAGGCTCGATTAGTTACAGTAAACTGTCCCCTCGTAGCTGAGATCAGTGTAGGAGAAACACTCATCATATCTGCCATACCTAAGGTGGCAGATTCGCCTCGCAACCTATCCTACCCATCGGAAGTCATCAGTTCCTGGACACACAAACAAAGATACTGAGTTGATCAGGCTCAATACTAAGATAAGTGTGGTAATAGCTAATCACGTTCACAACCAGACAGTCATGCCTACCTAATTTCTATATCTTACCCCTGTAGTAAGATCCATGGCATGATTTCTAACACATGACAGAGTATGCTTAGAAGCATAGTCAGTCCATCCCTAGGCTCTACAAGGACGAACTGCTCTGATACCAAAATGTAACACCCTACTAATACCATACTATGCTTAAGTCATTTTATGGCATTACTAGTTGTTACTCTTATCTAACGGAAGTTCTTATCTGAAATTAGTGTAATATACGAAAATAGCATAAATTTTTTTTTCTTGTAAAATCTTTATGCTTGAAAACTGAGCCTTTAAGCGCTTACTTACTCGTATACATATGAACGTTGTTCTTCATATCGCTAAGTTACTAATAAGATATACGACAAAATAGAAATAACATAACACAATACATTAAACCAAGAATGTAATCATAGATAATCAAGGTCATCGTTACACTTAATAAGTATCATATATGTAATAGGTCAAATTAAGCAGCCCCCAACTAGGGCTCTTGAGAAAATGAAAATGCTATGCTACTATCTCGATCCTCCTTAGCTAGGTGAAGAAACATGGCAGCTCCTCATCTTATCCAGTCAGGTACCATCAGAAGTGTTACCATGGATGCCATCAGCTCCATCTGAACACGACACGGAAATGTAAGAATGAGAAATACAGGATTTCTCAATAGGATTGTGACTAGACAAACATGGTGTCACGTCATCATCCCAGCTACTTCGGGTTTGATTATAAAAATAGTGGACAGATATAGGTTCAATTTTAACAATTTCTGAAGATATAAATCCCGAAGCCGATTGCTTTTACATTTATCATCATATTCATAATATCATACATAGGCATACCTACCAACACATGGGATAAACATTCATAATACGCATGAGAAATATAGAAACATGCATGACTATGCAACTCATCAACTTGACCATGGTTCTACTTTGACTTTACTTTCATTTTTAGCATGTGCTTAACATTCTTTACTTTCCTTTAGAATAGACTACTTTTGGACATGACCTTATTCTATAACCGTCATCATGCAGTACTAAACCAAATAAGACTAAGCTGATATTGGTTACCCCTAAATTGGAGGGTCCTCTATGTCACTCTTGCCTTCCTCATAGAGGTTTCTTGTGGATCACCGTCTCTCACTTCCAGGAAGTGATCGAGGGGTCATGTCCTATTCTTTCATTTCTTATCATTATACTTTATATGCATAGTTCTTCTTTGACTAGACACACGCAATGATATGACTAAGTCCATAATTTTGATGAAAATCCGACAGCATAACAACTAGAACGAAGCTTCCCCAAAATGTCAATCATCAACTTTCAACCAACAGTTCATCATATCTATATCATATCATCATACTCATCATTCAATCATGAGACAGAGTTCAATCAAACTTGTCATTCATCTTGCCGAATGGCATCATACATTCATACCCTAAAGGGGTTTATAGTTGTGTTAATCTTTGTGAAGAATCTTATGAATCATCATATAATTTCTCATAGTTACCCATGAGAGAATCACATAGTAAAGATATATGTTCATGGTCTTTTAGTTGCTTAGTTCTCATATGAAATTATTCTTTACTTGAGTTCATGTCTTATGGAACACTTGTTCATATTAATTAAGTTAAGTGATTGTTTCCTTTCCTTGAGATAGTGCACTTAGTGATTCCTAGGTTCATGGTATGCTCAGAGGCCCTAATCATACTTCTGTTCCTAAGGAGTTTGAGATCCCTTTAATTCTTGGGTTATGACAATGCATAACCACATCATGAGCCCAACAACACTATGTTCACTAAACACCAAGGGTGATTTTTAACTTAACCAAGTTACAAAGTTTCAAGCTTTTGTCACTAACCTAACAAGATCTTATATTAAATATTTTAAAAGTTATCATTCTTATAAAGTAGTCATAAAGTTTTATTCTTTATGAAAGTAAGTGCCTTTAATATTAAGCTCTTATCTTAAAGATTAGATCTTTATGAAATAATGATACAAGTTACTAACTTTTTAACTAAAAAGTCTTGTCTTTTATGAAAGTTGACTCATTTAATTATTCTAAAACCATCAAAGTCTCAACTTTATGACTTAAAGTTAACTCTACATTAAAAAGGTTCTTACTTTATCAACTAGTGATATGAAACATTAACTTTTAAGGTTAAAAAGTCTTGATCTTTATAAAAGTTAACACCTTTTAGCATTGTTTTGGTTCAAGATCAAAACTTTATGAATTAAATGTTATAAAACAATACTTTTATGACTTAAAGGTCTCATTCTTGATTAAAGTTTGAAACTTTATGAAAGGTCTTTTTTTTAAGGTTTGATTTCTAAGACATAAAGTGACAAGATATCATTTTCTAACTCAAAAAGGCTTATTATACCAAAAAGCTTAGACTTTTACATGTATTCTTGCCTTCAAAATAAAACAAAATAAAACTTTATGGAAGCTTAAAAGTTTCGCCACTTTTAAGGAATCAAGAAGCAAACTTTTTAAAGTTTTAAGATTTTAGGATGTTCATAGTCTTATCTAATCATGAAAAACATAAAAAGATGAAGCTTTTCTAACCATCAACTCATCATAAGAAAAGGAGCAACTTTAAACAAGATACCATCAAGAACACTCAATAATAAGAACATATATTCCAAAATTAGAAACATCAAGAACACTTGAAGAACATCAAGAACATATTTTTCTAAAAGTAGAAACATCAAGACTTGAAGAACAACAACGACATATTTTTCCAAAAGTAGAAATATCAAGAACACTTGAAGAATATCAAGAACATATTTTACCAAAAAGGGAAATATCAAGAACACTTGAAGAATAACAAGAACATATTTTTCCAAAAGTAGAAACATCAAAAATACTTGTAGAACAACAAGAACATATTTTTCCAAATGTAAAGTAGAAACATCAAGAACACTTGAAGAATAACAAGAACATATTTTGCCAAAAATGGAAACTTTTGCTCTTGAAGAGCATGAAGAATTTTCGCAAGTTTTCACTTAGAGATCTTGGTCATGAAAGAACCAAGCTCCATGCTTTCTTGAGCAAACAAAATGAAAAAGTTGAAGATCACTACGTCGCTACAAGAAGGAAAGAGAAGAAGAAGATGATGGCTCCTCTTGGTGATGATGGTGGCGGTTTGGCTTGGTGGAAGAAGAAGCTCTTAAGATCTTGTAAAAATGGAGGTTGTAGTGTTTTGATCTTGTCTCCAAAGACCCAAAGATGAGGTCTTTGAAGGGCTAAGTGAAGAAAGTTTAGTTATGGAGGTGGAAAATGGAAGAAGAGGATGAAGAAGAAGATGAGAGAATTTTAGTGAGAAGTTAGAGGAGTAGGAACTTAGAGAGAGGATAAAAGTTGAAAAATGAAAAGTGAATGTGTGTGTTTGTGTGTTGTTGGCCGTAAGTCTCATGTAGGTGGGGGAGAAGATATTTTCTTAATTTTGTGTTAATTAAGGTTTAGGGGGACAAATTGGATGATAGGGGAACAAAGCATGTACAATCTCTTACATTAAGCAACCTTGTCTTATGCTTTATGCTTTAATAACATCACTTTTTACTTTATTGTTTAGTTGACTAAATTTGAATTTAATCATGTGATTAAGTGCTCATACAACTTAATTAAGATAATTAAGCAAGGATTATTGATTAACACACAAGAACATGGTTAACAAAAATTAATCATGCGATTAAGCTTAATTAACCTTAATTAAACTCGATTAAGCTAATTAAGGGCGATTAGTGCTTAATTAAGCTATATAGGCTCTGACTTGCTTAATTAGTGATTATCTAATCTTAATTAAGTATTCTCTTGACTTTTCTCATCCAAGTTAACTCATAAGCTCTTCGTTAACCCCTTAATTAAGCCCTAATCTCATAATTTCTCATTAAGTGCCTAATTACTTAATGGTACTGAGGTAATTTAACACAACAACAAATTGAGGATGTTACACTAGAAATGGGAGGTTTTGCCCCTATGAGGCTAATCCTAGTAAATTCTTATAATAGTTAAGTGATGGAAGTCTAATATATATATTCGCCATGCTAGATGCTCTTCGGGATCCTCTGATGGCTTCGAGGCTTTGTAGAGCTAGAGCTCCTTCCCTTTTAAGCTTGAATTGTGAGTTTATAATATATTTATAGTATATTTTAAGTATACATATGATTTTAGAAATATTATGTTTATGATTTAAGTTGTTCAATGTTAAAAGTTGAGATGGCATGGTATTGAATACCCTATGAGACTTTTCAAAGGTAATGTGTAGTATTCTTATCTGTATGTATATATGTTTATGTCTCATTGCGGGACAAGCTATCCTAACAATTGAGTTCCAAGTTATTAACTGTTTGTACAAGGAAATGAGTAATTAGTTTTAGCTATACTATTTTAGAAAACTCTATGTTCATTACAGAAAAGAGTTTACTTAAGTGATGCCGTAAAACTAGTTTGAAATTAGAAAGGTTTTAAAGAAAGGAAATGTGTTTCAAAGAAATTTAAGCCAAGGGCTCACATGAGGCATGGCTTGTTAAGACCCAGTAAGTGTGAATGCCTTTCAAAGGGGAGGAAACTACAACGGAAACTGTTTGCTAATGGCAGCAGTGTTAGCCTTGGTGTATCTCGAATAACCCAACTAGTAGAGTGATTGCTAGCCTGGCATGTTCGGCCAACATGTCCAGAAGATATAGACATGCACAAGCATGAAAGTTATCAGTTATTGCTGGGGTCAGGTTATTGGAGTCGCCTAATCAGGCAGCTATTTCTGAAATAGGATCCTCCCATGAGTTTTATTATGACATTGAAATAAGTATTTATTCTCTATGTTATAAGAAAGTATTTTTATCTCTATGCGTTTATGTTTGAAACCCTTCTTTACTAATCTGGAGCATATATTATGTTGATATTGAACAAGATGCGCATGAAACAAGGTCTGATAACCCTACTTGTTGAAAATCCAAAAATTTCTTGAAATTTTATTGGGTGTTCAAAATTATAAGCAAGAATGCATATGATTTGATATAAAAAAGTTTATGTTTAATTGAATTAAAAAGGTGTTTTAATGTGCTATGGAGGTTTTAAAGCCAGGATATATATTAGATATGTTTGACAGAAGTTTTAATGGTATTTTAATATATAGATGAAGTAGTATTACTTGAGAAATGAAAGTTTATGTTCAAGCTTGTCCCACTCCTGTTATAGATATATTATCTTTCACTGGGTTAGTATGACTCACTTTTCTCCTCTCCCTATGTTTTAGACAGGTACAAAGTTATGCCTAAGCACCTTTGGCTAATTGAAGTCATTGGATTTCCTATAAACCTACACTTTTGTTCATGTGGTTCCAAATGTTGTTTAGATTTGTTGTTTATATTTGTTTGTATACAAATTGTATATGTAATCTTAGTAATGCTCCATAACCCATGGGCAGGGTCTTGCTTCCATTGTATTGTAAATGTACAATCGGTTTCCCAATTGATTAAACCTATGTTATATTGAATTTATGATAGAAAGTGGAAGTTTTGTTATTATAACTGTTATATGCATGTTGTGGGGTGCAATCAGAGATTGCCTAGATCCCTAATGAATGAGTGTGTGTGCTGTCTTTTGCAGGAAAAGATTCAGCATTTGAGAATTAACCCAAAAATAAGGGAAACTCTATCTGTTTCCCTTTGAGAAATTGTATTTCAAGCTTGCTAGGGTCCCCTATGCGCCGGTCACGATCCTGGTTAGGTCGTGATAGTATGTTACTTTTGATTTTGTTTGTTTCTTCTCTTTACTTGAGTACTAAGGGCCCTAATTGGTTCTAGGCCATACTATTGATAGAACGTTGCTACTTCCTTTTGATTTGTTATCTTTTCTTTGCGCATTTTATCTTATAACTTAAAATCTGTGCATACTTGTATCCCGGTAGTTGTTATTATATTATGTATTTGACCATACGTCAATTTTTCTAAATTCGAATTTTCATAATACTGTTGAAGATTAGTTCGGATCTTTTCTACAAAGAGCTTTGGAAGTCCAGCAATGAATCTTTCCTTCCAAAATCCTACAAATCCGTCCTCTCTTAATGTTACTTTTGATAAAAATGTATCTTTATACCATATGTAATCAGCCATTGTTGGACATCTTAAGTTATTCAACTAACTGGCTGATCTATCTTTGTATATATTAGGGTCTCTGGTATTGACAAAATTTTGTATCTTGAAAACTTTGTATTTCAATAAACTCTATGACGAAGTTCCACAAAATTTTCTACAAAATTGTAAGTCTCTGACTCTTTCTACTTTTATTTCCTTATCCTTTATTATGAATCCTTCTCTCCTTTATTTTCTATATCTGGATAAGTAGGCATTAGATAATAATTTCTTAGTTTTGGATTATTTTTATTTTGGAATCTTAATTTGTTTAGTTCTAATTCTATAGTTTCGATTGTATTTATTGTTGATTTTCCTAAATGTAGTTTCTCTAATTTTTGTTTATATACATACACTTCTATATATATATATATATCTTTACAAATATATTTATTTAAGTGTATATATATAAATATATCTTATGGAAATAGATTTGTTATGTGAGAAGTGAGAATGAATATTTCCATCATTGGATTAAATTGAGTAATTGAGATTAAATCACTAATTTTAAAAAGTCACGTACAACTTTCGCGCCCAACTTTCTAGCGTTGGATTCATATGTGCATATTGATGACGTTGGTAATTTGCCAAAAATGCTAGTAAGCTTTTGGAAAAAATAAATAACTTGAATAAGAGAAACAATAATCATATGAGACGTTGGTAAATTTGCCCAAAATGCTAGTAAATTTACCAAAATCACTGGTAAATTTGTCAAAAATGCTAGTAAATTTCTAGAAAAAATAAATAACTTGAACAAAAATAACAATGATCATATGGGACGCTAGTAAATTTGCCAAAAATTTTGATAAGTTTCTAGAAAAATTAAAAAACTTGAACAAAATTAACATAGATTATGATATGTTGGTAAATTTGTCCAAAATATTGATACATTTGTCCAAAACGTTGGTAAGTTTCTAAAAAAATAAAAAACTTGAACAAAAGTAATAATAATCATATGGGATGTTGGTAAATATTAGGCATGAATGTTGCATGTGACTTTTTAAAATAAGTGATTTAATCTTAACCACTCAATTTAATCCAACACTGAAAATATTCATTCTCACTTCTCACATAACAAATCTATTGTCATAAGATACATCCCCTATATATGTATATATATATATGTATATATATAACTTGCTTTCTAGAATTCTAGAAAAAATATATAACAAAAAATTTTTTTTTACTAGTGTATTTGTGGGAGACGCTAGTAAATAACTCTTACTTCCTAGCTTTTTACCAATGTTTCCAGCAATACATTGGTAAAAATTGTATTTTGTCATTTTTTTTTTTTGTCCAGAAATTTACCAACATATTGCTGAAAACGCTGATAAAAAGCTAGTAAGTAAGAGTTTCTTACCAACATTTTTCTGCAATATGCTGGTAATTTTTTGAAAAAAAAAATGTCAAATGGAACAATGATCATGTGGAACTAGTTATCTGAGCATTTTTGTCGTTTTCATCACTTTTTCTTTATGGTATGTACGGAAACTTAGTTGATGCATATTTTATTTTAGAAATTCAGACTTCTAAAAGCTTGGTTGTTAGGTGGCCAGTAACAAATCTTCACCGTTCTATTAGCATTTTACTTAAAAGAATCCTCCAATCTGACTTAAGATGTAGGTGGTCTAACGATGCATGACAAACTACGGTATATTTAAGAATTTGCCCAATAACATGTCATATTTCCCCTTGCCATGGGCCCAATGACTAAGACTCAATTTAGGCACCAATGGCTAATCGTCCAAGCATATAGATTGAGTACTTATTCCAAGGATGTATGGGTGCTTGCATGTTCCCTATTTATTTTGAATACGTATACCATATACTGGGGGCACATACATATATACAAATCAAGAACTTCCTCCGTTTCAGAATATTTGTCCATTTCTAATATCAAGGTAGTATTAATTTTTTTTCTCAATTATATCCTTATTTTAATTGTCACCCACCGTCATCATAATCAAAGTTTAAGAATATGCTAGACCAACCCACTATCATCTATATAAAGAGAATAATTGTAGTATTAATTATATTAATAGAAGTATGTTATTTTAAATAGGGGTAATTTTATCCATTTATATAATTTTGTGTTGCTACCAAGGTAAATTTTTTTTCCCTTAATTTGTGTATTTTTTTTTGTTTTGGACAGATATTCTGAAATAGGAGTATATTTTAAACTTTTTTTCCTTTCTATTATTTGCTACATTTATAACATATTTGGAAATTATTTAATTTTAATATATTATAGTATAAAAAAAATTTATATAGTTATTTAATCTATTGTTGTTACATTACTAAAAGTATTTGACTCTTCTAATAACTACTTAAAAAATCTACATATAGTGATATCTAATTAAATAATAGTATAAAATATTTTATATTGATAGTGTATTAATCTCATGTAGAAAATATTATTTTTCTCATAAAACAACCTTTTTTTTTAGAAGATTTGGAAAGTCGAACAGTTAGAGTAAAATATGTAAATTGATTATAATCTAAAGATAATTTTTCTCTTCTCATCTTATTTCTCTTCCATCCAAACGGAAAGAAAACTCTTAAATCTACCTTTTTTTCGTCTTCTCATTTTCTCTCTATTCCCTTTTCCATTCAAAACTATTGCTAAAAGTCACATATCATGATTAGACAGCTTGTTTACCATTTAAAAAAAAAATTATTTAGATATATCCTTTCTTTAAAGATTAATTTTCAAAATGTCTTTTTTTTAGTATTATAGGGAAATCAATTTAGGCTAGATCGATTTCCTTATTGGGCCAACAATATGGAAATGTATCCAAGATGGATCAATTTTCACATTATATGAAGTAGTATCAAAATTGATCTAGGCTAGATCGATTTCAACACACCCCACCCCTATAAATATGTAATTGACAAAGAGTTGCTCGTTTATATGTGTTTGGTGAGGTTTAGGGTCTTAGAGAGAGAAAAGTTAGAGAGAAGTTGGAGAAAAAGTGGGTGGGTGGAGTGAAGGTGGAGAAAAAGTTAGTGGATAGAGAGATAGAGAAAGTGTTTGGCTAGTAAAGAGAGGAAGAGTGATGGAGCACAATAATCTATGTTGACTTGATGCGCTTGGGATATATATCGCTGCAATCTTAATATAAAGGTAATTTTCTGTCTTAATTTACTTTTTATTATTGTTTTGTAGTTTAGCTCAAACATTTTGTTAATGTAGTTGGTTGATTATTTTATTAATTTAGTTATTACTTTATTTTTGTAGTAAAGCAAATTTAGATATTTGAGTTAGCATTAATTTAGTTTAGTGTATGTTAGTATACTTAATTAGTAACTTAGCTTAGTTAATTTATTTCAAAGCAAAATTATCGGTTTATTTTTTATTTAGTTACTAGTTTATATTATTAATTTAGTTACCACTTTATTTACTAGTAGTAAAGCAAATTTGGATATCTGAGTTAGCGTTAAATTAGTTTAGAGCATGTTAGTATACTTAATTGGTAACTTAGTTAATTTAGATCTTAGAACATTTTAGTTTACCTCTTTTACTTAGGGTTTTAGTTTCATTTATTTATCAATGTAATTTAGTTTTATTCTATTATGAAGCACAGCATGGTCTTGCTATTTAGTTTTCCATTTTATTATAGAGTATGGTCTAGTTATTTTGACGTTATTTTGCGATTATATAGTTATTTTGAGGTTATTTAGTTTTTATTATAGAGTCTAGTGATTGTGCATTACATGTGTACAATAATGATGTTGCATTCATGCTACATAGCCTAGTCAAGTCCTATGTAGTAGGCGTTATAAGAAACCTCCGCCATATCCACTCATGGAGTCGTACTTGCAACAAGTGTGCTTCTAGCATGCATTATAGGTTCCCCACTATGAGTATGTGATAAGTAATATTTTGATACATTGATTAACCCTCATATTTAGTTTATTGGACTTTTTTTTGTGTTTAATTGATCAATATTAGACATATTTTATGAGTTTGGGCTCTTATTGGGCTTAATTGTATTTTTCAGCATTATTTCAAATTTATATTGTTTCTATATTTTGAGCATATCTTGAGTTGTCAACCTCTAAAAATTACAAATTTTATATTGTAGGAAATTTGAGAGAAAGATCTACAACTTTGATGAAAAGTCAAAAACTAATTCAGATGTCTATTAGGATGAATTAGGCCACGAAGTAAGAACAGGGCTGTTGCACTGGAACCTGAGTAGTGTGCACTAATTGGGCCATAACTTGAGTTTTAGACATTGGATTGAGGTGAAACTGGTACCTTTAAAAGATAACATATAAATCTTCAATTCATATGAAGTACACTCTCCAAAATAATGACATATTGATGGACTTATTGGCTGTTGAAATTGACTAACGCGAATAAATGTACAACCTAGACATGCTATAAAGATTGGGTCATAACTCTCTCATTTCAAGTCCAAATTAAGCAAATTGGGTGTCCATTTAAAGCTAAGAGGTAGAAGATTAATTTGGACTCAAGGGTATTTTTGAATTTTCATATTTTAGGTCTGATAAGTTGTGAGAAAATAGAGATGCGAAGGAAAGAAGACACTCCTCTCCAACATTTTTCATTTTTCTTTCTTCTCTTCTCCTCTCCTCTTCTTTCTTTTCTTTTCCTTTCATTTTGTAAGATACTTGTTTTGGGTTCTATTTTTAACCATTGCTATGGAGGAGTAGGACTTCAAGATAGTTCAAGGAGACTCCAAGGGCATTATGGTTATAATCTTGAAACCCTATGCTTGAATCTCAATCATGTTTGTTTTCTTGATTCTTTGCCCTCTTTTATTTATAAACTAGCATTGAATGATATTGATATGTGGGTTTATGAATGAGGAATTAGTTAGGTGATTGCTAATTGGTCAATTGGTATGAACTTGATTAATTAAAGAATTAGGAATTGGGTTTGGATTCAAACCTAGGTTAATACAATTGGGGCTAGAAATCAACATAGGTTAATTAGAGTTAAGTTCTCAATTATCTAATCAATTGTATGTTGGTTGAATGCCTAGAGGTCTCTAGGTAGAATTGTGGGGTTATTAGTAGAGATCTTTCTAATAGCTCAAATTAGTTACACTCCATGTGATTGATTCACCTTATGCCTAATAAACTCTTTGAACTAGTGTTTATTTTTATTTCACCTAATTTTCTTTTATAGCTTATTTATTGCATGTTTACACAAAATCCCTTGTTACTTAAGTAGATAGCAACAACATCCTTCTGAGATGACCTTGGTTGCACTATACTTCAAATTTAGTGTAATTAAGTATTTTAAAATTATAATTTGGAGTGGACTGCAACACTCACTACTAGTATGATCGCTCGTTGATTAGTGCATTTGTTAAGCACTGGGGCCAAGAAAAGCACACATTCCGTCTGGCATATGGAGAGTGCAATATCATGCTTTAGGATGTTGCATTCCAGCTGGGGTTACATGTTGATGGGGAACCAATGAGTGAGTGCACATCGTCATGGGAGCAATATGAAGGTAGTGATATAGATAACATGTGCGATGAATGCTCAGGGCTGTGTCGAGTTGGCAGGATCGGCAAGGAAACTTTGTAAATCTCCATTGGTTTACGAATACATTTGGTAACTTGGACTACTATGCACCTCAAGATGTAGTAGTATGCTACACTTGGGTATACATTTTAGTTTTGCATAGTGGCTTCTTGTTTGGAGATAAGTCAAGGTTCAGAGTTCATTTAAGGCGGCTGCTTCTACTTAATGACTTTCTTTGTACAAGGAGTCTTAGTTGGACTTCAGCTGTGCTAGCTATCTTGTACCATAGTCTATGTTGCATTGCTAATAGCTTAGTGAGTGAAATTGCTGAGTACCTGGCCTTACTGCAATCATGGATATGGTACAGAGTACTAGAGTTCAGTCCTCCAAGCAGACACGAGCTTAGGTTTCCATTAGCTGTGAGGTAGGGTCTTAAAACATTAAGATCCTTAATATATGTGTCTTTTTCGGCTGACTAAAATTGGTGGCCATGTTTGATGCAGAGGAGGGTCAATTGTTAGCACATAAAAGATGGATTGATGATATTAGTATTACAAGGGTAAGATAAGCAACGTGTAGTTATTATTATTGATTTGATGCTCTTAGCAAGAAATCTGATGTATCATTGCTCATCATTTCAATATATCTGGACCCCGTACGACAACTTACACATCATCCAAGTAGCACCCTAATTTGTTCATGACGATGTCAATATTTAGGCATATGTGACAGCGCTGACGTACTTCCTTATTGTTGAGTGGCACTAGATTGATCGTGTTCTTCAATAGCTTAGTGGACAGTAACACATATTAAATGAGCAACTAGACATTGATAGATTGCACAAGGTTGATGCATAAATCATTGTTGGTGGCCTAAATATCATAGCGAATTTCATGCACTTTGGGACGCATGGAGCAAGCAAGTTGCTGGGTTTCTTCTTGCCTTAGACCTTCATCCATCAGTTGAGCATAGTAGATGGTACTAGGAAGGTGCATGGAGGTTTTTGTCTGCAGATAAGATCCTTCATGACTCGAGGTAGGTCGAATTGCTAGGTGATGTACCAGCCCCATATCCTACTAATGCTCGTTGTGCCCTGGCTAGCACATGTGCCAGATTGGTAGTGTTAAGAGCATTGAGTGCATGTCGGGACACCGTGAGGTGTTGCTAGTAACTAGCAAATGTGGATAGTGGTGAGGACAATGCTTATGACAAGGATCGTAGTAACTCCCAACTCTACCCATCTCCCGATAAACTGCCCTCCCGGCACATGCCCACCTATGCTGAATCCAGCCACTAGTACATGCCTGGCTCCAACTCATAGACCGTGGCAAGGCACAACCATTAATACATGCCAGGGTACATGTTAGGCTCCAGCTCAAAGCCAACGGAGAATCTTATCCACCAATATATATCCATTCCTAGCCATAAGTTCACGATTGCTCTTTTTCAGTCCAGGTTCTCTATTTGCTAATATTCAGGCTTTCCTAGATGAGCCCGTGCTATCCACGTATTCACAGTCATGCATTGAGGAAACATACATGTATCAGCCATTAACATCGAACTATTGCCGACCGTTACTAGATCAACTAGATCTAAATATGCTCCTGATGATCGCGATGATAAGCGTTTATCCTATGCAGCTTGCACAGTCACCCATGCATGATCCCACTTATCAGGCCATGTATGCATTTGTTCTTTTTGGTGAAACTCCACCCTCTATATTTACAACAAACCACATTGCTCAGGAGGCTATTAAGGGCCATTAGTAGGAGCAGGAGCAAGATCAGCATCGACATCAAGAGCAAGGATGAGGCAAGCCAACACAAGAGATTCGAGGTCATTACTACTACATGGGTGGGTGTCTACTGGCCCCTAAACAAGATAGAGGAGGCCGTTAGATGTTACTTGACTCAACTACATGGTATTAGCATCTCAAAATTGTTGAGTGTTTTATATTGGTTGTAATACTAGTTATTAACTTGTCTAAAATTTTACATTTCCTTGTGCAAGTGTGATTGAAAGAGACTTAGATTGGCATCGAGTGTTCGTTATCCAACCTTTATTTTATAATGTTTTCCTTTATTCATGTTACTTACTTAGGTATGATGTCCATTGTTAAGCGTTGGTTACTTATGTATTATGTCAATTGTTAAGCATTTAGTACTTATGTAAAAGGAATAATATTATTCTCCCCAACAAAATGGGCAAGAAATTTTCACCTAAGTTTTCTTCCTCAAAATGCTTTTTGAGAAACTTACTCAATGTTGCAAAACGATAATGTAAATTAATTGTTAACCATTAACAAATCAAACTAATGTAAGTTAAATTAAGTTAATATTTTATAAATACACTATAGTTTACTTTTAGCCTCATTAGCTTTTGCTAATAATTAAATAGTAAGATATAAAAACATAGTTAGAGTAGTAAAGATTAGAGTTGCCATGATCAAGAATCAAAACATGCTTAAATTAGATTAATTGGGTCTGCATTTAAGTTACATCAATAAAACACACAAAATAAACTACATCAATAAAACATACTGAGATTAGTTGAACATAAAACACACAACACATTCATAGGTACATAAAACTGATTGTCTTCACTATTCCAGTTGGAAGATGAAGCATGTAAGGTTGGCATCTTCATCTGGTGTGATCCTCTTACCTACACAGGCCACAACGCTTTGGTTGCCTAGGTTCAACAACATCCATTCTATTCTACATTCTCATCGAAATTAGACGACCCTCACTAGCTTGCTTAAGCTCCAAATTTGGGCATATTCAAGGTCAATTATATGGAGGCTAATAATCTTCATTTGCAACAAGTGCAAAATCCATTCTATAGAATTTAAATACAGTCTAAATGCGGTGAAAATCATCAACATAATTGGCCCAATCAAGTTGTGCATATGTGCACGCAGTGGGCACATGGTGGCATTGATAATGCAATGCTTGAAAGTACCCACAATCGCACCATAGATCTGCTAAACTCGCCCTATAACTTCTTTGACTCCAACTCCCTGTTAGTATGAGTTTTTCCACCACAAATGATAAGTTCGACTATGAAAATCCAAACACCATCATGGTACTTATCAATTGTCTATTCTCCTCAATCGCCTGTTGCAAGGCCTGGGAAAACATTTATCTGACAACAAGTTGGGCCTCCATCTCCTTCCCTTTTCTAACAAGCAGCTCAGTAAGATGGAAGTAAGTGGACTTCACTAGAGCCATAATTTAATACTTTGAATGTCCTTGAGAACAACATTATTGTACTCTGACAAGTTGGTCATCATATGTAACATCCAAAAAAAGTGGGTCTAATTAGTACTGTTCATTAATTTATTTTGTTGCATTAGGGAAATACGATTAATTGGGGTTAAAATATAAATGTTAGGGTTAGGAATATTTAGACTTGCTATGTAGAAAATTTTAAGAAGACAATTAGCAATGTCTTGCCAAATTAAGAAAAATCAGTTTGATTTTGGTGTTGTGTAACATAAGAATCAAACCAATAGATATTTATATTGTAGGATAACACAAATACCGATTAAAACCCTAAATTGAATGGCCAAAATTCAACCACACACGCATGGGCTAGTGCCATTTCAACCACAAATGAGGGAAGCTTAATAAAATTTCAAACAAGCTTGAATTCCACCAATCATCCACATATGAGTCACCTCCCTTTTTATGACTCAAAACCAAACTAAATCCAATTTTCTCCTCCAAATTCGGCCTATACACACACACACACATACACACGACCCTTTTCTCTCATTTTCTTCCTTATCTCATCTCTTTATCCTTAATTCTTCATCCTACTTCTACACCCTCACCCAAAACTTGCTTCCTAATTAGCTCAAGCTTGAATTTGAGGTAGGATTCTTGAGTTTTCTTGGATATTAAGGTTCATGTGACTTGCTAGGGTTCCTTTGTTCCTCTTAATATGATGTTGTATGATGATTATATGATTTGTTTCAATTGAATTAACATGGAAATTCTTGGTTTGGTTTGGAAAATCAATAAATCTCAAGAAGGAACTTAGACTAGATTGCTGGAAACTAAAACCCAGGACCTATCCATACAACAAATAGTATGTTTTTACTTACAAAAGTCAAAACTTAATGAAACTAATTTTAGATTAAACTAAACATCCAAAGCTTTCCAACCATATAAATTATAAGCCCATTAGACCTGAAATAAGAGAGTTATGAATTTTTGAATTAGCCTCTTAAATCCTGCCCACTATTTTGAATAGGATAGGTTATGAAGGGCATAACTTACCCTATACAATTTCAAATTAAGTGCAATTAATTTTTTTAGGAAGCTGACACATAGAACATTTTGCCATAAAAATTTTAGACTTAGATCTAAACTATGTTGCTCCCAGTAATTCTTTAAATTTAACTTAAGGTTCTATTTGGGTGAAATAGAGTAGTACCCTTTAGCCTAATTTGAGACCTTGTGCCTACCCATTCAAAATGAAAGTTTATGGAATGGAAGATGGTTCAATTATCTTTTTTCAAGTATAATTTTGGATAGAATTATCAAAATTGCATTTTTAATGAATTTTTACATTTAAGTGCTTAAATCTGTCTAGTAGGGTAGCTCCGAATAAGATTTCAATAACTCAATGCTATAACATACTAAATTTTCAGCTTTATATAAGTTAAAATGAAGTTATGACACAATTTATAAAATAGGACAGAATCAGGAATTTTGAAGTGCATTACCAAATTCAAGTAGTTGAAAGCTCTTGAACCATGAATTACCAATAATTGAGATCTATTGATGCAATTCTCTATAAAATTGTTGAAATATTGGTACATGATTATGAGGATTCTGGTATCTTCACTGGCTGGCTGATATTACTCTATTTGTCTTTTGGGAAAGCATTATGTTTCAGTCGTTATGCTGCCAAATTTTTGGTAGGAGATATATGAGTCATGCATTATAACCATAAGTTCTTTAGGCATGGTCAATCATGAATATATGATTATTGATGAAAGTAAGGATCCCATATTACATGAGCCAGCCCCTGAATAGATTTAAGGGGAATAAGTCGGTGGGAAAGTCAAGGAAAGTTAAACCCAGTAATCCTGTATAAGAACGAGCTCAGTCTTGAAAAGCAGGCTATTACCCAGAGGTGAGATAGGTCATTCACCTCTAGGGGACCAAGTACAAAGGAAAGATAAGAAGATATAGAAACCCTAGAGTCGTAACACCTAAGTGTGTTAAGAAAAAAAAGTTATAGAAACATAAGAAAGTCAAGTGCACTTGCATCAGTAGCTAGCAGCATTCGTATATGCATAAGTTTTATTTAACTATTTGTCTATTCTTACTATTAAGAAATTTCTCTTTTTCTATTGAGTGTGTGTATAACAACTAGCCTGCTTCAAAGAGATACATTTTCGAAAATTAACAAATGAACTTCTATTCTTACATATGGAAACACATATTTTTAATAAATCAAAGCAGCTAGAATGGAATGATGACATGGAAGCCAAGTAGTCTAGGAATGCTACTGAGAATATATAATTCTCATTCCTATATGTGTTTCTGTATCATCTCTAGATAACCCAAGAGATCTTCAAGAGGATCAACCTAGAAGAGTACGACCGAGGCTGGACTAGCTACTATGTGTGTCTAAGTGTATGTGTGTAACGTCCCCATTTCTGATTTCCGACCTCATCAGTAAAGGTTAAAATTTTCGATTTTATTAAGCTCTAATGGACTGGCCAGGATTTTTCGATTTCCGACCTTATGTACATAATAAACGAGTTCCGACATTAGGTGATGTACATGAAATCTAACTTCCGAGTTGATCTCAACCAGAAGTGGACGCGAGATCAGGTCTCTGAATTAGTCTCCAAGTTCGACCAAATTTACACGAGTTCCGATATTGAGTTTATTACCTAGAGCTTTTCATTTCTCTTATTTTCCCGAGTTCCGAGATAGAGTTGGAGTGCTGAGATCCTATAAGTTCCGATTTCCTGGTACACAAAATTAATGTTTTGAATCCCGATCTCCGGTGTTATGCTTAGAATCGGTTCAAGTTTACATATGTCCCCCGACTTCCGGGTTTGAGTGTTTTGGTCTCATATTCTTGTCCTCGACTTTCGATTTTAAGGTGATTGTGCTTTACGATTTCCGACATCCGACTTTGCTTTCAAGTTTCGAATAAACTAGACAATATTTTCGAGTTTCGATTTCATCTTTTCGCACGAGTTCCAACTTTAACGAGTGTATGAGTTTCGATGTCATTTTCAGATACAATGGAAGCGAGTTTCACTTCTTAGGCGATGTGGAGAGCAATTTTGTCACAAAAGAGGGAGACATGGCTGAACTTTGCCCACAAAAATTTCACCCAATCAAAGCCACCTATTCTAACTACCACTTCAAAGCCTTGTTTATATATTCTCCTCCTTTCTCTTCAGCCCAAAGTCTACACCACTCCTCCTCTCCCTTGCTCAGCTCTCTTCTTCTCCTCTTCACTCACTTAACTCCATCAAAGCTCCAAGCTTAACAAGGTCTTGATAGTCCCAACCCCAAAAACAAGCCAAATCATTCATAGTAAGAGGTAGAGGTTTAAATTCTTGTCTTGATTTCCTGATCTTAGATAGTTGGTGATAGTTTAATTTCTCAATTTGTGATGTATTTATCGAATAATTATGATGATATATAGTTGAATTATTGGTTGTTGGTGGGATTGAACTCGAATTGGAAGCAAGAAAGGATGAAGCTAGGAAAAGCTAAGGGGTTGGAGGACCAAAAACCCTCGGCAGTCCATACGGCGTAGTGTACGGCTCCACCTTCAACCGGATAAATCTGATGAGATTATTTTTCTATAAAACTAGACATTCAGGGCTTTCTATACATATATCATATAAGGCTATTGGATTAATATTGAGAGAGATATGAATTTTTGAAGTTTGACCTAGGAATTAAGACATTCACCCGGGCAGTATGGATTAAAAAGGGTGTAACTCACCCTACACAACTCCAAATTGAGTGAAACCAATTTTGTTAGAAATCTTATACATAGGAGAACATCCTACAAGGAAATTTCCAGTTTGTTACCATCCTATTTGTTCCTAGTGATTAGAATAAGTTACCCTATGTCCAAACTAAGACAAAATAGGGCAGTTCAGGAAGGTCAAGTTTCGGGATTTATAACTCGAGTCCTACTAAGTCAAATGGAATGGAACTTTTTGCAAATGAAATATGGTTCTGTTAAATTTAATATGAGACTAATTTTGTATCATTTGAGCCAGTTTTTGATTTTTAGTAGATTTTTACTTTTAAATGTGTAATTCTGGCTAGTTGTTGGGCAGGCCGGGATAAAATCTAAATAATTTGAGTTATACTCATCAAAATTAAATGGGACCAAAGAGGTTAGAAAGTAGACAGATAACACTTTAACATATCCAAAGTTGAGGTCCAAATGAGTTAAATAGGAATTATGGCATGATTTACAAAAACAGGGTTGAATACAAGTAGTGAGACAATAAGCATGTTTTAAAGTACAATACTTGTGCCTTAAATTTGATGATTGAAACATGAATGAAATATGTTGAATTTTGAATGGTATGAGATGATTTCTTTGATGATTTGACATGCTGAGTACTGGCACTATTCATGAAAAGCAGACCCGTTCCGTTATGCCGCCAAAATTATGGTAAAGTATATGCATGAGTTATGACATACATGTTGATACATGAGCATTTTCAAGAAAGTTATGAAAGTCATGTTATGAGGAATATAAAAATTATGCTATGATAAAAGTTCCATGATACTTAGGCCAGCCCCGAAATAAAGTTAAGGGGAATAGATCGGTGGGAAGTCGGGGAAAGAAAACCCAGCATTCTTGTATAGGAACGAGCTCGATCCTGAAAAGCAGACTATTACCCAAGAGTCTAAAATGGCCAAGAACTCCCAAGGGACCAAGTAATGGAAAAGTTTATGAGAAATGGAAGAGTTTATGAAGAAAGGTTCAAGAATGAGATTTGCATGATTACATTAAGTGCATGATTGCATCAAACAGTCACTACAAAATGTTTACAGCTTGTCTATTATATTTACTTACTAGTGTATGTTCATTTATCCTGCCCT
The DNA here is from genome assembly GCA_031439585.1 of Pterocarpus macrocarpus. NCBI lineage: Eukaryota > Viridiplantae > Streptophyta > Magnoliopsida > Fabales > Fabaceae > Pterocarpus > Pterocarpus macrocarpus. The sequence continues at coordinate 34,817,385 of CM062520.1, forward strand.
TTATTCTATGTTTTAATATCGGTAGTTTATTCTGTTCCTTATGCTGCTTTAAGTAAAACTGGACCTTGCCTCAAACCAGACATTTTTCTGACTTGTTTAAATATGAATAGTTGAGTTTGATCTCATGTTTTTATAATTAAATAAAAGGCAACTGAGAATGAATGTGACGTCAGTCAAACACTATACACAAACCCTACTGAGAATTTCTTCAAATTCTCACCTCGTTTTGCATTTTCGCCTCATTCTCAGACATGGATGATGGATACGACAGCTACCCTCTTCATTGAGGTTCCAAACTTGCAGCTCCACCATGACCCTACAGTAGGCTTGCTGTATATAGCCGGCTCTTGCCAGTTCCATCTTTACCTTTTTAGTGATAGGAATTTTACCGTCCCTTTACATCATCTCGCTTTTGATCCTGCCACCCCATACTTTGAGGTCCCGCTACACGTGGCACACCCTCCGCCAGCACCTCCTGCACCTGCAGCACCTGTAGCCCCTACTGACCCTGCACCAGAGTCACCCCCGCAGGTGGTACCTGACATCCCGCTCAGCTCCAAGAGCGACCCTTCAGAGGCCACCAGCTCATCATCCTCCTCCTCCTTAGGACCCAGTACCGACTACTCACCAGTTGGGCCTGGTATGACCAACGGCTATCTGACTGAGTAGGTCAGCCACAGGCAGTGTTGTATAATATGACCCTCTTTTGGCAGCATGCAGCTTTGGGTCATAGACCTAGTGGTAAGTTTTGAAATGTCCTTTGAGGACCACATAGGATCATCTTTTTAGTACACGGCCCCACTTATGTATCCTGTTTTGAAACTTGTACATAAACTGAAACAGTGGCTTCTTACATATATATGTATACATATATGCAATTGATGGCATATATTGCTCTTATCTTTTCTGTTGCGATAAATTAAACTCTGCCATGTTCAATATATAGAGTTCCATTTCTTTTGTTACAAAAAAAAAAAAAGAAACGTAAATGGAGTATTAACACAGTAACACAATCTACTTAATTTCATGCTATGACTTAAGCATAACATTAAATTAGTAGGGAGTTACAGTGTGTGTGTGTGTGTGTATGTGTTTATAGTTGTTAGTGTTTGAAAGGCTGCTTAGTTACTCTAATATTTATGGAATGTAATAGAACATTGTATTATTTTCATGGAAAATAAAGCAAATAATGAATGTTATTACAAAGTTTGAGATGATGTGGCGTATGCAATATGTGTGACGAGCCAATAGAGGATGCCACCCACTGCCTTCCACATTTATAGTGGCTTTGATAGCACCATGCCTGTCAGAAATTATGAAAATGCCCTTTGTGATGCCACATGTTGGCAAAGATTGGTTAAGAAAAATGATCACGCTTCTCTTGTCTCCTCCTCCACTACAACAAATGCAATAGGCAGAATATTTGAGCTACCATCTTAGGCAATTGCCATCAATAGTATCCCACCATAATTGCCATACAAATGCATGCCATAGACTAAAATAATTGGTTTACAGCATTTGAACACTTCTATGCATGGCAGATAAGTCCAACCCTAATGATGTAACATCACAGAGCTATGGTTAACAAAATTTCCCACATATTATGGCAAAGTTGACAATTTGATGATTGTACCTAGCATAAATATTTGCAAACCTTGCAGCCATTTTGGAAGCTCATTGTATGACTCTTCCCAATCACTAAAAATCCTAGCAATACCTTTTTGCTTGGCGAGTCATACTTTCTTATATGATGTCTTGAAGCCGAACCTTGCATTCATCGATCCTTGTAACATTTTAATTGAAATAGTTTATTAGCTTGCACCATGGGAAATATGGTGGCACAAATAACATTAGTATCTAGTTGTGGGTGGCATTGCGAAAGTAATGCGGACACACATGTATATGGTCCATTATACTTTTGAATTTCCCACAATTCCTTTTTCCTATGATATGTCACATGTATGTCCCAATTACATCCGTTCTCAAAGTACTTGCACTTGCTATGGTATTTTATATTATCTGACTCCAAGACCTTGTACTCAACTTAATACAAGCAAGGGATCAATTGGGACATCCTAACACTAGAGGGAAAGATGGAGGAACCACCATGGCCTAGGGTCTTATTACTAGGGCACATGCAAAGAAGCCCAAGGAAAGCTTTGGGAATTTGGCTACATCCATAATTGAAGAAATGTATCAAGAATAAGCCAAAGAAGAGAAGACAAAGTCCATTGGTTCTGCTTTGGAGATCAAGCAACCCACGAGCTTATTTAAAGTGCAATGGCATTAATTTGGAGTCCAAGGAATCAAGCTTATTTCAAGTTATTGGAGATCAAGAAATCAAGCTTAATTAAAGTAACTTGCAGAGCAAGCAGTTTGATCATGTTGGAGGTGCTACTATCCAGTCTAATATGTGATGGGATACATTTAGATTATGTCTAGATTTGTTTTTGATTTGTTTAGGTTTGAATTGATTTAGTTTATCTTTTAAAATTTAATTCAAATCTGATTTACATTAATTAGAAATAAATCTTTTAGGATAGAATCATATCTTTAATTTTAATTTGTACCAATTATTGTTGAAGATCATGCCTTATTTAAAGGCTACTTAGCTTTATGCTTATTTAAGCAAATTTTGTAAGACTCTTGGTTAGTATTTGTTGAATGAATTTTTGTTATTTCTTTGAAGAAACGCGTACCCTTTTTGTGCAAGTGAGGTAAGTGATTTGTTTTGCTTATTGCTTGAAGAAATTAAAAGATCCAACCTAGGGTACACTTAGCATTAGTTCTTTCAATTTCCTTCTCTTTGATCTAGGTTGTCAAGGATAGGTTCTTTGAAGGTCTAGTAGGGGAATCCCTTTCCAGTGACCTTGGTTGCTATGAACAAGTTTCTTAGAGATCTAGTAGAAAACTCTTTCTTTACTATTCTTTGTGTCTTTTTATTCTGTTGTGTTTGATTTTACTTTCCTGGGTCATTTTTTTTTATCATTTGGTATCAGTTACAAGTCGTAAATAAATTCCTATTTGTCTACATTATTGAGTCTAATTTCTAGTTTTCCTTGCGAGTCAAGTAACATTGTTTGTTCATGGTTTGAGTCTAGTTTCCTTTCTTGTCTACATTCTTTTTTTTTTTTTATTTTGACAAATATTTAGTTGAAAAAAAAATCAAAAAAATGAAAAAAAAAAAGCAAAAAATACGAAGCAGAAAAAAGAAAAGAAAAAAGAGCAAAAAAGAGAAAGAGAGGAAGAAAATACCTAAGTATCAAAAGTATTCAAATTGTCACAAAGATTAGTTTAGGGTGTCAATTAGGATTTGGGATTGTTATTGTGTCTCCTAAACACTATAAAGTGTCATTTGTGTCACCCTCTAAACATATACACAATGCTCGAGTCATGGGTTATATTTAGACTTTGTTGTTGGTGATGTAGAAACTTTTAATTAAGAAAACATAGCATATGACACTTATAGTATAATATTTCATTAATAAATCCAAACTTACAATCCAAAGTGTTTAATGAATATATAATTTAAAAATACAATTTGTTCAAACTTAACTACTATTATGCACAGGATATATGTCTCGTTTTGCAATCTTCACTTTCTTATATAGGCAGCCTACCTTAACATTTGAACTGGAATTTCAGGTGTTGGGCTTAAACCCACATCCACGGCTTGTAGAAGTCCCAAAACTCAATTGTAGACTTGAAGCTTATTTTTTGTACTGGAATATTTAGGGAGACACATAAATAGGTAGTGGCAATTTGAAATTCTTAGTAGGTACACTCAATCCACTAGGCACATAGGGAATCATCGTAAGAACTTCAATCACTTTGGTTTATTGTGAAAACGTGGACAAATACACATAGGCATAGGTTGAACTTTAAGTTTGAAAATGTATTCCTCGAAGCGGGCTACTTTTAACAACCAATTAGCATCTCCCAAAACAAATAAAAAGCAATAATAGTAAAATTTCCAACCACAATAATGGTAACTATATAGTACAATGAGATCATGGGATATGCAAATATAGATGCACATAGCTGAATCATGCAAGTGTTCTCATCTTTCTTGTTTCTTTCTTTAACTTGCAACATGAATATTTGTACTTGGTCCCTTAAAAGTGGATGGCCTCTCCCATCTCTGGGTAATAGCTTGCTTTTTAGGACTGAACGCGTTCCTATACGTGATCACTAGATTTACTTTCTCCGACTCTTACACTGACTTATTCCCCTTAATTTGTTTAAGGGCTGGCCCAAGTCATCATCTTTGATGATACTGCCCTAACCCACAACTAGGTGGAGGCTCAATATGTTTCTTCATTTACTTGCAACTTCATCATATCTTGTATTCTTATATATGGTCATGCATGAGAATGCTATATGAACTCTCATACATGTTTCATAACTTTACTTTCAAAATATTCTTGCATGTACAATGTCGTTATCATAAACATTATCATAAACATAAACATATCGTTAGTGATACCTTAACCATAAGGATTGTCATAACCTAAACTCATAGTTCTATGTCTTGCTTAACACTTGTCATGTATAAGACTTGGGTTCTAAACCACTAGAAATTTGCACTCACTTTAGAAATTCATCATAAATCCATTTCTCATTGTCTGACCCTTATATTTCATAGGGACATTCCTTATCATATCCTCTACTTAACTATTTTGGTCCCATATGATTTACTTAAGGGTGACTCAAGTTATATCCATTTAGCTAAAGCTGACTTGTTTTACCTTCAAATCTGAGCAACAACATTAAAATTCATTATAATTCCATTCTAGGTGAATAAATGCTAAAGCTTTCCAATTTGGTTCTACTTTTTCCAAATGAACTTGGCCTCACTTAATTTTAAGCTCTAGAGATTGAGAATTAAGGTTCCAAAACAAGGCTCACGAGTTGATTCTATTTCTGTCCTATTTGATTCTAAAATTTATATCTAATTCATTTGCGCTTGGATGGCTAAGATTTTTGGTTTACATACTCTAATTTTCTTATAATAATAGGAAAAAATGACCTTAGTCTCATAAGATTACCTAGTTAGTGCAGTTTTGCTAAAAATCCCCACTATCCTATTTTAGACTCTTATTTCGGGCAACTAATTTATATAAATTCCTAAAAATTCTCCACCAAATTTTAACTAAAGGTAACCCTACGTGTTAAATTTCAAATAAAATAAGTTTCATTTAAATCTAACATTTGTAGCTCTAGAAATAATTTTTGTAGTATAGTGAGTTCAGCCTCATTTTGATAGCTGCTTACTTCAAAGCTATTCAACCTAATTTCTATGGACTCATGTCACTCCAATTCTTCCTTAAGGACCTCAAGAGACTTATTTGAGATTAACTAAACATTTATTCCAATTCATATAAAGTTCTAATTTAATTTAACTAAGGCTTGACTTTCCTGGCTACTTAGTGATCCTAGTGGTTATCCTGGGTTAGGTTCTTGAGCTTTCTATCATTATCATCAATTTAACCCTCATTAACAAGCTTCACAAGTCACAAAAGCCAAGACAAGCACATCCTCATCTTGACCCTACATAGCCGAATATAAGCACACAAAATCACAAGCAACCAAGTATAAAATCAAGCTCAAATCACTACTTTAAGCCATAATCTCATCATCATCTCTAGAATCCAGCCAACCAACATCAAATTTAAGTAAGGAACCTAGGGTCCAAGAAGAGTTGGTGGTGCTAGAAATTGAGAGAAATAACCTAGAATTTGTGCTACCTACCTCAAGGTTCTTGGAGCCATGGAAGAAAAGAAGCCAAGAACAATACCTAGCCTTTCTCTTCTCTCATGGCCGCAACATATATGGAGGTGGGGAAGCTCCACTTGATGTTTGATCATCAAATTGATAGATGGGTTTGATAGAAGGGAAAGTGAGGATTAATTTTCATAAAAAGAGTGTAACATCCCGAGGAACAGTGAGTTTAATTAGTGCTATTCACTAATTTATTTCGATGTGTTGGAGATATACGATTAATCAATATTAAAATGTGCACATTAGGGTTAGAAAATTTAAATTTTATTGTAGGAAGAATTTTATGAAGGCAAATAGAATTATTTTGATTGTTTGAAGAAGAATTGATTTGGTTTCGGTGCATTGTAATACAAGAACCAAATGGGTAAGAATTTATGCTGCAGGATCACATGACTAACAGATAGAAACCCTATAATATGTGGCCAAGATTCAGCCACTACCCCCCCTCATGTTGGCCAAACTATGGCCATACAATTTGGAAATTCAAGCCAAATTGCATGGTTTTAGAAATCCACCAATTATCACCCACAAAGAGTCATGCTTGTTTTTGACTCAAAAGACCAAAATATTTCCCATTTGGCCCCCACAAAATTCGACTAGCTTTCCCCTCAAGTGAACCCTTCCATTTTCTTCTTCATGTTCACTATACCTCCAACTTTTCAACCATCACTCAAAGACCTTCGTGATACTACTCTTTTTTGATCAAATTCCTAACCTTTCTTTTGTATATCCTCAATCAAACCTTAAGAACAACTCAAAGTTCCTTTCCTCTTGACCAATCACCATCAGCTCATCCAAGATCAATAAAGGGTTTGTATCTTTTTCAAGCTTTTGGAGAGCCTAGCACCATCAAAAGTTCAACTAGAAAGGCTTAAATCTTGGATATTAGGTAGGATTTTTCTTGGATTTGCTGGTTTCTAATGATTAAGAGCTAATTAGGGTTCTCTTGTATTATCTTTAATTGATGATATCTGATGATATTATGACTTCTTTATGGTAATTGAGCATGAGAATTATTGAGCTGAATTGAAAGGTTGATCAAAATACCAAATCTTATTGTGACCAATTTTAATGAAATTAAACTTCAAGAGCTTTCTAACCATATAAATTATAGGTCAATTGGATTTAAAATGAGAAAGTTATAAATTTTTGAAATAGACTATTAAGTTTCACTCACCAATCTAACTAGTATGCATTGAGAAAGGCAAAACTTAACCTATACAAACTCAAATTAAGCATAACTAATTTTGTTAGATAGCTAACACATAGATAATCAAGCCATAAAAATTTCAGACCTAAATTTAAATTGTATTACTACCAGTAATTTTTTAAATCTGATCCTATGCCCTATCTAGGTGAAATAAGGTAGTCTTCTTTAGCTGATTAGAGAGCTTGTAACTTAAGTTCTACTTACTCAATTTAAGTGAAACTTGTGGAAAATGAAATATGGTTAAGTTAGCTTCATTTAGATGTAAATTTTTTATAAATTTGATTGGGATTGGAATTTTACTAAATTTTTACATTTAAGTACCCAAATCTGCCTCTCATCATAGTAGCCTTAAGTAAAAACTCAATAACTCAATGTACACTCATCAAAACTTAGTGGGACTATGGAGAACTCAAAGTAGACAAGCAATGCCACAACATGTTAAAATTTTAGACTTAGATAAGTTAAAATGAAAATATGGTACAATTTACAAGACAAGGCAGATTCAAGATGTGGAGCTGAATGCCCAACTTCAAAAGAGTGAAAGCTCTTGAACTATGAATTGCAAATTTATTAATTTTATTTATGCAAACTCTCTATTAAACTATTCAGATGCATGAATTATGATAAAGGTAAGGATTCCACATTACTTGGACCACCCGCGAAATGAATTAAGAGGAATAGATTGGTAGGAAAGTTGGGGAAAGTAAACCCAGCTATCTTGTATAAGAACGAGCTCTGTCTTAAAAAGCAGACTATTACCCAAGAGCTATATGGCCAAAGGCTCTCAGGAGACCAAGTATGGATGAAAGATAAAAGCAGACACCTTAGGAATGACGATACGTAATGCCTAGGTGTATTAAGTAAAGTAAAAGAAAAGTGAAGTTAAGAAAGTCAAGGACATTTGCATGATATAGCATGTGCGTCCACATATGCATACTATATGGTTATTATCATGGTTGCAACTTTCCTGTTACTATTCTTATATCTGCTCTGGAAGCTACTAAGTGATTGTTAAAAGTAACTTGCTTCAAAAGAACCTGTTTTATAAACTGAATAAATGAATTCCTATAGCTATGTATGAGATCACTTTTTCTAAATAAACCGAAGCAACTAGGACGGTGATGATGACGATGACATGAATTATTAGGTAACTTAAGAATTCTACTGAGCATGAAAATTCTCACACCTAATTTTTCTTGTGTCGTCTCCAGAGAACTCAGGAGAGCTCAAGCAAGACCAACTCAACAGAATTCAATTGTAGTTAAATTGTTGTCGAAGATGCATTGACAAACATGTCCATACATATTAGTACTAGATAATTGTTTCATCAGTTGGAACTCTTTGCAATATTACTTATGTACTTGGGAAGAGCTGTATTATAATATATTTATTTGTAGAATTCAAGAAATGTTGTATTTTCACAAAACTTGAGGCAAGAAATAAATCAAGGTCTATTTAATTAATTGTGGTACATCCTAATATGATGTTTTGACTTAAGCATAATGTTATAATTGGAGGGTGTTACAAAGAGTAAGGTGTTTTGAGGCCAAGAAGGCCATTAACCATGAACTTGAAGTTTATGTCCATGGTGGTGGTAAGAAAAGATGAGAATGTGTGTGTGGTTGGTGCAAAATAACGGACAGAAGGAGAGGATGGGAATGATATTTGTAGAAGGAGTGGCGGTGATAGATCCACCAATAAGGGCTAGTTCGGAACTCTCCCGTCCACTCGTTTACCCAACGTAGGGTATGGCCCATTTCTGGCTACTTTCATGACATGTTTATCTAATCTTTGTTGGATTATTTCCTTAGATTTGTTATGTCGAAAGATGATATAGGACCCTTGAGGATTAATTCAAGGTATCCAATGATTAATTTGGGTACTTCAAGTCACCCAAGATAGTATTCATGTGTGTGAGTGACCCCACACTTTTAATTAAAACCCTATACATAATATATCATTTATAAAGTTATTACATGTATATTAGTTATTTACTAGTTTCGTGGGGCCAACATATTCCGAGAATCTAAATTTTTTTGCTAATGCCCCTTCTAACACCCGTAATCCTTCATTTACAATTATGCCATTGTAATAAAAAATAACAAGTTCACTCTTTCTTCTGCTATATTTTACTTGATTACTATCTTGCCCTTGCCTTGGGTCCAGGCTACCTTATATGCTGGCTTGCCCTCAGAGTTAAGGACATTACAACTCTCCCCTCCTTTTAAAAATTTTTGTCTTAAAAAATTCCATATTCTCTAACTTATAAGGAAAACTCTCTCTTTAGGTTCGAGTCCTGTTCCAGTTTACATGCTAGCAGCTCCACTATCTTAGACCATTGTATCATAAGCATAAGTTTGTAACATTGGGGGGTGTCCAACTCCTTTGCTTCTAATTGTTCGGTCCTTCGAATTACCATATGTCTCAATTGCAGCCCTTACTGCTATCATGGGAAGTTGTTAGGCATATGACATGATCAATCGAGAGTGTTGGACATTCATTCCATAGGGACCATTTATCCATTCCCTTTTTTGCTATTGGAGTCACATTAAGACCTTTCATTCTTGAGGTAGTATGCTTATCCTTGACATCATCATCCATTACTGATGTTTCCAAAAGTTTTCTCTTGTCTCAATTCTTACAAGATCTTCATAAGCATGTTTAGTTATTCATTCTTCTGGCTCCCACTATACGAGTTAAGTTCTAATGTTTTTGGTCCTTCTCAATCCCATTACAATATTCCATAAATTAGTATGTTATCTGTAACGTCCTCCCTAGTATAGTACTATGCTTAAGTCATAGTACCATACTCAAGAGTTGTTACTGTTAGCTGAACGGACCTTATCTGACAGGAACTTCAGCCGTCTTTGAAACTTCTCGAACTATCTAGAGATAACATGGAAATAGAAGTGGGAATTTTAAACTCTCAGTAAAATTCTTAAATTATCACAGACCGTGTCATCGTTATTAACTCCAAAGACTTCGGTTTATTATGAAAAAGGTGAGCATGTTAAATAGACTGTTTAGTTTTATAGTTCGAAAATATATTGTCCAAAGTAGAGTTCATTTTATTCACACACTTGAGTCAGATTGGCAATATTTCAGATTTAGAATAATAATCACAGCATAAGTAGATAGAACAATCTTAGCATCAACAAAACATGGGATATAATTATGCAAATACTTATACTTGAATTCATGCAAATGCACTAGTGTTTTTCTTTAGCTTTCTTTGCTTTCTTTTCTTGGCATACCTAGGCATTACGTATCGCCGTCCCTAGGGTGCCTTCGTGGACCTGCACTTGAGCATTACATATCGCCATCCTCAAGTGCTTTCTTTACTTATCTTGCTTTTGGCTTTCGTTACCTTCTTTAGCTTTCTTTAATCTTTACTGCCCTTGGGTAGCCTGATCTAGGAGTGAGCTCAACTCGTGACCGTCGTCACACAGAACTAACCTACAAGGGGACCCACGTGCCTCTAGTCTTAGAAGGATCTCATTTTTGGCCACATGCTTCCAAGGTAGAGGGGCCTCATAGTTTTATACTGCCTTCACAGTGAGGGATCTAAATAACTACCTACAAGTGAAGGGATCCAATCTTATCTTATTTAACTGCCTTCACAATGAGGGATCTCATAACTGCCTCCAGGTGAAGGGATCCACATTTAATATGTTCATATCCTTTTATTTCATACATAATCATACATAGACATGCTAAATACACTCATGCATATGCTTCATCACTTACTTTCATATATCCTTCCATACATGATTTCCACATACATATAAATAACATATAAATGCTCATAACCTCCTTACAATTTTACAGAAAATTCGGCAGCATAACAGATCAAATCAGTTTCTCCATAAATAGTGGCAATTTCAATAGATAGTCAATCACAATAATAGATCAAGTATAGTACATTAATCTTTCAAACATAAACATGGAGTTGCAATCCTTAGACTTTAATTGAACTCATATATGTATTAAGGTGCCTAGTTCTTCAATTTGAAAATTCTGCTTATGTTCCTCAATTCTGCTCGGTCTTGTAAAATTTGCCATAAATTATAGTAAACTCCTTTGGACATAAATTTTGGATATATTGGAGTGTTATGTGTCTATGTTTTAACCTCATTGGTCCCATCTCGTTTTGATACCTATAACTCAAGTTATTGAGAGTTTAGCTCAGCCTGTCCCGTAACTAGGCAGAATTGTACACCTAAAAGTATAAATTCATAAAAATCGAAAATTAGATGGATTCCCACAAAACCTATTTTGTTTTAAAGCTTATGAAGCAAATTTTCATCTCAAAGAAGTTTCATTTCATTTAACTAAGTAGAGCTTGAGTTACAAGCTACTAAATTTGGTTGTTTTAAGCTACCCTATTCTAGCCCGGTGTAGACTTAGGGCAATTTCATTGGATTACTGGGAGCAATTTGGATAAAATATGACTCTTAAATTTTCATGAAATGTTTCTCTATGTCTTAGCTTTCTAAAGAATTTTATTAGACCTAAATCCAAGTTATATAGGGCGAGTTATACCCTGAATATCCTTCCTTGCCCAAAATCAAAGTTAGAAATTTAGGGCAAAATTCCAAAATTTATATCTTCCTCAATACTAATCCAATAGTCTTATAATTTATATGGTTGGAAAGTGCTAAATGTTTAGTTTCATCTAAAATTAGTTTCATCTCAGTTTGATGTCTATAGGAGAGTCCGTACAGTGCGTAAGTACGGATGCCGAAGGGATTTTAAGGAAATCCTGATTCTGTTTTAGTGATTCTTGTGTTTATCATTCAATATCCAATCTAACCCAAGTAAACATATACTAAACCAATCATAAATCATCATATAACCATCATAAAACACAGTAATAGTGAGAGGAGTAGGAGAAACAAATCAGCCACTAAGCCTCATAACCAAAAAAGACAAGGAATCCTACCTCCAATTGATGTAGAAACTAGCTAGAACTAAGCTCTTGGTGGAGGAAATGGATGAGGCTTGGAGTTTTGAGGAAGATGAAGTAAAAATGGGATAAGGAAGAGTGAGAAATGGCCAGCTGAAGAGGGAGCACGAAAATAAGGGAGTTAGAGGGAATAAATGAGGCTTTGTGAAGCATTGGTTGTTGGAAGCTTGTGTTTTGATTGGTTGGTGTTTATGTGGTGAGTGTTTGGCCACTTTTCCCCACTAATTGGCAGCAAATTGGCACCTTACATAAGGGGAAGAGTGGCTAGATCTTAGCCACTCTTGTTAAGGTGTTTTGGGGGATAGTTCTATTGATTTGGTTCCTGCAGTTTAAAATACCAAATTTTTAACTAATTTTCTTCAAACTGGCAAATCATTACTAAATAGTTTTGTGAGAGTTCCTATGTATCTATCTTAATCTAAGCTTAATTCTTCTAATTAACACTTAATTAGATTCTAATTAACCTCTAATTAACTTCTAATTAATTCTATTTATCCGATAAAATGGAATAAATCGATTAACGACGTAAATTATTCATTTTACCAATTTACGGCTATTCTGTTTTCTATTTTTTTTTTTGTGGCTAATGGCATTTTTTGTAAATTTTCAGCAAGTCTAAGGGCATCCTATGTCATTTCACATGTGGACACCTCCGTGATTCAATTGGCTGAGGTTTAGGTTTTTATGTTTTCGTTACATGGTTCTATTTTATTTTAAAACTCTATTCTGCTAATTCTATAAGAGCTGGGACCTAAATGTCATTTTCTAAAAAGTAGGATCATTGTGGAAATAACCTTTAGGGTCCATTTGGCTATATTAAAGAAAGCGCGGATGTTACAAAGTATTTCTAAGTTCACGGACCCATCCAAATCATTGGGTATAAGGGAAAGAGGTCAAAATCATCAGGCTACTTGACGATTCCTTGCTAACCATCTTTAGTAAGAGTCTTGTATTGGCTAACAATAAGTGTGTTACATTAAAAGATCTTCTCACTATGGTTCCAACAGAGGCATATTTGGCCCACAATGCTGACATCCTCGTTCTCTGGTCTGTTAAGGGATTCTCTCTTCCATTTTTCCTCCTAAGCTCTTAGTGTGAACACCAGGAATTTTGCTATCTCTGGTGTCCCTGCTTGAATCTTTTACCAATTTTGGATCTGCGATGATCATGGTAGCTTTGTTGAGGTTCTATTGGAAGTCACTCCATTTCCTTCTCCCTAACCTTTACTCACTTTACCACTTGTTGGCCGAAGAATGAGTCTTATTTCCCTTCGAGTAGGGTTTTTTGTAGTCTACCTTCTCAAAATGCTGCCCACAAGTCCTTATTCGGAGGCTTCTTAATCTCTTAAAGGGTTTACCCTACTTCTTATCACTTAGTGGTCCACCACTTTACCATGATCTGATAAAAGTCCTATGCTTCGTCATTGAGTTTTTCAAGTTTCCATTTTTGATTTCTCGTTACCAAGGTATAGGTAGCTCAACATAAAGGAGAGAATTGATAGTCTCACTCTCCTATTGAGCTTAAAGAGTTTCGCTATTCCATCTTTCTTATGAGGTGTTAATCCGAGTATGTGCAGAGATTCTTTATTAGTTTTGCTGGTGCCAAAGCTCACCTTGCCTCAATAATGCATTGATCCATTACTAGATTCTACAGGGAATTATATTTACCTTCTCTACCATGTATCTAACTTTTCTCAATGGAGCTAAGGTTTTTGGTGTCCCATAATTTGCTCGACATTATGCATAGGAACTCATTGTGGTTGTTTAAGGTTGAAAGTCCGCTGATTTTATGCCATAGCCTTGCCTAATATAGGGCGCGGTCCTAACTCTTTGATCTTGCATTAGTGCCTCTAAGTCCTTCTTGAGGTACATCGAGGAATCCCATAAGAGTCCTTCAGATTCAATAACTTCATTACTAATATCTAGATAAGTCCGCATGTTAATCTCTATAATCTATCACTTGTATCCTAAATTCAAACAAGATGACATTTTTCTCTTTAGGGGGCTTTTCCAAAGGTAAAGCTTCCATTTTTTCTTCTTGTGGCATCCTACCATTCTTACAAAAAGCTTGTCTTTACCTCGGTCTGCTAGGACCTTCCACTTTACTACTATTTCAGCCTATTGAGATTAATTGCACTTCCTTTTGTACCCATTTGTAAGTTCCTAATCTTCATCACCCCATCTTAGAGCTAGATGCATTCATCATCAAATTGCTCGACCCATAGAGCTCGCAGTGGTGTCTAAAGGTAATCATCATATCCCCTCCTTATCTCTGAACAACTCAACCTTCTCATCAATAATATGTCGAAAACAATCCTATGGTACAGCTCCTGCGATGGTTAGAGTTTGTTAAAGTTTATTAAAACTCTCTAACACTTCCATTATTGTTAATGAGTAGGAGATGTTGTCTTGAATCACTTTTCTCATCCTATCATTGCTTAAGAGTGTCCTTTAGATTAAAAGGAGATATGCCACATTTTCTCCCAAAGGATTTTGTGAATTTGCTCTTATGCCTTAATCTTCCTTCTATTACTAGGTAAAATCGGGTCTTCATCTTGGTTATGATATGTGATTAGATGAATTCCTCCAAGACATTTCCAACCATTCTCTATGATTCTGAGGTCTTGCTAGGGGTTCCATAGACTTATAATCACTAGGGTATCAACTCTCAATACCCTTGAGGGAAAATACTAGTTTGTTCTCTAAATAGAGACCTAGAAAGGTCCTCCCCTATGCATGGCTAAGGTTTCTGCTCTTGACTGTCCTGCTTGATGTAACACCCTAATAGTCCCATACTATGCTTAAGTTATATTATAGAATTACTAGTTGTTACTTTTGCTCATGGAACTAATATTACCATTTGAAAATTCTTTATAATGAAAATTGTAACATCCTCAATTTCTTATCGTGTTAAATTACTTCAGTACCCCTAAGTAATTAGGCACTTAATGAGAAATTATAAGATTAGGGCTTAATTAAGGGATTAACAGAGTTTATGAGTTAACTAGGATGAGAAAAGTCAAGAGAATGCTTAATCGAGATTAGATGATCTCTAATTAAGCAAGTCAGAGCCTTTATAGCTTAATTAAGCACTAATCGCCCTTAATTCGCTTAATCGCAAAATTAATTTATTTTAATCATGTTCTTGTGTGTTAATCATTAATCCTTACTTAATCATCTTAATTAAGTTGTATGAGCACTTAATCACATGATTAAATTCAAATTTAGTCAACTAGACAATAAAATAAAGAGTGATGTCATAAAAGCATAAAGCATAAGACAAAAGTGCTTTATGTAAGAGTTAGTACATGCTTTGTGCCCCTATCATCCATTTTGTCCCCACTAAACCTTAATTAACACAAAATTACGAAATTATCTCCTTCCTTCCTATTTATGTTGGATGCCACTTTCCCTCTCCTCGCCCTCATGCATTTTCATTTTCATACTTTCATTCTCTCTCTAAGTTTCCTACTCCTCCAACTTCTCTCTAAAATTCTCTTTTCTTCTTCTTTATCTTCTTTTTCCTTTCTCCACCACCACCACCCAAAACCTCTCACTTAGCCCTTCAAGGACCTCATCTTTAGGTCTTTGGAGACAAAATCAAAACACTACAACCTCCATTTTCACAAGATCTCAAGAGCTTCTCCTTCTACCAAGCCAAACCACCACCATCATCACCAACAGGAGCCATCATCTTCTTCTTCTCCTTCCTTGTTGTAGCACCATTTTGATAAGGAGGTAGTGATCTTCATCTTTTTCATTTTGTTTGCTTAAGAAAGCTTGGAGCTTGGAGCTTGGTACTTTCATGACCAAGATCTCTAAGTGAAAACTTGAAAAAATCTTTCATGCTTTTCAAGAGCAAAAGTTTCTATTTTTGGCAAATGATGTTCTTGTTGTTCTTTAAGTGTTCTTGATATTTCTACTTTTGGAAAAATATGTTCTTATTGTTCTTCAAGTAATATGTTCTTGTTGTTCTTCAAGTATTCTTGATGTTTCTACTTTTGAAAAAATATGTTCTTGTTGTTCTTCAAGTGTTCTTGATATTTCCCTTTTTTGGCAAAATATGTTCTTGATGTTCTTCAAGTGTTCTTGATGTTTCTACTTTTGGAAAATACGTTTTTATTATTGAATGTTATTGATGGTATCTTGTTTAAAGTTGTTCCTTTTCTCATGATGAGTTAATGGTTAGAAAAGCTTCATCTTTTTATGTTTTTCATGATTAGATAAGACTATGAACATCCTAAAAGTTTAAAACTTTAAAAAGTTTGCCTCTTGATTCCTTAAAAGTGGTGCAACTTTTAAGCTTCCATAAAGTTTTGTTTTGTTGTATTTTGAAGGCAAGAATACATGTAAAAGTCTAAGCTTTTTGGTATAATAAGCCTTTTTGAGTTAAAAAATGATATCTTGTCACTTTATGTCTTAGAAATCAAACCTTAAAGAAAAGACCTTTCATAAAGTTTCAAACTTTAATCATGAATGAGACCTTTAAGTCATAAAAGTGTTGTTTTGTAACATTTAATTCATAAAGTTTAGATCTTGAACCAAAACAATGCTAAAAGGTGTCAACTTTTATAAAGATTAAGACTTTTTAACCTTAAAGTTATTAATGTTTCATATCACTAGTTGATAAAGTAGGAGCCTTTTTAATGTAGAGACAACTTTAAGTCATAAAGTGTAGAAGTTGATGGTCTTAGAATAATTAAATGAGTCAACTTTCATAAAGAACAAAACTTTTTAGTTAAAAAACTAGTAACTTGTATCATTATTTCATAAAGATCTAATCTTTAAGATAAGAGCTTAATGTTAAAGGCATTTACTTTCGTAAAGAATAAAACTTTATGACTACTTCATAAGAATGATAACTTTTATAATATTTAATATAAGATCTTGTTAGGTTAGTGATAAAAGCTTGAAACTTTGTAACTTGGTTAGGTTAAAAATCACCCTTGGTGTTTAGTGAACATGGTGTTGTTGGGTTCATGATGTGGTTATGCATTGTCATGACCCAAGGATTAGAGGAATCTCGAACTCTTTGGGAATAGAAGTATGATCAGGGCCCTTGAGCATATCATGAACTCAGGAATCACTAAGTGCACTATCTTAAGGAAAGGTGTAACACCCTAATAGTTCCATTCTACGCTTAAGTCATATTGTGAAATTATTAGTTGTTACTTTTACTCACAAAACTAACATCACCTTTGAGAAATTACGATTTAAACGAAAATAGGGCTAGATTTTTTTTTTTGAATAAAACGAAACAAGTAAATTGTTTTTGAAATCGAGAGCCATGAGCACATCGTGAACATATAATACAAACGTTGCTATCTCATACATACATCACATTTAACATAAATAGAAGCACTGAGAATAATCCCAATTTTAGATAAAGATAACATTCATTCCATAGCCATCCCGTAGTTAATATAGTAGTAGTAATAGCAGTAGTCATACACAATGATAAAAATGGGTCCGATACCTACTGTTGGCCCTACAAAATACCTTAACGAAATACATGATAAAAGGAAATATATAAGAAATCTCAATCCATCCATACATGCCAAATGAAAATAACAACCCTCGCTACAACCAAAAAGGGGTTATCCCCACGCTCAGCTCCGCATGCAGATCAACGCCTCACTCATCTGGCGGGGGGTAGCCGTTCCTAAATCTATCGGCAGGAATATCACTATGTCCTCCTCCTCGAGCATGGCCACGTCCACGAGGCACGGCACGAGTACGAATGAACTCGCGACTGTGAACCGGGGGTAGAGTGTGATGAGGGGCTGCTGAAGAAGAAGACGAATCGGACAATAGACGAATCACAGACGAGTAGGAAGGCTCAAACGGGTCCGTCTCCACGTAGTAGCTCGGATAAGACGGCTCCGAAGGATTGGAATCCAGCGAAACTGTCGGTGTCAGGCGAGTGTTCGAGTCAGAATCTCTGTCAGTGGGGTACCTCGAAGGATGGAAAGGAAGGCGAATGTCATCCATAATGATGTCGTCAAACAGCTCATGAGGGCGGAAAAATGGACTCATCACGGGTTCACAAACTGGCGGCTATGGAACATGTAGACCCGCATCGCTGCCTGAGCAGTCAGCACAGATGCATTCAGCACTGGGTCGAAGTGCCAATGCATCACCGGAAACTCAATGAAAATCACCACCGTGCCTGACACCAGCATCCTCTGAAGACGACACAGAAACGCAGGAATGAGAAATACTAAATTTCTCAGTAGGATCACGACTAGACAAACACAGTGTCCTCGTCATCGTCCTAGCCACTTCAAGTTTAATACAAAAGCAGTGGACAAATATCGGTTCAATTTTAATAGTTTTCAGAAAACGTAAATCCTAAAGCAGTTTACTTTTAACTTCATCATTATATCAATAGTGTCATACATAGGCATATAGGCTAATATACATAATAAACATTCATAATGCACATAAGGAATATAATAGCATGCATGACTATGCAACTCATCAACTTGACCATGGCCCAACAATAACTTTCATTTTTAGCACGTGCTTAACATTCTTTACTTTCCTTTGAAATAGACTGCTTTTGAACATGAGCTCATTCCGTGACTGCCGTCACACAGTACTAACCAAATTAGACTAAGCCGATATTGGTTACCTCTAAGTTGGAGGATCCTCTATGTCACCCTTGCCTCCCTCATAGAGGTTCCTTGAGTCTTTATGGATTACCGTCTCTCACTTCCCGTACCGAAGTGATTGAAGGGTCATATCCCATTAATTTTTTGCTTATCATTATACTTTACATGGATAATACTTCTTTGACTAGACACATACAATGATATGACTAAGTCCATAATTTTGACAGAAATCCGACAGCATAACGGCTAGACCGGAGCTTCCCCAAAATGCCAATTATAAACTTTCAACCAACGGTTCATCATATCTATATCATATCGTCACACTCATCATTCAACCATGAAACAAAGCTCAGTCAAACTCATCATTCAATCATGAGACAAAGCTCAGTCAAACTCATCATTCAATCATGAGACAAAGCTCAGTCAAGCCCATCATTTAACATGCCGGATGGCATCACACATTCATACCCTAAAGGGATTTATTGTTGTGTTTGTGGTCTTTTAGTTACTTAGTCTTTGTATGAAAGTATTCTTTACTTAAGAAAATGTCTTATGGAATACTTGTTCAAATTAATTAAGTTACGTGATTGTTTCCTTTCCATGAGATAGAGCACTTAGTGATTTCTAGGTTCATGGTATGCTCAGAGGTCCTAATCATACTTCTGTTCCCAAGGAGTTCAAGATCCCTCTAATCCTTGGGTCATGACAACGCATAACTACATCATGAACCCAACAACACCAATGTTCACTAATCACTAAGGGTGATTTTTAACTTATTTGAACTTACAAAGTTTTAAGCCTTCATTAATAACATAATAAGGTTTTACCTTAAACATTATTAAAGTTATCATTCTTTATAAAGTAGCCATAAAGTTTTATTCCTTATGAAAGTAAGTGCCTTAAACATTAAGCTCTTATCTTAAAGATTAGATCTTTATGAAATAATGATGCAAGTTACTAGCTTTTTAACTAAAAGGCTTGTTCTTATAAAAGTTGACTCATTTAATTCTTCTAAGACCATCAAGGTTTTTTATAACTTAAAGTTGCCTATACATTGAAAAGATTCCCACTTTTGTCAACTAGTGATATGAAACATTAACTTTAAGGTTAAAAGTCTTGATCTTTATAAAAGTTCACACCTTTTGGCATTATTAGTTCAAGATCTAAACTTTATGGATTAAGTGCTACAAAACAACACTTTTATGACTTAAAGTTTTCATTCTTCATTAAAGTTTGAAACTTTATGAAAGGTCTTTTCTTTAAGGTTTGATTTCTAAGACATAAAGTAACAAGATATCATTTTATAACTCAAAAAGGCTTGTTATTCTAAAAAGTTTACACTTTTACATGTATTTTTGCTTTCAAAATAAAACAAAAGAAGACTTTATGATGGCACTAAAACTTGCGCCACTTTTTGTGCATCAAGAAGCAAACCTTTTAAAGTTTAAAGCTTTTAGAATGTTCATAGTCTTATCAAATTATGAAAACATAATAAGATGAAGCTTTTCTAATCATCAACTCATCATAAAAAGGAACAACTTTAAGCAAGATACCATTAAGAACATTCAAGAACCTATTTTGCCAAAAGTAGAAACTTAAGAACACTTGAAGAACAACAAGAACATATTTAAGAACACTTGAAGAACAACGAGAACATATTCTACTAAAAGAAGAAACTTAAGAACATTTGAAGAACAATAAGAAAGAACAACAAGAACATATTTTACTAAAAGAAGAAACTTAAGAACTCTTGAAGAATAACAAGAACATATTTTGCTAAAAGAAGAAACTTAAGAACACTTGAAGAACAATAAGAACATATTTTACCCAAAATGGAAACTTTTGCTCTTGAAGAGTATGAAGATCTTCTTAAGTTTTCACTTAGAGATCTTGGTCATGAAAGAACCAAGCTCCAAGCTTTCTTGAGTAAACAAAATGAAAAAGATGAAGATCACTACCTTTCTTTAGAAATGGC
Organism: Pterocarpus macrocarpus; assembly: GCA_031439585.1. NCBI lineage: Eukaryota > Viridiplantae > Streptophyta > Magnoliopsida > Fabales > Fabaceae > Pterocarpus > Pterocarpus macrocarpus. The sequence continues at coordinate 34,837,930 of CM062520.1, forward strand.
GCAAAACTAGCGAAGAAGAAGAAGATGATGGTGGTTCCTTTCCTTTGTAGATGGTGGCGGTTTGGCTTGGTGGAAGGAGAAGCTCTTGAGATCTTGTGAAAATGAAGGTTGTAGTGTTTTGATATTGTCTCCAAAGACCCAAAGATGAGGTCTTTGAAGGGCTAAGTGAGTGGTTTTTGGGTGGTGGTGGTGGTGAAAGGAAGAAGAAGATGAAGAAGATGAAGAGAGTTTTAGAGAGAAGTTGGAGGATTTGGCTTTAAAGAGAGAGAATAGGATGAGTGAAAATGAAAATGTGAGTGTGTGTATGTGTGCTTGAAAGTGGCGTCCAACATTAAGGGAGGAGAGTGAGATATTTTGCTTAATTTTGTGTCATCTTGTGTTAATTAGTGATTAAGGGGACAAGTGGGATGATAGGGAGACAAAGCATAGTCAAACTCTTACATAAAGTAGTCTTGTCTAATGCTTTTTGCTTTAATAACATCACTCTCCACTTTATTGTCTAGTTGACTAAATTTGAATTTAATCATGTGATTAAGTGCTCATACAACTTAATTAAGATGATTAAGCAAGAATTAGTGATTAACACATAAGAACACAATTAACAAAAATTAATCTTACGATTAAGCTTGATTAACCTTAATTAAACTTGATTAAGTTAATTAAGGGCGATTAGTACTTAATTAAGCTGTAAGGGCTCTAACCAGCTTAATTAGAGATTATCTAGCTTCAATTAAGCATTCTCTTAACTCTTCTCATCCGAGTTAACCCCTTAATTAAACCTTAATCTCATAATTTCTCATTAAGTGCCTAATTACTCAGGGTTATTGAGATAATTTAGCATGACATGAAATTGAGGATGTTACATTTCTCCTCACCTTTAAAAAGAATTTTGCCCTCAAAATTCGTTACCTGTAAACAAATTCGGATACTTATCCTTCATATCGACCTCTAGCTCCCACGTATACTCTTCCATGTTCCCTCTACCCCAAGCCACCTTGACCAAGGGTACCATCTTACTCCTCAATTGTTTTGCCCCACGATCCACGATTCGAGATGGCGGTAGATTGAAAGTCAGGTCCTCCCTTAACTGTACATTTTCAGGCTCAAGTAAATGACTAGGATCGAAATGGTATTTTCTCAATTGAGACACATGGAAGACATTGTGAAAGTTTGACAAATTTGGAGGTAAGGCCATTTGGTAAGCAACTGACCCGACATGTTTTAAAATTTGAAAAGGGCCAAGGAAACGGGGGCTTAACTTTTTGACCTTCATGGCTCTGCCTATACCGGTTGTAGGAGTGATTTTCAGGAACACATGTTCTCCTTCTTGGAACTCTAGAGGCTTTCTCTTCTTATCCGCATAACTCTTTTCATGGCTCCAGGCTGTAAGGATTCTATCCCTAATCCTTCTGACTTGCTCTATGGTCTACCTCACTAGATCAGGTCCTAATAGGCTTTGCTCACTCGGTTCGAACGAACACAGGGGAGATTGGGACTTCCTTCCATACAAAGCTTCATAGGGTGCCATACCAATACTTGCATGATGGCTATTGTTATAGGCAAACTCAATCAAAGGTAAGTATTTGTCCCAACTTCCTCGATTGTCTAACACACAAGCTCTCAACATATCCTCCAAAGTTTGGATAGTCCTCTCCGACTGTCCATCTGTCTATGGGTGATAAGTTATACTTAGGCAAAGCTTCGTCCCAAATGCCTTTTGGAAGGCTCCCCAGAATCTAAAGGTAAACCTCGGGTCTCTATCTGAGATTATGGTTGAAGGTACGCCTTGCAGTCTTACTATCTCTTAAACATACAGCTGGGCTAGCTTCTCCAAAGGATAAGTAGCTCGAAGAGGTAAAAAGTGAGTAGACTTGGTTAATCTGCTAACAATTACCCATATTGCATCGAAACCAGCTTGCATTTTGGGTAAACCCATCACGAAGTCCATAGAGATACTTTCCCATTTCCATTCTGGGATCTCCAATGGTTGCAATATACCAGAGGGCTTTTGGTGCTCAATCTTTACTTTCTGGCAGACTAAACACTTGCCTACCAACTCCGCAACATCCCTCTTCAGTCCTGGCCAGCAGAATATCTTCTTATCGTCTTGATACATCTTTGTCACACCAAGGTGTATGGTGAAATGGCTCTTATGAGCCTCCTCCAAAATCCTTCTTCGGAGGTCACCACTTGCGGGTACACATACTCTTCCTTCAAATTTCCATAGTCCATCTATACTTTGCGCAAAACCCTTCAACTTTCCTTCTTTCACCAACACTAGGGTTTTCAAGAACTCCTCTTCCTCGCATTGGGCTTGAGCAATTTGATTCTTGAAATCGCTTGTCACCCTAAGCTGATTCAATCTTATACTATGGGGGGTCAACATAACTCCAAGGTTAAGGTCTCTAAAGCTCCTTACTAGCTCATCCTCCTTGACCATCATCCATGACGCATGCAAGGATTTCCGACTTAACGCGTCAGCCACCACATTGGCTTTCCCAGGATGATAGTTCAACCCAAAATCATAATCCTTTAGAAACTCCATCCATCTCCTTTGCCTCATATTCAACTCCCTTTGATCAAAGAGATACTTCAAGCTCTTATGATCAGAGAATACCTCGAACCTCACACTATACAGATAATGCCTCCATATCTTCAGGGCAAACACTATAGCTACTAATTCCAAGTCATGGGCTAGGTAATTCACTTCGTGAGGCTTCAACTATCTAGAGGTATAAGCCACCACATTCCTATTATGCATCAAGACACAACCTAAACCCCTCCCAGAGGCATCACAGTAAACCTCAAACGATCCACTAGGGTCCAGCAAAACCAATACTGGGGTTGAGGTTAACTTACCTTTTAGCTCTTAAAAGCTCTTTTCACGGTCCATTGTCCACACAAACGGGGCATCCTTCCTTGTCAACTTGGTTAAGGGTAAAGATATCTGGGAAAATCCTTTTATAAACCTATGGTAGTAATCGGCTACACCCAAGAAACTCCATATCTCAATCACTGAGGTTGGTCTCTCCCAATTCATCATAGCCTCAATCTTACTTGGGTCCACAGCGATACCCCCTTGTGACACCACATGCCCTAAGAACATTACTTCCTCCATCCAGAATTCATACCTAGATAACTTGGCATAAAGCTTCTTTTCCTTCAAGATCCTTAACACAACCGTCAAATGTTCTTCATGTTCCTCCTTTATTCTCGAATAGATGAGAATATCATTTATGAAAACAACTACAAACTTGTCCAAATAGGGTCTAAAGATTCTGTTCATATAATCCATGAAAATAGCAGGAGCATTAGTCAATCCAAATGACATCACCATAAACTCATAATGCCCATACCTTGTCCTAAAAGCCATCTTGGGTATATCCTCCTCCTTCACTCTTATCTGATGATATCCAGATCATAGATCAATCTTAGAGAACACAACTTCACCTCCCAGTTGGTCCATGAGGTCATCTATCCTAGGCAAGGGATACTTGTTTTTAACAGTCACTTTGTTTAATTGCCTATAATCCACACACAACCTCATACTACCATCCTTCTTTCTTACAAATTATACCGGGGCTCCCCAAGGTAAGGCACTAGGCCTTACGAACTTCTTCTCCAATAATTCTTCCTATTGTCCCTTCAACTCTGACAACTCCATTGGGGACATCCTATAGGGTGCTATGGAGATTGGCCCAGTACCTGGCACCAACTCTATAGAAAACTAGATTTCCCTCTCCGAGGGAAACTCGGGTATGTCATCAGGAAATACATTGGGGTATTCCCTGACTACAGGAATCTCATCCAATACCTGCTCGAGTTCCACTTCACTTGCCATAAGGAGAACATATCCCTGATCACCAAACTCACTACTTCCTATCTCAATAGAGTTCAAAAACAAACTAACAGGCTCCACGGGCTTAACAGGTATAGGGGGAAGAACAATAGATTTTTCAGAGCAATTTATCATAGCATGGTTAGCTGAAAGCCAATCCATGCCTAGAATCAAATCCAAACCAGACAAAGGCAAGCAAATCAAATTCGCTATGAAAGACCTACCATCAATTTGGAATCGACAACTCAAGCAGCAATGACAAGTCTTAACTGGTTTCCCAGCAGGAGTAGAAACAATTAACATATAAGGCAATTCAGACACAGACAATCCTAAGCTATCTATACAATCATGAGAAATAAAGAAGTGTGTAGCTCCAGAATCATACAGCACAGTTAAGGTCCTACCATTAACCTCGTACTTACCTTGGATCAGATCGTTGGACTGAGTGGCCTCCTCAGCATTAAGGGCAAAGACCCTTCCTTGGTGTTGGGGCTCGTTGGTAGGGGACAACAGCTTGACAGTGCAGTCTCTAGCCATATGTCTAGGCTTTTCGCATTGGAAATAAGCATTCTGGCTAGCTAAACAAGGGTGTCCTCCATGATGTTTGCCACACTTAGGGCAAGCTTGACCATTCGTCGGCTTGGGTGGACTCCCAGTAGGCTTCTAGGGTTACTTTCCTTTGAAACCTTCACCTTGAAATGGTTTCCTTAGGAGTTGGGGCTTGAACTTTTGCCCTTGCGATGTCAACTTCTTCTTGTACGTTTCGGACCTTGCCATGGATAGCTTGCAATTGCAATCCTCCACCAAACGGCACTTGTTGACGAGTGCAGCATAGCCACGGATCTCCATTAGTCCTATAGATGCCAATATCTCCTCACGCAATCCCCCTTCAAACTTCACACATTTCCAGCCTCATCCGGGTTCCGTTGATAGATCATCAAGAACTTGCACAACTCCTCAAACTTGGCTGCATACTCAGCAATACTTATGGTCCCTTGTCACAGACTCATGAACTCTAGCTCCTTGGCATTCCTCACGGATGAGGGAAAATACTTCTCATAAAAGTGCATCTTGAAAACTTCCCAGGTGATGTGGGTTTGGGTTCCTCCCAATAGCCTTTTTGTGCCTACCCACCAGAACTCAGCATCAGCTTCTAACATGTAGGTAGCAAAGACTACCTTTTGCTCCTCAGTACAGGCCAGCACTGTAAAAATCTTCTCAATAGCTTTGATCCACTCATCAGCTCGATCGGGGTTGTACGTTCCTCCGAAACTCGGCGGGTTTGCCTTTCGGAACTCAGCAAACTTGAGGTACTTAAGATCTACCTCTGCTCCTCCATTGTGCCCTTCAGGATTCTGTTCATCCCTTTACTCCATTCGCTCCATCATGTGATGGGCAGTAGCAGCCTGCTCCTTCATGGTAGTATCCATTTCGCAGAGCATCCCCATGACTTCCTCAGGACCTTCTGGCTCGTTACGGGGCCTACCACGTCTTCCTGAAGCCATTAGTTCCTGGTACACAAAACAAAAGACATTGAGTTGATCAGGCTTAACATTTATGTTGACTGAACCAGCAACTAACCACATTCAGAATAGACAATCATGCACATCTAACTCCTACGTCTCATCACACAAACGAGACTCAAAGCATGACTTAACTAACACGTATGCTTAGAAGCATAGTCAGTCCATCCCCAGGCTCTTCAAGGATGAACTGCTCTAATACCAAAATGTAACACCCTAATAGTTTCATTCTATTCTTAAGTCATATTGTGGAATTATTAGTTATTACTTTTGCTCGCGGAACTAACATTACCTTTTAGAAATTACTGTTTAAACAAAAATAGGGGTAGATTTTTTTTTTTTAATAAAACAAAACAAGTAAACCGTTTTTGAAATTGAGAGCCATGAGCACATCATGAACATATAATACAAACGTTGGTATCTCATACACACATTGCATTTAACATAAATAGAAGCATTGAGAATAATCCCAATTTTAGATAAAGATAACATTCATTCTATAGCCATCCCATAGTTAATATAGTAGTAGTAATAGCAGCAGTCATACACAATGATAATAATGGGTCCGATACCTACTGTCGGCCCTACAAAATACCTTAATGAGATACATGATAAAAGGAAATACATAAGAAATCTCAATCCGTCCATACATGCCAAATGAAAATAATAACCTTCGCTACAACCAAAAAGGGGTTATCTTCATGCTCAGTTCCGCATGCAGATCAACACCTCACTCATCTGGCGGGAGGTAGCCATTCCTGAATCTACCGGGAGGATTATCACCATGTCCTCCTCCTCGAGCACGGCCACCTCCACGAGGCACGGCACGAGTACGAATGAACCCGCAACTATGAACCGGGGGTCGAGTGTGATGAGGGGCTGCTGAAGAAGAAGACGAATCAGACGATAGATGGGTAGGAAGGCTCAGACGGGTCCGTCTCCATGTGGTAGCTCGGATAAGATGACTCCAAAGGATCGAAATCCAATGAAACTATCGGTGTCAGGCACATGTCCAAGTCGGAATCTCCGTCAGTGGGGTACCTCGGAGGATGGAAGGGCAAGCGAACGTCGTCCATAGTGATGTCCTCGAATAGCTCATGAGGACGGAAAAATGGACTCATCATGGATGCACGAAACTGGCCGCTATGGAACATGTAGACCTGCATCCCTGCCTGAGTAGTTAGCACAGATGCATTCAGCATCGAGTCGAAGTGCCAATGCATCACTGGAAACTCAATGAAAATCACCACTGTGCCCGATGCCAACATCCTCTGAAGACGACACGGAAACGTAGGAGTGAGAAATACTAAATTTCTCAGTAGGATCGCAACTAGGCAAACACAGTGTCCTCATTATCGTCCCAGCCACTTCGGGTTTAATTTAAAAGCAGTGGATAGATATCGGTTCAATTTTAATAGTTTTCAAAAAACGTAAATCCTGAAGCGGTTTACTTTTAACTTTATCATCATATCCATAGTGTCATACGTAGGCATACAGGCTAATATACATAACAAACATTCATAATGAACATAAAGAATATAATAGCATGCATGACTATGCAAACTCATCAACTTGACCATGGCCCTACATTAACTTTCATTTTTAGCACGTGCTTAACATTCTTTACTTTCCATTGAAATAGAATGCTTTTGAACATGAGCTTATTCCGTAACCGTCGTCACGCATTACTAACCAAATCAAACTAAGCCGATATTGGTTACCACCTAGTTGGAGCATCCTCTATGTCACCCTTGCCTCCGTCATAGAGGTTCCTTGAGTATTTGTGGATCGCTGTCTCTCACTTCCCTTACTGAAGTAATTGAAGAGTCATATCCCATTAATTCTTTGCTTATCATTATACTTTACTTGCATAATACTTCTTTGACTAGACACATGCAATGATATGACTAAGTCCATAATTTTAACGAAAATCCAGCAGCATAACAGCTAGACCAGAGCTTCCCCAAAATGCCAATCATAAACTTTCAACCAATAGTTCATCATATCTATATCATATCATCACACTCATCATTCGACCATAAGACAAAGCTCAGTCAAACTCATTCAATCATGAGACCAAGCTCAGTCAAGCCTATCATTCATCATGCCGAATGGCATCACACATTCACACCCTAAAAGGGTTTATAGTTGTGTTTGTGATCTTTTAGTTACTTAGTCCTCGTATGAAAGTATTCTTTACTTAAGTACATATCTTATGGAACACTTGTTCAAATTAATTAAGTTAAGTGATTGCTTCTTTTCATTGAGATAGTGCACTTAGTGATTCCTAGGTTCATGGTATGCTTAGAGGCCCTAATCATACTTCTATTCTCAAGGAGTTCGAGATCCATCTAATCCTTGGGTCATGACAACGTATAACCACATCATGAACCCAACAACACCAATGTTCACTAATCACCAAGGGTGATTTTTAACTTATTCAACTTACGAAGTTTTAAGCCTTCATTAATAACATATTAAGGTTTTATCTTAAACATTATTAAAGTTATCATTCTTTACAAAGTAGCTATAAAGTTTTATTCTTTATGAAAGTAAGTGCCTTAAACATTAAGCTCCTATCTTAAAGATTAGATCTTTATGAAATAATGATACAAGTTATTAGCTTTTTAACTAAAAGGCTTGTTCATATGAAAGTTGACTCATTTAATTATTCTAAGGCCATCAAGGTCTTAACTTTATGACTTAAAGTTGTCTCTACTTTGGAAAGATTCCCACTTTTGTCAACTAGTGATATGAAATATCAACTTTAAGGTTAAAAGTCTTGATCTATATAAAAGTTAACACCTTTTGGCATTATTTTAGTTCAAGATCTAAACTTTATGGATTAAGTTCTACAAAACAACACTTTTATGACTTAAAGGTTTCATTCTTGATTAAAGTTTGAAACTTTATGAAAGGTCTTTTCTTTAAGGTTTGATTTCTAAGACATAAAGTAACAAGATATTATTTTATAACTCAAAAAGGTTTGTTATTCTAAAAAGTTTAGACTTTTACATGTATTTTTGTTTTCAAAATAAAATAAAAGAAGACTTTATGATGGCACTAAAACTTGCGCCACTTTTTGTGTATCAAGAAGCAAACTTTTTAAAGTTTAAAGCTTTTAGAATATTCATAGTCTTATCAAATCATGAAAACATAATAAGATGAAGCTTTTCTAATCATCAACTCATCATAAAAAGGAACAACTTTAAGCAAGATACCATCAAGAACATTCAAGAACCTATTTTGCCTAAAGTAGAAACTTAAGAACACTTGAAAAATAACAAGAACATATTTTACTAAAAGAAGAAACTTAAGAACACTTGAAGAACAATAAAAACATATTTTTCTAAAAGAAGAAACTTAAGAATACTTGAAGAACAACAAGAACATATTTTACCAAAAATGAAAACTTTTGCTCTTGAAGAGCATGAAGGATCTTCTCAAGTTTTCACTTAGAGATATTGGTCATGAAAGAACTAAGCTCCAAGTTTTCTTGAGCAAACAAAATGAAAAAGATGAAGATCACTACCTTTCTTTAGAAATAGTGCAAACTAGAGTAGAAGAAGAAGAAGATGGTGGTGGTTCCTTTCCTTTATAGATGGTGGCGGTTTGCCTTGGTGGAAAGAGAAACTCTTGAGATCTTGTGAAAATGGAGGTTGTAGTGTTTTGATATTGTCTCCAAAGACCCAAAGATGAGGTCTTTGAAGGGCTAAGTGAGTAGTTTTTGGGTGGTGGTGGTGGTGAAAGGAAGAAGAAGATGAAGAAGATGAAGAGAGTTTTAGAGAGAAGTTGGAGGATTTGGCTTTAAAGAGAGAGAATAGGATGAGTGAAAAAGAAAATGTGAGTGTGTGTGTGTGCTTGAAAGTGGCGTCCAACATTAAGGGAGGAGAGTGAGATATTTTGCTTAATTTTGTGTCATCTTGTGTTAATTAGTGATTAAGCAGACAAATGGGATGATGGGAAGACAAAGCATGGTCAAACTCTTACATCAAGTAGTCTTGTCTAATGCTTTTTGTTTTAATAACATCACTCTCTACTTTATTGTCTAGTTGACTAAATTTGAATTTAATCATGTGATTAAGTGCTCATACAACTTAATTAAGATGATTAAGCAAGAATTAGTGATTAACACACAAGAACACAATTAACAAAAATTAATCTTATGATTAAGCTTGATTAACCTTAATTAAACTCAATTAAGCTAATTAAGAGCAATTAGTGCTTAATTAAGCTATAAGGGCTCTGGCTCACTTAATTAGAGATTATCTAACCTTGATTAAGCATTCTCTTGACTCTTCTCATCCGAGTTAACTCCTTAATTAAGCCTTAATCTCATAATTTCTCATTAAGTGCCTAATTACTCAGGGTTATTGAGATAATTTAGAACAACATGAAATTGAGAATGTTACAAAAGGAAACAATCACTTAGCTTAATTAATTTGAGTCAGTGTTCCATAAGACATGAACTCAAGTAAAGAATAATTTCATATGAGAACTAAGTAACTAAAAGACCCCACACATATATCTTTACTATGTGATTCTCTCATGGGCAACTACGAGAAATCATGTGATGAATAACAAGTTTAATTGAGCTCTGTCTCATGATTGAATGATAAGTATGATGATATGATATAGATATGATGAACTGTTGGTTGAAAGTTGATGATTGGCATTTTGGGGAAGCTCCGGTCTAGCCGTTATGCTACCGGATTCCGTCAAAATTATGGACTCAATCATATCATTGCATGTGTCTAGTCAAAAAAGAACTGTGCATGTACAATATAATGATAAGAAACGAAAGAATGGGACATCACCTATGGCGATCCACAAAGAACCTCTATGAGGGAGGCAAGCGTGACATGGAAGACCCTCCAACTTAGAGATAACCAATATCTGCTTAGTCTGATTTAGTTAGTACTGTATGACGATGGTCACGGAATAAGCTCATGTCCAAAAGCAGTCTACTTCAAAGGAAAAGGAAAAGAATGTTAAGCACGTGCTAAAAAAACGAAAGTCAAAGTAAGACCATGGTCAAGTTGATAAGTTACATAGTCATGCATGTTATTATATTCCTTATGTGCATTATGAATGTTTATTATGAATATTAGCATGTATGCCTATGTATGACACTATGGATATGATGATAAAGTTAAAAGTAACCCGCTTCAGGATTTACGTTTTCTGAAACTATTAAAATTGAACTGATATCTATCCACTGTTCTTATATTAAACCCGAAGTGGCTGGGACGATGACACTATGTTTGTCTAGTCGCGATCCTACTGAGAAATTTAGTATTTTTCACTCCTACGTTTTAGTGTCATCTTCAGAGGATGCTGGCGTCGGGCATGGTGGTGATGATTTTCGTTGAGTTCCCAGTGATGCATTAGCACTTTGACTCGATGCTAAATGCATTCATGATGACTGCTCAGGCAGCAATGCTGGTCTACATGCTTCACAGTCGCTAGTTTCGTGCACCCATGATGAGTCCCTTTTTCCGCCCTCATGAGTCATTTGAGGACATCATTATGGATGACGTTCGCTCGCCTTTCCATCCTCCGAGGTACCCTACTGATCGAGATTCCGACTCGGACACCCGCTTGACACCGACGATTTTGTTGGATTCCGATCCTTCGGAACCGTCCTATCCGAGCTACCACATGGAGACGGACCCGTCTGAGCCTTCCTTCCCATCCATGATTCGCCTGTCGTCCGATTCGTCTTCTACTTCAATAGCCCCTCATCACACTCCACCCCCGGTTCACGATCACAAGTTCATTAATACTCGTGCCGTGCCTCATAGGCGTGGCCGTGCTTAAGGAGGAGGACATGGTGATGTTTTTCCCGGAGGATTCGGGAACGGCTACCTCCCGCTAGATGAGTGAGGTGTTGATTTGCATGGGAAGTTGAGCATAAGGATAGCCCCTTTTTGGTTGTAGCGAGGATTATCATTTTCATTCGACATGTATGGGCAGATTGGGATTTCTTATGTATTTCCTTCTATCATGTATTTCGTTAGGATATCTTGTAGGGCCGACAATAGGTATCAAACCCATTATTACATTTGTGTATGACTTCTGCTATTACTACTATTATGTTAACTATGGGATGGCTATGGAATGAATGTTATCTTTATCAAAGATTGTGGTTATTCTCATTGCTTCTATTTATGTTAAATGCACTGTATGAATGAGATAGCAACGTTTGTATTACATGTTCATGATGCGCTAATGGCTCTCAATTTCAAAAACGGTTTATTCGTTATTGTTCAAAATAAAATTACCCCTATTTTCATTAAAAAGTAATTTCTAAAAGATAATGTTAATTTTGTGAGCAAAAGTAACAACTAGTAATTCCACAATATGACTTAAGTATAGAATGGAACTATTAGGGTGTTACAAAAATGGGGGTAAAATTTTTTTTTTGAACAATAATGAACAAACTATTTTGAAAACTAAGAGCCATGAGCACATCATGAACGTATAATAGAAACGTCGCCATCTCATACATATAGTGCAATAAAATAACTAAAGGCAATATAAGCGTTAGCCATATGGGGATAAATAATAAATGATTCCACAACTAGAAAAGTTTACATAGTTAAGCATAGAATAACAAGTCATACATGATAAGTAATAGGTCCGATATCTACTATCGGCCCTACAAAAGAAACCTAACAAATACATTTGCAAAAGAAATACATAAGAAATCCCATCCACCCATACATGCCAAAAGAAAATGATAACCCTATGACTACAACCAAAAAGGGCAATCTTTGTGCTCGGCTCCGCATGTACTATCCAAGTCAACTGTCGAGTTGGAGGTAACCATTCCTAAAACTACCAGAAGTGTCTTCGCCATGTCCTCTTCCTCGAGTACGCCCACATCCATGGGGCACGGTGCGGGTACAAATGAACCCATGACCATAGACCGGGGGTGGTGTGTGATGAGGAGCTGCGAAAGAAGAAGATGAATTGAACGTCAGGCAAATCACATATTGGTAGGAGGGCTCCGATAGGTCAGTCTCCACGTGATAGCTCGAATAAGATGGCTCTGAAGGATTGGAATCCAATTAAACAGTTGACATCATACGGGTATCCGAGTCAAACTCTCCATCAGTAGGGTACCTCGGTGGCTGAAAGTAGGCACGAATAGCATCCAGGGTAACCTCGCCGTACGGCTAACATGGACGGAAAAAGGGGCTCATAACTGGTACCTAAAATAGACGATTGTGGAAGATGTAGACCCTCATGGCTATGCTAGCAAATATCACGGAGGCATTTAGCACCGGGTCAAAGCACTATGCCATATAGGGAACTCAATGAATATTACCATCGTGCCTAACGGAGGCATTCTCTAAAAATGACACAGAAACGTAAGAGTGAGAAATACTAGATTTCTCAGTAAGATCGTGGCTAGACAAATACTGTGTCATCGTCATTGTCCCAGCTACTTCGGGTTTAATTATAAAAGCAGTGGACATGCATAGGTTCAATTTTAATGATTTTAAAAACATAAATCCCGAAGCGAGTTACTTTTAAACTTAACATCATAATCATATCATCACAAGTAAGCATACATACGAAAGCATGGAATAAACATTCATAATGCATATGGACAATTTAGATACATGCACTGACATGCAACCTCATAGACTTAACCACAGTTTTACTTTAACTTTAACTTTACTTTCATTCTTAGCACGTGCTTAACATTCTTTACTTTTCCTTTAAAATAGACTGCTTTTGGACGTGAGCTCATTCCATGACCGTCGTCACGCATTATGTAACACCCTAATAAACCCATACTATGCTTAAGTCGATTACTGCTGCTTTTATTAATTAGTTACTTATGCCTCATGGAAAAACTAAACTTCACTTGAAATTAAGTTGCAATGGAAAATACAGTAAGATTTTTTGAAATACGCTCGTACTGCCTGGCTTTGAAAAGTAAGAAGTATGAAGCGAGAAGCTAAATAGAGAAAGAGCGTGTCGCAAATATATACCCCAAAATCGTAAAACATGAGAAAGGTAAACAAATAAAAATTCACAAATACATTGCATTAAATAACAAACCATTACATTTGTATGGGTTCATATTTATATATATATATATATATACATACATATATATTAGCATTATATCAAAAGAGGCTCATGGTTGTGCCATGATCCAAATACTAGATACCAACTAAAATCGACATCGTTCGTCACAAAAGAAATGAATGAAGATGCAGAGCTACGGCGACTACAAGTCCACATCAGCAATTGTCGACATCCACGTCATACGCTTTCGCTCAGTGATGTCGGGGATCCATGCTCTGCTCCACCCGATGCGCGCCACCCGAGATTTGGTGACGATACGTGGAAGAATAACTAGGATGAAATGGAATTTCGAGGGACTCGAACCCGACATGAAAGTGTCATCGTCATCATCCAATACTTGGTTTATTAATGAAAATAGTGAGCATGCATAAGGTTCACTCTTGATTTTAAAATCATGAATATCCGAAGTGGATTCAATTTTAACATAATCTCTAATCACTTACATCATAACATACATGGGCATAAGTATAATCATATAAAAATGCATGATTGTGCTATAAGTTTTTTTTTTTTCTTAACTTCTTCCCTTACTAGGGTTTGGATCGAAGTCCCTTTTCTTTTCTTAACTTGACTTTATCTTTTCACCCACTAAACATAAGTGGAAATGAGCTCATCTGTGTACGTCAGCCGCCCATGCAATTCGGTGCCTTTACAGCTAGGTAGGTCATGCCATGCCTCATGTAAGACCTATCCCACTATCTTCACACTAGGCCCAGGTCATGCCATGCTTCATGTGAGTCGTGGGTGAGGGGAGCTTACTTCGGGTCACCTTCCCTTTTGAATGATCACGCCCTTAGTTTACTTTCTTTTCTTATTAAGGCTTATGATGCAAAATTATTCTGATTCTTTTCCACATTTAGGCGTTACGTATCGCCATCCCCAAATGTGGTTCCTTTATGAATCACCTCAGCGGCGAAATGCATCGCCATCCCTGCAAGGTGTTCACTCATTTATTAATTCTTTCATGTATATCATTAAACATCATATCATCAACTTATCATATTCATATCATCATGATTCATTATAATATCGTCATCATATCATTATCATCCTTATCATCATCATAACACTATCATAATCATCATGTCACTATCATAATCATCATATCATATCATCATCACCATTATCATACCATCATCATCATGATCATCATCATATCATATCATCATCATCATGTCATTGTCCTCATATGGACACATAGAGGCATACATATCACACAAAGTCTTGTGAGCTTAGCTTAGTAAACTTGGGTACAAGCTTTTAATTGATTTGCTTCTTGCATAAATTCTTTTATTAGGCATAGGGCCAATTTCATCTATTATCCTTTTTGAAACTGTTAAGCTGAATTATAAAGGTTTTTCCAATACTTAGTGTAATGGTCTTAATGTCTTAAAGCTTATTTCTCTTATTCTTTAAGTTTTACCATAACTAGTTTTTACTTTTACAGTGGGGCAGTAACTTTAAAAATTCACCATAATTTCATATTTTACTCTTTTGTTTCGAATTTTGGTATGGTTATACTTCTCTGAGTCTACTTTTAAACAAACAAAACCCAACTCAAAAATTCATTTTGTAACTTGAGATATACACATTTTATTCTGACTGTTCAGACTTGAAAGTTCAACTCGGATCAGTGGCTTGTCCACTTCACCGGGAGTTCCTCACATGGAATCTGACAAAACTGTTTTATGGAAGTGTTCCTCTATGTCTTAAATTTCTAAAAAACTTGGTCCCACTCAAAAATGTTATGTATAACTTAAGTTATGCACGTTTTATTACCCACTGCCCGGATAGAAACCCATCCAGGAACAGCAAACTTTGAAAATTCATATCTCTCTCGTTTTAAGGCCAAATCTCACATATTTTATATTTATGAAAAGCTATTTGAGTCTATTTTCACAGAAAATTAGTTTCATTGCATTTTTAGTTTTGTAGAATAATTTATACCGCACGTATTACAGACTGCCAGAGTTCTAGCTTAATTAGTTTTTAAGTTTTACATATCAATCTTGTGGAAATATTGCTATACCACTTCAAATCACCATTTTTATGTTTTATCTCATCATCATACTCAAAGTTTTAGTCACCAAATCAGTATTTTAAACCAAAATAAAGCAAGATACATAAAACCATCATGCCACCTATTCTCACTTCAAGGTAACATTTTTCAACAAGACAAGAAGACTCATAGAACAAGAAATGGTCATGAGACCTTGAAGCAAGTCCTAAAACCACCTAGCTATGAAGAGCTTAGGAGTTAAAGGGATTGAAGAACACATAAAAGAAGAAGGTTAGAGTCACTACCACAAGGATTCTTTTGAAAGCTTGAAGAATGAAAATGGTTGGAGATGGCCTCCTCCTCCTTGAGCTTGATAATGAGGCTAAGTAAGTGTTTGTTTTGCTTCTTCAAGAACCAAAGAGGGTGGTCCTTGAAGGGCTTGTGAGGGTGGTGATAGGAAAGAGAGTTCGATAAGGTGAGAAAGAGAGAAAAGGAACAACAAAAGTTGGAAGAACAAAAGAGCTAGAATGAAGTTTAGAGAGAGATGGGAGCTTGGGCTTGTAGTGAGGGGATGAAAATCACAAATGAGGGAGTGGGGGGCTAGTTTGGGGCGCAAAATGGGTGAGGGAGGGCTGATGGCTTTTGCTTCTCTATCAAGTAAGAGTGAGTAGGTGAGTTTTACTTCTTTTTCAAGCAAAAGGGCTAGGGAACCAGGGTAAAGGGTGAGTTGTGTTTTCTTGTAAGCTTGGCTTGGGTAAAGACCTTGTAGTGTTTCTTTTCAAGTGGTTAAGAGCATGATCTATCCTAGGATTGGCATTGGATGATTATGATCACTCCAAGTGTCACAATCTTGATGGAGGAGAGTAGATCTTTTGTCTTGACTCAAGAAATCTACTAACATGGACTCTTGATCTAGTGGTGTATAATGAGAAAGCAAATGGATAGTTGGATATGGCTCTTGCTTTGACCAAACTTTCAAACAATAATTAAAGGGAAGTTTCTAAAATTTTACCATTGTTACAATTATCTAAATGCTAATTAATTCAATTGGTTTAATTACACATTAGCACATTTTCAATAAAAAGGATTTTCCTCATTAATTATGTAAAGAAGAGGTGAGGGTTAATCTTCATGTAATTAAGGTGTGATACTTATATGCTCCTAGTTAATTAGGTTAGATCACCTTGATTTTATGCTCTAAATCATGAATTAATAAGGATTGGGCAATTAGGCTTTTAATTGTAACTTCTAATGCATTATGTTTCAATTGTTGACTTGCCTTTAATTTACTAAGCCCTTGCTCTTGGGATTAGCCGATTAGTTCTTAATTAATCGCTAACCCCTCTAATTAGCCGGAGACACTGAGCTAATTAGCTTAGACAAAAATTGGGGATGTTACATAGTACTAACCAAATCAGACTAAGCTGATAATGGTTACCTCTAAGTTGGAGGGTTGCCATGTCACTGCCTCCTCTGCAGAGGTTCCTTGGGTCTTTGTGGATCACCGTCTCTCACTTCACTTACCGAAGTGATTAAAGGGTCATATCCCATTCTTTCTTTTCTTATCATCATACTTTACATGCATAATACTTCTTTGACAAGACACATGCAATGATATGACTAAATCCATAATTTTGATGGAAATTCGGCAGCATAACGGCTAGATCGGAGCTTCCCCAAAATGCCAATCATAAAACTTTCAATCAACAGTCCATTATATCTATCTTATATCATCACACCAATCATTCAATCATGAGATAATGCTCAATCAAACTTGTCAAACATCATGCCAAATGGCATCATACATTCATACCCTAAAGGGTTCATAGTTGTGTTATTCTCTGTGGAAAGTCTTATGAGCCATCATGTGATTTCCCATGGTTACCCATGAGAGGATCACAGAGTCAAAATAAATGTGTACGTAGTCTTTTAGTTACTTAGTACTTATAAGAAATTACTTTTTACTTGAGTGCATGCCTTATGGAACACTTGTTTTAGATAATTATTTCCTTTCCTTGAGATAGTGAACTTAGTGATTCCTAAGTTCATGGTATGCTCAGAGGCCTTAGTCATACTTCTGTTCCCAAGAATTTCGAGATCCCTCTACCTCTAGTCTTTGGGTCATGACAACACATAACCACACTTATGAACCCAACAACAACATAATCACTAATCACCAAGGGTGATTTTTAACTTATCCAAGTTGCAAAGTTTCAAGCTTTTATCATTAACATAACAAGATTTTACCTTTAATGTTATAAAAGTTACCATTCTTTATAAAGTAATTATAAAGTTTCATTCTTTAAGAAAGTATGTGCCTCTAAAATTATGCTCGTCTTAAAGATTAAATCTTGACAAAATAATGACACAAGATATTAACTTTAGAACTGAAAAGTCTTGTTCTTTATGAAAGTTGACACTTTTAATTATTCTAAGACCATCAAGATCTCAACTTTATGATTTAAAGTTGTCTTAAAGTCTAAAAGATTCCTACTTTATGAAATAATGATACAAGACATTAGCTTTAGAGTTAGAAAGTCTTGTTCTTTATAAAAGTTAACAATTTATGCATTATTATGACTCAAGATACAAACTTTATAAATTAAAAGTTGCAAGTCAACACTTTTATGACTTAAAAATTTCACTATTGACTAAAGTTGGAAACTTTATGAAAGGTCTTGTCTTCAAGATTCCATTTTTAAAACATAAAGTGACAACTTTTCATTTTTATGACTTAAAAAGCTTCATGTTCCAACAAGATTAAACCTTTACACATATTCTTATCTTTAAAAAGAACAAAATGAAACTTTAAGGAAGCATACATGTTTCGCCACTTTACATGCTTCAAGAAGCAAACTTTTTAAAACTTTATGCTTTTAGGAATGTTCATAGTCTTATCAAGTCATGAAAAACATGTAAAGATGAGAACTTTTCCACTCATAAGCTCATTATAAGAAAAGGAACAAACTTTAAACAAAATACCACCAAGAACATCATTCCTTTTCAAACAACTCACAAGAAACATCAAGATCTCAAGCATCAAGAGAGAAAAATAGAAACTTTGAGGCATTCAAGAAGCAAACTTTCAAATAACCAAGAGCAAATCATGAAGAAAATTATGAACACTTTTTGCTAAGAAAGGAAACTTTTGCTCATGAAGAGCATGAGAATTTTTCTCAAGCTTTCACTTGAAGATCTTGGTCATGATAGGAACCTTTAAGCTTTCTTGAGAAAACAAAAGAAAAGAGTAAAGATCACTACCTAAGCTTGAAAATGGTGTCCTTGAAGGAGAAGAAGAAGATGAAGAAGACTCCTCCTTTGATGATGGTGGTGGCGGTTTTGAGAGGATGAAGATGGAAGCTCTTGAGTTATATTGAAAATGAGTCTTATAGTGTTTAGATCTCTTCTCCAAAGACCAAAAGACGTGGTATTTGAAGGGCTAAGTGAATAAAGTTTGGTTATGTAGGTGGAGAATGATGAAGTAGGTAGAGAAGAAGAAGAAGGAATATAGCGAGAAGTTGGAGGAGTATGAAACTTAGAGAGAGAATAGAAGTTGAAAAATGAAAAGTAAAGATGTGTGTGTGTGTGTGTGTGTGTTAGCCATAGCCTTCATGTAATGGGTAGGGGAGATATTTTCTTAATTTTGTACTAATTATGTAACATTCTCAATTTCTTGCCGTGCTAAATTACCTCAATAACCCTGAGTAATTAGGCACTTAATGAGAAATTCTGAGATTAAGGCTTAATTAAGGGGTTAACAAAGAGTTTATGAGTTAACTCGTATGAGAAAAGTCAAGAGAATGCTTAATCGAGATTAGATAATCTCTAATTAAGCAAGTCAGAGCCTTTATAGCTTAATTAAGCACTAATCATCCTTAATTAGCTTAATTGAGTTTAATTAAGGTTAATTAAGCTTAATCACAAGATTAATTTTTGTTAATCATGTTCTTGTGTGTTAATCACTAATCCTTGCTTAATCATCTTAATTAAGTTGCAAGAGCACTTAATCACATGATTAAATTCAAATTTAGTCAACAAGATAATAAAGTAAAGAGTGATGTTACTAAAGCATAAAGCATTAGATAAGAGTACTTTATGTAAGAGTTAGTATTTGATTTGTTCCCCTATCATCCATTTTGTCCCCCTAAACCTTAATTAATACAAAATTAAGAAAATATCTCCCTCCTTCCCTTTATGTTTGGATGCCGCTTTCTCTCTCTCCCACCTCCATCCATTTTCATTTTCACTCATCTTATTCTTTCTCTTCAAACCAAATCCTCTCACTTCTCTCTAAAACTCTTCTTCTTTTTCATCTTCTTCTTCCTTTCTTCACCACCACCACCCAAAACCTCTCACTTAGCCCTTCAAGGACCTCATCTTTGGGCCTTTGAAGACAAAATCTAAACACTACCACCATCATTTTCAAGATAACTCAAGAGCTTCTCCTTCCTCCTTGCAAAACCGCCACCATCATCATCAAGAGGAGTCATCATCATCTTTTTCTCCTTCTTTTGTTGTAGCGCCATTTTCAAGTAGAGGTAGTGATCTTCACTTTTTTTTATTTTGTTTACTCAAGAAAGCTTGAAGCTTGGTTCTTCTCATGACCAAGGTCTTTGAGTGAAAACTTGAGAAAATCTTTCATGCTCTTCATGAGCAAAAGTTTCTATTTTTGGTTAAATATGTTCTTGTTCTTCTTCAAGTGTTCTTGATGTTTCTACTTTTGGAAAAATCTGTTCTTATTCTTCTTCAAGTGTTTTTGATGTTTCTATTTTTGGAAAAATATGTTCAAGTTCTTATTCTTGAATGTTATTAATGTTCTTGGTGGTATTTTGCTTAAAGTTGTTCTTTTTTTTACGATGAGTTTATGATTAGAAAAGTTTCATCTTTACATATTTTTCATGATTTGATAAGACTATGAACATCCTAAAAGCTTAAGCTTTAAAAAGTTTGCTTCTTGATACATAAAAAGTGGTACAAGTTTGGTGACTTCATAAAAGTCTTATTTTGAAGACAAGACCACATGTAAAAGTTTAAGTTTTTTGAAATAATAAGCCTTTTTGAGTTAAAAAAATGATGTCTTGTTACCTTATGTTTCAAAGATTGATCCTTGGAAGCAAATCCTTTCATAAAGTTTTAAACTTTAATCAAGAAGGTGACTTTAAGTCATAAAGTTATAACCTTGCACACTAAGTCTTGTAAAGGTGGAATCTTGAGATGAATATATTAGTAAAGTTCCAAACTTTAAGCAAAAATAGCATTTTTGAGTCATAAAAGTGTTAACTTTTGTAAAGATCAAAACTTTATAACTCTAAAGCTAATGTTTTATGTTACTAGTTCATAAAGTAGGAATCTTTTAGACTTTAAAACAACTTTAAATCATAAAGTTGAGACCTTGATGGTCTTAGAGTAAATAAAAGTGTCAACATTCATAAAGAATAAAACTTTATGACTACTTTATAAAGAATGATAACTTTTATAACACTTAAGGTAAGATCTTGTTATGTTAGTGATAAAAGCTTGAAACTTTGTAACTTGGTTAAGTTAAAAATCACCCTTGGCATTTAGTGAACATGGTATTGTTAGGTTCATGATGTGGTTATATGTTGTCATGACCTAAGGATTAGAGGGATCTCGAACTCCTTAGGAACAGAAGTATGATTAGGGCTTCTGAGCATACTATGAACCCAGGAATTACTAAATGCACTATCTCAAGGAAAGGAAACAATCACTTAACTTAATTAATTTGAACAAGTGCTCCATAAGACATGAACTCAAGTCAAGAATAATTTCATATGAGAACTAAGTAACTAAAAAACCACATACATATACCTTAACTATGTGATTCTCTCATGGGTAACCACGAGAAATCATGTGATGATTCATAAGATTCTTTACAAAGATTAACATAACTATAAACCCCTTTAGGGTATGAATGTATGATGCCATTCAGCATGATGAATGAGAAGTTTGATTGACCTTTGTCTCATGATTGAATGATGAGTGTGATGATATGATATAGATATGATAAACTGTTGGTTGAAAGTTGATGATTGGCATTTTAAGGAAGCTCCGATCTAGCCATTATGCTGCCGGATTTCCGTCAAAATTATGGACTTAGTCATATCATTGCATGTGTCTATTCAAAGAAGACCTATGCATATAAAGTATAATGATAAGAAAAGATATAATGAGACATGACCCTTCAATCACTTCGGTAAGGGAAGTGAGCGACGGTGATCCACAAAGACTTAAGGAACCTCTATGAAGGAGGCAAGGGTGACATGGAGGACCCTCCAACTTAGGGGTATCCAATATCGGCTTAGTTTGATTTGGTTTAGTATTGCGTGATGATGGTCACAGAATGAGCTCATGTCCAAAAGCAGTCCATTTCAAAGGAAAGTAAATAATGTTAAGCACGTGCTAAAAATGAAAGTAAAGTCAAGTATAACCATGGTTAAGTCTATGATGATGCATGTTTGTGCATGTGTTTATATTGTCCTTGCATTATGAATGTTTATTCTATGCTTTAGTATGTATGATTAGTTATGATGATGCAGTTATGATGTTAAGTTTAAAAGCAACCCGCTTCGGAGTTTAAGTTTTCAAAATCATTAAAATTGAATTTATATTTGTCCACTATTTTTATAATTAAACTCGAAGTGGCTGGGACGATGACGATGACACAGTGTTTGTCTAGTCACGATCCTACTGAGAAATCTAGTATTTCTCACTCCTATGTTTCCGTGTCGTCTTCAGAGGATGTCGATGTCAGGCACGGTGGTGATCTTCATTGAGTTTCTAGTATGGCGTTGGCGCTTGACCCGGTGCTGAATGCCTCAGTGATGTCTGTGAGCACAGCGATGAGGGTCTACATCTTCCATAATCGTTTGTTTTAGACTCCTGTGATAAGCCCATTTTTTCTACCACATCAGCTATTTGGTGAGGTTACCTTGGATGATATCCATCCTTACTTTCAGCCACTGAGGTACCCTACTGACGATGAGATCGACTTGGATACTCATCTGACTCCGACCGTTTCCTTGGATTCTGACCCTTCGGAGCCTTCCCACCCGAGCTATCATGTGGAGACTAACCCATCTAAGAGCCCTCTTATCCGTCTGTGATACATCTGACGTCTAACTCGTCTTCTTTTTCAACAGTTCCTCGTCACACCTCACCCCCAGTTCGCAGTCACGGGTTCATTCGTACTCGTGTAGTGCCTCGAAGGCGTGGGCGTCCTCGAGGAAGGGGACGTGGTGATGTTACTCCCGGTGGATTCGGGAATGGTTTCCTCCTGCCTGACGAGTGATGTAGTGAATGCATGTAGAGCTAAGCGCGAGGATAGCCTCTTTTAGTTGTAGTTATAAAGTTATCATTTTACTGTATGGCATGCTTGGGCTGTAGGGATTTCTGATGTATTTTCTTTTATCATATATCTAGTAGGTTTCATGTGTAGGGCCGACAGTAGGTATTGGACCCATTATTATCTATATGTATGACTTTTGGTAACACTATTAGCGTTATATTAGCTATGAATGGCCATGGAATGAATGTTATGATTATCTAAGTTATTGTTATTCTTGTTGTTTTGATTTATTGTTATTTACACAGTATGTATGAGATAGCGTTGTTTATTATATGCATTCATGATGCGCTCATGGCTCTTGATTTTCAAATAGTTTACTCATTATTGTTCAAAAAAAAAGAAAAAGAAAGAAATTTACCCCTATTTTCAGGTAAAGTAATTTCAAAAAGGTAATGTTAATTCTGCAAGCAAAAGTAACAACTAGTAATTCCACAATACGACTTAAGCATAGACTAGAACTATTAGGGTGTTACAAATTAAAGTTTAGGGAGACAAAATGGATGATGGGGGAACAAATCATGTTCTTACTCTTACATAAAGCACTCTTATCTAATACTTTATACTTTAGTGACATCACTCTTTACTTTATTGTCTAGTTAACTAAATTTGAATGTAATCATGTGATTAAGTGCTCTTGCAACTTAATTAATATGATTAAACAAGGATTAGTGATTAACTCATATGATCATGATTAACAAAAATTAATCTTGCGATTAAGCTTAATTATCCTTAATTAAACTCGATTAAGCTAGTTATTTGTGATTAGTGCTTAATTAAGCTATTAAGGGTTTGACTTGCTTAATTAGAGATTCTCTAATCTTAATTAAGCATTCTCTTTGCTTTTTCTCCTCATAATTAGCTCATAATCACTTCATTAATCCCTTAATTAAGTCTTAATCTCATAATTTCTCATTAAGTGCCTATTTACTTAGGGTTACTGAGGTAATTTAGTACGACAGGAAATTAAGAATGTTACACTTGACATGTGCTTCACCCAACTAAGCTTTTAAAGTAAAGGATCCAATCTTAACAATGTGGCATTAGCATAATCCATTGTAACAAGGCCTCAACTAAGTTTGCCAGCAGGTTACTCTCATAGTAGCCTCCCCTATAAAGAAAGATAAGGGTGCTATCCACACAACCTAATATAACTCTATTAGTGAATAGTTACTCTACTCCTATCAATTATCCGTTAAACCTATAGAATCAGGCAAAAGAATCCTATATATTCAATCTAGAGAAAATAACCTAAACTGGGCCAACACTGTTAGAGGTTGGACCAATCCCTTACCAAAGTTAGAGATGTTCTCAGCCAGCTTATCTAATGCTGAGATCTTGCCCTTAACGACCTGAGTTTTCAGTTTCATGATAATGCTAGATAGAGTAATCCTTCCCCTTTGTAGCCAAGTCCACCATGTCCAAAGCAAACTGGCCTAAATAATTTGTTTGATTAGGTTTCCAGCTTCTCTGCAATCCATAGCATATTAACTATTTACCTTTTTCAGGCAACAACTATCTCCTAGAAAGTTCCCTATGTGCCTCCTATACTACCAATATCTATATCAAGGAAGTCTTAATAAGCCTGTTGGATGCCATAGGCTTCTGTCCACACAAAACATTATATTGAGGTGATCAGGCTCAACATTCGATTAAGCGCATTAGATAGACTACAACACTTACAACAAGGCTATCATGCACAATTATCTATGTCCTTATCATACAAGGACCTAAAGCATAACATGTCTAGACTCTCAGATTATGCCTCAAAAACATAGTTAGTCCATCCTCAGGCCTATATAGGACGAACTGCTCTAATACAAAAAATGTAACACCCTCTAAACATATAGCCATGCTTAAGTCATGAGATTATATTTAGAGTTTGTTATGGGTGCTATAGAAACTTGCAATTGGGAAAATATAGCATGTAGCCCTTACAATATAATATTTTATTAATAAATCCAGACTTACAATCCGAAGTGTTTAATGAATATATAACTTAAAAAAAAATTTGTTCAAACTTAATTACTATTATGCATAGGATATGTCTCATTTTGCATTCCTTACTTCGTCATACCAATAGCCCACCTTGATAGTCAAACAGAAATTTCAGGTGCTGGGCTCAAGCCCGCATCCCATGGCTCGTAGAAGTCCAAAAATCCTATTGCAAACTTGAAGCCTATTCTTTGTACTAGAATATTTATGGAGACACACAAATAGGTAATGAGAATTTGAAATTCTTAGTAGGTACAGTCAATCCACTAAGCACATAAGGTATCACCATAGGTATTCGAGCCGCTTCAATTTATTATGAAAACGTGGACAAATACACATAGGTGTAACATCCCCATGTAACGTAATAAGGAATAATAAAACAAATTTTTGTTATTCCCAACTTTGCCCCTGAACTTTTTAGAAAATAACATTTAGGTCCCTATATCAATAGAATTAGCAGAATAAGGTTTTAAACGAAGCAAAATCACATAGCGAAAACATAGAAACCTAAACCTCAGCTGATTGAGCCACGGAGATATCCATATGTGAAATGACATGGGGTGCCTAGACTTACCCATAATTATGAAAATGCCATTAGCCATGAAAAACAGAAAACAGAAGGCCCTAAAATTTGCAAAACGTTTAATGTACACTGTTAATCGATTTACTTGATTTTATTGAGTTTGTAGAGTTAATTAAAAAGTTAATTAGAGGTTAATTAGGAGTTGATTACAATTTAAATTAGAGAAATTAGGGTTAAGATAGAAACTTATAAAAACCTCACAAAGTTCTTCAAAACCGTTTTATCGATTTATAGGAAATCGATAAGATTTCAATGTTTTAAACTATCGGAACCGGATCAATAGAAATTATGCCATGAGTGCCCTAGGATCAATGGCTAAGATTTAGCCAAATAACCCACCCAAGTGGTGCCTAAGGCAGCCCTTGATGGTGGAAGCCAAACCAAAATGGATAGTATGAAGAAATCCACCAATCACATGCATTTGGCTTCCAAATATCTTACCTTTTCTTCCTTCTTCTTGTGTGAATTTCGGCCTCCCCACTACCAGCCTCATTTCCCCACTCTTCTTCATCTTCTTCCACTTCCTCTCATCCCCAAGCTCAAGCCCCAACCATCAACTTCACTGCAAGATCAAGTTCCATCAAGATTTCACACCACCAAGGTAGGAATCTCAACTTTCTCCTTCTTTTCTCTGATTTGGGGTTGCCTAAGACTTCTCCTTCTCTCTTTATTTTGATGTTATGTTGGTTGGGTATGGTGAATTAAGGTTGGTTTAAGGTGTATATGTGAGTTTGAATTGAAGATTGGATGGATTGATTAGAGAAGAACATGAATCCAAGAAGAATTCAAGAAGCTGTTAGAGTTTTCCCCTCAGCGGTCCGTACGGCGGAGTGTACGGCTCTGCCTACCACCGTTTAAATTCCATGAAACCAATTTTATATGAAACTAAACATCAGGGCTTTCCATCCATATATCATATAAGGTTATTGAATTAGTATTGAGAGAGATATGAATTTTTGAAATTTAACCTATAAATCTGGATTCTTACCCGGGTAGTATGAGTTGAGAAGGGTATAACTCATCCTATACAACTCCAAATTGAGTGAGATGAAAGTTGTTTTAAAGCTAACATATAATAAAACATCCCATAAAAATTTTAGAACCAGTTTCGTTGCCATTTGTTCTCAACACACCAATGAAGTTGACTTAAGCTTAACCCGGGCTGGAATAGGGTAGTTCAGTAGAGTCAAGTTTCGGGACTCATAACTCAAAACATACTTAGGAAAATGACATGAAACTTAGTTTATTTGAAAGCTTGTTCTGTTAGCTTTAATTTGATATAAAATTTGTAAGATTTCACCTAGTTTTCTATTTTTAGTGAATTTTCTTTTATAAGAACCCAAGTCTGGCTAAGAATAGGGCATGCTGAGGTAAACCATTTATATCTTGAGTTATACAAATCCAAATGAGATGGGACTAAAAGGGTTAGAAACTAGACACATAAGGCTACGATATATCCAAAAATTAGATTTAAATGAGTTAAATTGAAATAAGGGTGGAGTATACAATTACCGGGCAGGATAAGGAAGAATGAACTGAAAGCCCTATTGATGCTTGAATTGAAACTAAGAAATGAATCTATGGATACATATATATTTGCTAGTCTATGTTGAATTACAAGTTTGCACAATTGTACTGGTTGTCTAGCACTATTCATGGGAAAGTAGACTCGATCTGTTATGCTATCGAATTTCAGGCAAAAATTAGTGATAGTTCTAAATGATGGTGTGTTAATATTGTTATGTGACGGGTATGAATACTAAGCAAGTATTATTGTTTGAGAGTAAGGTATGAAGCCTATGTATCTATGATTTATGATAAAAGATATGATGATGAGTCCATATTCCGAAGGAACGTGACATGGCGATCATGCTCTGATAGGGTATGATATGGCGATCATACTCTGGGATATGGCATGATAAGCACATCCTAAGAAGTATGACATGGCGATCACACCCCGATGGGGTATGACATGGCAATCATATTCTGGAATATGGTATGATAAGTACATTCTAAGGAGTGTGACATGACGATCACATCTCGATGGGGTATGACATGGCGATCATACTCTAGAATATGGCATGATGACTACATCCTAAGGAATGTGACATGGCGATCACACTCCGATGGAGTATGACATGGCAATCATACTCTGGAATGTGCATGACAAGTAAAGAAAGACCAAGAAAGGAAAGAAAATTATGTATATCTACATAAATTCAAGTACAAGTGAAGGCAGATGCTAATTTTGAGTTTCTAGTATGTTAGTGTTATTATATTTTTAATATGTTATAGTTATTATTCGTAATATGCTTCATGACATTTTCATGTATTGGCTCTCCCAAATGACAAGTGCATGAATAAACTGAAATCTGCTTCGGACAATGTATTTTTTGAACTATAAAACTGAACAGTCTAGTTAACATGTTCACAGTTTTCATAATAAATCGAAGTAGCTGGAGATAATAATGATGACACCGTATAAAATTTCTTAGCGAACTCTACTGAGAATTTAAAATTCTCACTTTTGTTTCCGAGTTATCTCCAGATAGTTCGAGAAGATTCTAAGACGGCTAAAGTTGCTGTCAAGTAAGGTCCGTCAAGTAATAGTAACAACTCTAGAGTGGGGTACTATAACTTAAGCATAGTACTGTACAGAGGAGGACGTTACAATAGGCATAGGTTAAACTTTAAGTTTGAAAATGTATTTCACGAAGCAAGCTACTTTTAACAATCACTTAGCATCTCCTAGAACAGGTATAAGAGTAGTAATAGTAAAATTTCCAGCCACAATAATAGGAATTGTATAGTACAATGAGATCGTGGGAGATGCATATGCAGATGCACATAGCCGAATCATGAAAGTTCATTTGTCATTTTTGTTTCTTTCTTTAACTTGTAACTTGAATATCTGTGCTTAGTCCCTAGAAGTGGATGGCCTTTCCCACTTCTAGGTAATAGCCTACTTTTAGGACTAAGCTTCTTCCTATATGTGATTGTTGACTTTACTTTCTCTAACTATCACACTAACTTATTCCCCTTAATCTATTTAGAGGCTGGCCTAAGTCATCATCTCCCTAACCTATTACTAGTTGAAGGCTCGATACATCCCATCATTAACTTACAAGTTCATGTTGCCTTATACATTCTTGTATATGGTTATGCCTGAGAATGCCATATGAACTCTTGCACATGTTTCATAACTTTACTTTCAAAACATACTTGCATGCATGACATTCTTAAAGGAAAAGGCACATAGGATAACATACTTAAGAGTATATAATATTATCATAAACATATCGTTAGTGGTACCTTAGCATAAGAATTGTTATAACCAAAACTCATATTTCTATGTCTTGTTTAACACTTGGGTTGTAAACCACTAGAAATCTGCACTCATTTTAGAAATTCATCATACATCCATTTCTCATCCTCTGATCCTTATATTTTATAAGGACATTCATTATCATATCATTTACTTAACTTTCTTCGTCCTATGTGATTTACTTAAAGGTAAATCAAGTTATGCCCATTTAACTAAATCTATCTTGTTTTACCTTCAAATTAATGCAGCAACATTGGAAAATTTGCTATAATTCCATTGTAGGTTAATAAATCCTATCACTTTCTAGCTTGGTTCTACTTAGACTAGACTTTCAAATGAACTTAGTCTCACTCAATTTTAAGCTCTAGAGATCGAGATATTTAGGTCCCAAAATAGGGTTTATGAGTTGATTTTGTTTCTATCCTATTTTGTTCTAAAATTCATATCTAATTCATTTAGGCTTGGATGGCCAAGATTTTTTTGTTTACATACTCTACTCTTCTTATAATAACATAGAAAAATGACCTTATCCTCATAAGATTACCCAGTTAGTGCAATTTTGCTTAAATGTCCACTATCTTATTTTAGACTCTCATTGTAAATAGCTAATTTGTATAAATTCCTAAAAATTCATTTGTATTATACTTCCACCAAATTTTAATTGAAGGTAACCTTATGTATTAAATTTCAAATAAAATAACTTCTATTTAAATCTAACATCTATAGCTCTAGAAATAATTTTCATAGTGCAGTGAGTTCAAGATAGTAGCTCATTTGCCCTCCTTTTGATGTGTTCTTACTTCAAAGCTATTCAACCCAATTCTTATGAACTCCCCTCACTCTAATTCTTCCTCATGGACCTCAAGAGACTTATTTGAGATTAACTAAACATTTATTCCAGTTCAAATAAAGTTCTAATTTAATTTAAGTAAGGCTTGACTTTCCTAGCTACTTAGTGATCCTAGTGGTTGTCTTGGGTTAAGTTCTTGAGCTTTCTATGATCATCATCAATTTAACCCTCATTTAACGAGCTACACAAGTCACAAAAGCCAAGACATGCACATCCTTATTGTAACATCCTCAATTTCATGTCGTGCTAAATTACCGTAGTAACCCTGAGTAATTAGGCACTTAATGAGGAATTTCGAGATTAGGGCTTAATTAAGGGGTTGACTCGATTTAAAGGGTCAAGAGAATGCCTAATCGAGGTTAGATAATCTCTAATTAAGCAAGTTAGAGCCCCCGTAGCTTACTTAAGCACTAATCGCCCTTAATTAGCTTACTCGAGTTTAATTAAGGTTAATTAAGTTTAATCGTGAGATTAATTTTTGTTAATCATGTTCTTGTGTGTTAATCACTAATTCTTGCTTAATCACCTTAATTAAGTTGTATAAGCACTTAATCACATGATTAAATTCAAATTTAGTCAACTAGACAATAAAGTAGAGAGTGATGTCATAAAAGCAAAAAAGCATTAGACAAGATTACTTTATGTAAGAGTTTGACCATGCTTTGTCTCCCCATCATCCCATTTGTCCCCTTAATCACTAATTAACACAAAATTAAGCAAAATACCTCACTCCCCCTCCCTTAATGTAGGACGCCACTTTCTCACACACACACACATATTCACTTCATTTTCAACTTCTCATTCTCTCTCTAAAGTTCTCAAACTTTCCAACCTCTCTCTACATTCCTTCTTCTTCTTCTTCATCTTCTTCATCATTTTCCACCTCCATAACCAAACCTTCCTCACTAAGCCCTTCAAAGATCACATCTTTGGGTCTTTGGAGACAAGATCAAAACACTACAAGACTCATTTTCAAGAGAACTCAAGAGTTCTCTCCTTGCTCATTCAAAACCGCCACCTTCATCATCAAGAGGAGTCATCATCTTCTTCTTCCATTTCTCTTGTTTTTGCGCCATCTTCAAGAAAGGTAGTGATCTTCATCTTTTTCATTTTGTTTGCTTAAGAAAGCTTAGAGCTTGGGTCTTTCATGACCAAGATCTCTAAGTGAAAACTTGAGAAGATCATTCATATTCTTCATGTGTTCTTAAGTTTCCTCTTTTAGAAAAATATGTTCTTGATGTTCTTCATGTGTTCTTAAGTTTCCTCTTTTAGAAAAATATGTTCTTGATGTTCTTCATGTGTTCTTAAGTTTCCTCTTTTAGAAAAATATGTTCTTGATATTCTTCATATGTTCTTAAGTTTCCTCTTTTAGTAAAATATGTTCTTGATGTTCTTCATGTGTTCTTAAGTTTCTTTTGGAAACCTATGTTCTTATTGATCTCTAGCTTAAAGTTGTACCTTTCTCTTTATGATGAGTGAATGATTAGAAAAGCTTCACCTTTCTATGTTTCCATGATTTGATAAGACTATGAACCTTCTCAAAGTTTTAGACTTTAAAAAGTTTGCTTCATGATCTCTTCAAAGTGGCGCAACTTTTAAGCTTCCATAAAGTTTTATTTTGTTTTGTTTTGAAGACAAGAATACATGTGAAAGTCTAAACTTTTTGAGTTAGAAAAAAATGATATCTTGTCACTTTAGGCTTTAGAAATCAAACCTTAAAGAAAAGACCTTTCACAAAGTTTCAAACTTTATTCAAGAATGAGATCATTAAGTTACAAAAATGTTGTTCTATAACATTTCATTCATAAAGTTTAGATTTTGAACCCAACTAATGCAAAAGATGTTAACTTTTATAAAGAACAAGACTTTTTATTCAAAAAGCTAGTAGCTTGTATCATTATTTCATAAAGATCCAATCTTAAGATAAGAGCTTAATGTCGAAGGCACTTACTTTCATAAAGAATAAGACTTTATGACTACTTTATAAAGAATGACAACTTTAATAATGTTTAAGGTAAAACCTTGGTATGTTATTAGTAAAAGTTTAAAACTTTGCAACTTGACAAGTTAAAAGTCACCCTTGGTGATTAGTGAACATTGGTATTGTTGGGTTCATGATGTGGTTATGCGTTGTCATGACCCAAGGATTAGAGGGATCTCGAACTCCTTGGGAATGCATATGATTGTGGCCTCTAAGCATACCATGAACCTAGGAATCACTAAGTGCGCTATCTCAAGGAAAGGAAACAATCACATAATTTAATTAATTTGAACAAGTGTCTCATAAGACATGTACTTGAGTAAAGAATACTTTCCTCCAAGGACCAAGTAACTAAAAGACTATAAACACATATCCTAACTATGTGATTCTATCATGGGAAATCATGTGATGATTCATAATATTCTTCACAAAGAACAACACAACTATAAACCCCTTTAGGGTATGAATGTGTGATGCCACTTGGCATGATGAATGATGAGATTGATTGAGCTTTGTCTCATGATTGAATGATAAGTGTGATGATATGATATAGATATGATGAACTATTGGTTGAATGCTGATGATTGGCATTTTGGGGAAGCTCTGGCCTAGTTGCTATCCGGATTTCACAAAATTATGGACTTAGTCATATCATTGCATGCCTAGTCAAGGAGTTATGCATGTAAAGTATAAAGATAAGAAAAGAATCAATGGGACGTGATCTTCAATCACTTCGGTAAGGGAAGTGAGAGACGGCGATCCACAAGGAACCTCTATGAGGGAGTGCAAGGGTGTTATGGAGGACCCTCCAACTTAGAGGTAACCAATATCGCTTAGTCCGATTTGTTAGTACTGCAAGGTGGATTTACTGGCCACCGGAATGAGCTCATGTCCAAAAGCAGTCTATTTCAAAGGAAAGTAAAGAATGTTAAGCACGTGCTAAAAATGAAAGTAAAGTCTAAGTATGACCATGGTTACATCTGTGATGATGCGTGTCTTTGCATGAAAGTATATGGCCCATTTGCATTATGGATGTTATTCTATGTTTTAGTACGGATGTTAGTCATGATGATGTGTTTATGATGTTAAGTTTAAAAGCAACCCGCTTCGGGGTTTAAGTTCTCAAAACCATTAAAAATTGAACTTATATCTGTCCACTGTTTTTGTAATTAAACCCAAAGTGGCTGGGGCGATGACGATGACACTGTGTTTGTCTAGTCACGATCCCTCGAGAAATTTAGTATTTCTCATTCCTACGCCTTCGTCGCCTTCAGAGGATGTCGACGTTGGGCACGGTGGTGATCTACATTGAGTTCTCGGTGTGGCGTTGGCGCTTTGACCCGGTGCTGAACGCCTCAAGGTCACAATGAGCTAAATGCAGCGATGAGGTCTACATCTTCCACGACACGCCCACCTGCACTCCCGTGATGACCCGATTTTTCCGACCGATCGCCCATTTGGCGAGGTTACTATGGATGACATTCGCCTACTTTCAGCCACCGAGATACCCCATCGATGATGATGAGACCGACTGATACCCGCTTGACTCGACTATTTCACCGGATTCGATCCCTGAGCCGCCTTATCCGAGCTTCCATGTGGAGACCGATCCATCCGAGCCCATCTATCCGACTCATTCTCGGGGGTTCTCACCGCTCGGGTTCAGCGCAGCCTTCTGATTCGCTCATCTTCTCGATTCTTCTCGCTTCATCCTCAAGCCCATTTTCACCCCCTGGTCAAGGGCGTGGGTTCATTCGCACTGCCGCCCGTGGGCGAGGACGTAGCGGTGAGGAGTGACGTGGTAGTACTTCTCCTGGTGGATATGGAACGGTTTCCTCCCGCCAGATGCTTGATGTGACGATCGCATGAGCCTGTTACCCAGGATAGCCCCTTTTGGTAGTAGTTATGTGGTTATCATTCTGCTATGTGGCATGCTTCGGGGTAGGATTCCTCCATGTATTTCCTTTTTATTATGTATTGGTAGGCTTTTTGTGTAGGTCGATTTATAGATATCACCCATTATTATCTTATGTATGAACTGGTACGACTTTATTGTATTATCATGGTTACCGTGGAATGAATGTTACATTATTCTAAGAATTGTGGTTACTCTTATGGTCTCTATGCTTGTTAAATGCGTATATATGTATGGGATAAGCTGTGTTACTTTATATGTTCACGATGCGCCATGGTTCTCGATTTCAAAAATGGTTTACTTGTTTTGTAGAAAAATTTTACCCTATTTTCAAGTATAAAGTAATTTCTAAAAGGTAATGATAGTTCCGCGAGCAAAAGTAGCAACTAGTAATTCCACAATATGACTTAAGCATAGAATGGAACTACTAGGGTGTTACACTTATCTTGACCCTGCATAGTTGAACACAAGCATATAAAATCATTAGCAACCAAGTATAAAATCAAGCTCAAATCACCACTTCAAGGCATAATCTCATCATCAACACCAAAACCTAGCCAACCAACATCAAATTTAAGGGAGTAACCTAGGGTTCAAGTAGAGTTGGTGGTGCTAGAAATTAAGAGAAATAACCTAGGACTTGAGCTACCTACCTCAAGGTTCTTAGAGCTAGGGAAACAAAGAAGCCAAGAACAACTCATAGCCTTCCTCTTCTCTCATGGTTAAAGCATATATAGAAGTGGAAAAGCTCCACTTGATGCTTGATTATCAAATGGATAGACGGATTTGATAGAAGGGAGAGTGAGGATTACTTTTCATAAAAGAAGGTGTTTTGAGGCCAAGAAGGCTATTAGCCATGAACTTGACTCATGGCCATGGTGGTGGTGAGAAAAGATGAAGAACATGATGATGGTGGGAGTGTGTGTGTTTGTG
Organism: Pterocarpus macrocarpus; assembly: GCA_031439585.1. Taxonomy (NCBI): domain Eukaryota; kingdom Viridiplantae; phylum Streptophyta; class Magnoliopsida; order Fabales; family Fabaceae; genus Pterocarpus; species Pterocarpus macrocarpus. The sequence goes on from CM062520.1 coordinate 34,872,341, forward strand.
TGATTAGCGCAAAACGAAGGAAAGGAGGAGAGTGTTGTGATATTTATAGAAGGAGTAGTGGTGATAAATCTACCAATTAGGGCTAGGGCAGTACTCTCATGTCCACTCATTTACCCAACGTATGGTGTGGCCCATTTCTAGTCACTTACTCTGGCTACTCTCATGACATGTTTATCTAATCTCTGTAAGATTATTTCCTTGGATTTGCCTTACCCAAAGACAATATAGGACTCTTAAGGATTAATTCAAGGTATCCGATAATTAATTCAGGTACTCTAAGTCACTCAAGATAATATTCATGTTATGATTGATCCCACACTTTTAGTTAAAATCATGTGCATAAAATATTATTTATAAAGTTATTACATGTATATTAGTTATCTACTAGTGTCGTGGGGTCCATATATTACCAGAATCGAGATTTTTCTGCTAATACCCCTTTCGACGCCTGTAATCTTTATTTATAATTTTACCATAATAATAAAAAATTACAATTCCACCCCTTTTTTTTTGCTATATTTTACTTGTTTACTATCTTGCCCTTGCCTTGGGTTTGGGCTTCCTTCTATGCTTGTAACACCCTACTAATTTAATGTTATGCTTAAGTCATAGTATGAAATTAGGTAGTCTGTGTTACAGTGTTAATATTCTGCTTAAATTTCGTGATTAGTATCACAAAATAGTTGAACGGTGTGCTGTCATATAATAGACGTGAATAACATTACAAAACGTAATAAAGTTTAATATACCATGACAGAAAGGATACAAATAAGTGATGTATTATCAACTGTATACGTGCATATATATATTTACAGGTTAGAAGTCATTGCTTCAATCTATATGTCTATATAAAGAAACAGATGAAACAAAGGAACAACAAAATTCCTATTACTAAAAAGCAAAGGCAGAAATGGCAGAAGCAGGCTATGCTCAACGAGCCCCACTTGGAGTCACAGTGACGCTACCAATCTGGGATCTCAACGAAGAGGGTGGCCGTTGAGTCCATCGCCAACGTCTGAGAATGATGCGGAAAATATAGAACGAGGTGAGAATTTCAAGAAATTCTCAATAGGGTTGTGTTTAGTGGTTATCTATCGTCACATGCATTCTCAGTTGCCTTGGTTTTTATTTAACTATAAAAACATGTGTTCAAGCTAGTTATCCATTTTATTGAGTTTAAGGGAAAGTCTGGTCCGAGACAAGGTTCAATTTTACTTTACTAGGCATAGAAAATAGAATAACTCACTAATAAGATTCCACGGAATAGTAAATAGAATAAATAAATAAATAAATAAATAGCAGTAAATAAACTTAATAGACACTGCATTCATCTTGACATAATTATTTCATGTAAACATGCATTCATGTAATCATGCAAACTTAATCATGAACCTTTCTTCATAAGTCTTTCCATTTCTTTTCATCTTTTTCCATAACTTTTCATCCTTTCCATCTTTTGGTCCCCTGGGAGTTCTTGGCCATTTAGACTCCTGGGTAATAGTCTGCTTTTCAGGATCGAGCTCGTTCCTATACAGGAATGCCGGGTTTACTTTCCCCGACCTTCCCACCGATCTATTCCCCTTAACTTCTTATCCGGGGCTAGCCCAAATAGCATGGAACTTTCATAGTAACATAATCCCTATCATAACTTTCATAGCTTTCTTAAATATGCACATGCATTAACATGTAATTCATAACTCATCATGGGTTCTACCAAAATTTCGGCAGCATAACGGAACATGTCCGTTTCCCCATGAATAGTGCCAGCACATCAAAATATCAATTTATCAATAAGGTCACAACATTACACACATATTTCAATATGGAACTCATAATAGCATTAAACTTATCAAGGCAGAGTTTCTGCCTCAGCATAGTCAACTAACCCGATTTTTATAATTCAAGCCATAATTTCTATTTAACTAATTTGAACCTCAAATTTCGGTATGTTAAAGTGTTATGTGTCTATTTTCTAACCTCTTTGGTCCCATCTAATTTTGATATCTATAGCTTAAGATATTTAGATTTTACCTCGGCCTGCCCAGTGGCTAGCCAGAATCAGACACCTAAAAGTAAAAATCCACTAAAAATTGAAAACTACTCAAATGATACGAAATTGAACTCATATTAAAGATAACAGGGTAAAGTTTCATTTACAAAAAGTTCCATTCCATTTGACTTGGTAGGGCTCAAGTTATAAGCCCCAAATTCTGACCTTCCTAAATTGCCCTATTCTGACCCAGTTGGGACATAGGGTAACTTTCTTGGATCACTGGGAGCAACTAGGACCTTATTTAATTCTGAAATTTTTATGGGACATTCTCCTATGTGTAAGCTTTCTAAAAAAGTTCATTTCACTCATTTTCAAGTAGTATAGGGCGAGTTCTACCCTGAACAACCCAGTCTGCCTAGAATCAGAGTCAAAAACCTAGGTCGAGATTCAAAAATTCATATCTCTCTCAATACTAATCCAAAAGCCTTATATGATATATCTATGGAAAGACCTGGATGTCTAGTTTCATTTAAAATTGTTTTCATCAAATTTAATCGGCTGTAGGCGGAGCCGTACACTCCGCCGTACGGACTGCCGAGGGGTTTTGGGTTCTCCAGCTCTCCATCTTTTCCTATATTCATTCTTTCTTGCTTATAATTCGGTTTTAACTAAACAAACAGCCAATAACCCTCTTATATCATCATAATCATTCATTTAACACATCAAAGATTGTATGAATAATCCAACCTCAGTTAGCCAAGACCACAGAATTGATACAAGAACTAAACCTCTACCTTTGTTCTAAGTGATTTTGCTTGATTCTTGAAGGCTTGAATGAGCAAGGCTTGATTTGGCTTGATGGTTGGCTAAAGTTGTGTGTGTGAAGGAGAGAAGAGGAGAGTTGAATGAGAGGAGAAAAGTGGCGCAAGAAAGGGGTCAGAATGGGTGATAAAGGAGCAGAAAAATATGATTACATAAGTGGTGTTTAGTTGGCTTTTTCTTTGGCATTTGATTGGTTGAACTTGTATGGCTGAAATTCAGCTAGCCTTCCTTGTCTTTGTGGCCACTTTTGTGCCACTTTTGGATGATAATGTGGCTAAGTAATCAGCCTTAGGTCCTAGGGTTTTAAGCTTGCAATTCTATTGGTTCGTTCCAACAGTTTAAAATACTGTAATCTTACCGATTTCCTTTAAATCGGTAAATTGGTTTCGTGAAAATTCTTATGAAATCTTCTATATTTCTAACCTAATTAACTTGTACCTAATCTCAATTAATTGCTAATCAATTGATCCTAAATAATTATTTAACCGAATTTTAATTAATTTCAATTATTCGATAAAAACCGAACAATTGAACGGAAAACGATAAAAGAATTTCGGGGGATGTTACAATGCTGACCTACCCTCAAAGTTGAGGACATTACATCATTCGTTTTGTTTTCCCTTATTTTGTGTCTTTTGTCACTAAATCTAAATTTCCTTGTTAAATTGAAAGTTTTTATCACTTAGGATGATCTTTGTTTGGATTCCTTTATTTTCTGAAGTGCAACTTGCTAAAGTGATCAAAAAGTGGTAAAAGCCAAGAGTGATGAGCTCAAAAGTGAGAAAAAGCCAAAGTTTGAGTGCAAACACGAGAGTACATCTTTAGAGTGAAACACATGAGTGAGTGATAGTGAGATCCTTTTGCTAGTTCTTAGATGGCATCACGGAGGAACAATGTTCATAAAGATAACTTTAAATGTGTGCCAAATTTGAAGGTGATGTACAAAGCCTTCACTAGTGAATATTAGAAGTTAAAGTGGTAGGTGGATGGGTTGGATATTCAGAAGATGAGGAGGAGGCTTGATGACTTGGACTTGAAGATATATGCTATTTCAGATAGTAGCAAGTGAGCTTATTCAAGGAACCACCATTCTAATGGTTCCAATAGAGAGCATTTTGATGAAAACTCTAAAGAGGAGAATTCGGCTAATTCAAGAAGGCATAGGGATAGAGAGCATGTTGATAGTAACCTTAATGCTATCAAGATGCAAAATCGTCCCTTTAGATGAAAGATTGATATCGAGGCTTACTTACAGTGGGAAAGGAAGGTGGATTTAATTTTTTATGTCACAGCTACTCAAAGGAGAAGAAGGTTAGGTTGGCAACTGTAGAATTTTCGAATTATGCTCTTATTTGGTGGTGAAGCAAGTCATGAGGAAGCAGTTTGTGCCTTCTTACTATTATAAGGAGCTTCATCAAAGGCTCCATAGATTGTATCAAGGTTCTAAGTTCGCGGAGGAATACCATAAGGTGATGGAGATGTTAATGATCAAGGTTAATACTAAGGAGGATCTTAAGGTTACTATGACACGATTTCTTAGTGGATTGAATCCAGGAATTGCAGATGTGGTTGAACTTCATCATTATATGGAAATGGAGGATTTGGTGAATATGTCATGAAGGTAGAACAGCAACAACGAATTAGAGCAGCAAAGGCTTCTTCTAACTCCAATTCAAGGTGGGGTTCTAAAGGAGCTAAATTTGAGGATAAGAAGAAGTAGTCCAAGGGTTCAAACTTGAAGAAGAAGAGCATAGATCAACATAAGAAGAAGAATTCTTTTAATTCAGCTTCTTCGAATTCTTCTTCAACGCATAGAGACATTAGATGCTTCAAGTATCAAGGATTGGGCCATTATGCTCAGAATGCCCAAATAAGAGGATGGTGGTGATAAAAGGGAATGAAGTGTTTTCTAAATTTGAGAATAAAGGTTCAGATGGTTGTCAAGATATACCACCATTTGAGGATTATTCGGATCATAAGGATGAGGTTAAGTATGCTATTCGTGGAGAGGCTTTTGTGGCCAGGAAAGTTTTGAACCTCCAAGCCAAAATGGATGGTCTAGAGCAACATGAGAATATCTTCCACACTAGATGTTTGATAGGAGGAAAGATGTGTAACTTGATTATTGATGAAGAAAGTTGCACCAATATTGCTAGTACTACCCTGGTGCACAAGTTGGGGTTGACATGCACCAAGCACCCTAATCCTTACAAGCTACAATGGTTGAATGATGGAGGAGAGTTGAAGGCTATGAAGCAAGTTCTGGTTACTTTTTCTATTAGGAGATATATGCAAGCCGGTCATTTTTGGTTGGGGCATGCATGGAAATATGATCGGCAAGTTGTGCATGATGGCATCAACAATAGACATTCTTTTTAGCAACATGGCAGCAAGGTAATCCTTGCACCACTATCATCCAAAGAGGTGTATTTGGAGCAATTAAGGTGTAAGAATCTTTGAAGGGATATTTGGGAAGTGAGGAAAGTGAAAAACAAGAGGGAAAATAGAGGAACTTGAGAGAAGAAAAAAGTGAAAGGAAACATTAGTATTTGAGTGAAAAAGAAAGTTGTGAGAAAATAAAAGAGAGTTGTGGGAAAGAGGAAGATGTGAGAGTGAAGGAAGCCGAGAGTGAGAAAAAAAACATGCTTTTATGCTAAAGAGATAGATTTGAAAAGTGCTATTATAGGCAAGAAGGAGTTGGTGTTAGTAAGGTTTAGAGAGGCTTTAACTTCTTAGGTTGAAACTAATCATAATTTGCCTAGTATTTTCGTGTCTCTCTTGCAAGAATTTAGAGATGTGTTTCCTGAGGAGATGCCCATTGGTTTATCATCTAATAAGAGGCATTGAACATCAAATTGATTTCATTCCTAGAGCTAGCATTCCTAATCGACCAGCTTATAAGAGCAACCCTAAAGAAACCAAAGAATTACAAAGACAAGTGGAGAAGCTCCTAGCCAAAGGATGTGTGAGGGAAAGCATGAGCCCTTATACTGTTCTAGTGCTTTTAGTGCCCAAGAAGGATGGTTCATGGAGGATATGCATGGATTGTAAAGCTATTAACAAGATTATGATAAAGTATAGTCATCTTGTTCCTAGACTTAATGATATGCTAGATGACTTACATGGTTCTAGTATTTTTACTGAGATTGATTTAAAGAGTGGTTATCATCAAATTAGCATGAAACTAGATGATGAGTTGAAAATAGCATTTGAGACTAAATATGGTTCATATGAGTAGTTAGTTATGCCATTTGGATTGACTAATGCACCTAGTACTTTTATGAGATTGATGAATGATGTTTTGAGAGAGTTCTTGGGAAAATTTTTAGTTATTTATTTTGATGTTATCTTGATTTATAGTAAATGTTTAGATGATCATGTTTTGCATGTTAGGACTTTTTCAATGCCCAAAAAGGATGGTTCATGGAGGATGTGCGTGGATTGTAGAGCTGTAAACAAGATTATGATAAAGTATCGTCATCTTATTCCTAGACTTGAAGATATGCTAGATGACTTACATGGTTCTAGTATTTTTACTAAGATTGATTTAAGGAGTGGTTATCATCAAATTACGATGAAACCAGGTGATGAGTGGAAAACAGCATTTGAGACTAAATATGGTTCATATGAGTAGTTAGTTACGCCATTTGGATTGACTAATGCACCTAGTATTTTTATGAGATTGATGAATCATGTTTTGATAGAGTTCTTGGGAAATTTTGTAATTGTTTATTTTGATGATATCTTGATTTATAGTAAATGTTTAGATTATCATGTTTTGCATGTTAGAACCATTTTGGAAATACTTAGGAAGGAGCAATTGTATGCTAACTTAAAGAAGTGTTATTTTTGCTTGAATAAAGTTGTATTTCTTGGTTTTGTGTTAAGTGCCGAAGGCATTGAGGTAGATGAGGAGAAAGGGAAGGTGATTAAGGAGTGGCTGACACCTAAAAGTGCGTTTGAGGTAAGAAGTTGTCATGGCCTTGCTAGTTTATATAGGAGATTTGTGAAGATTTTTCTAATATTGCTGCTCCACTGACTGAAGTTATTAAGAAAGATGTGGTTTAAATGGGGGAAAGAACAAGAAGCTACTTTTAACACTTTAAAGGATTTATTATGTTTTGCTCCTGTTCTTATTTTGCCTGATTTTGCTAAGACTTTTGAATTAGAATGTGATGCTTTCAGGATTTGTATAGGTGCTGTTTTCATGTAGGATAAGTGACCTATTGTTTACTTCAGTGAAAAGTTGAATGGAGCTCATCTCAAATATTCCACAAACGATAAGGAGCTATATGCGTTGGTGAGAGCTTTAGAAGTTTGGCAACATTACTTACTACCTACGGAATTCGTGATCCACATTGATCATGAATCTTTGAAGCATTTGAAGTGCCAAGGTAAGTTGAATAAGAGGCATGCAAAGTGGGGTTGATGTCCTTGAATCTTTTCCATATGTGATTGCCTATAAGCAAGGTAAAGAGAATGTGGTTGCCAATACTTTGGCTAGAAGGTATGCTCTAATCACTACACTCACTTCTAAATTATTAGAATTTGAACATATGAAAGATTTGTATGCAGTTGATTCTAATTTTGCTTTTATTATGCTAATTGTGAAAGTGGCATAGTTAACAAATTCTATAGGCATGATGGCTTTCTATTTCAATATCATAGGATTTGTGTGCCTACTTGCTCCATTAGAGAATTGCTTGTTAGAGAATCACATAGTGGTGGTTTAATGGGTTACTTTGATATACAAAAGACTTTAGATATTTTAACTGAGCATTTTTATTGGCCTCACATGCGTAAGGATATAGAGAGGATCTGTGCTAATTGCATTTTATGTAAACAGGCTAAATCTAAGTCTATGCCACATGGATTGCATATGTCTTTACCTATTCCTACTTATCCTTGGATTGATATCTCTATGGACTTTGTACTAGGATTGCCTAGAACTAGGAAAGGTAAGGATAGTATCTTTGTGATTGTGGACAAATTTAGTAAAATGACACACTTTATTATATGTCACAAAACTGATAATGCCACACGCATTGCTGATTTATTCTTTCAAGAGGTTGTGCACTTACATGGTGTTCCTAGGCCTATTGTTTCTGACAGAGATGTCAAGTTCTTGAATTATTTTTTAAAAGTATTATGGGGTAAGTTAGGGACTAAGTTGTTATATTCTACTACTTGTCATCCACAAATTGATGGCCAAACTGAGGTTGTCAATAGGATCTTAGGGGCCTTATTAAGGGCTGTTGTAGGGAAGAATTTAAAGACTTGGGAAGATTGTTTGCCATTAATTGAGTTTGCTTATAATCGTGCTATTCATTCTCCTCCTGGTTATTCTCCTTTTGAGATTGTGTGTGGTTTTAATCCATTAATTGTTTTAGATTTGACGCCTTTGCCTTTAAATGATCTTGTTAGCTTAGATGGCAAAAGCAAGGCTAAGAAAGTTAAAGCTATACATATGAAGGCTCGTGACATGATTGAGAAAAAGAACAAGGGCATGGCCCAATGAGTGAATAAGGGCCAAAAGCATATAGTCTTTGAACATTGAGATTGGGTTTGGGTTCACTTGAGGAAGGAAATGTTTCCTACTCAAAGGAAATCCAAACTTGATGTTAGAGAAGATGGTCTATTCCAAGTGTTGGGGAGAATCAATGATAACACATATAAGATTGATCTTCCTATTGAGTACAATGTCTTAGCTACTTTTAATGTATCTGATCGTTCTCCTTTTTACATGGATGCAAATTCGAGTATGAATCTTTTTGAAGAGGGAGAGGATGATACGAGCTCAAGGGATCAATTGGGACATCCAACACTAGAGGGAAAGATGGAGAAATCACTATGGCCAAGGGTCCTATTACTAGCACACATGCAAAGAAGCTCAAGGAAAGCTTTGGGAATTTGGCTACATTGATAGTTGAAGAAATGCTTCAAGAACCAGCCAAAGAAGAGAAGACAAAGTCCACTAGTTCTGCCTTGGAGATCAAGCAACCTAAGAGCTTATTTCAAGTGCAATAGCATTAACTTGGAGCCCAAAGAATCAAGCTTATTTCAAGTTACTTGGAGATCAAAAAATCAAGCTTAATTAAATTCAATTGGAGAGCAAGTAATCTGATCATGTTGGAGGAGCTACTATCCGTCCAATATATGATAAGATGCATTTAGATTGTGTCTAGATTTGTTTTGACTTAGTCTAGATTTGTTTAGATTTGAATTGATTCAGTTTATCTTTTATTTTAAGATTTAAATCAAATCTTATTTAAATTAATTAGGAATAAATCATTTAGGATAGAATCATATCTTTAATTTTAATTTGCTGCAATTATTGTTGAAGATCATGCCCCATTTAGAGACTGATCAACTTTATGCTTATTTAAGCAAATTTTGTAAGACTTTTGGAATCCATTAGGATAAATTTTTGAAAAAATGACTTTTTCCTCTCAACTTTTTTTAGTAGAGCTTTAATTTTTAGAAAAAATTATTTTGCATTTGGATAGGTTATCTTAGAAGTACTTTTAATTGTAAAAAGTACTTATAAGTCTGTTTGGATACAAAAGAATAAAAGTACTTCTTTTATAGCCAAATTACAAAAAAGATATTCTAAAAGAGGAAAGAGAACTTGGATTTGATAAGGGGATAAAAAAATAAAGATATATATTTTAATTTTGTATAAAGATAAAGGATATTTTTGGAAGAAAATTTTATTAAAAATTATTTTTGCTTCTATTTTTTTTTTAGAAGTTAGGTATTTATAGCTTTTAAAACAAGTGATAAATTGGCTTCAATTGAAGCATTTCTTTTAAAAGTTGTATCCAAATAAATATAAAAACTTATAAAAGTACTTTTTTTTAAGAAAAAATAAGTACTTTTTTCTTAAAAAATGCTAATTCAAACAAGCTCTTGGTCAATTTTTGTTGAATGAATTTTCATTGTTTCTTTGAAGAAACGCATACCCTTTGTGTGCGAGTGAGGTGAGTGATTTGCTTTGCTTGTTGCATCAAGAAATTGAAGGTTTCAACCAAAGGTACTCTTAGTGTTAGTTTTTCAATTTCCTCCCCTTTAATCTAGGTTATCAAGGACAGGTTCTTTGAAAAGTTAGTAGGAAAATCCCTTTCCAATGACTTAGGTTGTTAAGAATAAGTTTCTTAGAGATCTAGTAGAAAATCTTATCTTTACTATTCTTTGTATTTTTTTTAACTCCACTATGTTTGTTTTTACTTTCTTGGATCATTTTTTATATCACAATCGATCTTCGGATGCTATAATTTTTAATCGTAAATAATATACCTTCCTTGTCACAAAATTGTTGTCCCGCCTACAACTCATTCCAATTCCAATTAACAAAGTATTAACAAATTATTTGTGAAGAAACTAATCTATCAAATTCCAATTCTTTTAAGGACCAAAATATACTAATTGTTTAAGAAGGAAATCAACTTAGAAAAGGAAAAAGCCTGAAAGAGAGGGCCCATTACAAGCTTCTACTCTTCAAAGCCCAATCGATCACACACCAAAATCCTCCCATCCATAATTTGCTTCATCCATTTGTGCTCCTCCTCCGTCACTTCCTCACGAGACAATGCCCAAAAGAAGAAATTGAAAACTCACTGCAATATATACTTTACATATACTTACTATATATTAATTAGCTAGCTAATTAACTCAACCCTCAAAAGTACATGGGGGCAGCAGTTCTCTAACCCAAAATAAACTTTGCTTGCACTGAGACAATTTCTAAGAAAAAAAAGAACAGAACAACCGGCTCACGCACACACTCGAAACACGCTCAGAAACCACGAAATTATTAGCAAGCATATTGCAGACCGGCAACAATGCCTACTCCTCTGTCGAGAAACCTTCCACCTCAGAAGAAATAAGAAGTGCTGCCCGAATCAAAGCCCTCGGTGCCTGCAGCCACGTTATCCGACACCGGTGGCATCGTGCTTAACGGTGGGCTATGCACGTACACACCCGTCTCATCAAACCCCGAACACGGGTAAACCGACCCACTTGCACCAGCACCTGTACCCGGATCCGAATACCCGACCTCATCCCCATAGAATCCGTTACCCATATCATAACCCACGGAGCTTGTAATATCAGGTGGCAGCGGTGGAAGCTGCGTTTCTCCATCATCAAACAGCTGCTGAAAATGCGAGGCCCCCGCAGTGTCGCCTCCGTTATTACTTTCCTCACCAAAACCGTAACCAAAGCTGTAACCACCGGTTGTAGCATCCGTCATACCCGGATACCCGCCAGCAGCAAGGTAAGAATTCGGGTCGGGTTGTTGGGTAAGGAGGTTCGGGTCAAATAGAGAGGGTAACTGCTCGTGGTGGTGAAGAACTTGGGTTTGTTCATCAGGAGAGAGAATGGAGGTGACAGAGGAGCCCGGCGGGGTATCGGCGTAGACGAAGTTGGTGCGGGCATTCGACCCGCGCATGGAGCGGGCCGCCCTGTCGTAAGCTAGGGCGGCCTCCTCTGCGGTGTCGAAGGTGCCGAGCCAATGCCTCTCTTTGGTGGAAGGGTCTCGAATCTCCGCCGCGTACCTTCCCCATGGCCTCCTCCTTACACCAAGGTACCTCCCTCCCCATGCCGTTTCATGTTGTTGCTGCTCTTGTGGTGCCGTCGACGTGCTGGTTCTTGTTGCCGTGGATTGCTTCTTCTTGGCCTTGGAGGAAGACGGTGATGACGTGAACTGGTTCATCATCGTGTGGACGAGGTCGACGAACGACAAAAGAAGTGAGTAAATGGGAATGTTAGTTGAGTTTTGGTGCGTGAATGAAAGAGGTGAATTCAGCTAAGATGACGAGGTAGAATAGAGGAGGGGAGAATGGATGGGATTTAAAGTATGGCCAAGCTAGAATGAAGATGGCATGCTGGTTAGTTTATAATGACGCTTGATGTTTCTCCCTTCTGTTTTAGTTTCGGTGTTTGTTTAGTTGTGTGGATTTGGCATGTGAGTACCTAGTTTAAATAAGGGAGACCTAGCTCTCCAAAACCCTCATTGTCACCCAAAGATTATCTTTATTTTCCATCTATGCCCTTCCTACTATGAATTAGTGCCAAGTGCCAACACGTACCCTCTTCTTTTATTTTGGATGCTTTATCCACACATGTAAAAGGTCATCGGTTGTAGACTTGTAATTATATTTCACACAACTGAGCAGTAGGATCTATAACATTTGTTATATGATACAAAAATAAATAAATAAGTTAATAACGAGATGGTACAAGAGCAACAGAATCCATCACTGACCTTCTAGGGGGTCCAGGCACACTACAAAACTGTGTTAGAAATGAGTTTCAAATGATGGAAGGGGGACGAGGGTATGATGGGAGAGGAAGACGAGGATGTGCTAATAATTGATTAGATAAATAACTATTATTTTTCCAGAAGAAAAGATAATTATATAATTAGTGGGTGATACAATTAAAAACCTAAATGGTCCATGATAAGCATGTTCTTTTGGATACCCCAATTCATGATTATTCCGCAATCAAATTAGTTGTTCTTTGTTTCGAATTAGCCAAAGTTCATTTTTAATATTGTATATCCAGTACTCGAATAACCCTCCTCATATAGTCCGAAGTTGCTGCATGTGACCTTTCTTCCAAGTCATGAGATTGTACATGAGCAAGGAACTAATCATATAGAGACTCTCCCTCCACAGTCTACACACAATGTAAATCATATGCGTAGAGTCGCTGTATGTTTTATTAGTACGCGTTTCTCATTAATTTGATCAGCCCAAACCGCGGAAAGAGAGTCATATGAATTGCTCGGTTGTACATTCTAATTATCATTGCAGGTGGGAGGAGCACCAAGTCCTTTTTGATGATTATTAGGTCCCATTCAAAGTCCATAGTTAAGATATTTTAGAATGAACTACATAGATTTATTATTAGTAATTATGTGGGTGCTATATATGGTCGATATATTTTCGTTCTTTAGTTGGCTACAAGCTTAGGCAGCATGCTTCATATTTTTAATGTTTTAATATTGTGAAAAAAAATAAAAATGTTGTCTTTTGTTTTTTTTTTTTTTTTTTTGGTTTACAATGGAATTGAATCTAAGTAATTTTTTTTTGTTAAAGATAAAGTAAATTTGATTTATTTTTTGGTATTAAGTAATTAATTAAATATCTAAATATCTTAAGAGTAAACATGCATTTTGATTATTGAAATATGCATATGACATCAACTTATAGTACCTGAAAGTTTTTAAACATCAAATAAGTCATCAATAGTTAAACTATGATCATCAGTCATCACATTAATCCCCGAAAGTTTTTAACATCAAATAGGTCCCTTGATATCACTTTACACTCTAAAAGATGCATGCGATATCTATTTGATTCCCTTTTCCGATAGAGTATGAATTTTTATGATCCTATTTGACATAAAATAACATTTGAGATGAATAAAGTGACATCATATTTTAACGTTTAAGGAATTATTTAATGTCAAACAAATTTTAAGAACTAATCTAATGTCACATATTAATTTTCAGATACCTATTTGACATCCAAAAACTTTCAAGGGCACATCTTTTAAAGACTAAAATGCATGTTACTTCGATCTTAATTATCTCCACCTTTTGTCAACCTATTTTTTCTGGTAAACCGTTAAACTTTTTCTTTATTATGTGTATATATGTTTCGGTTATGATATTTGATTATATTCTATTCTAACTGACAAATTTAACCCAATCATAATGAAAGATTTTACTCAAATCGTTAATGATTGTCGCCAGTTAAAATACCTATCATGATTTAGTGCAACGAAAATATTCGATCTCTATGAATGTAATTCTTTATTTATATGAAATTTCGAAATACATATACGGCATACACTTCTTTGCCGTTTCTTGTTTAGTTCTTGCGAATCCAGTTGAAAAATAATTTTATATATTAAGTAAGCTTTTATTTATGCGAACTACATTTTATAAAATTATATTCCAATCCGAAGTCTGTTTTTCACCCAAGAAATTTTGGAAGATGGTCGAATAGCTAGTGTGGCCTATAATTGGAATGGTATCTCGAGGACGTGAAGGAAATTCAAGCAATTTAGTAAATTGTTGTACAAGTTTAATTACATGGTATTTTTATTTATATATAAGAATAGGGTGTTTAAGGAATATCATTGCTCGCCCATGTGCAACCAATTTGAGCCATAAAATCAATGATAAGTTCCAGAGAGTCTCCCTTCTTTTTATTAGACACCAAAGTTAACTTTTCAAGTGTTCATATTTTATTGGTAATATGTTCTTTGATAGTTTTGCAAAGTTTGTAGCTAGGATGCATATCCTTTTTTTTATTCATTATGTTAACAAATAGAAAGGAAACCAAATCAGGCGAAGGCATGTTGGGAAGCATGTGAAAAAGCATGTAGGCATGCCTTTTATTGAGGAAAACAACGACTAGGCAATTCTTAATTAGCGACAACTAATTGCAAAACCTGGTAGTGGAACTTTGACCAAATGTCCCATCCCTAACTATATTGCTTGTGAATTAATTAAGAACGTTTTCGGAAAAAAAATATATATAGAGAGAGGAGGAAAGGGTCAGAGAATATTTGGCAATCCGAAAAATCAAGTTAACATAGTATAAATTAGAATTAAGTATATTAGTTTATATAAAAATAAATTAGTTTTTTTTATTAAATGGTATTTTATTTAATAACTTAAAATTAGTTTTAGCATATATGTTGTTCTCATTTTTCTATACCTCTTTTTCCTTGTGCACGTCATTAAAATGCCAATATAGCCATTTTTTCATCTAATAAGATATAATATTCTAGCACAATCTTGACTTGTGCTTCGATAGGATAAGAAGGAGCAATTGCTTAATATAGAAAATCTAATCTTTAGTATTCCAAATATGTGCTCTATCACATTACACAAGGACGAGTGACGATGATTAAATAGTTCTTGAGATTGGCTAAAATGGTAATGCATGCACTCATGATAAAGAAGCAATAAAATTAGGATTCATGGAGATAAACTCTAAAAATATTGGTTGATAAAGTCAATAGAGAAAGAAAGGATTGATACAGATCGAAAAGAGATAAAATAGAAGGATGAAATAAAATCAATTTAAATTTATTTTCTTTAGAACTGGTTTTAAACTTGAATTAGTTGAGATAAAACTTGTTTTAAAATATTTGGGTAATTATCAAATACTATTTATTAAAAATCAAATCCCATCGTATCTAGATATCTAGTTTTTCTAGTTTGTCCGACACCTCTTTAGAGACTGATGGTGATAATAATTTGTACAAAATCATATTTTCAAACCTCAATGCTATCATCACTAAAAATAAAAGTGCTAGACAACGGAGCAAATAAATTTAACAAAATAAAATTAATAATAATCATGTGGGTTTTAGGTGCTATCTTGTCTACGATATCTCATCTATAGATGCTATTTTTCACGTATAGATGAGTTAATTAGCTAAGTAATATTTTAGGTAAACTATACTCGTTGCATAATAATTTTTTTAAGTAGAATTATTTTTGAAAGAATTAAATTAAAGTTGTAAGAATTTTAGTGAAAATGAAATTAAAAGAATTAATATTTGGTTGGAAATGATATTTCAAAAGTAAATTTAAAAGATTTATTTTTGTTTGAATAGTGTAAGGCAAAATTACTTTTAAATATAAAATTAGTAAGAAGGATATAAAGGCAATGTGAGTTAGGAGAGAAGAGAATAATGAAGGGACATAAAGTAATTTTGAGATGTTACAAATTAAGTTTGCAACACTTGAAAATGAAACCCAAATATCTTCATTACTATTCAAATTAATTTTCAAATCACTAAAAGTATGTTTGAGTAGGGATGTCTCCCGCCCAGGGCGAAGGCGTGGAGTGCCTCCCCACTCCCTATCTTCGCTACCCAAAATGCTCCCCAACCCATCCTTGATCCTCGTTGTTGGTAGTTTTTTTCCTCCCATACCCATTCCTTGCTTCTTTGTTGGTCCTCACGGGGTCCTTGAACTCAATATATATATACCTAACAACAACAATAGAAGATTAACAACAATAGATCATGTACCCAAAAATAAAATAAAATAAAAACAAAAATAGTTATTAGAAAGGAGCAGAAAATTTTGAGAAAGATGGCTTAATCTAACAACAACAACAAGTAGATAGATCTGAGAAGGAGCAACATAGATCTGGTCACATGGCGGAGAAGCAGTGATGTCGCGATTACCATTCACAATGGCAGCATTGAGCTTCGTAGGAGGTGGAAAGGCAATGGGAAGGAAGGCACGATTTGAGGTGGAGGTGCAATGGGATGGAAAAGGCACGATCGGTGGTGCATTGACAGTCATTGGTGGTGGAGCTATCTTGGTCGGCAGGTTGGAGAAGTCTCTGCTTTTTTGATCTATGATTCTGCTTAACAAAGAGAGAAATACACCACTAACAAGATATGACAAATAGCCAAGTAGGATTTGGATCATTGGGTCTGAGTTGTGAAGGGTAGTCTAAGGCTGGGCCATTTTTTAATTTTGAAATTAAATTAACATATGTAAAATATTATAAAAATATAATTCATATATGTATATAGTATATTTAATTGAAGGATATTTTAATCTTTTTACATATACAAGATCACTACCGAGGGGGAGCGTAATTTCAGCCCCCATCCCTAAATCTTCCTTAAAGGGATATTTAACCCATCCTTATCCTTACAGGAGAAAAGTTCCCAAATTTGGGATTTAGAGTAAGACAGTTCCTGCAGGAATTTCCACCAGGTGGGAAATTAATTCCCCAAGTTTGAGCACTTCAAATTGCAAAACAAAAAGGCACTCGAATAGTACTTAATTCGACACTCACACAAGTGCTTCCTTTTCTTCTAGTTGTTAGGTCTTGTTAATGAAAGTTAAATTAGAAACGTAGGAAACTGTAGAAGAAAAAAGGGATCAAAGGTGACTTGCATATGGCTGAGAAATTGTCCAAGATTCTATCAGAAAAACAAGAAGGAGAAATTGTCCAAGATAGATAGGTCAAAGAACCTACAAAGACTTGAAGAGGAGAGAGATGATAATTTATTCTACTTTTTGCCCGCCCAAGTTGATGAAAAAAGGATAAATGATAGTAACCTTGGGATTTGGATTAATTGGGTTTGATCCTGTTCAATTCGCCACTTTAGGCTCAGGTGTCATAATCGGTACTTTTGTCTTCTTCAATGGCTTGAAGTTTCGCGCGTCCTCAGTCACATATCCGGAAAATAAGAAAGTCAGTCAAAAATTTGTCATAGTATCTAATATCTAATATTGTCATATAAAGTAGGATGTGTCACGTCACATGTCATGTTACTATTAATAAATTTATCTTTTAAAGTAGTTTATTTCATAAGTTATTTTTTAATATTATATTTAATTTTAATAATATTAAAATAATTTAATTTATAATTTGTTAGCACTAAATAATTATGAACCTAAGATATAAAAAATATAAATATACAACATACAATATTTCCTTTCTCTTTTATATATATATTACAATTTTTTTCTATTACTTTTATCATAATGCATAAAATATACACACTTGTTAATTATAATTATTTTGATTCTATTTAATTTTTCATTATACATAATTATAATTATATTAAATTATATTTATTACTAAATATTATTTGTTATTTATTTATATATTTGTCACAATTAATTTTTTTTATTTTTATACTTTTTATAAAGGAAGTTACTTTTTATTCATTGCAATAATTTATTTATTATTATTTATTTAATAATTATTTTTATTTTAATAAAATATAAAAAAATGAAAGATGGAAAGATGTTCAAAGCTAATCATACATCTCTATGCTTGATTCAATTATGTATTATTTTGATATACAAAAAAATTTAATACATAAACTTACATAGTACATTATTTATATCAAATAACTAATAAAACTATAATATATTATATTTTATCTGTCAGTCAAACATTCTCTAAATGTTTTTCGCACTTAGAAAAAGAATGCCTCAAAACATTAAAATTATCAATACCGTTTTGTTTAAAGAATGAGATATCAATAATATAAATGGAATAATAATCAATTTTCAAGAGTCATAATAGGTATCAATAGAATAACGTTGTTATGAATGTAAAAATATCTATTGTAACCTAATCTAATACCTAATATCTAACTATTATACAAGGGATCAGATTAATTTTTATTAGTATAAATTAAACACAATTTTTATACTATCGAATAACTTTTTAGCAAAGAAAAATTTCATAAAATGTGCACTGTAGGAATGAAAGTTTACATGCTATAAATCCTGCCTTAATTTCAAATTAATCTGAAGTTGTTTGATACATTTTATATATATATATCAATAAAATAAATATTTTTTAAATATATAAAAAAATTTATTTTATCATAATCTTAATGATGTCCATTTTTTTAGGAAAAAAATTGGCACAAATAGTCACCACAATAAATTGTTATAATTCAAATATTTGAATAATTAGTATTTTATTCTATAAAATGTTATTAAAGGTATAGATGTGTCAAATTATATATTGGTATTAATTGGTCCCTCCCCAATATAAAGCAAGATTTTGCCTACTAGGCCACAAAACATTCTCCTATTCACACATCTTCATCCAAAGGTAGCTTCTTTCATAGGCTATTTCTTTATATAATATTTTATTTTATGTTCAATAATATTAATTTATCATTTTATGATTTGTTTACACTAGAGCATTTAATGTTGGTTACAAATTTTAAAATTTTATAAAGGAATTCATTCAACCCTATAAGAAATCTGCAAACAACCGACAAAATTTATTGATGGAATTTTTTTGTCGGAATTAACAATGGATTTTCTACAAAAATTCCTTCGAAAACCATAAAATTAAGTAGCTCAAAGAAATTTGCTCTATATAACGACATATTGATAATCTGTCATTAAATCTATTGATAGTATTTTGTGCTTGTTCATTCAAAACCGTTATCAATGGATTCACCGACAAAATATTCGTCAGAATAGACAGAAAATTACGTCGATAATAATAACTTTCTTTTTATTTTTTCACAATATATTTTACAAACAAAATTATCATTCGGTATTTGAATTGTTGGCCATTAGAGGGAAAAAAAAGGCTCTTCGTGAATCTTTTCATATAGTACTAACAAAATTTTTGTCAATAAGTTTAATTAATAAAATAATTCATTTTATTAATGATTTTTTCAATGGATAATCTATTGGTAATATAATTAATAAAACAAACTATTTTATTAAAGACACTATCGATGAAAAATTTGTTGGTAATGTTAGTTTTTAAAAACAAAACTCGAATCCCCTTTTTCTTCTTCTTTCGCTTCTTACTCTTACCCTCTCTCTTCCTTTTCTCTCTCACTCTTACTCTAACTCCACTCATCTTTCTCTCCTAGCCCATTTCACCGCGCTACCACAACCACCACCATTATAGCCTCCCTTGCCTCCATGCCATTGCTGCTTTTCCTCCCACTACCACGCTCCCTACGATTCTTCTTTATCGGGTTACCTTTCCACACCTAATCTCATTCCTACTCATCTTTGGTTCCAATTTTATTATTAATTTTAGTTTCATATTTCTTTTAATATTTGCTTCATTAGTTGAAAATAACCAATCTTGCTCTAATGTGTTCTAGAATTGGGTTGTATGATCCTTATTTACTATAATGTTGCTTAAGCTTGATTTGAGGTCCTATGCCTTTTTGTGTTCATGGTATGTTAGGATGAAGATTCTTGTATCTCAGAGTTGCTAGAGTTGTGTTGTTATGCTAGACCCTTATGCACTTCTTATTTGGTGTTGGTTCCTAGGTTCATTCATTCTTGTTTTGCTGTAAAGAATCTATTTTGTTAGATTGATTGTTTTTCTTTGTGTAGATTGTTGCTTGTGGAGATTTATTGCTTTATTGAAGTTGTTTAATGTCATTTAAGAATGTGATTAGTTAGCGGCCTCAACCTTATTTTAATTTTGTTATTTAATGTTGGTGTAGTTTATATAAGATGGTTTATTGTTCAATGTTTATTCTTGACAGTTGACTACTAATGAAGATTTGAGGAGCATTTTGAGAGTTCTTTTTTTTTTTTAAGTATTTAGCCTTTCATTATTTTAATAAAAATTTAATATAATTTAGATTATAATTTAATATAAATTTTCTAAAGTTATTTACATGTTATGCTTGATTCAGATATGGCAACCAAAGGCAAGGGTAGAGGTTGACCGAGGAAAGATGGTCCCCTCACCACCACTCCAATCTCCACCTCCATATGGACTTCAACCTCCACCTCCACCCCACTCCTCTACCATCGCTAGGTCATCAGCATGTGGGCCATATCCCTCCATAACTGCCACCTCCTCATGACTTGCATGTCCAGTAATTCATCACAGTACCGAATCTTGGGTATGTGAGTCTTTCACCTTAACCATGCTAGCTACAAGGGTGGGTGCCTCCTCCACCACCACCACCTAAGCCCACCATGGCACAGTCTCAGTTGGCAACTAAGAGTGCAGTTGGCTTATTGACTGGGTAGTCATAGGCTTACACAACGGAGCCCCTGTAATAATTTAATGTTATATTTAAGTCGTAGCAAGAAATTTAATAGTTGCATTACCGTGTTAGTATTCCGTTTTATTTCTACCTTGATGAAGCTTAATGTTGGGCGTAGGAAATATCTAGGCAGATGACACGATGCTTTATACATAAGAAACATAATTGGCATCGCAAAGCATTAGAAGTAAATAAATAAAGTAGTATAACATCCACTATATATATATATATATATGTAGTTAAAGCTTCAATTTTTGTACAGGTGCAAAATGTGGATACATATGTTGGGCTAGTACACACAAAAAGACATATGGTACATGTCAATAGAGTGCAATCCTATCTAGTCCCCAAGGGATGCTTCAAAGTAGTGTCAGTGTCCCTACTAAGCTACTACTCTTGTGGCCCAGTGTCATATACTATCAAAAGAGGGCCATGCTGTACAACATAGTCTACTGGTCGGAGTCTACTTTATTAGGTAGCCGTTGGCCATATCAGGCCTAGTTGGAGTGTAGTCTATGTCAGGTCTAGAGGAGGATGAGGGTGAATCAATAGCCTCAGATAGGTCGCTCTCAGAGCTGAGCGGGATGTCCGGGACAACCTATGGAGGTGAAGCTATGGAGGGGCTACGGGTGCTATAAGTGGTTGAGGAGGTATGGGGTGTGCCACGTGCAGTAGCATGGGAAGATAAGGTATAGAAGGGTCGAATGCAGGGTAAAAGAGGGGAATGGTAAAGTCCCTGTGACTAAAGAGATAAGGTCAGAAGCGGCAGGAGCCGACTATATACAATGAGTCAGACATCGGATCGTAGTGAAGTTGTATCTTTGGAAGCTCAATGAAAAGTACAGCTATTGCATCCATCATTGTAGTCTGAGAATGATGCGGACATACACAATAGGGTAAGAATTTCAGAAAATTCTCAGCAGGATTCCTATATCTATAAGATACTGATATCACAGTCATTCTCAGTTGCTACGATTTTTATTTGATTTTAAAAAGGTGAATAACAAAGTAAACTACCCTCATTTATTAAGTTTAAGAAATACCTAATCCAAAGCAAGATTCAATTTTACTCAAGACAATAAAAAGAGAATAAGCAATTATATGACAACATATAGTATAAAGAACAGAATGAATAAGTAGGTAGCAATAAAAGAACATAATATTTAACTTATAAATAGCTAACATAACTATGTAAAGCAATCATGCAGGTACTCATGAGTTCTCTTATTCTCATTAATTTTTAAACTTGGTATTATAAATTTTTCCGTTACTTGGTCCCCTAGGAGTTCTTGGCCATATGACTCTTGGGGAATAGTCTGCTTCTCAGGATCGAGCTCGTTCCTATACAAGAATGTCAGGTTTACTTTTCCTGACCTTCTCATCGATCTATTCCTCCTAACTTTAATCCGGGGCTGGCCCAAGTATTATGGAACTTTTCTTATAACATAACTCTTACAAGTTTCATGCAAGTATGCACATGTATCAAAGTGTATTTCATAACTTATGCATAATCCTTATTTCGGCAACATGACGGATCGTGTCCGCTTCCCCATGAATAGTGATGCGGCTCCGGCAAGTATACCAGGTCATACAAGTAATAAAGTAGTGAAAAAGATATCGTTCCCACAAGGATGGTTCAAGTACCGACGTCAACTAATTGAGTATCAAGTTGAGTATAAAAAATGAAGAACAACAGTGAAAAGAAACTTAAGGTGAGCAATGCAGGGGCCAATTAAAAGAATTGTTTTTAGTTGAATCTGGGTAATCAAAGATGTTAGGGCTATTGATTTCACCTACTCTTTAACTTTGTTATCCTTGTAAATCAGTTATCCACTTTCTAATCCTATAGATTTATAGCTAGGTTCCCTATTTTAATTACAAGTCTCTCTCAAGATCAGGTAATTCTCTCCTACTTAATATGATTGCCTAATCTCTTAGCACAACCTAGATTAAGGGAGGTTAAACTCAGTGGATTACCCATAAAGGCCACACAAGTCCCGTTTATCTATCTCTAGTTTTCGCTCAACTTATGGTGATTATGACTTGGAGCTCTCTTCACAATCTCTTTCTCGATTAATTGCAAGACTTCACATCATTCAAGTGGTGATCAAGCACTTAAAAGCATTTAATACAGTCATAACACTAAATCACAAAGAAAAGAAACTTGGATAACATTAAAACAAGTTTAAATGAGTGGTTACATCAATGCCCTAACAAGAGGGACTTAGTTCATGATAAAAATAAAAGCAAGGAATGAAAAGAAAAGTAGAAAGCAAAAGGAAGAATCCATGGATAACAGAAGAAGTGTAGAAAACAGGTTGACATGGATCTTTCCAGCTTCCATTAGGTTATAGGAACCTTCAATCTTCACCTTCAATACTGCCCCGGTTCTTCACAAGGATTAGGGTTGCTAAATGACTCTGGGCGACCTCCAAAATGGCTTTTCCATCTTTTAAATATCTTCAAGGATCTTCTCCCAAGCAATTAGTTCGAAATAACAAACTTTCCTTGTTTATCGAGGCCACACTCGAGCGTGAGATGCTGTGCTCGAGCGTGCCTCCCTGAACCTCGTAGTGTCATCTTTTTATGGGGTGCACTCGAGCGTGCGAGGCTGCGCTTGAGCTGGCCCTCATCCAAATTCTTGAGCTCCCTGTACCAGTCCATGCTCGAGCATGGGGCTGCGCGCTCGAGCATGGGTCTTTAAGCTTGTCATTTTATTTTCTTTGAGCTGGATCTTCATACCTTCATTCAAAAAATGACCAATAATAAGTGAGAATGCACTAGAAGGTATATAAACTTTAATATAAGCTATCACATGACAAACAATTCCTAATGTAATGCTAAACTAGTGCTAAACTATCACCTAAGATGCATGGAAGTCCTAAAAACTATATAAAAACACTAACAATTATAACTCTCATTGGAGAGTTACTAATTAATACCAGTACTCAGACAGCCAATTATTCAGAGAAACCACAATAGCATATTCATTTCTCAATATCATTCAATAACATTGCCAAAGACACAACACTTACACCTAAGTATAAGGTTCTACTTATGTTATTCATTTATACCCGATTTTTGAAAATAAGCCATAATTTCTATTTAACTCCTTTGGACTTGAAGTTTGGATACATTGAAGTATTATGTATCTATTTTCTAACCTTTTTGTACCCATTTAATTTTGATAAGTGTAGCTCAAGTTATTGGGGTTTTATTTTGGCCTGCTACAGCACACCTAAAAGTAAAAATCCACCAAAAATTGACATCTGAATGAATGCATACTAAACTTATGTCATTTTAAAGCTTATTGATCAAATTTTCATATCCAAAAAGCCTTACTTCATTTGACTAAGGAAAGCTCAAGTTATAAGCTCACAAAATGGATAGGTTGGGTTGTCTTGTCTCTGTTCCAACAGAATAAGGGGTAACTTTACGAAATTACTGGGAATTATAGAAAACAAATTTGACCATGAAATTTTTATGGTATGTTCTTCTATGTCTTTCTAAAAAATTTTATTTCAACCAAATCCAAGTTATATAGGTTGAGTTATGCCCTGCACATCCTTCCCTGCCAGAATTAAAGCCAGAAACTTAGGGCAAATGTCAACTATTCGGATCTTCCTCAATACTAACCCAGTTGTAACGCCTGAAAAATTTTAATCTAATTAAGTATGATTTAAGATGATTAGTTATAATGAAATTAGATTAGAACCATAGGAAACTTTATAGGATTTTTCTAAAATCAGTTTACCGATTTAAGAGAAATTGGTGAGATTTCGGTATTTAAAACTGTCGGAACTGGATCAATAAAAGTTATACTGTGAGTGCCCTAGGATGAATGGTTAGGATTTAGCCAAACAACCCCCTCATGTGGCACCTTGATCAGCCCTTGAGAGTGGGAAGCCAAGCCAAATTGGAAGGCAAGATGGGATCCACCAATCAACATGAAGCTTACTACAAAAATCTTCACTTTTTCTTTCCTTCTCTCCTTGTAACTTTGGCCACTCTAGTTGCTGAAGCCCCCATCATTTCTCTTCTCCTCACATTTATCCCACTCCATCTTCATCCTTTCTTCAAGTTTCATCAAGAGTTGCTTCCATCTAAGACACCAAATCAACAAGTTTTCAACTAGACAAGGTAGGAATCCTACTCCTTTTCTTATTTTCCTTGGTTTGGAGTTGTGTGTGAGTCTTGTATACTTTGTGCTACTAATGTTATGTGAAGTGATAATGATGAATTATAGTTGATTATGCATGTATGTTATGATTAGAATTAGAATTGGTATAAAAGAACTTGAAGGAAGGAGAAAACTCATGAAGTTGGTAGGGTTTTTCCTCGGCAGTCCGTACGGCGAAGTGTACAGCTCCGCCTATAGTCGTTCAAACTCAATGAATATAATTCTATGTGAAACTAGACATCCAGGGCTTTCCATACATATATCATATAAGACCATTGGATTAGTATTGAGAGAGATGTGAATTTTTGAACTTTGACCTAGGAATCAGGACTTTCATTCGAGCAGTGTGAATTGAGAAGGGTGTAACTCATCCTATACAACTCCAAATTAAGTGAAACTAACTTTGTTAGAAAGCTTACACATAGAAGATCATCCTATAAGGAAATTTCGAGTTAGTTAAGGTCCCATTTGTTCCCAGTGAGTCAAGAAAGTTGCCCTGTGTCCAAACTAGGCCAAAACAGGGTAGTTCAGGAAGATCAAGTTTCAGGGCTTATATCTCAAAATATACTCATTCAAATAATATGAAATTTATTTCATTTGAAGGCTTACCCTGTTAGCTTTACAGAGATATAAATTTCGTATGATTCCACCTAGATTTCTATTTTTGGTAAATTTTCTCTTATAAGAGTATAATCCGAGCTAGAGACATGTGTGAAAACTAGATCAAGTTTAATCTGTGTCGGAACTCAGGAAATAGTGAACTTAAGCTGAACTTGGAGATGTTTAACTCAGAAATCTAGCAGATAGAGAGCTAGGTCTGGTATACTTTAGGATGACCATGGAACTTAGCAGATAGAGGACCAAGTCGGGAATATTTAAGATTGAACTCTCAAGGATGAACTCGGAAGGGTGACTTAACGTTGAACTCGGGACTTAGTAAATAGTAAACCCGATCAGGTATAGTTAATGCCGGAACTCGGGAATAAGCAAATAGGAAACTAGTCGGACATAGTTAAAGTCATAGCTCGGAAATTAGGGAAGATGGGGTATGGTAAATGTTGAAATTCAGGAATTAGAAAAACATCCATAAGAGTCTTGGAGAACCAAATGGATTTTAGTCAGAAGTCGGGAGTTAAGACATTGAATGCATGATCCCGGAAGTCGATAACCAAGACATGGACCTATAACTCCGAGAGTTCAAGCAGATATGACATCGAAACTCAGAAGTCGGTTATGAGCTCAAACTCGGGAACAATAGTAAGAGTTAAAAAGCTTGCGAGACAGCTTAAGGTTTAAGACTATAGAACTTGCACCTATTGATTTTGTTATCTTCTTAACATAATTACAATGTCCTATCATGAGTTTGCTGTCTGATTTAAATATGATATGAAGTATATTAAAATGAATGATGAAGTATATGTATGAGTACATTCAGCATGTTCATGCATGATTATGTATGAGAGTGAAATAATATGATTATATTAAATGTGAATCCCTCTACCTTGGAGGCATGTGGTCAAATGAGATCCCTCTATATTGAAGGCACGTGGTCAGATGAGATCTCTCAATTCTTGAGACACGTGACTAGAAGAGATCCCTTCAATTTAGAGGCACGTGACCAAAATGAGATCTCTCCAAGAGTAGAGGCACGTGGATCCCCTTGTAGGTTAGTCTGTGTGACGACGGTCATGAGTTGAGCTGACGAGCTCACTCCCAGATCAGACTATCCAAGGGCAGTAAATATTAAAGATTTAAAACATGCCAGAACCCTAGGGATGGCGATACATAACGCCTAGGTGTGCCATATGAATTCAAGATGAGTAATGCCACACTTGAGGACGGTGATACGTGACGCTCAAGTATAAGCAGATGCAGACACCCTAGGGACGGTGACACGTAACGCCTAGGTGTGTCAAAGGAAGGAAATGAAGATAAATATTATGGGAAAATAAAGAAACAAAGAAAGAAAGTAAATCTTATATATTTGCACAAATTCAAAGGCATGTGCAGATGTTATATCTCCAGATTTTTTAAGCTATCGTATTTTAATATATGTTGCAGTTGTTATTCATAGTATAATTCATAAATTGAATGTGTATGGGCTCTCCTAAATGTCAAATGTATGGGTAAAATGAACTTTGCTACGGATAATATATTTTCGAACTATAAAATTTAACAGTTTACATAACATGTTCACCTTTTTCATAATAAACCGAAGCAAACTGAAGATGACAACGATGACAGTATGTATGATGGTTAAGGAATCCTACAGAGAATTCAAAATTCTCACTCCTATTTCTGTATTATCTCTAGATAGTTTGAGAAGTTGCAAAGACGGCTATAGTTGCTGTCAGTTAAGGTCTGCTCAGGTAACCGTAACAACTCTGAATGTGGTACTATGACTTAAGCATAGTACTGTGCAAAGGAGGATGTTACACTAGTGGCCTTATAATTTATATGTATAGAAAGCCTTGAATGTCTAGTTTCTCCTAAAAATGATCTCATAAATTTATGATGGCTCTGTGAGAGTCTGTACAGTTTGCGAGTATGGACGCTCTAGGAATCAAGAGACTCCAGATTTTCTGTTTTGCTTCTTTTCTAGTTTTTCATGCAAGATTCAACTCCAACTCAACCAATTATTTAATAAACCAATCACAAATCGGCAAAAGAACATCATATATCTTCATTTAGATGGATGAAGCAAGAATTATAATCAACCACAAATCCATAAAAATAGAAATAAAGCTTGAATCCTACCTCTAGTAAGTGAGTTTCTTGATTAAGATTGATGTTTGTAGGTAAGGATGTAGATGAGGGCTTAAAAGGGTGTGAAATGGAGGAGGAGAAGAAGAAGAAAATGGAAGAGGAAAGGCAAGAGAAAGAAGGCCAAAAATTGAAGGACCAAAAGGGGATTTATTGAAGTTAAAATTAAAGGTGGTAGTTGGCTAGGAAGCATAGGATTGGTTGGACCATTGAGTGGCTACGCTTCAACCAACACTTCCCTCCTTGTGTAGCTAGTTTGGATGCCACTTAGGGGAATAAGGTGGCCAAGCTTTTAGCCATAAATCTTAGGGTTTTTAGTTGAATAATTTTATTAGTTTAGTTCGAGCTGTTTAAAATACCGAATTTTTACCATTTTCTTTTAATTCAGCAAAATGTTTGGGAAAATTTTGTAAGGCTTTCTACATGTCTATCCTAATTTCCTCAAATCTAATCTCTCTAATTAATATCTAATAAATTTCTAATTAGCCTTCAATTGACCTCTAATTAAGTATTTAATCGATTTCTAATTAATCTCACGTATTCGATAAAACCAAACAAATTGATTAAAAAAAGACAAGATTTGTCGGATGTTACATTACTACCCTCCTAAAAAAAAATTTGTTCTCAAAATTTAGTACTTGAGACTAGTTCAAGATACTCGTTCTTCATGTCTGACTCTAGTTCCCAAGTGTAGTCTTCAGCACTCTCTTTTCCCCATGCTTCCTTCACTGACTCATGTCAGTCGCATGACCTTGTTTCGAAGTTGCCTATTGCTTCTATCTATGATCCGTGCCGGTGGTATGTAGAAGGTTAGGTCCTCTTTTAGCTGTATTGACTTGGGTTCTAAGAAGTGTGTAGGGTCAAGCTGATATTTTCTGAGTTGAGAAAGATGAAAAATATTGCAAAAATTTGATAGATGTGGAGGTAATGTGATTTGATATACGACGGACCCAATTCGTTTTAAAATTGGGAAAGGACCAATGAATCGAGGGCTTAACTTCTTAAGCTTAATGGCTCTGCCTATCCTTGTTGTAGGTGTAACCTTTAGAAATATGTGGTCCCCCTCTTGAAATTCTAAGGGTTTTCTCCTAGTATTCACATAACTCTTTTAACGGCTTTGAGCAATGAGCATCTTACTTCGAATTTTCTTGATTTGCTTAGTGGTTTGTCTGACTAAGTCTGGTCCTAGTAGCCTTGATTCTCCTGATTTATACCAGCATAGTGGAGATTGGCACTTTCGTCCGTACAACACTTCATAAGGAGCCATGCCGATGCTAGCGTGATAGCTATTGTTGTATGCGAACTCGGCTGGCGGTAAGTATTGATCCCAGTTTTCACATTGCTCCATTATGTATGCTCGCAACATATCTTCTAAGGTATAAATTGTCCTTTCTGTTTGACCGTTCATTTGTGGGTGATATGCAATGCTTAGACATAACATAGTACTAAACACCTTCTGTAAGGCTCCCCAAAATCTCGAAGTGAATCTTGGGTCTCGATCAGAGATGATGGTCGAAGGTATCGCATGTAATCTTATAATTTCTTGAATATACAATTGCGCTAATTTCTCCAAGGGATAATTTGCTTGAATGGGTAGGAAGTGAGCAGGCTTGGTCAGCCTATCCACTATGACCCATGTAGCATCATATCTTGCCGTCATTCTTGGTAATCTCATTACAAAATCCATGGAGATACTTTCCTATTTCTATTTAGGGATTTCTAGAGGTTATATCATTCCAGAGGGTCTTTGATGTTCTGCTTTCAGCTTCTGATAGACCAAGCATTTGTTCACGAAGCTCACCACATCAGACTTCATGCTCAGCTACCAAAATATTTTCTTGAGATCTTGATACATTTTAGTAATGCCAGGAGGTATGGTAAATTCACTCTGGTGAGCTTCTTCTAAGATTCTCTTCGGAGATCATCTTTTTCTGGTACATAGATCCTATCTCAATATCTCCATATGCCTTCTTTGTCTTGGGTAAAGCTAGTTAATTTCCCCGATTGCACCAAATTAATTATATGTTGAAAGTTGGTATCCTGCTATTGTGCCTGCCAAATTTGCCTTTTGAACTCACTGGTTATCTTGATTAGGGATAGTCGGACAGCATGAGGAATCACAGAGATTCCTAAGCTAAGATCTCAAAAACTCTCTATGTGTTCTGTCTCTTTAAACATCATTCAAGCTACAATCAAAGATTTCTTGCTCAGGGCATCCACTATAATATTTACCTTACCTAGGTGTTATTTTAGTTCGAATTCATAATCCTTGAGGAGTTCCATCCACCTCTGTTGTCTCATATTTAGTTCTTTGTGATCAAAGAGATATTTCAAACTTTATGATCAGAGAAGGCGTCAAATCTCACCCCATAAAGATGGTGTCTCCATATCTTCAAAGCAAATACAACCGTTGCTAATTTGAGATCGTTCGTTGGATAATTTCTTTCATGTGGCTTTAATTGCCTAGAGGCATATGCAACCATATCCCCATTTTGCATTAACACGCATCCTATTCCTTGTTTAGAAGCATCACAATAGATCTCAAACGGTCCACGAGGGTCTAGCATGTCACGACCCAATCCAGGCCGTGACCGGCGCTTAGAGAGTAAGTTCCCTAGCAAGCCTTACACGTCAAGATTTCACAAAAATTTGGCAGAGTTTCCTCTATATTTAGGATATTTTCCAAATACGAGTACTTATCCTGCAGTTCAATAATCACACACTTCCATAGGGGATCCAGGCATTCTCATAATGCACCCCTCAATACACAGCACAATTTATAATCAGAATCATTCATCCAAATCACATTTACATATCCAATTTCAATTCATACTCAAATCCAACCGAATCTATTCATCAGGTTTACATACAATAATTAATTCACTAAGTTTAAACAACCTCTGAACATAATTTAACATACTAGCAAGGGTCGGACCCTGCCTGTAGTACTATGGAGCTACAACTAAGATTACAACAAATGAAACAAAATACAAATCTAGGCCCTTACTATATAGGGCTCACCCTGAGAGGAATCTAATGATGCTGAGTAGAGGGATCGGCTCCCAAGTCTGACCCTGTATCTGAAAAGAATACAACAACCACAGGGTGAGTTTGAGAAACTCAGTGAGAGATAGGACACTTTCGAGTCTCATGAGTCAATGTATATATATAAGTTTAAAACAATTTCATTCAAATGAGGAAAACGGCGGAAATATGTAACAGGATAAACAGGCATGATTCACACTTAGGTGGCCGTTGCTTCATGTGAATCCCGAAATCAGGCACGCACCCCCTTATAGAGAGGCCGTGTAGTACAGGAACGCACCACACTATATGTATGGCCGTGAAATATCCGTCATGCACCACCCCCTTAGGTGGCCATGTAATATCATAGTCCAAGGTGCACTAAGGCTAACGTCTGCTGTCGTTAGCAAACAGATCCTGTCATAGACTTTCCTATTCTTTCATATTCATAAATCATGCATTTCATATCATATTCAAATTCCATTCGTCATTGACTCATGAGTAGCGCTTCTTAAAGTAAATAGACAATTATAAATTTAAAACAGAATAAACTCAAAAGCATGCTATCTACTCACAGATCACCGGGCACGGAAAATCTTAAATCTTCGGATCCGCCAGGTTGGAGAGAAGTTCCTTGGAAATATCTAACATTACAACATAACACTAGGATCAATTTTGGATCATTAACACTCTCCATACCATAAATTCTCTAGTCTTAAAATCCTAGGGTTTCAAGAATTCAACTAAAGATAAAAGGAATTGGAATTGCTTGGAAGAAGGAAAGAACAATGTATAAGACTTACCTCTAGAATTGGAAAGAGAAGAAGAATAAGGTGAGCTGCCACATTAAATCCACCCAAGCAAGAATGAAGAAGGAGGAATAATGAGTATGGTTGATTGTGTTTAATGGAATGAGTATGGTGTTGCTGTTGTTGATTTAGTTAGGAAGATGATGGAATGAAGTTGATAGATGTAAGGTATGGTGGGAGGAGGAATTCTAGAGAGAAGGGAGAGAGTTTGGGGTTAGAGAGAGAAGAAAAACTGAAAAATAAGGGCGTGGGATGCATCTTCGTATATATATTGGCCTGTGGTAATCGATTACCATGAACAAATGGCTGGTAATTGATTACCATGAACCCAGAACTGGTAATCGATTACCATATTTGGTAATCGATTACGACGTGAAAATTTTTAACCCAAGGACATACAGAGAGCCTCGTAATTGATTACTAGCCCCATGGTAATCGATTACAACATCCCAAAACATAGTTCCTTGATTCCAAAAGATATCCAACACCCAAGATCATCATAAATGGATTAAACGTATCGATCAAACACGATTAACACAGAAAAATTTGAAAATACACCAAGGGTGTTACATACTTCCCCCCTCAAAAGGAATTCGTCCCCAAATTCTGAACAAAACAATAATCACCTTAATCAAACATGTGGGGGTATTTGGTCTGCATGGCTTCTTTAGTCTCCCAAGTTGCTTCTTCTCCTAAGTGGTTCTTCCAGAGTGCCTTCACAAGAGTCACCTCCCTCGAGCGCAATTTACTCACTTGACGATCAATTTAGCTACAGGCTCTTCTTCATAAGTTAAATTTTCCTCTAACTGGATGGTATGCGGAGCGAGCACATGAGAAGGGTCGGGGAGGTACTTCCATAGCATAGACACATGAAATACTGGATGAATCATGGCTAAGCCAAGTGGTAAGGCCAAATGATATGCCACTGGGCCAATTCTATCCAAAATCTCAAATGGGCCTATGTAACGAGGGCTGAGCTTGCCTTTCCTTCCAAACCTCATCACACCCTTCATAGGGGACACACGAAGGAACACCAGGTCACCTATGGAGAATTCCAAGTCTCACTTATGATGATCAGCATAAGCCTTCTGCCTACTCTGAGCTGCTAACAATCGTTCTCTAATCATCCGAACTTTCTCTAATGAGTCTTGTACTAAGTCTGGCCCCAAAATCTTAGCCTCACCCACCTCAAACCATCCAATGGGAGATCTATAGCGTCTTCCATACAAGGCTTCGAATGGTGCCATCTGGATGCTAGCCTGATAACTATTGTTGTAAGAGAATTCAACTAGGGGCATGTAACTATCCCAATTCCCGCCAAAATCCAAAATGCAGGACCTCAACATATCTTCAAGAATTTGAATTGTTCTTTCAGATTGCCCATCCGTTTGAGGGTGGAATGCCGTACTTAAATCTAGTCGGGTTCCTAAGGCCTTTTGGAATGCCTTCCAAAAATGAGAAGTGAATTAAGGTCCATGGTCCGAGATAATGGATGTTGGAACTCCATGAAGTCGAACAATCTCATCAACATAAAGTTTGGCATAATTGGAAGCTTTATAGGTAGTTTTAACTGGGAGGAAATGAGCTGACTTGGTTAATCTGTCAACTATCACCCAAATAGAATCAAAACCCCTAAAGCTCTGAGGTAATCCGGTCACAAAATCCATGGTAATTCTCTCCCATTTCCACTCAGGTATTTCAACCTGTTGCAATAACCCAGCAGGTCGTTGATGTTCAGCTTTGACTTGCTGACATACTAAACATTGTGATACAAAGTCCCCTATATCCCTCTTCATGCCTTCCTACCAAAACAATTGTTTCAAATCTTGATACATTTTAGTGGAACCCGGATGAATTGTATATCCGGAATTATGGGCTTCCTCCAGAAGAGTCCTCCTCAAATTGCCTATATTTGGCACACACAGGCGATTTCCATATCTCAAAGCTCCTACTTAATCAATGGAGAATTCAGGCTTCTTCCCATTGCGAACTTCATTCCGTAATTTACATAATTGAGCATCCTCATACTAGGCAGTTTTGATTTGCTCAATCAAGGAAGATCGTGCCCGAACATGGGCCAAAAGTGGCCTGGAACCTCCAAGTTCAAAGTGAATACCCTCAGATTCTAACTTGTGGATCTCTTCCATTATGGGCCTTCTCACCAGTGCTATGTGTACAAGACTGCCCATGGATTTCCTGCTCAGTGCATTGGCCACTATATTTGCCTTGCCTGGATGATATAGAATAGGGCAATCATAGTCCTTAAGCAATTCCATCCACCTACGTTGCCTCAAGTTCAAATCCTTTTGTTGGAAAATATGCTTCAGACTCTTATGAACGGTGTCGATCTCACACGATTTCCCATAAAGATAATGTCTCCAAATCTTTAGTGCAAACACTATGACTGCCATCTCCAGATCGTGGGTGGGGTAGTTCTGCTCATGTCTTTTCAATTGCCTTGAAGCATAAGCAATGACTCGTCCATGTTGCATAAGAACACATCCGAGTCCTACCCGGGAAGCATCATAATAGACAGAATACCCTCCCGATCCTGAGGGCAAAACCAGCACAGAGGCTATATTAAGACAAGTTTTAAGCCTTTGGAAGCTCTCTTTATAATCATTAGACCATTGAAAAGGCACACCCTTTTGCGTGAGCTTAGTCAAAGAAGCCGAGATCTTGGAGAAGTCTTTCACAAATCTTCGATAATAGCCTGCCAATCCTAAGAAACTCCGAATTTCTGTCACGGTTGTCGGCTGTGGCCACTTTTGTATAGCTTCTATCTTCTTAGGATCCACCATGATTCCTCCTTTTGATATCACGTGACCTAAAAAGGTCACTTGATCTAACCAAAACTCGCATTTGGAAAATTTTGCATAGAGTTGGTGATCCTTTAGAGTTTGCAGAATGATCCGCAAATGGCACTCATGTTCTTCCTCACTCCTTGAATAAACCAAGATATCGTCGATAAAGACGATCACAAAGTGATCCAGGAAGGGGCTGAACACTCTGTTCATCAAATCCATGAAAACAGCTGGGGCATTGGTTAATCCAAAAGACATTACTAAGAACTCGTAATGTCCATATCGGGTTCGAAAAGCAGTCTTAGGAATATCTTCTTCCCGAATTCTCAACTGATGATATCCGGATCGAAGATCAATTTTTGAAAAGCATGATGCTCCTTGAAGTTGATCAAACAAGTCATCAATCCTAGGTAGGGGATATTTATTGCGAACCGTCAATCGATTAAGTTGTCTATAGTCCACACATAACCGCATGGAGCCATCCTTCTTTACAAAAAGCACAGGAGCACCCCATGGGGACGTGCTAGGACGAATAAAGCCCTTTTCCAGC
Organism: Pterocarpus macrocarpus; assembly: GCA_031439585.1. Classification (NCBI taxonomy): domain Eukaryota; kingdom Viridiplantae; phylum Streptophyta; class Magnoliopsida; order Fabales; family Fabaceae; genus Pterocarpus; species Pterocarpus macrocarpus. Next base: position 34,906,848 of record CM062520.1, read on the forward strand.
ATGTCTTGCAACTGAACTTTCAACTCCCGAAGTTCTGCTGGAGCCATACGATAAGGAGGAATAGAAACGGGCCGAACATCTGGAGTCAAATCAATGCAAAATTCAATCTCCCTATCTGGAGGCATTCCTGGTAGCTCCTCAGGAAACATATCTGGAAATTCTCTTACCACATGAACTTGATCAAGACTAGGTATGTAACACCTTAATAAACCCATACTACGCTTAAGTCGTATTACGGCGTTTTATTAGTTGTTACTTATGCTCGTGGAAAACTAAACTTCGCTTGAATTTAAATTACGTAGAAAATATGGTAAGATTTTTTTTTTTTTTATTTTGAAATACGTCGTCGCTTTGCAATGTTTTGAAAAGTAAAGCCTTGAGCGAGAAGATAGACAAAGAAAGAGCGTATCGCATAAGATACATAACCTAATATCATAAAACAAGAGAAAAATAAATAAATAGTAATTCACCAATACATTGCATTAAATAACTAACCATTACATTCATATGGGTTCATAATATATAGATATACATACATATACATCAGTATTACATCAAAGGAGGCTCATGGTTGGGCCATGATCCAAATACTAGATACTAAGTACAAATTTAAATGACAAAGCCCAACTCGAAAAGAAATATGCGAAGGTGCAGAACGATGGTTGCTACAAGTCCCAAAACAGCTACGCCTTGCATCCTACGCCACACGTCCGCTCACAGTGTAGGGGATCCACACTCCACTCCACCGGATGTGCCCTCGAGATCTGGTGACGATACGGAAGAGCAACTAGGGTGAGAAATGGAATTTCTTAGTAGGACTCGCACCCGACACGAAAGTGTCATCGTCATCGTCCCAGCCACTTCGGTTTTATTAATGAAAGTAGTGAGCATTCATAAGGTTTAGTTCTTAGGTTTTTGAAAACATGAATATTCGAAGTGGATTCAATTTTAATATACTCTCTAATCATTTATATCATAACATACATGGGCATAAGTATAATCATATAAAACATGCATGTTCATGCTATAAGATTCTCTTAACTTCTTCCCTTTCCAGGGTTTGGACCAAAGTCCCTCTTCTTGTCTTATCTTGACCTTAATCTTATGTCTTTTTCTTTTTCTTATCACCCACTAAACATAAGTGGTAATGAGCTCATACCGTGGCCGTCGCCACCATAGAATTTCGGTAATTACATTAGCTGGGTCATGCCATGCGTCATGTGAGTCGTGGGTGAGGGGAGCTTAAGTTGGGTTACCTTCCCTTTTGAAGGATCATACCTTAGTTCATCTTTTTCTTATTAAAGCTTATGATGCAAAATTATTCCGATTCTTTTCCACATTTAGGCGTTACGTATCGCCGTCCCCAAATGTGGTTCCTTTATGAATCACCTCTGGGCGTTACGTTTCGCCTTCCCCAGGGTGTTCATATTTATTAATCCTTTCATGTATATCATTAAGCATCATATTATCAACATATCATATTCATATCATTATGATTCATTATAATATCGTCATCATATCATTATTATCCTCATCATCATCATAACACTATCATAATCATCATGTCACTATCATAATCATCATATCATATCATCATTACCATTATCATACCATCATCATCATGATCATCATCATATCATATCATCATCACCATGGTCATCATCATATCACATCATCATCAACATGTCATTGTCATCATATTGACAAATAGAGGCATACATATCACACAAAGTCTTATGAGCTAAATTTAAGTAAACTTGGGTACAAGCTTTTAATTGATTTGCTTCTTGCATAAATTCTTTTATTAGGCATAGGGCCAATTTTATCCATTATCCTTTTTGAAACTTTTAAGTTGAATTATAAAGGTTTTTCCAATGCTTAATGTAGGAGTATTAATGTTTTAGAGCTTATTTCTCTTTATTCTTTAATTTTTACCATAACCAGTTTTACTTTTACAGTGGGGCAGTAACTTTGAAAATTCACCATAATTTCATCTTTTACTCTTTTATTTCTAATTTTTGTGTAGATGTACTTCTCTGAGTCTATTTTTAAACAAAACAAACCCCACTTAAAAATTCATTTTGTAGCTTGAGTTATGCACATTTTATTCTGACTGTTCAGGATTGAAAGTTCAACTCGGGTCAGTGACTTGTCCTCTTCACTGGGACTTCCTCACATGGAATCTGACAAAACTGTTTTATGGGAGTGTTCTTCTATGTCTTAGCTTTCTAACAAACTTGGTCCCACTCAAAAATATTATGTATAACTTGAGTTATCCACGTTTTATTACCCACTGCCCGGACAGAAACCCATCCAGGAACAGAAAACTTTGAAAATTCATATCTCTCTCGTTTTACAGCCAAATCTCACATATTTTATATGTATGAAAAGCTCTTTGAGTCTATTTTCACAGAAAATTAGTTTCACCTCATTTAGAGTTTTGTAGAATGAGTTATACCATACGCATTACAGACTGCCAGAATTTTAGCTTAACTCGTTTTTGAGTTTTACATATCAAACTTATAGAGATGTTGTTATACCACTTCAAATTACCATTTTTATGTTTTATCTTATCATCATCTTCAATATTTTAGTTATCAAATCAGTACTTTAAAACAAAATAAAGCAAGATACATACCAAGCCATCATACCACAAAATTTCATTTCAAAACAACACTTTCAACAAGGTAAGGAAACTCATAGAGAAAAGTGTGGTCATGAGACCTTGAAGCAAGCTTTAAAACCACCTAACCATGGGGAGCTTAGGGGTTCTAAAACTTGAAAAAAATTATATGGAGGAGAAGGATAGAGTCACTACCAATTGGATTTCTTGAAAGCTTGAAGAGAAAGAAAGATGTTGGAGATGGCCTCTTTCTCCTTGAGCTTGATAGTGAGGCTTGTGTATGAGTGGCTTTGTTTCTCCAAGGACCAAAAATGGTTGTCCTTGAAGGGATAGTGATGGTGGTGATGGAAATGGGGTGAGGAGTAGTAGAGAGATTGGAGGAAGAACAAGGAAGATTGAAAGAAGGAGAGAGTGGGTATGAGACTTGGAGAGAGGAGAGAGCTTTGTGTGTCTAGAGAGAGGAAATGAAAAATGAAATGAGGGGGAGAGAGAGGGGCTGATTGGCGCACAAAAGGGGGAGGAGAATGATGTGATTTTGCTTCTTACAACAAGCAAGAGAGTGGAAAAACCTTGGGGCAAAAGAGTGAGTTGTGTTTCCTTTGAGTCTTGGCACTTGGGTAAAGACTTGTAGTGTTTCTTTTCAAGTAGTTAAAAGCATGATCTATCCTAGGATTGGCATTGGATGGTTGTGATCACTCCAAGTGTCACAATCTTGATGGAGGAGAATAGATTTTTGTCATGACTCAAGGAATCTACTAATATGGACTCTTGATCTTGTGGTGTATGATGAGAAAGCAAATGGATGGTTGGATATGGCTCTTGCTTTGACCAAACTTTCAAACAATAATTAAAGGGAAGTTTCTACATCTATATAATTGTTACAATTATCTAAATGTTAATTAATTCAATTGGTTTAAATTACTCATTAGCACATTTTAATTAAGAAGGATTTTCCTCATTAATTATGTAAAGAAGAGGTGAGGGTTAATCTTCATGTAATTAAGATGTGATACTTATTAACTAGGTTAGATCACCTTGATTTTATGTTCTAAATCATGGATTAATAAGGATTGGGCAATTAGGCTTTTAATTGTAACTTTTAATGCATTATGTTTCAATTATTAACTTGACTCAATTCACTAAGCTATTGCTCATCGAGATTAGCCGATTAATTCTCAGTTAATCGTTAACCTCTCTAATTAGCCAGGATCACTGAACTAATTAGCTTAGACAAAAATTGGGGATGTTACAAGGTACCTCCATTTCTACGTCATGAACCACCGCGAGATAGCCTTCGTTCCCTTTATCCATCAATCGCATTGCCGACATAGAAGAAATTAGGTGAGTGGGGGTTAAGCTACTATCTCCCCAAAATATAAAAGATGAACTATCGGGCATCTCAAATTTCACTGCCTTAGAATGGCAATCCACCGAGGCATGGCACGAGGACAACCAGTCCATACCTAGGATGACATCGAAGTCCATCATCTCCAATAACAACAAGTTGGCCAGAGTATCCGCTCCCTTGATACTAACCATACAGGAGGGAAATATTAACTGAACCATTAAGGATTCTCCCATGGGGGTTCCAACCCAAAAAGGGTGATCCAACAATACCGGTTGTTGTTTGAAACGAGAAGCAAAGTATGGGGATATATAGGAGTGGGTGCAGCCCGGATCAAACAACACATATGCTTCAAAAGAATTAACATGCAAGGTACCTGCCACTACTGCATTCGAAGCCTGGGCATCTTGCCTTGTCAAAGCGAAGACTCTGGACTGGCCTCTGCCTGCCCCTCTACCACCAGAACCTCTGCCACTTGCTCCTGTATCTGAACCCCTTCCGGAGGGTCCATGAGAAGCTCCCGGAGATAAAGCTGAGTAAGACAGCGCTGGCACGGCAGGACGTACAAAGCTCGGATCAAAAGTCCCCTTTGAATAGGGACAATCCTTCTTGAGATGTCTTGTCAGGCCACATCCAAAACAAGCTCCAGTGGCTCTATAACACTACCCCGAGTGGTAATTCCCACAAGACTGACATGGAGGCCTAGAGTAAGCTGACTGCCCCACTCCTTGCATGCCAGGCTGAGATGCACTGCCAGCTTGGGACCCTGCACCAGACACACTCATAGGAACAGGCCTTGAAGAAGTAGCCCCTCCTGAGGGTGCTTGATATCGGCCCTGGAAATTCTGAGCTCCCCCAGAACTAGATCCTCCAAAAGAATTTCCTTTCATTTTCTGCTTCTTGCCTGCTTCCTTGGCTGCTCTTCGCTCATCCCTTCCGATCTCGAGACCATAAGCAGCATCCACAATTTCAGCATAAGACATTCTCCCAACCATAGGAAGTAGGTTGGAGATAAAGGGCCAAGCAATCCACGGACAAATCTCCTAGCTCTCATTGTATCATTGGATACCAGGTGATAGGCATAATGGGACAACTTGGTAAATTGTTCTTCATATTCTGCTATAGACATCCCCGGAGTTTGCCTTAATCTTTCAAAATCAACAGCATACTTCTCCCTTTTGTTGGCCGGAAGAAATCTCATCATGAAAACCTCAGTAAATTCTCCCAAGTGAGGGGAGGTAAACCAGAGGCATCCCTGCCTCCCATGAGTGTGGCATACCACTGCTCTACAGTCCCATTCAGATTATAAGCCACCAGCTCCATAGCTCTCTCACTCAGGCATCTAAGGACTCTGAGGACCTTGTTGGTGCAGTCAAGAAATTGTTGAGGGTCATCCGTTAGGGGATTTCCAGAGAAACTTGGTGGATTCAATCTGAGGAAGGATTTGATTGACACTTCGTTCCCTTCTTGTTGATGAAGAGGCTCACGGACAGGTGGAGTTGGTTCCGCATGAGGTTGAGGTTCACTCCTCCTTTGATGAGCTAGGAGTTCTACCAGAGTATTGAGAGTCTGGTGAACCCCTCTCATTTCAGATGCCAAATTGATTGGCTTTTCATTAGGAGTTGGCTTTCCGGTTGCCTGGCCGGTCTTCCACTTAGGTGGCCGTTCTTTCGTGTGAATCCCGAAATCAGGCACGCACCCCCCTTATAGAGGGGCCGTGAAGTACAAGCACACACCACACTATATGTATGGCCGTGAAATATCCGTCATGCATCACCCCCTTGGGTGGCCATGTAATATCATAGTCCAAGGTGCACCAAGGCTAACGTCTACCGTCGTTAGTAAACAGATCCTGTCACAGACTTTCCTATTCTTTCATATTCATAAATCATGCATTTCATATCATATTCAAATTCCATTCGTCATTGACTCATGAGTAGCGCTTCTTAAAGTAAATAGACAATTATAAATTTAAAACAGGATAAACTCAAAAGCATGCTATCTACTCACAGATCACCGAGCACGGAAAAATCTTAAATCTCCGGGTTCGCAAGGTTGGAGCTTGGAGAGAAGTTCTTTGGAAATATCTAACATTACAACATAACACTAGGATCAATTTTGGATCATTAACACTCTCCATACCATAAATTCTCTAGTCTTAAAATCCTAGGGTTTCAAGAATTCAACTAAAGATAAAAGGAATTGGAATTGCTTGGAAGAAGGAAAGAATAATGTATAAGACTTACCTCTAGAATTGGAATGAGAGAAGAAGAATAAGGTGAGCTCCCACTTTAAATCCACCCAAGCAAGAATGAAGAAGGAGGAATAATGTGTGTGGTTGATTGTGTTTAATGGAATGAGTATGGTGTTGTTGTTGTTGATTTAGTTAGGAAGATGATGGAATGAAGTTGATAGATGTAAGGAATGGTGGGAGGAGGAATTCTAGAGAGAAGGGAGAGAGTTTGGGGTTAGAGAGAAAAGAAAAACCGAAAAATGAGGGTGTGGGACGCGTTTTCGTATATATATTGGCCTGTTGTAATCGATTACCACGGGCTAGTAATCGATTACCACGATGAACTGGTAATCGATTACCATGAACAAATGGCTGGTAATCGATTACCACGAACCCAGAACTGGTAATCGATTACCATATTTGGTAATCGATTACGACGTGAAAATTTTTAACCCAAGGACATACAGAGAGCCTCGTAATCGATTACTAGCCCCATGTTAATCAATTACAACATCCCAAAACATAGTTTCTTGATTCCAAAAGATATCCAACACCCAAGATCATCATAAACGGATTAAACGTATCGATCAAACACGATTAACATAGAAAAATTTGAAAATACACCAAGGGTGTTACATAGCAAGGCTAACATTGGTGTCGTTGTTAACTTCCTCTTCAAATCTTGAAAACTTTGTTCACACTCTGGTGTCCATTCAAATAGAGCATTTTTCCTGGTTAACTTTGTCAAAGGTAGGGCTATCTAAGAGAAATCCTTAAGAAATCACCTATAATATCTGTCTAAGCCCAGAAAACTTCTAACTGCAGTGACTATGGTTGGCCTTTCCCAATTTACTACTGCTTCCACTCTATTGGGGTCTACGAAGACTCCCTATTAGGATATTACATGCCTAAGGAACTTCACCTCCGCCATCCAAAACTCACACTTAGACAGCTTAGCATAGAGCTTCCTTTCTCTTAAAGTCTGCAATACCAGTCTTAAATGCTCAGCATGCTCTTGCTCGATCTTTGAGCAGACGAGCATGTCGTTAATGAAAACCACTATGAATTTATCTAGATATGATCGGAATATTCGATTCATATAATCCATAAACATTGCCAATTCATTCGTCAATCCAAAGGACATCATGGTATACTCATAGTGTCCATAGTGAGTTCAAAAGGCCATCTTAGGGATGTCCTACTCTCGAACCTGAATTTGATGATATTTGGAATACAAGTCAATCTTGGAAAACATAGTTGCTCCTTGCAGCTGATCTATAAGGTCATCGATCCTTGGCAGTGGATACTTATTCTTAATCATCACTTTATTCAGCTATCTATAATCTATGCATAGGTGCATGGCTCCATCCTTCTTTTTGACCAACAGAACTAGAGCTCGCCATGGTGACATGTAACACCCTAATAAACTCATACTACACTTAAGTCGTATTACGGAGTTTTATTAGTTATTCTTATCCTTGCAGAAGACTTGAGCATCATATGTCATCGCTTTGCAGCATTTTGGAAAGTGAAGCCTTGAGCAAGAATATAGATATAGAGAGAGAGAGAGAGCATGTCATACATAAATCATAACACAATATCATAAAACATGAGAAAGATAAATAAATAGAAATCACAAATACATCGCATTACATAGCTAATCATTTCACCCATGTGGGTTCATAATGTTAACGAATACATGAAAGAAGGCTCATGGTCGTCCCACGGCCTAAATACTAAAATACAAACTAAAATGACAGAATTCGTCGCAAAAAGAAATATGTGAAGGTGCAGAGCAGTAGTAAATACAAGTCCAAAATAGCATAGTCTAGCATTCGTCATCATATGTCTACTCACAGTATGGGGGATCTATACTCTATTCCACCAGATGCGCCATCAGAATCTGGTGACGATACATAAAATAACTAGGGTGAGAAATGATATTTCTCAGTAGGACTCGAACCCGACACGGAAGTGTCATCGTCATCGTCCCAGCCACTTCGGTTTTATTAATGAAAATAGTGAACATTCATAAGGTCCAATTATTAGGTTTTCAAAACATGAATATCTGAAGTGGATTCAATTTTAAGTACATATTCTCATTGTAACAATAACATCATGGTGCACATAAAAGCTTATATCTTGAGAGTTTCATTCTTTTCTTGGTTCAGACTGAAGTCCTTTTCTTCCATTAGACTTTACTTTATCATAATTCTTTTATTTACCACCCACTAAATATAGTTGGTAATGAGCTCATATTGTCGTCATCGCCACCATAAGTTTTTGGTACTTACACTAACTCGGTCCTTTCCCATGCTTCATGTAAGCCCTTCCCCGGTACTCACACTAGCTAGGTCCATTGCCATGCCTCATGGAGTTCATGGGTGGAGGGGATTTCTTATTACAGGCCACATTCCTTTTCGAAGGATCATACCCTTAGTTCAATCTCTTCTTATTAAGGCTTATGATGCAAAAATTATTCTAAGTTCATAAATTTTGCGGAGTTCCGGAAGTATGACGGTTAGACCGAAGCTTCCCCAAAATTGCTAAACAGAGAGTTCAATCTCGCATATCATTAAGCATCATTGTCATCATCATGTCATCATCATATCAACATTATCATCATCATATTATCATCATCATATCATCATTATCATGTTGGCACATAGAGGCATACATAACACACAAAGTCTTATGAGCTTAACTTAGTAAATTTGGTACAATCTTTTAATTGAATTTGCCTCTAGTGACGATTATTTTATTAGGCATAGGGTCAATTTCATCTATTATCTTTTTTGAAACTTTTAAGTTAAATTATTAAGTTTTCCAATATCTTAATTTAAGGGTCTTAATGTCTTCAAGCTTGTTTCTCATTAACATTTTAAGTTTAACCATAACTAGATTTACTTTTATAGTAGGGCAGTAACTTCAAAAATTCACCATAATTTAATTTTTTATTATTTTGACTTAAACAATTATACTTCTCTAAGCCTATTTTTAAACAAAATAAGCCCCACTCAAAAATTCATTTTATAACTTCATATATGCACATTTTACTCTAACTGTTCAGTATCTTAGATTCATTCTATAACAGTGACTTGTAAACTTTATTGGGAGCTCCTCATAAGGTATCTGCCAGAAATATTCTATAGGGATGTTTCTTTATGTCTTAGCTTTCTAGAAAACTTGGTCCCACTCAAAAATATTTTGGATAGCTTGAGTTATTAAGATTTTTGTACAGATTGCCTGAATAGAAACACATCTGGGGACAGCCCACTTTGAAAATTTGTATCTCCCTCGTTTTAAGGCCAAATTTTGCGTATTTTATAAGTATAAAAATTTCTATGAGTCTATTTTCATTTAAAATTATTTTCATTGCATTTTGAGTTGTATTGAATGAGTTATGGGTTGCAAAATATAGACTGCTAGAATTTTCAATTTCGACAGTTTTTATTTCAATTAGTTTTCTTATAAAAACATTAAGTCTTTTCCTCAAGTGACCACTTTTCTCTTCCAAACCCCTTTTATAGTTTGGGATCTTGATGATAAATTAATATTTTAAGTTCTAAAAAGTTGGGTTCAAGCAACACATGTACATAACTAGAAATAATTTACAAGAAAAGAGCCATATGACAAGAAAACACTTCATATCAAGGAGTATGGCCATAAAACCTTAGAGCAAGTTCTAGAACCACCTAGCTATGGAGAGCTTAAGAGTTCTAGAACTTAAGAACACATAAAAAAGGAAAGGATTAGAGTCACTACCATAAGGATTTTCTTGGAAGTTTGAAGGGTGGAAGTGGTTGAAGATGACCTCCCTCCTTAGAGCTTAGAAGAATGTGGCTAATGTGTGTTTACTTTGCTTATCCAAAGACCAAAGAAGGTGGTCCTTGAAGGGTTTGTGAGGGTGGTGATAGGAAAGAGGGTTGAATGGGGCGAGAAAGTAGGAAGAAGAACAAGAGGAATTGGAAGAGTAAGAGAGTTGGAATGAGACTTAGAGAGAGGTGAGAGCTTTTTGCATTAAAGTGAGAGGATGAAAACTTGCAAATGAGGAGAGAGAGGGGGGGCTGAATGGCACCTTGAAGGGGTAGGTAGGAGGTGAATTTTGCCTCCTTCAACAAGCAAGAGTGTTAAGAACCTTAGGGTAAAAGGGGTGGTTATGTTTCCTTTGAGTCTTGGTGCATAGCAAGGACTATTTTGTGTTTTCTCAAGGGGTTAAAGGAAGGCACTACTATTGAGATTTACTTGATGGAGTATGATTTACCCATGTGGTGTGATCCAAGTGGTGGATAGCTTTTCTTTGGTCTTGCCTAAGGTGATGCTACTAACACAAGCTTAGATCCAAAGGTGCAAGATATAGGAGACAAATGGAGGGTTGGATTTGGCTCTTTCTTGGTCGAAATTTTCATGCAATAATTAGGAGAAATTTTTTAATTTTCAAAGCTATTAGAAATATCTAAGTTGTTAACTAATTTGATTAGTTTAATTGCTCATTAGTCAATTTCGGTTTATTACACTTTTAAGATATTTTTTCTCTAAAAGAATTGCTCTCATTAATTATGTATTTAGGGTGTAATAATTAATTTATCTCAATTGATTAAGGTAAAACAATTTTCATGTACTTAATTAATAAAATTATATTAGCTTAATTACATTTCTAAGTTACAAATTAATGAGGTTCGAATAATTAGGCTTTAATTAAAACGTTTAGTCCATTATGATTCAATTGTTGACTTGACTCAATTTACTAAGCTTTTGCTCATCGAGATTAGCCGATTAGTCCTTAGTTAATCGCTAACCCCTCTAATTAGTTAGGGACATTGAGCTAATTAGCTTTGACAAAATTGGGGATGTTACATGATGTACTTGGTCTTATGAATCCTTTTTCCAAAAGTTCTTCAATCTACCTTTTGAGTTGTTAACTCTAGAGGTGACATCCGATATGGAGCTATGGGTATTGGTCCCGTTCTTGGCACCACTTTGATGGTGAACTCAATTTCCCTTGCAAGAGGGAATTCAGGAATATCTTTGAGGAAAACATCGGGATACTCCTTAACAATTGGGATCTCCTCCAATTTCTGTTCAACCTCCATCATATTAGTTGATAGGAGAATGTATCCTTAACTCTCTGACCCATAATAATTTACTGCTAAAGAGCTTAGATAGAGGTTTATCAGGGATTGGGGTTCAAAAGATGAGATAGAGGAGAGTACCACTATCCGGAACAATTGAGCACGACTTAATTAGCCGAAGCAAATCCATGCCCAAAATTATATCAAGTCTAGATAGAAGGAGATAAATTAGGTTGGCTACAAAGGTCTTACCCCCAATTTGAAGAGGAACATTTAGGCAGATTTAACTCGCTTTGTGTTCATTGGTAGGAGTAGAAACCAATAGCTCATAAGTTAATTTGAAAATTAGTAATTGTAAAACATTCACACAGTTATGAGAAATAAATGAATGCAAGGCACCCGAATCATAAAGTACAGTTAATGTTTCACCGTCCACTTCACAGGTACATTGAATTAGTCCTTCAGATTTGTCAGCTTCATCTGCATCCATGGTGAAGACCCGTCCTTAACGTTGGGGTCTGGGGACTTGTTGCAGGTTTTTGGCTAGGCACTCACACAGTTTGTGACTTGGCTTGCCACATCCAAAACAAATATTTTGTCCCACTAGACATGGCTGATCATCATGATTCTTGCCATATTTGATACATGTCTGCCCTGGAAAGGGTCTCAAGCGCTGCTTACCCTTGTTGCCTACCGGTTGAAACTTCTTTTATTGCTGGAAATTGGGCTTAAATCTCGAGCATTACTGTGCCAACCCCTTCTTGAAGCTGCCCTTAGATGCCTAGGCCGCCGCTGATTTCAAGTTACAATCATTGACAAGTCGGCACTTATTCACTAATGTGGGGAAGTCTCTAATCTCCATTGGCCCCACTACTGTGAGAATATCTTCTTGTAATCCTCCCTTAAATTTGACGCACTTTTAGGCCTCATTAGGATTTCTCTGGTAAATTGTAGAAATTTTACACAGCTCTTCAAATTTAGAGATATACTCAGATACAGTCTTGTTTCCTTGACGGAGCTGCATAAATTCTTACTCGGCGTTTCGAACTGAAGCAGGAAAGTACTTCGAGTGGAAAACATCTCTGAACACCATCCAGGTGACTTTTGTCTGAGATTCTTAGAATAGTCTTCGTACACCATTCCACCAAAACTCTATGTCTGCTTCGAGCATATAGGTGGCAAAGTCACCTTTTGTTGGATCGAGTAATCCAAGACAAAAAAAACCTTCTCCACAACCTTCATCCATTCATCAGCCTTATTGGGGTCATACGCTTCCTTAAAGCTAGGTGGATTTGCTTTCTTGAACTCAACAAGCTTTAGGTAGTCCATGTCTACCCCTGAGCCATGTGGATTTCCTCCATGGTCGGCCTTGAGCCGCCTACCTAACTCGTCCATTATCTGGTGGACTACAGTGGCCTGCTCTAGCATCGCATGAGCCATTTCTAGCATTGTGTCCATAAAATCTACTGGGTCCTCCTAAGCAAGTGCCGTGCATGGCTTTCCTTACCTTCCGGAAGCCATTAAGTTCTGAACACATGAAATAAAAGTCATTGTGTTGATCAGGCTCAAACAAGGTCTAGTGTGCTAGTAAATAACAGCTTACATAGTCAGATATTTCATATACATGCATTCCTGCATCTTAGCCATACAAACAAGACTTAATGCATGATATTACCTAAAGATGCAAAGTGTTCAGAGCATAGTCAGTCTAATCCTCATGCCTTAGCTAGGACGAACTACGCTGATATCAAACTATAACACCATACTAATTAAATGTTATGCTTAAGTCATAGCATGAAATTTAGTAGTTGCCGTGTTAGTATTCCGTTTATTTCTACCTTGATGAAGCATATTGTCGGGCATAGGAAATATCTAGGCAGATGATGCGGTGCTTTGTACATAAGAAACATAATCGGCATCGTAAAGCATTAGAAGTAAATAAATAACATAATAGAGAAGGTGAGTTAAATAGTATAACATCCACTATATATATATATCAGAAGCTAAAGCTTCAGTTTTTGTTTAGGTGCAAAATGTGGATACATATGCTGGGCCAGTACACACAAAAAGACATATGGTGCATGTCAGTAGAGTGCAATCTTATCTGGTCCCCAAGGGATGCCTAGTGTCAATGTCCCTACTATACTACTACTCTCGTGGCCCAGTGTCATATACTATCAAAAGAGGGCCATGTTGCACAACATAGTCTGCTGCTCAGAGTCTACTCCGTCAGGTAGCCATTGGCCATACCAGGACCGACCGAAGTGTAGTTTGCTTTAGGTCTAGAGGAGGAAGAGGGTGAATTAGTAGCCTTGAATTGGTCGCTCTCAGAGCTGAGTGGGATGTCCGAGACCACCTGTGGAGGTGAAGCTGGCGGAAGGGCTGTGGGTACTGCGGTGCTGGAGGAGGTGCGGGGTGTGCCATGTGTAGTGGCATGGCAAAATAAGGTACAGAAGGGTCGAATATAGGGTAAAAGAGGGGAATGACAAATTCCTTGTAACTAAAGTGATAAAGTCGGAAGCAGCAGGAGCCAACTATATACAGGGATTCAAACATCGGATCATAGTGAAGCTGCATATCTGGAAGTGCAATGAAAAGTACAGCTATCACGTCCATCCCTGTAGTCTAAGAATGATGCGGACATACATAATAGGGTGAGAATTTCGGAAAATTCTCAGTAGGATTCCTATATCTATATGACACTAACATCGCAGTCATTCTCAATTGTTTCGATTTTTATTTAATTTTAAAAAGGTGAATAACAAAGTAAACTGCCCTCATTTATTAAGTTTAAGAAGTACCTAATCCGAAGCAAGATTCAATTTTACTCAAGACAGCCAAAATAGAATAAGCAATTATATGATAACATATAGTATAAAGAGCAGAATGAATAAGCGCCCAAATCTAAGTTATATAGGTCGAGTTATGCCCTGCACATCCTTCCCTTCCTAGAATCAAAGCCAAAAACTTAGGGCAAACTTCAAAAATTCGGATCTCCCTCAATACTAATCCAATGGCCTTATAATTTATGTATAGAAAGCCCTGATAGTCTAGTTTCTCTGAAAAATGGTCTCATAAATTTATGATGGCTTTGTGAGATTCCATATAGTTTGTGAGTATAGATGCTCTAGGAATCAAGAGATTCTAGATTTCTTGTTTTGCTTCCTTTCTAGTTTTTCATGCAAGATTCAACTCCAACTCAATCAATTACTTAACAAATCAATCACAAATAAGCAAAAGCACATCATATATCTTCATTTAGATGGATGAAGCAAGAATTATAATCTACCACAAATCCATAAAAATAGAAATAAAGCTTGAATCCTACCTCTAGTAAGCGAGTTTCTTGATTAAGATTGATGTTTGTAGGTAAGGAAGTGGATGAAGGCTTGAAAAGGTGTGAAATGGAGGAGGAGAGGAAGAAGAAAATGAAGGAGGAGAGGGAAGAGAGAGAAGGTCAAAAATTGAAGGACCAAGGGGGGATTTATTGAAGTTAAAATTGAAGGTGGTGGTTGGCTAGGAAGCATAGGATTGGTTAGACCATTGAGTGGCTATGCTTCAACCAACCTTTCCCTCCTTGTGTGGCTAGTTTGGATGCCAATTAGGGGAATAAGGTGGCCAAGCTTTTGGCCCCAAATCTTAGGGTTTTTAGTTGAATAATTATATTAGTTCAGCTCGGGTTGTTTAAAATACCGAATCTTTATTGTTTTCCTTCAATTTGGCAATGGAAAAATTTTGTGAGGCTTTCTATGTGTCTATCCTAATTTTCTCAAATCTAATCTCTCTAATTAATATCTAATAAATTTCTAATTAGCCTTCAATTGGCCTCTAATTAAGTATTTAATCAATTTCTAATTAATCTCACTTATTCGATAAAACTAAACAAATTGATAAAAAAAAATGACAAGATTTTTCGAATGTTACGACCGCTATTAGCTAAGGCTTGATGGAAAGTCCTAGTAAGTAATATTGAATTTCAATTCAATATTATCATTGATTATTATGGTTATTTATTAATTGATATCTCACTTTTTCTCTTATGTATGGTATAGTTGGCTTCCTGCTTCTTATAACACCATAATAAACTCATATTATGCTTAAGTCGCATTATGGCATTTTATTAGTTGTTACTTATGCTCGTGGAAAACTAAATTTCATTTATAAATTAATTTACGTGGAAAATATGATAATTTTTTTTTGAAATATATATACGTCGTCATTTCGTAGCGTTTTGAAAAGTAAAGCCTTGAGCGAGAAGATAGATATAAAAGAGCATGTCGCAAGAGAGTCCGAAACACAATATCATAAATTATGAGAAATGTAAAGAGTTAGTAATCACAAATACATCGTATTACATAGCTAATCATTACATCTATATAGGTTCATAATATATATATATACATACATGTATATAAACATTATATCGAGGGAGGCTCATAGACGTGCCATGACCCAAATACTAGATACTAAATATAAACTTAAATTGACATAGTTTGTCACAAAAAGGAATGTGTGAAGGTGCAGAGTGTAACATCCCTAACTTTTGTCTAAGCTAATTAGCTCAGTGATCCTGGCTAATTAGAGAGGTTAACGATTAACTGAGGACTAATCGGCTAATCTCGATGAGCAAGGGCTTAGTAAATTGAGTCAAGTTAATAATTGAATCATAACACACTAAATATTTAAATTAAAATCTAATTATTCGAACCTCATTAACTCGTAACTTAGAAATATAATTAAGCTAATCCAATCACATTAATTAAGTACAAGACAATTGTTCTATCTTACCAATTGAGATAGATTAATTCTTACACCCTAACTACATAATTTATAAAATCAATTCTTTTAGAGAAAAACGTCTTAAAAGTGTAATTAACCAAAATCGGTTAAAGAGCAATTTAATTAATCAATTGATTAACAACTTAGGTAATTCTAATAGCTTTGAAGATTTAAAAATTTCTCCTAATTGATGCACCAAATTTTGGCCAAGGACAAGAGCAAAATCTAACCATCCATTTGCCATCTCATCATGCACTCTTAGATCAAGGGTTTATGTTAGTAGTATCTCTTTAGTCAAGATAGGAGAAGTACCTTCCTCTCTTAGGATTATGCCACTTGGAGTGATCATATTCACCTAAGCCAATCTCAAGAGTGGTCATGCCTTTAACTACTTAAAAAACACTAAATGGTCTTTACCCAAGTGCCAAGACTCAAAGAAAACACAACTCCCTCTTTTGCCCCAAGGTTTTCTCCACTCTCTTGCTTGTTGTAAGAAGCAAAATCACATCACTCTTCCCCCTCCCTTTTTGTGCCAATCAGCCCCCTCTCTCTCCCCCTCATTTCATTTTTCATTTCCTTTTTCAAGACACAAAGCTCTCTCCTCTCTCCAAGTCTCATCCCCACCCTCTTGTTCATCCAACCCTCTTTGATCTTCTTCCAATCTCCTTACTACCTGCTACCTCATTTCCATCACCACCCTCACAAGCCCTTCAAGGATCACCCTCTTTGGTTCTTGAGGAAGCAAAACAAACACTCACTTAGCCCCATTATCAAGCTCAAGAAGGAGGAGGCCATCTCCAACTATTTTCACTCTTCAAGCTTTCAAGAAACCCATTTGGTAGTGACTCTAACCTCTCCTTCTTCTATGTTTTTCAAGCTCTAGAACTCCTAAGCTCTCCATAGCTAGGTGGTTTTAGAACTTGCTCTAAAGGTCTTATGGCTATGCTTTCATTATATGAAGTTGTTTGTGATTTTTGCTCTTTTCCTGGAAAATGACTTGTTGTGCATTTATTCTTATTTTGAGCAAAACTTTTTAGAACTCAAAATATTTATTTTTTTATCAAGATCTCAAAGTATAAAATTGGTTTGGAAGAGAAAAATGGTCACTTGAAGAAAAGACTTAATATTTTTACAAGAAAACTCATTGAAACCAAAACTGTTGAAGCTAGAAAATTCTGGTAGTTTGTATGGCGTGACTAATAACTCTTTCAATATAACTCCAAATGCAACGAAACTAATTTTAAATGAAAATATATTCATAGATCTTTTTATACATACAAAATACTTGAAATTTGGCTTTAAAACGAGAGAGATATAAATTTTCAAAATATGCTGTCCCCAGATATGTTTCTGTTCGGGCAGTATGTAATAAAATCTTAATAACTCAAGTTATACAGAACATTTTTGAGTGGGACTAAGTTTTTTAGAAAGCTAGGATATAGAAGAACATCCCCCTAAAACAGTTTTGGCAGATCCCTTGCGAGGAGCTCGTAGTAAAGTTAAAAATTCACTGTACCAAGAATAAACTTAAAAGCTGAGCAGTCAGAATAAAATGTGTATATCTCAAGTTAAAAAATGAATTTTTAAGTGGGGTTTATTTTGTTTAAAAATAAACTCATAAAAGTATAATCATACCAAATTTAAAAGCAAAAGATTAAAAGGTGAAATTATGGTGAATTTTTGAAGTTACTGCCCCACTGTAAAAGTAAAAACTAGTTATGGTGAAATTTAAAGGATAATGAGAAATAAGCTTTAAGACATTAAAACCCCTACATTAAGCATTGGAAAAACCTTCATAATTCAACTTAAAAGTTTTAAAAAGGATAATGGATAAGATTGGCCCTATGCCTAATAAGAATTTACACAAGAGGTAATCTCAATTAAAATCTTGCACCAAATTTATTAAGCTAAGCCCATAAAATTTTGCTTGAGAATATGCCCATATTTATGTGCAAGCATGATGCTATGATGATGATGAGTGATGATGATGATATGAATATGATATGTTGATGATATGATGCTTAATGATATGTGATATTGGATTTCTCTGTTTGGCAAAATTTTGGGAAGTTTCGGTCTAGCCGTTATGCTGCCGAAATTCTGCAAAAGTTGTGGACTTAGAAATATTTTACATCATAAGCTTTAATGAGAAGAGAATGAACTAAGGGTGTGATCCTTGAAATGGGAAGGTGACCCAAAGTAAGCTCCCCTCACCCACAACTCACATGAGGCATGACATGACCCAGCTAGTGTGAGTATAGGGGATAGGGCTTACATGAGGCCTGGCGTGACTCAGCTAGTGTAAGTACCAAAATTTTATGGTGGCGACGGCCACAGTATGAGCTCATTACCACTTATGTTTAGTGGGTGAAAAGAAAAAGACTTAAGATAAAGTCAAGTTAAGAAGAGAAAAGGGACTTCGGTCCAAACCCTTGAAGGAAAGAAGTTAAGGGAAGCTTATAGCATAGCGATACATGTTTTATGTAAACCTACTTGTGCCCATATATGTTATGATATAAATGATCAGAGGACATGTTAAAATAAAATCCACTTCGGATGGCTATGTTTTCGAAAATCTAAGAATTGGACCTTATGCATACTCACTATTTTCATTTATAAAATCGAAGTGGCTGGGATGATGACGATGACACTTTAGTGTTGGGTTCTAGTCCTATTGAGAAATCTTATTTCTCACTCTAGTTACTTTTCCGTATTGCCACCAGAATCCGATGGAGCATCCGGTGGAATGGAGCATGGATCCTCTACACTGTGAGCAGACATATGATGTGGGAAATTAGACAATGCTAATTTGGACTTGTAGTTACTGTAGCTCTGCATCTTCATACATTCCTTTTTGTGACGAACGATGTCAATTTAAGTTTGTATCTAGTATTTGGATCATGGCATGACCATGAGCCTCCTTCGATGTAATGCTGATATATATGTATGTATATATATATTATGAACCCATATGAATGTAATGATTAGTTATATAATGCAATGTATTTGTGAATTACTATTTATTTACCTTTCTCATGTTTTATGATATTGGGGCATGTATTTTATGTGACACGCTCTTTCTCTATCTGTCTTCTCACTTAAGGCTTTACTTTCCAAAACGCTGCAAAGTGACGATGTATTTCAAAAAAAAAAAAAAATCCCGCTATATTTTCCATGTAACTTAATTTCAAGTGAAGTTTAGTTTTCCATGAGCATAAGTAATAACTAATAAAACGCCGTAATACAACTTAAGAGTAGTATGGGCTTATTAGGGTGTTACATAGAGCAACAGTAATTATAAATCCAAAATAGTATAGTCTAGTATCCCTTATCATATGTCCGCTCACAGTGTGGGGGATCCATGCTCCACTCCACCAGATGCGCCATTGGATTCTGGTGACGATATGGAAAAATAACTAGGGTGAGAAATAAGATTTCTCAGTAGGACTCGAACCCGACACTAAAGTATCATCGTTATCGTCCCAGCCACTTCAGTTTTAGTAATGAAAATAGTAAGCAAGCATAACGTCCAATCATTAGGTTTTTCGAAACATAAATATATGAAACAGATTCAATTTTAACATACCCTCAAATTATTTATATCATAACAAGCATGAGAACAATTATAATTACATAAAACATGCATGACTGTGCTATAAGCTTCTCTTAACTTCTTCCTTTCAAGGGTTTGGATCGAAGTCCCTTTTCTTTTCTTAACTTGGCTTTATCTTAAGTCTTTTTCCTTTCACCCACTAAACATAAGTGGTAATGAGCTCATACCATGGCCGTCGCCACCATAACTTTTCGGTACTTACACTAGCTGGGTCATGCCATGCCTCATGTAAGCCCTATCCTTTATACTCACACTAGCTGGGTCGATGCCATGCCTCATATGAGTCGTAGGTGAGGGGAGCTTCTTATTATGGGTCATATCCCCTTTTAAAGGATCACACCTTTAGTTCAATATCTTCTTATTAAGGCTTATGATGCAAAATTATTCAAAGTCCACAATTTCTGTGGAATTTCGGCAGCATAACGGCTGAACCGAAGTTTCCCAAAATTTTGCCAAACAGAGAATCCAATATCACATATCATTAAGCATCATATCATCATCATATCATATTCATATCATCATCATATTAGCCTCATATCATTATCATATCATTGTCATCATATTGTCACATAAAGGCATACATAACATACAAAGTCTTATGAGCTTAGCTTAGTAAACTTGGGTATAAGCTTTTAATTGATTTGCTTCTTATGTTGATTCTTTTATTAGGCATAGGGCCAATTTTGTCTATTATCCATTTTGAAATTTTTAAGTTGAATTATGAAGTTTTCCCATATCTTAAATTGAGGTTCTTAATGTCTTTAAGCTTATTTTTCATTAACCTTTAAACTTAACCATAACCAATTTTACATTTACAGTGGGGCAGTAAGTTTAGAAATTTGCCATAATTTCATCTTTTACTCTTTTGATTTGAATTTTGGTATGATTACACTTCTTTGAGTATATTTTTAAACAAAATAAGTCCCATTTAAAAATTCATTTTGTAAACTGTTCTGCTTTTAAGTTTATTCTCGGTACAGTAATTTTTAAACATTACTGTGAGCTCCTCACAAGGAATCTGCCAAAACTATTTCATGGGGATGTTTCTCTATGTCTTAGCTTTCTAACAAACTTTGTCCCACTCAAAAATGTTCTGTATAGCTCGAGTTATTAAGATTTTATTACATACTGCCCGAACAGAAACACATCTGGGGATAGCACACTTTGAAAATTCATATATCTCTCGTTTTAAGGACAAATTTCACGTATTTTATATGTATAAAAACCTATATGAGTATGTTTTCATTTTAAATTAGTTTCATTGCATTTGGAGTTATATTGAAAGAGCTATTAGTCATGCCATATAGACTGCCAAAATTTTCCATCTTCAACAGTTTTGGTTTCAATGAGTTTTCTTGTAAAAACATTAAGTCTTTTCCTCAAGTGATCATTTTTCTCTTCCAAACCACTTTTAATCTTTGAGATCTTGATAGTAACTCAATATTTTAAATTCTAAAAATTTGGTTCCCAACAATAGATATACCAACCGAAAATTTTGTGCCAAAGAGAAGGACATAACACATAAAAACTCATCATATCAATAAGCATGGCCATGAGGCCTTGGAAACAACTCCTAGAACCATCTAGCTATGGAGAGCTTAGGATTTGAAGGGCTTGAAGAACACATAAAAGAGAAGGGTTAGAGTCACTACCTCAAGAGTTTCTTGGAGAGTTTGAAGGGAAGATAAGTGTTGGAGTGGCCTTCCTTCTCTTGAGCTTGCAAATAAGGCTAAATGAGTGTTTGTTTTGCTCTACCAAAGACCAAAGAATGTGATCCTTGATAAGTTAGTGAGGGTGGTGATAGAAGATGAGGGTGATCATAGTGGAAAAGTGACAAGAACAAGAAGGAGTGTAGGAAGAACAAGGAGAGGTGGAGAGAAGTGAGAGCTTTTGTGTCTAAAAGAGAGAATGGAAGTTTGCAAAATAAGAGAGTGAATGAGGGGGCTGATTTGTGTCTCACATCAAGGCCAAGGAGTAGGTGAGTTTTACTTCTTTTACAAGCAAGAAGGCTAGGAACCTTGGGGTAAAAGGGTTGGTTGTGTTTCCTTTGAGTCTTGGTGCATGCTATGGACCATTTTGTGTTTTCTCAAGTGGTTAAAGGCAAGGACCCCTCTTAGGATTGGCTTGATTGAATAAGATCAATCCATGTGGCATAATCCTAATGGAGGAAAGTACTTCTCTTGTCTTGACTAAAGAGATACTACTACCATAGACCCTTGATCTAAGAGTGCATGATGCGAAGGCAAATGGATGGTTGGATTTGCCCTTGTCTTGGCCGAAATTTCTATGCAACCATTAGGAGGAATTTTGAATTTTCAAAGCTATTAGAATTACCCAAAGTGTTAATTAATTTGATTAGTTTAATTGCTTATTAGTCAATTTCGGTTAATTACACTTTTAAGACATTTTTCCTTTAAAGGAATTGTTTTTATAAATTATGTAATTAGGGTGTAAGAATTAATCCAAATTATATAATGAGGGTGTAAGAATTAATCTATCTTAATTGATTAAGGTAGAACAATTGTCTTGTACTTAATTAATAAGATTGGATTAGCTTAACTATATTTCTAAGTTACGAATTAATGAGTTTTGAATAATTAGGTTTTAATTAAAATATTTAGTGCATTATAATTCAATTATTGACTTGACTCAATTTACTAAGCTCTTGCTCATTGAGATTAGCTGATTACTCCTTAATTAATCGTTAATCTCTCTAATTAGCCAAGGTCACTAAGCTAATTAACTTAAACAAAATTGGGGATGTTACACTTCTAAAGGACTACATAAGGTCACGGAGACCATCCAAAAGCAGAATAATAGGATTTACGAGAATTTTGGCAAATTATCAAAAAACAAACAGCTCCAGTGGCACTACATATGGAAGGTAAAATGACATTTTTTAATTAGTTTCAATTTTTTATTAGTTTAAAATAATATTGTGCTAATTTTGTATGTGCAAAGCCACTTCATTATGGATCTAGTCAATGAAGATTTTTCCTTCAAGGTGTTCAAGATTCAGGTAGCCAAGTGGATGCAAGACATATGCCTTGACATCCATGAGGGGTGGGATCCCAATCTGCGGTGGATCATCGAGGCCAACCTAAGGTCCTTGCAGGAGTACTAGGCATTCAAGAAGTTCAAGGTAAAGTCAGTGAAGGCCAAGGCGAGTAGAGTCTTACCGAAGGGTGGCTCACTCTGTTATGGTGGCTCTAGCACCAT
This sequence comes from Pterocarpus macrocarpus, assembly GCA_031439585.1. Taxonomy (NCBI): domain Eukaryota; kingdom Viridiplantae; phylum Streptophyta; class Magnoliopsida; order Fabales; family Fabaceae; genus Pterocarpus; species Pterocarpus macrocarpus. The sequence continues at coordinate 34,929,732 of CM062520.1, forward strand.
GAAGTTTTCCAAGGCAAGGTTGGTAAGTTAACAAGTTCAATTGCACTTATGTTTAATTTAATCAATCTTTGTGTATTTATTTGTGTATTATGATGTGAAATGAATTTGAAATTTAGGTTGTGTATTATGATGTGAAATGAATTTGAAATTTAGGCCAAGCTCCTAAACAGGCCACCTACTCGGGGAGAGCTTTTCAAGGTCACTTCTCCCTTGACCCCATGTTTTGAGTTTCGAGTTCAAGGGAAGTGTTCATGGGCTGAATTCGGTTTCTATCATGTTTTGTCTAAAATTTATATATAATTCAGTTAGGATTGGATGGATGAGATTTTTGGTTTATATACTCTACTCTTCTTATACTAATAGGGAAAATGGATTTAACCTTATAAGATTACCCAATTAGTGCAGTTTTTGTTAAACACTTCCATTATCCTATCTTAAATTCTTATTTTGTCTTCCTTTTAGTGTCTAGCTCTTCAAAGCTATTCAACCCAATTTTTATGGGCTCTGCTTACTCCAATTCTTTCTCAAGGATCTTAGAGACTTATTCAAGACTAACTAAACATTTATTTCTATTTTTAAGAAGGTAGAAACATGTAACATCCCAAAATTTCCTTGTGCTAAATTATTCCATTCTACCTACACCACGAGTTCCGAGTTCCGAGTTCACCTTCAAGTTTTCATGATTTCCGACTTCATCTTCAAATTTCACATACAAAATAAACTATTTCCGACTTAGAGTTCGCTGAATTTCAGCATAATTTACCGACTTCCGACTTAACATTCAGGTCCAAAACAACATGGAGTGATTTACGATATCCGATTTCATGTCTTAAACACAATATACCCGATTTCCGATATCATAACTTATCTCCAAGTTTCAAGCAGATGTACCCGAGTTCCGACTTCATACCTCATGTTTCAAAATAGTATACATGGTTTCCGACCTCCTGAAGGAGTGTAACGAGTATTCCGCCAAAGTTGAACTTAAATAGAATGGACACGAGTCTGATCTTTGAGCCGATTTCAAGTCATAAACGAAGTCTGATATCCGAGATTATTCCAAGAGGCTTCCTATTTATGTTGGTGTTCCCGAGTTTGGATGGGGAGTTCCGGGATTAGGTGATTGTAAGCGGTATGATTTCCGATATCCGAACTTACCCAAGTGCCAAATAAGGTTGGACGAGTTCACGTTAGGTTTCACCCAAGCTCAAATGAAGGGACGCCAGTTCGACTTTACACATAATACACGCAGTTCCGATTAATTTATGGGTCGAAGTTCCACCTTTGGGATGACGTGAAGAGCTATTTGGCCACAAAAGTGGATATTTCCACAATAACTCCCTTAACTTTTCATAAATGACCTTTATGTCCCCACATCTATGGGGATTGGCGTAATAGGGTTTTTGAACTGAGCGTAATCACGTGGGTGAAACCGTAGAAGTTAAACTCTCTACCGATTGGGCCACGGATGTAGTCGGATGTGTGAAATGACGGGGGTGCCCTCGACTTGCTCAAAATTACTAGATATGCCATTAGCTATGAAACAGAAATGTAAAGGTTTGGAATTTTTGCAAAACGTTTAATCTACACTATTAATCGATCTATTCGATCTTATGGATTAGGTAAGGCTGATTAGAAATTTATTAAAGGATAATTAGAGATTAATTAGATGTTAATTAGAGAGATTAGGCTTAAGATAAATCAAAATGAACACGAATATTATCTTACCAAAACTATTATAACGCTTACCGGTTTGGAGAAAATCGGTAAATATTCGGTGTTCTAAACCGCCAGAACCGAATCAGTAGAATTCTACTAGTTTGAGTGTGGTTTAGAATGATTAGGTATAATGGAAATTAGATTAGAGCCATAGGAAACTTCATAGGATTCTTCTAAAACCGCTTTTTATCGATTTAAAAGGAAATCAGAAGATTACGGTATTTAAACTGCCTTCAACCAGGACCAGTAGAATTTTTTCATGAATGCCCTAGAATCAACGGCTAAGATTTAGCCAAATAACTCCCTCAAGTGGCGCGTTAATAGCCCTTGATGATGGAAAGTTAAACCAGATTTTATGACCAAGTTGAATCCACCAATCAAGACTAAGTAGCTTCCAAATATCTCACCTTTTCCTTCCTTCTTCTTATCATTTTCGAGCTCCCCACTACCAGCCCCATTTCTCCACTCTTCTTCATCTTCTTCCACTTCCTCTCATCCCCAAACTCAAGCCCCAACCATCAACTTCACTCCAAGATCAAGTTCCATCAAGATTTCACACCACCAAGGTAGGAATTCCTACTCCTTTTCTTGTTTCCTTTGAATTGGGCTGATTGAGACTCTATTTTCTTCCCAATTTCTTGTAAGATTCTGATGCTATCTTGAGTGATGATGATGAATTAAGATTGGTTTAAGGTGTATATGTGAGTTTGAATTGAGGATTGGGTGGATTGATTAGAGAAAACATGAATCCAAGGAGAGTTCAAGAAAATTGTCATAGGGTTTTCTCCTCGACGGTCCGTACGGCGGAGTGTACGGCTCCGCCTACCGCCGTTTAAATTTGATGAAATTTTTAAATGAAACTAGACATCCAGGGCTTTTCATACATATAAAATATAAGGCCATTGGATTAGTATAGAATTAGTTATGAATTTTTGAAGTTAGACCTAGAAATCTGGGTTCTCACCCGGGCAGCATGGGTTGAGAAGGGTGTATCCCACCCTATACAACCTCAAATTGAGTGCAACCAAAGATGTTTGAAGGCTAACACATGAGAGAACATCCCATGAAAATTTCAGAATTTAATTCGTTGTCCTTTGTTCCCAGCACATCAATGAAGTTGACTTAAGTTTAAACCGGCCTAGAACAGGACAGAGCAGTAGGGTAATGTTTCGAGGCTCATAACTCAAAATCTACTTAGGCAAATGACATGAAACTTAACTCATTTTAAAGCTTGTTGTATTAGCTTTAGTTTGATATAAAATTCGTATGATTTCACCTAGTTTTCAATTTTTAGTGAATTTTCTTCTATAGGGACCCAATTCTGGCTAAGAACAGGACATGCTAAGATAGAATGTTTATATCTTGAGTTATACAACTCAAAATGAGATGGGACCAAAAGGGTTAGAAACTAGACACATAATGCTATGACATGTCCAAAAATTAGACTCAAATAAGTTGAATTGCAATAAAGGTGGAGCATACCAAAATCGGGCAGAATAGGAAGGAGTAAACTGAAAACCTTATAGATGCTTGAATTGAACTTAATGAATGATTCTATGAATATCTATATAATGGCTGATCCATATTGAATTACAAGTTTGAAAGATTGTGCTGGTGGTCTGGCACTATTCATGGGGAAGCTCGACTTTGATATGAAATTCTAAGCAAGGTTTTATGAGAACTTATGCTATGAATGATTATGCTTTGAGTGTATTTACATTTACATGTCATATTCATGAACATCATGCATGCAAGTATATGCTTAGAACATGATATGATGTATAAAGTATGAGACATACTCATGAATGCACCAAACGTCTGCATGCATGACAAGATATGAAAAGGAAAAAGATAATAAGAACTTGCAAGAAAGACGTACCAAGCTACCACGCGTGAGGCATGGCATAGACCCGCCTAGCGTGGGCCAGGCATCGCCTAAGACTTCGCCACTCGACCAGATTTAAGGAATAGACCTGTGAGAGTGGTCGGGAAAGTAAACCCATCACTCATGTATAGGTACGAGCTCGGACCTGAAAAGCAGGCTATCACCCAGGGGTGAGAAAGGCCATTCACCTCCGGGGGACCAAGTACAGAAGAGCAGGGTTAAATTGCAAGTTAAAGAGAGAAATGAATTAAGTCAAGTGCACTTGCATACAATCAAATACAAGCATCTATATGTGCATTTCTAATCATCTCATTATGTCATGATGCTATTATGACTCTTACTAAAGCATATTGTACTATCTGTATCTCTATGTCAGTCATATGAAATGGCAAGTGGTTGTTAAAATATGACCCACTTCAAGAATGGTGTTTTCAACTTAAAATTGAACCACTGTGTGTTTATATGTGCTCATATTTTCATAAGAACCCGAAGCGGCTAGAATGTTTATGATGGCATTGTATGAGAATAGTTCATGTTTACCTACTGAGAACCTTAGGTTCTCACCGTCACGCTTGCATGTTTTCTGCTCCATAAACATTCCAAGCATCTAAATTGGAAACCAAGTACGAGGCAGAGTACAGACCATTCATGGAGCAAGCATTGGGCGTAGCCACACCAAAAGATCATTGAAGCTAGTAACGACTAGTCAAGTAGACGCCGCAGGTATTATATCAGATCACGCTTCTTTTAAAGTGTAACTATTTTATATTTTTCCATGTATCAGAGACTATTAGTCGGTAATAAAGTAAGCAGTTAAAGGGCCATGTATTATATTTTCCCTATTTTAAAGTTTTCTTAGCACAGTGACAACCTCTTAATATAACTCCATGACTCGAGCATGGCTTATATAATAGAGGGTGTTACAAAACACATGCACACAGAAGCATCAATAACCAAGTATGAAATCAAACTTAAATCAACACTTCAAGGCATACCATCATATAATCACATAATCAACACCATAATCCAACAATCCAACTTAAGATTTTGATTGGAAGCATAGGTTTTGGGTAGGACATAGTATAATACCCTACCAGACAAAATACTATGCTTAAGTCATAATATTTTACCCGGTAGGTATCACATGTGGGCATTCATTTATCACATTCTGACTCAATGTTATTTACCCATCTAGGAATTTTCTGTTTATTCATTTGTTTATTTCAATTGTGGGATGTAACAATTGGTTTGGCATCATAATAGAAAGATTTACAGAATAGACAGAAGCTACAGAAAATGGCCTCATGTATATACATATAGATATTTGTCATCAGGATTTGCTACAGTGAAAATACATAAATAGTATAGGGTGCAAAGATAAGGTTGCCAAAATAAAATAAATCGACCTGTCTGTATGCAACAGAACCTTATTTGGTCCCCATGGGATATTTCATGTACTAACTCTCTATAAGCAACACTAACAAAGCTAAGCCTATGGCCCAAAAGTGCCAAAAGAGGGTCATACTATACATCACCATCTGTCATGCTAGATAACTCCCCTAAATGGATTTCGAAGAAAGGAACCCATTTGCCATGCTGGCGTCCACTGGAGCATAATCGTCGCCTAGTGTAGCGGATGAAGAAGATGAACTCATAGCCACTGACAGGTCATCATCATCATTGAGGGAAATAGAGGGGACCTGCTGGAGTGATGCCACTGGTGGTGCAGTTGGAGCTGCTACTGCTGCTGCTGGAAGTGGAAAAGGGTGTGCCATATATATCGGAATAGTGATGTAGGTTGCGGTAGGATCAAACAGTGGGTGGGTGAGTGGGATAGCGAAGCCTCTGCGGAAGAAGAAATAAAAACGAAAATGGCAATTACCAACAATATATACAAAGTCCAGAATAGGGTTGAGGTGAAAATGTAGATCAAGGAACTCAAGAAAAAGAACACTTGTCGCCGCGTGCTCCATGATCTGAGAATGATGTGGCAATACACAGTAGGGTGAGAATTTAAAGAAATTCTCAATAGGAATCCAATACTACGCTAATTTGACATCACCGTCATTCCCAATTGTTTCAGTTTTATGTAATTTAAAAAGGTGTAACATAACTATAGTATTCTATTCAATTAATGTTATGGAAAACATAACCCGAAACAAAAATTAATTTTAATTAATATAACAAGAAGTATAACCAGACACATATTCTAACATAGTTAGGGCAATAACCATAATGTAAACAGTAATACAAACACAAGGAATATGTTATATATTGTAAACAGTAATATATAACATATTCCTTGTGTTTGTAAACAGTAATACAAATAACCATGCAATTAGCTCAGGATTTAGCAAACAGAGCTTGTATATGCAAAAATGGAAATGCACTTAGTTTTAGAGATCTTTCAACTTATGTGACTTATATTTTTCCACGCTTGATCCCCTGGGAGTTTTTGGCCATAATACTCCTGGGTAATGGTCTACTTCTCAAAACCGAGCTTGCTCCTATACAGGATGGCCGGGTTTACTTTCCCCGACTTTCCCATTGATCTATTCCCCTTAACCTTATTCAGGGGCTGGCCCAAGTAATATGGAATCATTTATAACCCTCATAAATTTCATGAACAAAACGAATTTACCTTGAATATCACATGCATAGATATATACTTCACATATTATGTAAAATCTCTGTCGGGATTTCGGCAGCATAACAGATCTAGTCCGCTTCCCCATGAATAGTGCTAGGTTACTAGAAAGATTAATCAGGCAACAATACCAATATAAAGCCTCAAGCCTTTAACATTTATACCAACAATATGACATTCCAACATAAATTGGGTTTTCTACTACTTCTATTCAATTCTGCCTGATTTTGTAAATTCCACCATAATTTCTATTTAATTCATTTAGACCTAAATTTTAGATATGTTAGAGTTCTATTTGTCTAGTTTTCAACCCTTTTAGTTCCATCTCATTTTGAAATATGTAGCTCAAGTTATTTGAAATTTACCTCGGTCTGCCCTGCAACTAGCCAAAAATGCACCCTTAAAAGTAAAAATACACTAAAAATAGGAATATAGGTGAAATCATACGAAAATTATACCAAATTAAATCTAACTGAACAAGTTTGTATTTTCAAAAGTTTCATCTCATTTGCATAAGTAGAGCTTGAGTTATAAGCTCTTAAAGTTTACAAATCTGTGCTGCCCTGTTTTAGCCCGGGTTGGACTTAGGCAATTTCATTGAATTACTGGAAGCAATTGGGAATAAATCCAACTCTAAAATTTTTATGGATATTTCACTATGTATAATTTTCTAAAAAACTTTGTTGCACTCAATTTTGAGTTATGTAAGATGAGTTACACCCTTCACAACTCATACTGCTCAGTAGAGAACATAGAATTCTTAGGTAAATTTTAAA